>JAJJWW010011661.1:0-668403 GCA_023531295.1 Papaver armeniacum
AAAATCGTAATCTTTTTACTTCAAAAGAAAAACTGATTAATGGGTTAAAAAATAAATAGGAAAATTTGTCTAAAGTTCAGGTCTGAAAAGAGTTGAACCATGACCAGAGTTAAAAACATGATCAGAGTATTCACTCTAGAACACGAATACTAGTTGTCATCTCCAAAAGAAGGAAGAGTTGAAACTGACAACTTTCGCTAGTGGAACATCTTTACATTGAAAATTAAGAGTTGGGTAAGCCTGTAAGAGCAAACAAAACTTAACAACCCAACATGGAGCTACTCCAGTATGAGTGGAGATGCAGATTAACAGAAATCTTTCAGGCAGCAAAAAAATCTTCAGGAAGATAAAACTTCAATCCAATAGCCTGTAAAGTACAAGTCGGTTCTTTTATAAGTATGGTGTTTAGAGAAGGAAAACAAAAGCACTAGAATCTAGAATTACCTCAGCAAATTTGATATCTGCATCACTATGATCATTCTTTCTCCCAGCTGCATCACCAACGTAAAATGACCTAAAGTTGACCATAAGAAACCTTCAGACTAAAAGCTTTGATCACTAGTAGTAACCATTTTATGAAAATCACATAACAAGATAAATGGAAACAAATTGTAAGCAAATACTATTTCCTTATCAATGGGAGAGTAAGAAAGAAGAAAGAAGATTAACTGATCCATATCAATGGGGATTCCAGAGTTGAATTGTTGCTCCATTAATCTCCACATTCCAGTGTTGGGTTTGCGAAAGAGATCTTTTCCCTTACCAGCATTGTCGAATCCACAAGCTATAAACACCTAAAATCAAATGTATAAAGAGATTCATCATCGCCCATATTACACCATTGTCGAATGAGTAAGAAAAAATGGACAAACAACAAATGTTCAAAAGCTGATGTGCCAATGATTACACCAATATTACGTAAATAGAGAGATAAAGAAAAGACTCAACACTGTATGGGCAGTGAAAAGGGCACATATGAAGAGGCAGACATTGTCCTACATGGTGATGACATGCTCCAAACCACAGTCCACTTTCACAACTGACTAGTCTGACTTACTAGTATTTGAAAAGATAGCTATCGGCTATCATGTATTAGCTAATGTGATATGTCTGTGCAGAAGAAAATCTATATGCTAGAGTTTGCTAACTTACTTGAATTGGGACTTTGACGCGATCAATGAAATTTTTTAGCCGTCCAATTTTAGAATCAATTGCTACCTGTCTCTTATTCTTCCAGCGCTCAATGTTGGATTCATTGGTAAAGATCACCTAATTAAGACGAAGGAGAACAGTTATAGATGTGCATGTTCGCAAATATTCCAATTGAGTAGTTTCGAAAGTAGGAATGTTAAGATGACAAAAAACAGACCAGTTTGTATCCATCTTTGTACAAGTTGTTTAGCTTCTCTGGTATTGATTGGAACATCAGGGACCATGCATCTGCACCGATTCTGGGGTTCAAGAGTAACATCATATGGTCAATGTATTGAACTGGTTTTAAACAAGTTAAAGAAAATGAAGGTTAAGATGTAAGTAATTATGCCTCACGTAAAACATTTTGTTGTAACAAAAGAAAAAAACCTTTAAAGTCGCTATCAGAAAGAACACAAACAACTCTTATTTTTTAACCTTTTTTAGTATTACACTTTAAAATTATAATGGGATCGCAAGGAGGACAGATATGGAAAAAATTGGAAAGAGCAGATGAAACATAACCCGGACATTTGTGATCTTGGACATGGCATACAATATAGTATATGCTGTTGTTTTCAAAAAAATTACATTACCTTTTTACATTGGTGTTTGCAAGACAACCATCAAAATCAAATGCGGCAATCTTTCCTGAATCACGAAGACCTTCATCCTACGAGAAAGGTAAAAGACGAGATCATTAACAAAATTATTAGTGGCAAATAACACCGGATTGCTACCATGTGGATGAACTCATATCAAATTAGTGTGTATTAAATACATGCGAAGTAGAGCCATAATTGCAAGAACAGAAAGGAACCCGTAATGCAAATTTCAGTTGCCAAACCTACTTTTTGTTAAGCAAATATATTCACGATCCAAAGTTAGAACTAACAGCATACTTCTGAAGAAAAATGTGTCGTTACTACAGGATAGTATAGAAATTCAAAATCTCATAGATGATAGTACAAGATCTAGAATCATTTAACTCGGGAAGTTTAAGACTGCAACAGGGACCAAAAGTAGAAGAAATTTTGGGAAAAGCATCTCACCCTCTCCAGAAAGATAAGTGTTTGGAAAGCTTTCCAATTTGGAGACAATGTAGAATCCTGTATCACAAAAAGTTAAAAACTTTCACTTGAATAAAGAATATAACGAGAGATAAGAATTTAAGCGATGCAACATATAAAGCTAAAGAGAGAAAAAAAATAAATGAAGACCAAGTATATCACAAACCTTGTACCGTTTCTGGACATCAGAAGTAGAAAAAGCTATCTCCAACTCAGCTACCTAGCAATAAATGCATACATTTTGAATTATTTAGTGAAAGAAAATCCATCGCTAATTAAAAAAAAAAAAAAAAAAGATCAATAAATAACCATTTTACCTTCAGTTTCTTGGAACTACTATCCTTTCCTTCGTCCAGTATAGTTTCATCTGTTTTACGAACCTGAAAGACATAAAAGATGATAAGGGAGATGCAAATCAAAAACAGCAATGAACGGCATAATACACATATATTTAGTCATTTAAAGACAAAATTCCTCACTTTAAATTCTCTGGAGCTTTGGCCGTCGCTTCCTTCAACCACAACCTGTTCACGCTGAATTGCTTTAGTGGGATGCAAACGCATAAAGTATAATAACTCAATCAATTGGCTCAATTTCTAACAGGTCCCACTAAAACCAAATAGTAATTACGTGGTTAACAAATTAAGGCAAGACCAGAAGATTGCAGCACTATAGCTTAAGCCCTCACCTCTTTAGGCAATTGATCACATCCATCCATTACCTTCTGCAGTGCTTCTTGGTCTACAATCTGAAACCAAAAGCAAACATATGAAACTTTGAAAGAAAAAAATAGGAAAAGGAAGAAATGCACAAAAACTTAGAAATGAACTTAGAAAACAGTCAGAACATTGAACCACACAAACCTTAAGTGATGAAAAGCCATCAACCTTATTTACAGAAATGATGGGCTGCGAATCAATAGGAAAGCAAGATGGATGATACCATCTTGTCACATCATGCCCTTGTTCTTTGCTGATTGAGCCTAATCTCAGCGACTTCGCAGGAATTGCCTCGCTGCATTTCTTGCAAGAAGAGCGGCCAGACTTTGCGTACTCAGTAACGATCTTGGCAGAGGGCTTTTTGCATTTGATGCAGAAACAACAGAAGAATAAGAGGCATGAGAGATTAAAACAAACTAAAGAAAGTACTGAGACGAATGTAATCATATAGTTAGGGGTGGAAACTCTGCCAGGATCTGAAAGACCCTACCAAGATCTACTTAACCAACCTTTTAAAGAAAGAGAAAAAAAAATAAACAACTTAATGTACTTACTACGATCATACAGTTGAGCACAACAAACAAGTCAGAGGTCTACCTTTGATGTCTTTGATTTATTTTGGGGTTCATCTATTGCAGCTTCATCTTCTTTAAGAACCTGAGATAGAGACCAGTGAGAAGCTGCTCGTAACTAAAAGTAGACATAGAATACAATAGATAGGAAGCTACTAAAATGATGTTGGCCAGTTCGAACTCTTCAATAAAACTATTTTCATTGCTTCGGTAAGTAATGCCTCACCATCACGGCATCACACCACCATAACGGTGGGATAGTATAGACGTTGATGATACTAAACAAAATTCAGGGTTTAATGGCATTGGAATACAGCACAGCAGGATGAAATTGCTATAGAAACACACAAACACAAATTATACATACACTCATACAGTGGTTCTTCTTCAAATTATACATACTTAGTGGTTCTTCATATCATATTACTAAAGAAGGCACAAACCACAACAAAAACCTAACTCAAAAATTCCCAAACCTGTTTTGATTCCAAATCACATCCAGCAGTTAACTTTTCAAGCGCTTCTTGATCACCAATCTGAACAAAACAAACAAACAAACTATCAAAACCAAGCAATCGAAAAACAACATCAAAATCAGAAGTGAAAAAACAAAAAATGAGTCAAGAATTTCGACCTTCAGAGAAGAAAAACCTTGAATACTCGCAGCAGAACCATGAATAATAGGTTGAAGCGAATCGGGGGAAACAATTGAGATGATGCCATTTAGTAACATCATAACCCCTTGGATCTTTACTATGTAAACCTAACCTAAGACTATTTGCAGATATTGAATTTGAACATTTCTTACATGAAGATCGGTTTGATTTTGCGTATTCAGCTATAATCTTTGTAGGAGTAGCCATTACTGTTACTACTAGAGGTTGCCTAATTAGAGTAATCGAACTCCTGATGGAATTTGTTGGAAGATTTGGTAACTTAGGGTTTTGAATTCGGAGTGGAATAAGAATATTTTGCAACCTAAGGAGCATAATTTTTGCGATAAAATCTAGGGCATTTTATAAAGCGGTTTTTGGGGCGCGGGAAAAAGTAAACATGTTGGGTTGGGACTTGGGAGTCCTGGTTCATGCGCACTGCCTCATGATAAATTCACAAAATTGTCCAGCCACTAGGGCCGGATGGTTCTTTCGGCATAGGTGCCCCGTGCCCTTCAATACCCTTGGATGGAGGATGGCGATTGGCGACCAAAATACTGCCCTTCTTTCACAATAGTATCTGTACGAGAATGAGCAAAATACAATCTCGAAATTGAAAATTCCGACTATATTGTTGTATTGTTAACCATTACAAAGACGAATTTAATGGGGAGTCCCTAATATTGATGTTAAGTTGTTTGACATTGAACATTGGCCATGGATGCGATGGTTAGTGAGGAAGAAATCAAAGAAGCCGTTTTTGACTTGGGTACCGATAGTGTACCAGACTACCAGTGCCAGATGGTTTCTCTGGCACTTTCTATAGGGATTGTTGGGATGTGACTAAAGTTGATTTGATTAAGGTTGTTCTCAACTGTTTGGAGATGAAGAAAATTCCAAATGGCATCAACTCCAGTTTTATTGTTCTAGTTCCAAAAAATAATGCACCTGAAGCTATCAAGGATTATAGTTCAATTGGTCTTAGCAACTTCTTTTTCAAAAAATATAATAAGATCCATGCTACAAGACTTGGTAAAGTGTTAGATAATTTGATTTCTGAAGAACATGTGCCTTTTATGAATGGGCGGAGTATTCATGAAAACATTGCTTTGGCATGTGAGATGATTGGCGAAATTGATGTGGATAAGAAACATGGTAACATCGATTTGAAGTTGGATATTACTTAGGCCTTTGATACAGTCAGCTGGGATTTTGTTGCCGAGGTTTTCCAAAGGTATGACTTTTCGGAAAGTTGGTGCAATTTGGTTTTAAATATCTTATATTCCGCTAGGATTTCTGTTTTAACTAATATTCTCAATCAACTAACCAGGAAATTTTTTATTTATTTTTAGATTTTTAGAATGAGAAATGTAAAACAATAAAAGTTATCTAGACTAAAATAGATACGATAAGAGGGTCAATAGATTCACTTCTATTTATAATTCTGCACCAAAAAGAATTTAGTCCTGAGGGGTTTGTCAGCAGTAGCATGGTTTTGCGCCAGGGTGATCCTCTTTTACCTCTGATTTTTGTGCTCATTGAAAATATTTTAAATCGCAATATCTCTAAATTGTTTGCTACTAAGAAGATGGATTATATGGTTAGTAAGAATGGCGTAGCCCCAACACTCTTTTTATTTGCCAATGATATTTTAGTTTTTTGCAAGGGAAAATTGGCATACCTTCAGAGTTTGGTAGATCTTTTGGCCAAACTGTGAGTAAATAAAAAAGTAAATTCAATTATGGTGGTGGCTCTGCGTCTAGGGGCATAATCATTGCAAATTTTCTGGGAATGGATAGATCTATTTTTCCGGATCTTTACCTGGGTGTTCATCTCAAAAAACGTATTGTCCGTAACATTCATGTTAGATATGTCGTGGAGAAAATAATGGATAAGGTAGCTGGATGGAAGGGTAAGTTGTTTTCTTACAAGCTAGATTAGTGCTAGTTCGTTTAGTGAATGTTGGTTATGTTATGCATTTGATGTTTGTTTGTCGTTGGCCTAGGAAAATGATTGAGATGAGTGAACGAGCTATACGAAACTTCCTTTGGTCGGGTGATGTTGAGAAACGTAAGTGGTTTACTGCGGCTTATGATATCCTTTGTTGCGCACGCATAGAAGGTGGTTTGGAATTAAACGATTGGTTGTTATCAACAAAACCATGTTAATGCAGCTTTGGCTTAAATTAAGGAACTCAGGCAAATTTTGGGCCATTGTTTTCAAAAGCTAAATATTTGAACGGAAACTTGATTGCTTAAAAGCTTATGTCTTATGCCTTCCCGGGGATCGATGGATATATAGTTTTATGGAGCATCATACATGTTATATTAAGGTAATGGTCTTAATACTTCCCTTTATATAGGTTTCCCCAGCCTATCAGTTGGACAACTCCAAAGTCTACAAACCAAAATACCGAGGAATCCAGAGTCTCAAGCAAGAAACTCATTCGGAGTTACCTCAAAAAGATAATGAAATAGCGGGGATCTAACAACCACACCCAATATTTCGTTTAGCAATCTCTATTGACTAACTCTAATATACTTTCAAGAGAATCAACTAGACATCCAGACTCAATCTTTAGAAAAGTATATCAAAGAGTTATATCTCTATTTCTCAATTTAATTAATCCGCAATCAAAAAAATAGAAATTTGCGAGCCTGATTGAATAAGAGAAATAACTTGGACGGTATCAAAAACCAATATCCAAGTGTCAATCAATTCAATCAAAAACCCAAAGGACGGATTCAAGAACTGATTGAACTTACGCACAACCTGTGATATTTCAATTATATAAAAAATATAATACGGAAAAGAAATAACACAGACACCAGAATTTTGTTAACGAGGAAACCGCAAATGCAGAAAAACCCCGGGACCTAGTCCAACTTTGAACACCACACTGTATTAAGCCGCTACAGACACTAGCCTACTACAAGTTAACTTCGGACTGGAATGTAGTTGAGCCATAATCAATCTCACATTGATCAAGGTACAGTTGCGCTCCTTACGTCTCTGAATCCCAGCAGGAATCTACGCACTTGATTACCTTAGCTGATCTCACCCACAACTAAGAGTTGCTACGACCCAAAGTCAAAGACATGATAAACAAAATTTGTCTGACACAGAAAAGTCTATTGAAATTGATAAATCTGTCTCCCATAGAAATACCTACGAGTTTTGTTCCGTGTTTTGATAAATCAAGGTGCACAGGAACCAATTGATATACCAGACTTATATTCCCGAAGAACAACCTAGTAATATCAATCACCTCACAATAATCTTAATTGTATGGAAACGAAACAAGATATTGTTGAATCACTAACGATGAGACGAAGATGTTTGTGACTTCTTTTTATCTTACCTATCGGAGATAAATCTCGAGCAAATCTTAGAGAAAATAGTACTCAATCACGATAGTATAAAGTAAGATCAGAACACGCGACTACAGAGAAAATAGTTGGGTCTGGCTTCACAATCCCAATGAAGTCTTCAAGTCGTTAACATATGAGGGTTTTAGGAAAAACCAAGGTTAAAGGAGAATTGAATCTAGTCACAACTAGTATCACACATGAGGTGTGGGTATTATATTTCCCAGTTGCTAGAGTTCTTCATTATATAATCTTTAAATCAGGGTTTGCAATCAATGTTACCTTGGTAACAAAGCATTCAATATTCACAGTTAGATGAAAACATGATTAGACTCAAGCTAATATCTTTCAACTGTTAGATCGAACTTAGCTTGTTACACACAAATAAAATGTAGCTTCATTTAGATATGAGTAACCGTACCTAAACGTGTACACCAAGTTGGCTCAACAATAGTTAACCGAAGTTAGCCATATGAACACTTTCATATCAACCTTATTCATCTTAACCACAACTAGTTCAAATGACTCAAATGAAACTAGTTATAGAGTTGTTCAATTGTTTATATTCTCATAGAAGTATACAAGACACAATTAAAGCAAAATCGGTTTGATTCAGAATCAATTCATGAACATTATAGCCACAATTTGGTATTAGTTCATGACACAACCAATTCTAGAATATAACCCACTCAAGTATGAAATCGAGAACGTATACCTAAGTAGCCGAACTTGGACTGTGTTCGCCAGTATGCAAACATGTAAGCATATTGTCGTACACATCCAAACTTAAGTTGAAACCAGTACGCGTATATGTACGCATACTCTAGTACCCGGACTTCAACTAACTTTGGTAGTACGCGTACAAGTACGCATACTCTAGCTCTCGTACTTTACATGACCAACCAGTACGCACACGAGTATGCATATTAAGTTCCGGTCGTGGATCAACACATATGCAAGTACGCATATTATTCTTATAATCCAATCATGGTTAGGTGTTCTAAACTCTCCTTTTAATCATTGAAACATTCTCGGAAGACGACGATAGCTGTCTTACACAAACTATTAACTTCAAAGCAATTTTCAAGTGATCGAATGATCAATACGAAACATTCCGAGTCTACATCAAATGACTGTCTCAAACAAATCATGTAAGATGTTACCAGGTGATTTTCACATGATCATCTTTTGACTTTCGTAAAGAATATAAGATGAACTTGGTTAAAGAGAAAGCTTACCAACACATATTTCGAGAAATATGTAAGCGAGTTAAACTCAACTCGAAATATCAAATGTGTACGATGAAGTCTATATAGCTATACGACTTTTGTCTCAAATAGGAGATAGAGTAAAAATAGACTTATGAGTGATAGATGATTTTCAGTCTCCACACACCTTTTGTTGATGAAGTTCCACAAGCTCCCCTTAGTAGTTCTTCGTCTTCAATTGATGAACGCCATTAAGTCTAAAGCTCAACTACACATTCTATCTTAGTCCAAGAAATAGATATAAGTAGACTAGAAATCAAGGCTTATAGTTTTGATCACTAAACTTGACAAACAAGCTTGAGATAGCAACGCTTGCGAGTTTGACCGAGCAGTGCTCTAACAGATAATATAAAACTCAACTTGGCTATAAGTTGGAATATCGATTCTAAAATTAAAATTATAGCCTTATTTTGAGAAATTATCTTGGTGTGTGAGGGGAGGTGAATACCAAATCAACAAGAGCTCTGACTAGAGATAAGGTGTCGGTGGCCATTGAAGCTAAAAAATGGGGTAAGAAAACAGTAAATCAGAAAGTTTTCTTGGAAGAAAACCATAACAACCTGGGGTGGCGATCAAAATCATTATGGGTAGACTATAAATCCTCAACTCTAAGTGTATCTCTAAAGCAGCTAACAATGTGGAGTTTGCATTATATTCTAAGTCTAATGCAAATGCATACCACTCTCAAAGTATTTTGTACTGAACCCAGTACATATTAACATAAGAAATGAAGAAAAAGTAACCTCTAGGTCAAGAAGACACATCCTAAGAACAAAGTTCCTTTAGATAAAATTAATGCAGTAATAACAAAGAGCTTTTTAACATTTCTAAACAAGCATAAAGTTTCTCAAGTAAGGTCGAAAAGCATCATTCATTAAAGCTTGAAATTTGGTTGGAGCATTGGTGAGGCCAAATGATATCACTTTGAGCTCATAATGGCCCAGTCAAGTTCTAAATATTGTCTTCGGAATGTCTCGGGCATAAAACCTTATTTGATGATAATCATACCTCTAGTCAATCTTAGAGAATATTTGAGCTCCATGTAGCTTATCCAACAACTATGAAGCTTATCCTTAACTGTGAGGATATTTAATTTTCTATAATCAACATAAAATCCCCATGTATTGACTTTTTTCTTGAGCAAGATAATTGGGGAAGTAAAGGGACTATAGCTAGGCTGAATGATACCTGATTGAAGAATTTATTTTGACTAAAATTTGTACCACTTTGCTTTTAGAATATAAGGACATTTATATGGTATTTGATTAGTAGGTTGACAGTTTTTATTTAAGTAGTATATATGGTATGGTTGAAGCTTCTTTGAGGTAATTGTATGGGTTTTGCAAACACACCTGGATGGTGTTGTTAAATTGAAGAGAGTGGTGCAAGAATTTAGGTTCGTTTTGAAACTGAAATGGAAAATAAATCGTCAACGAAACCATCGGTATTTTTCCGAAGAATTTCTTGATTCTGAACTACTCAACATCATTAAGGAAGTTTTTCTTTGGATCCAAAGTGAGAGTGATCTTCTTACCCTTATATTTTAAGGAAACACTTAATTTAGAAAGGTTAAAAAGTAAATCACCTAGCTTTTGCACCAACCAGACCAACACCAACTCACAACCACCTAGTGGCAAGAGTCTTAAAACTCCAGAAAGCTTATAGCCCTGCATACTCGAATTCATGTTAAAACAAATACCAAGTCAGAACAAATATCAATTCTAATAATCATTTCACCATTTGCAACTGTCACTAGCATATGAGCGAAGTTAATGAATTCAACAATTAAAGCTGTTGGGCCAAAGTACTATCAATAAAGTTATGTGTCTTCTTTATTTGGTATCAATCAAAACAGAAATAATATGTTTCTTGATAAGGTCTTGGATTCTAATTGCATCACCAGTGGAAATACCAGTGAGAGTATTCAATGAGAGTTGCGTGGTTATTCAATATCTTCTTCAGATTTATCTTCAACAATAACATCATGTAGTTTGATCAGAATTCTCAATCACTATCGCGAACAATTGTTTCCTTTTGCAAATGCTTATATATCTCATCACAATTATAGCACAAGCCCTTTTCTCTTCTTTGTTGCATTTGGTCTTGATTGAGTCTTTTATGGGAGGGATGGGAGGTCTCTTTCTCAGGGTTTAATAATTAGCTATTGGAGTGGATAATGTAGTAATGGTGGAGTTTTGAGGAAAATTTATGAACTGAAAAGTTCTTGAAGAAAAAGAAATTGGTGGAAAATGATCTAGAAGTAGGTTTATTCACTTTTAATTTGTTGGATTATGAGAGTTTGTTCTTGCATCCTAGCAAGAGCAAAGGCCTACATAAGGGTTGTGGGGTTAAGCATGAGTACAAAAACTCTAATTTATTCCTTCAATCCTCTAGTAAAACTCATAATGAAATACTCCTAAGAAAAATCCTTATGTTTACTAAGCAAAAGAGCTTTGAGGAATTCCAATTCCTCAAAGTACTCTTCAACCGTAGTAAGTTGAGACAGGTTTTATCAAACAATCCGATAATATTTCACGAGGGTTTTCAAAATGTAAACAAATATTATCGGACAAGGTAGCGCGCCAGGTAATAATATCCTTGTTAACTTGGAAATTCAAGTACCATCTAGATGCATTGAGACCATCGTCATCTTATGTTGTTCATTGACATTGTGAAGATGAAAGCAGCGCTCACGCTTCTCAAACTATCCTTTTGGACATTCGCCATCATATCTATGGAGATGAAGCTTCGGCATACGATTGTGTTTGGAGAGATTACTTCCTTCACATCTTTTAATGTAGAATTACCCAATCCTCCTATGATTAATCAGAAACAACATCTCTGATACCAATTGTACTGAAACTAATACAAATTAACACAAGAGACGAAGAAAAATAAACCTCTGCGTCAAGAAGTGAAACCTCAGAATAATGTTCCTTTAGATTTATGGTGTTTTCGGAGGTAGAATTTGAAAAGGCGAGGGTACCCAAATATACCTCAAGCTAAAACTTTTCCTACCTATAAGTCCTTTCTCCGAAAGTGATTTTCTATGCAGAAAAACCCCGGGACCTTGTCCAGAATTTAATACTCTCAAGATTAAGCCGCTACACAAAATTACACCTAACTTCGTATAGTTGAGACCAAGCAACTAAAACTATAGTTCACCTAGTTCCGTCTGTATTCCCACGCCTCCGACCTTAGTCACGTACTTGGAACAATTCCTTTGGTTCGTATTCCAAACAGTAAAGGAACGACAAATTTGTTTGGTATCATCTCTATTCAACCAAGTGATATGAGTTGGACAAAGGCTCTTCCGTTTATCTTAACATAAACTCCTTCGTCAGGTCCTTAGATCTATCTTATGTTCAATTACCAAAGTAATCGTCTAAGATTAAGCCAACAACACTATTAATCCAAAGAATTGTGTTGATGACGATCTACTCAATTAATCAATCCAATCTATCACAAAGATAAACCGATTATTAATTGGATCCTCTTTTACCAAAACAAGTATTGTGCACACCAAAGATTATGAACCCACAAATCAGAAATCTTCAATATCTTCTTTGTTTTCAAATCTTTTAAATCTTCAATAAACACCTGCACACAATCACTTAAATCTCTTGTGATCAATCACGCACAGAACGGAGTCTGTTAACAATGGATTATCACAAGATCGTCTTTAGAACTAACAACAGTCTAAAGACCCTTCTCGAAACTCTGAACTAGTTTGAGTGAATCTTATATCAGAAGAGAAGATTCTCAAGCATAAACAAACTAGGTGCAATCAAATTTCAACCACCGTTAGTCAATCAAATCAAAGAAAACAAAAGATAAACCGCAATTATCTAGTTTCCCACCAACGGTACTCGTAAAGCTTCTCAATCCCAAAGAAGACTTTAAAATGAGCGGCCGTAAGAGATTTCTCCTAATTATGTTACTCTCCTCTCCGAATAGGCGGCTACACCAGTAACAACACAACAAAGAGGAAGTTTGTTGTTACGAAGGATTAGTTTGCTAGAAAAGAAAACTTCAAGTATTTATAGACAAGGAAGTTTGGACACCAAAGAATTTCCAAAACCGAAGATATTCTCAAGATATTCATTAAAGCACAAATTCGATTTTCATAATTCCTGGAAATGTTCTGTCCAAAAATAATGATCGAAATCTCTCGGAAAATCTCTAATTAGTAAATGCACATTACTAATTCTTATTTCCCTACAAAATGAAGTTAAATACCTTAAATAAAAGACTCTTAACTTATTTATGTTTCGATCCTGGGATTCTCTTCCCTTAGCTATTAAGGAATAACCTTGAACAATTAAAGAAATAAACATTCATGGAACGTGTTCAAAGTATGTCGACATCTTAACTTTGTAAGTTCTCTTTCACACTTACAACCTTGAAACCGATTTTCCACATTTCCAAAAAAGTTTAGAATTGGTTCATCTGACTTTCAAGAACTATGCGATTTATCAAATAACATTCAATCACAATCATGGGTTTAAAGGTTGTACCAAAACAAGTTTCGGTTCTACCTTCCATGTGAGTACTATGCATAGTCACACTAGCTTTCCAAAATTTGGTTGACTAGGTACTAGGATCGGTTCCCCACATATATATGGTATATAACTTATATGTGTTTCACATGTCCATAGGATCGGTTCCTCATTGCCTAAAAACGTGTTGCACATGTTCATATGATCGGTTCCCCTTTCTGATAAACCTTGCTACACCTCATACAAGGATCAGTTCCCCTTTGTGATGTACTGCACCTCTTACTAGGATCGGTTCCCCTTTCCCATATTTGGTCAGACAGAAAATCACAAACCCGATCATACCATCTCAGGTGATTACTTAAGATCGGTTTCACTAATAAAAGTCATACCAATACATAAGTCAGGCCTTTGTGACTAGTTTTACCAAGAACACAACAAGTCGTGAACGGTTATACTTAATCACATATATTGGTTGTTCATAAGATATGCAATGAATAACAAAACCAATAACGCCTGGCGATTTTCTTTTCGATTCACAAACAAGTTTATGAACTTAGTTCCTTAGAACACATGTAAAACATTGTTCCCCAGGATGAAATCCTCATCTCATACCCATACATAATCACAATAGCATTCAAATGATTATGGCGATGTCTTATCTACAAAGTTTAATGGTTAAGCAATAAACCTCGTATTGTATTCCTTAATATTATGTCTCAAGCAAAAAAAATAAACGAAACAAAAATAAAAAGCAAAAGGATAAGAAATACAAAACCGTAATACGGCCCGACTTAGCTTCTTGCAAGAACAACTGAAAAGTTGGGGATCCGGGCCCATAGAAGTTTTTAGGAACACTGCTTCACACAAATATTAGTAATATAAAGCAAAAGTGAAGCTATGAACCAATAAAAGCTTAATTCTGTCACTTGTGGAAGTGTATAAAGAATATTGGTATCTGTTTCTTGGTCTAAGATATGAGAATCAAGTTTCTGAATGGAAGAAACGAGAAACAAAGTCAAAACACGTAAATCAAACCAATAAGAGGTAAAGGAGAAGAAACAATAGGCAAAGGGTTAGATAAACCTTGCACAATCTCTTTTCGTATCACTCTTCATCCTTGAAAAAACTCAAGTGAATTAACCTCTTGTGTATCATGGGAACTTAACAATCGACATAAACATCATCATTACAATCATGCAAAAGTTCAATTGTCTTCCCATAATATTGGTCATGTCTCATTCTCAACAACTCCTCTTTATTAGACTCTTGTTCAAGGAAGTTGTGTAACACACTAGTTTCATCATAATACCATCAATAGCATCAACTACACAAATGATCTATGGCGTTTTCATCTTCGTCTTCATCTTCGGACTCACCTAGTCGGTTTCCCCAACCCTTAAGTCGTTTACAAGTTCCATATGAATGGTCCTACTAATTTCATCAAACTAGCTCTTCCCGAGGCTCCATCATCCCTCAGCTTGTATAAAACCGTTCACACGCTACCACCATTTGACTGCAATATGTTCCTTCCCATGACTCTTCCCTTTGAATGGGTAAATTCTTTAAGAAGAAATATTCCAAAATTATTTTGTATGACATTCTCTCTATCACGGTCAAGTTGGTCTATGCCTGTTGTTCCATTCTTGTGATAAACTAGAATTATTCCACCAGGTGCTTGACTTACATACCCACTACAAGGTTGTTGTTGGTATGTATGAAAATCACAATTGCATCCATAGATGGTACATAGTGTTGAGGAGGTTGAAAATCATATCCATTGCTCCAATATGCTCCTTCCATAGAAATGGTAAAACCTTAAAATGAAAAATAAAAAATAAAATAAAACAAAAACTAAATCAAAAATAAAGATACTTAAAAATTGACATTTGTAATCTAGATTTCAAATATGCTTCGCAGTTTTGTTTTCAATATGCACTACTTGAAAGATACGTTAGGGAATGAAACAGTTCAAGTCAAATATCACTAACCTCAAGTGGAAGGATGATTGTTGTCGTTGTAGCTCCTTGCTTCTTCACATCTTCAAGTCTTCGCAATACTTGCAAAGTCTCATATCCTAATACTTTCAAGCTAACCTATACGAAGTTGACTCTAGTACATAATCAAGAGACTCTTAACATGAGTTTTGATTCACTAAAATATGACAATCAAACTTGACATACCAACGCTTGGTGGGTTCAACCGAGCTATGCTCTAACAATCCCCCCTTTGTAAATTTTAGTGACAAAACTCTTACATCATATGGATAAACAAATTACAATAATTCATTACACATACGCTTGATTCCCGATTCAACAGCACAGTAAGATGCTTACATTTAATCCTTGAAAATGCCGTTGTTGACATTATAATAATAAAGAAAATACTCCCCCTAAGGAAGATAGGTAGATATTCAATCCACACGTATTTGTTATACCAATTCATATGATATGTTACTCCCCTTAGTCTGTGCTTTCACTCTTTCGTTTAGATAAAACGTTTAAGCACCAATGTTCTTTTCCTTAGCGATACCAATCAATATAAAATCAATTCCATTATCACTTGTTTACTCCATATATTTCTCCCCCTTTTTGTCACAAAATGACAAAGAAACGAAAAAAAATAAAGGACAACACGAAAAGAATCTTACAAATCTCAATAGACTTGCAACCTATAGAGTTAGGCACGAGGGTTCCACACATCATGTTCTGATAACCAATATCAAAACCGAAACTACAAGTAGTTTTATTTTGATATGTTACCAAGGAAACAATTGTCCAATTTTTTTTTCCATTTTAGTTTAGCAAACCAAAAATTAACTAAGCACCTTAGTCCCTTTGCTAAACCAATTGTACAAAAACAATCCCTTAATTCGATAAGACCAAAATAAAGATAACTCTATTTTTCTCATCAGGTTCTAATTATCCATAAACTTAGACCTTTCAATTTTAAACAAGACAAATACTAGGTTAGTTAACTAGCATTTCTTGTTAAGGCATTCGATTAGACTTGAATAACCGAAACCTCACTTCGATAAGTCTAACTAAGATCAGAATTAACTTAGTTTCTCTTATCCGGAATCGAATTGGACTAAACAACTCATCCCGTACACCTTTTATTTCGTTAAGCCATAAATAATTCATACAAACCAAATAAATCAACTTGCATAATTATTCACCTCAACCGGAAGCAATTGAAACAACATAGACATTAAAAGCACCGCAATTGCACCGAAATTTTGTTAGCCTAAACAATTGATATCACACAATAAAGCAAGATAACAATAGTTTTTCTTAACCGGAACCAATTGAATCACACATACATCCATACACACATAATGGAATAAACATCAATTGAACCGAAATTTTGCTAAGCAAAAGCAATAAATATATATGAAATAAACTCAGGTTTTTCTTAAACAGGAAAACAATTAACTAACAAGATTGTTACCTCAAATTTCGCATCCACTTATCCAATATGATTGCATCTTCTTCCAGGGAGAATTGATATCGAAATATCATCATGTTGTCATCCTTATGCCAAAAATAAAAGAATAATAACAAGCAACCTTTACCAGAGAAAGGCTGGAAATCGGTTTTAACAATTGCAAGCAAAAGTTGAAAACCGTCGAAACACATATGCTTTTATGCTAAACCAAAACCGATTCAACATATTATGACTTTTTCACATATTGTTTCTAACAGATTCCCTGATGATTCTTTGATAAAGCCTACCAACATGGGCTAGAACTTAATCCTGCTAAATCAAAAAGTCACCCAAACCACAAGGGGACACAACATATGAGATCGAATATTAAGGTAGGAAAACCGAAATCAAACATCCCATAATCATACATAGCAATAAGATAAAAACATTCAAGCACAGGCTATGTAAACCGAAAACTATCACAAGAAAAATTATAAATCAAATAATTTTATTCATAATAGTTTTATTCTCAATAGACCAATACAGTCAATGAAAGAAATCAAAAATTGATGTCTATTTTTCTAGATTAAGTATTACAGCATATAACTTAATCTCTAGTGGTGCTCTTGTTGTTCACTGATGTCTCTTCAGTGTTCAAACACTTAAAGCATGTCTCAAAAAACTTGTCAGCAACTATTCTCTGTTTTTTGAGAACTTCAAGTTGAAGCTTCAAATCTTCAAGTTCACCTTTCATCTCTTTAATTTTAACTTTTAGTTAACCCCGATCTTGACTTAAGGTAAAGAGATTTCCTATGAGTTCTTCAAACTCATGCATAACATTACTCATACCATTAGTGGGAAACCACTTGGTAAAATCTAAATCATTGATAGCAAAAAGACATGAATCTTCTTGAGATCTAACAGAGTTATGATCAGGTTCGATTCTCGAGATAATCTTCCGATTCTTCGATATGGGAAAAACCCTTGATAGTTTCTTACTTTTCGTGCTTCCCTTCTATCACTCCTTGTAACACTGCGAGTTATAGGAGACATCCTTATCAAGGAAAGACAATACTCCTAAGAGAAGATTTTTGAGGGTTTTTCGAAAATATACACAAATATGTATTCGAACTTCTCTTTTTATTGAAGAGTAGAATCAAAAGACATTCCATAAATATCCCTAATTACCGAAAATGGGAACAATCATTAACATGTGCCCCTGATTTTTTATGTGCTTTTCTCATCCAATTAAGGGCACGAAATGGAATGAGAGTACACAACTTTGATACAACTAAGTTTCATTGGAGTAAGCTTTTTCCAGCTTACAGTGAGTATCAGAAACATAGTTCATGTTTATCTTCGGGAATTTCTGCCCAAAATATTTTCTCCCACGACGATGATCTTTTCTAACTAGAGATATGATCATGTGGAGAAAACGTACTAATGTGAGAATTCTCAGAGATAGATAAATCTCTCTTAATTCTTTCAATGAGATTTTCATAAGATTTTCTCATTCTAAGAACTTCCTTATGATCCACATTAGTATGATCATCTGAAACAACTATAGGAAATTCCTGATTGTTTCTTTTGGTAGAGATTCTCTTTTTCCCTTCCTTCTGAAGTCGTTCCTTATCAAAACCACAACTGTTTCGACATGGGTGCGGAGGAACAGTTTTCCAGAAGCGATTATCAACTCTTCCCTCTGACTCTTTTGAGTTGATCTTATCGGGATGTGGTATAATCTGTCTTTCTATTGAGGAATAATCTTTCAATTTTTTAAGACAAGAAACTTCCTTCAAAATTTTTAACACCGTATGTTGAAGAAGTATAAGTTTCCTGTCAAGTGATTGAAAATTGTATTCCTTACAATCACCACGGAATCGGTTCAAAGTTTCCTTTGGACAAGATTTCGTTTGATCATCGATAGATCTAGAAGTCGGTTTCTCATCCTCTTCCAACTTGATGTAGTTAGGAAAACCGCCATCATCTTGATCTGTTTAGGATGTGATTAAACCGGGTTTTGTCACAATCTGTAAAAGTCGAGCAAGGACTTTTAGTTATCTCATCATAAGAAATCACAACAACATCATTAGTTTGAATCATAGGACGTGTTTCTTTATTTGTAAGAGATTTACCAAGAGCCTCTAGTTTGACAGTGAGATCCATTTTCTCTTTGGCTAGACAATTCAGTTGAATGTCTTTTTCTCTGATCTCCTGTTTAAGAAGATCTGACCCTGTCTTTAAAATAAGTACTTTAGAAGACAGAGATTGTATAGGCTTTAGGAGTTTTACCAACTCTTTATCAACATCTTCTCTTTCATCAGAGATAGACATATATGTTTTTATCACTCCTGGATCATGAGTCAACGAAGTAGTAACATCTTCAACAACTTTTGAGTATTCATACTCTTGCAAAACGTTAACTGAATCAGACATTAGATTCAATTCTTATAGGTTGGATCGCGCCAAACACAGATTGTTAGATCTTTTCGTGTTTGCCTTCTCTGATACCAATTGAAAAGGAGAGGGTACCCAAATATACCTCAAGCTAATACTTTTCCTACCTATAAGTCCTTTCTCCGAAAGTGATTGTCTATGGACTGAGTCGAGATAATACAACTAATCGGTGCACACTTCGTGTGATCGTCTATGGATACGAGATCGAGACAATACAACAACGAAGTATGTTACTTGATAAAAACAACCAAACACAATAGGATTCACTTGTCAAGTAAATATGAATTAATATTTGTGTAATTTATTTTAAACGACCTTTATAAGTATGTTACTTGATAAAAAGGTTCGGACTTAACCAAACACAATAGGATTCACTTGTCAAGTAAAAGGTTGGAACAATTTCTTTGGTTCGTATTCCAAACGATGTAAAGAAAAATGATAACGACAAATAGGCACAAAATTTGGTATCAACTCTATTCAACCAAGTGATATGAGTTGGACAAAGGCTCTTCCGTTTATCTTAACATAAACTCCTTCGTAAGGTCCTTAGATCTAATTTATGTTCAATTACCGAAGTAATCGTCTAAGCCAACAACACTATTAATCCAAAGAATTGTGTTGATGCCGATCTACTCAATTAATCAATCCAATCCATCACAAAGATAAACCGTTTTGGTATCGATTATTAATTGGAACCTCTTTTACTCCTTCGCTGTGTCCTTAGATCGTTCAAACAAGTATTGTGCACACCAAAGATTATGAACCCACAAATCAGAAATCTTTAATATCTTCGTTCTCTTCAAATCTTCTTAGATCTTCAATAAACACCTGCACACAATCACTTGAATCTCTTGTGATCAATCACGCACAGAACGGAGTCTGTTAACAATGGATTATCACCAGATCGTCTTTAGAACTAACAACAGTCTAAAGATCCTTGTCGAAACTCTGAACTAGTTTGAGTGAATCTTATATCAGAAGAGAAGATTCTCAAGCATAAACAAACTAGGTGCAATCAAAGTTCAACCACCGTTAGTCAATCAAATCAAAGAAAACAAAAGATAAACCGCAATTATCTAGTTTCCCATCAACGGTACTCGTAGAGCTTCTCAATCCCAAAAAAGACTTTAAACTGAGCGGTCGTAAGAGATTTCGCCTAATTAGGTTACCCTCCTCTCCGAATAGGCGGCTACACCAGTAACAACACAACAAAAAGGAAGTTTGTTGTTACGAAGGATTAGTTTGCTAGAAAGGCAAACTTCAAGTATTTATAGACAAGGAAGTTTGGACACCAAGGAATTTCCAAAACCAAAAATATTCTCAAGATATTCATTAAAGCAAAATTCAGTTCCCATAATTCCTGGAAATGCTTTGTCCAAAAATAATGATCGAAATCTCTCGGAAAATCTCTAATTAGTAAATGCATATTACCAATTCTTATTTCCCTACAAAATGAAGTTAAATACCTTAATTAAAATATTCTTAACTTATTTATGTTTCGATCCTGGGATTCTCTTACCTTAGCTATTAAGGAATAACTTTGAACAATTAAAGAAATAACCATTCATGGCACGTGTTTAAAGTATGTCGACATCTTAACTTTGTAAGTTCTCTTTCACACTTACAACCTTGAAACCGATTTGCCACACTTCCAAACAAGTTTAGAATTGGTTCATCTGAATTTCAAGAACTATGCGATTGATCATATAACATTCAATCACAATCATGGGTTTAACTGTTCTACCAAAACAAGTTTCGGTTCTACTTCCATGTGAGTACTGTGCATAGTCACACTAGCTTTCCAAAATTCGGTTGACTAGGTACTAGGATAGGTTCCCTACATATATATGATATCTAACTTATATGTGTTGCACATGTCCATAGGATCGGTTCCCCTTTGCCTAAAAACGTGTTGCACATGTTCATAAGATCGGTTCCCCTTTCTGCTATAAACCTTGTTGCACCTCATATAAGGATCGGTTCCCCTTTGTGATGTACTGCACCTCTTACTAGGATCGGTTCCCCTTTCCCATATTTGGTCAGACAGAAAATCACAAACTCAATCATACCATCTCAGGTGATTACTTAAGATCAGTTTCACTAATAAAAGTCATACCAATACATAAGTCAGGCCTTTGTGAATAGTTTTACCAAGAACACAACAAGTCGTGAATGGTTATACTCATTCAAACATATTGGTTGTTCATAAGATATGCAATGAATAACAAAACCAATAACGCCTGGCGATTTCCTTTTCGATTCACAAACAAGTTTATGAACTTACTTCCTTAGAACACATGTAAAACATTGTTCCCTAGGATGAAATCCTCACCTCATACCCATACATAATCACAATAGCATTCAAATGATTATGGCGATGTCTTATCTACAAAGTTTAATGGTTAAGCAATAAACCTCGTATTGTATTCCTTAATACTATGTCTATCTAGAGTTCAAATATGCTTCGCAGTTTTGTTTTCAATATGCACGACTTGAAAGATACGTTAGGGAATGAAACAGTTTATGTCAAGTATCACTAACCTCAAGTGGAAGGATGATTGTTGTCGTTGTAGCTCCTTGCTTCTTCACATCTTCAAGTCTTCACAATACTTGTAAAGTCTCACATCCTAATATTTTCAAGCTAACCTATACGAAGTTGACTCTAGTACATAATCAAGAGACTCTTAACATGAGTTTTTATTCACTAAAATATGACAACCAAACTTGACATACCAACGCTTGGTGGGTTCAACAGAGCTATGCTCTAACAAAATTCACAATTCTGAGGGTGACCGGTTGTCAGCCGACACAAATATAAATTACACTTTCTTACTACTTAAAATATATAATGAAGCAAGGGCAAGAAAGGATCGTTCCCACAGAGAGGTCTTGGTTGTCAAATTGATTCGGCTTCCTATAAATAACACTGGGAGTTTTCTGATTTTTATAAACGAAAATAAATAAAAGCAAAACAATAAAAAGTAAACACGCAAATCAAGAATGAGAAAGTATTGGTCATGGATTTCGTCTTCAATCACAAATATGTTTTCAACACAATAACTAGAATTGATATTTTAATCTCAACTTTTTATCAAAGGCCCTAGAATACCTTGATCGCAAGAATATCCCGCTAATCTCCTCTTGTCATCAACAAACACATTAAAAGATGCGAATATGAATTCTATCTAAAAGAACAACCTAACGTGTAAAAGCACTAATCAAGTTTAATTACCTAGATGCATTAGGTACTATGAAATCAGGCCAATCAAAGCAATCGAACGTGTAAAAGCACTACTCCGATTTAACAAAGGTTATGGTTCACATATGATCATAAGAATATATCACTATAAACTATAATCATAATTATGCTACTTCAAATCAGGAATTATCACTTTTGCGTATAATAACCCTAATCTAGCAAAATACATGCATGTGAGTTCTACCAATTTGCAACTTGACAAAACAAACATTCAATCATATGACAATATTAATGGTGAATCATAAACGATAATATGAGAGAAAACTAATTTATTGAACAAAAACTCATGTTTGGAAATCCAACTAATCCATAACCAAAAGAAAACTCTAGCTCATATTCATAGATTTCATAACAAGAAGAAAGAGAAAAGACTTAATGGTTTCTAAACCCTAGAAAACAAAGTAGAGGCAAAGAATAATAATATATATCCCATAGTTCTAAAAGTCTTTCCTTTAAATAGCTCTCTTGTTTCCAAAATTAGGTCTAATCTTCAAAGGTCCAAAAGAAAGAAGTCCACCAAGCCCATGTGTGAGAGAAACCCATGTAGAAAATATGTCCCAAAAGAGGTCGCCGGAAAACTGGTATTGTGGCCGGAAATTGGCCGGAATAGTCACCGGCAGACATCTCAGGTGACCGGCAAAGTCCACCCGGTCACCGGTCAAACGAGTCAAATCGGTCAGGAGAGTCAGGGTCAACTCGGGTCAAACCGACCGAGAGTCGGGTGAGTCGGGATCGGTCAAAGACTGAGTTAGATGGAGTCGAGAGTTAACTAGCCGACCGAGTTGGTATTGGCCAAGGCTATTGCATAGGCTTGATATGTGCTGCACCAAGATGGCGCATCATCAGTGCCATTCCAGCCATAATGGCTGTGCCTTCATTCCACAGCTGCATATGCCTCCAAAACTCATTTAACTTCAGCTTATCACTGCCATGCTCTTCCCTGCAGCTATCTATGTAATCTCCATCCAACTCATGGCTTCAAAATCTCTAGACAACAGCATAGCCTTCTTGTTCCAGCTCCAAACACAGCTCACAACAAGCACCAATACCAGCCTCAATTCACTAACAACACCACCTGAACCTTCAAGCCATCTCCATTTCATTCCCCTGTAATATCAGCTCATTTACATTCATGGCACCTGCATCTTTACCAGCACCACAAGCACCATCTTCTATAGGCTCATGACCACCACCAATTCATCAATTTCTCCCAACTGATATCACGCAACGCTTTCAATGTGTCACCCCTTCAGCTGCAACCTTACCAGTCCCTGTAATTCACATACACAGCACCAGTTGTATCACCACTGCCGAACTGAACCATTCATTGCTGCCATGATCCCTTCCGCCATCTCTGTACGCCTCTTCTTACCATTAAAACTACCCGCACTCCGAGCATCGATGATTCCATTAAACACAAGCACATCATCTCCTCCTTGAACTTCACCCGCACTTCACGGTTGCAATATCGTCTCGAGTCACCCGAACCTAAACATTCATCTAAACTCAGCTTGTAGTTACTTCCTCGTAGGCGTTTCTGCTCTTTGCATCATTCAATCTTGTCGACCTACACAGCCACAAGAATTGTACACAACTTCAACTCATTGCGCTCAACTTCAGTCACAATGGACCCATTAACTCACGGAAACCGCCTCCCTGAATTCAATTTCTAGTACCAGAACCCATCTGCTGAGCAACAACTCCATCTGCACTCAAATTCCTTGTAATCATTCATGGCAATACACACACAGAACTCAACCCTTGAATCTCTTCACCTGAGTCATCAGTCAATATCAATCAAACCTAGAACATCGAATTGTACTTCACAAACCACCAACATTTCATGCCTTCCATTTCATTTCCGCAAACATTTCACAGAACACAGTACCACCATATGTAAGACAGCCACTGCACCAGAACTCCATCTCTCGACCATTTAGGGCAAAGAAAGTAGCATCACTAGAGCATCTCCGCACGGTAGCAAGCCATTCCCAGCACCATTAACACTGCAGCTGCAACTCCATCTTCATCTCATATTGCCCCAAATCCACCGCAATTCACAGACCACCATCTACTTAGCTCCATCATTCCCTTTACTTGATTGCAATTACCATCTCAGCTGCTCAGCACCAGCTCTGCCAATTCCATCTATAGCTGCTCATCACTTAGCCAGCACCTCCATTTTGGTCTTGAAGCATCACTTCCATTTCCTGCAATACTGCCTTGAAGCTCCAATTCCACCAAAATCCCTTCCTACTGCTTCAAACTCCATCCACACCCCTGCAATCTCACAACCTCCAGCTGCGCACTTCATTCTTATTCTTGTTGAGAGCCACCTGAAATCATCTCCACAATCTTCCATGAGTCCATTGTATACAACGTGGCACCATCTCCAATTCTTGGCTTTAAACTCAACAAATCTCAAGACTGCAACCCTGCAATTTCTTTCCACATGAACTAGCAGCACCACCAGTTTCTTACCCAAAATCATCATCCTTCCCCTGGATTTCCACTTCACCACCAAACTTCACAGCGAACTATAATTCTACAGTCTCAGACCAATTTCAATCATCAGTAGATCCCCTTTCTTCATTTGATTCATCACAAAACCCTTAATTTCTTCTCTACAATCGACGCTCCATCTCAGACTCAACCATCTCGATGTCTCAAAAGATCAACTCCATCTTCTTCTCCATTAATTTGAGATCTTTACAGAGCAAGCAGAAATCATTCTTGCTTATCGAACCCTAGTTTCGTGAAACCCTCAAATCAACAATGAGACCCCATTTCAACGTAACCCGACTTCTATTTCTTCATTGTTTCTCCAAGTGCAATCTCTTCATCGATCTAACAACCAACAGCTTGAATTTCTTCTCCCACTCTTCTGATTCTTCTCACAGATTCATCACATCAAGCCTCAGGAGTATCTAACAGCGGCAACAAGGAGAGAAGAAAGAAAGGGGAAAATGAACCCTAGTTCTTCCCTCTCGGCCAAAATGAGGTCATTAACATTGGGACAACTATTTGCACCCCAGAAATGGATACGAGCCACCCAGTAGTATCCCCTTAACCTGTGACTGGCTCCAGATAGCACCTGCCTGTGAAATGACAATTTTTCCTTTTGCGCTTTTGTGAAATTACTGGCGATCTTTTTCTTCTTTGGCACATAATGACTCCAAAGCACCTAAATAACTCAAACTAAACATAAGCGATGCAATTCACAAGGATAATAGCAAAGAAAGCGTAAATACTATATATAAAATTAGGTGTTTTACAACACCTATCAGAGGGATATATAATTCCACGAGATTATAAATATCGGGAATCATGCAAATTCCTTGTGTGTTTGGTAGCTAAGTGAAAATTCCTAGAATCCTTAACATTTCTTGTTTTAAATCCCATGTACTGTTTAGAGAGAGAAATATGGCTTTTAAGGTGAGGTCCACCTCTCCGCTAAAGTTTTCCAGCAAATCTTAAGCGGGGAGGTGGCATTCAAAATGAGGTATTTGGTGGAATTATAAATCTCAAGGGAAACGTGAATCCAAGGAATTTGGGCAACCAAACGTACCAAAGGGATCGTAGCTCCACCAAATTACCTGGACCCATGAATTCCACCTCTAGAATTTTGCATCCAAACCCAACATTAATAACATTGATAATAACTTAGAGAAGAGTTTATACTCACTCAACCCTATCCGACTCCACAGAGGATCTAAGCCATATACACGTCGTCATCTCACCGAGTTTTCTCTCTAAATAACGGAAAAGGAATAAAACAGTAAATGCAATATAACGTTCACTACTTATCTTATTACAAAACCGGGATTTCAACTAAGGGAAAACTAAACAGAAATAAAATAAGTGAAAAGACAAGGGTACCCAAATATACCTCAATCTAAAACTTTTCCACCTAAAAGTCCTTTCTTCGAAAGTGATTGTCTATGGACTGAGTCGAGACAATACAACGAATCGGTTCACACTTCGTGTGATTGTCTATGGATACGAGATCGAGACAATACGACAACAAGATAACTTGCGTGATTGACTATGGATACAAGATCGAGACAATACAACAACGAAGTATGATTACTTGATAATAGGTTCAGAATTAACCAAACACTATAGGATTACTATCAAGTAACTATGAATTAACGTTTGTGTATTTTACTTCTAACTATAATAGAAATAATTATAATTGTGGAAATAGAACAGTAAAAGACACAACAAGATTTTTTTAACGAGGGAACCGCAAATGCAGAAAAACCCAGGGACCTTGTCCAGAATTGAATACTCTCAGTATTAAGCCGCTATACAAAATCTAAACCAACTTCGAATAGTTGAGACCAAGCAACTAAACCTATAGTTCACTTAGTTCCCTCTGTATCCCTGCGTCTCCAACTTGCAATAAGTCACACACTTGGAACAATTCCTTTGGTTCGTATTCCAAACAGTAAAGGAACAACAAATTTGTTCGGTAACAACTCTTTTCAAACAACGTGATATGAGTTTGACAAAAGGCTCTTCCGTTTATCCTAATAAACTCCTTTGTCAGGTTCTTAGATCAATCTATTCAACAACTACCAAAGTAATTGTTTAAACTATGCAATCAATAATAGGATCTGATCAAGATACTAAATACTGATGCCGATCTACACAACTATCTATCAAAAGATAAACCGATTATAGTTGGATCCCCAGCCGATCAAGTTTTGTGCACACCAAAGATTATGAACTCAAATAAGAAATCTTCTTTGTCTTCAAATCTTCTTAAATATTCAATAAACACATGCACACAAACAACTTGAATCTCTTGTGATCAATCACACACAGAACGAAGTCTGTTAACGATGGATTATCACAAGACGTCTTTAGATCTACAAATAGTCTAAAGATCCCCGTCGATATTTCGATCTAGTTTGAGTGAATCTTATATCAGAAGAGAAGATTCTCAAGCATAAACAAACTAGTTTCAATCAAAGTTCAACAACTGTTAGTCAATCAAATCAATCGAAAACTAATAATAAATTGCAATTTTCTAGTTTCCCACCAACGGTACTCGTAGAGCTTCCCAATCCCAAAGAAGTCTTTAAAACGAGCGGTCGTAAGAGATTTCGCCTAATTAGGGTACTTTCCTCTCCGAATAGACGTCTCCACCAGTAACAACACAAAAAGGTAGTATTGCTGGCTCTGAGGATTAGTTTGCTCAAAATGCAAACTTCAATATTTATAGACCAAGGGAGTTTGGACACCAAGGAATTTCCAAAACCGAATATTCTCAAAGATATGCAATAAACGCAAAATCGGTTTTCATAATTCCTGGAAATGCTCTGTCCAAATATTGAACGAAATCTCAGTATAAAATCTCCAATTAGTAAATGCACATTACCAATTTTTATTTTCTAAAGATATGCATTTAATTGCTAGAAATTAAAAGCATATAAAACTAAAAACCTTAATTAAAAGATTCTCAATTTATTTCGATCCGGGATTCTCCTTTAGTTATTAAGGAATATCGTTGAACAATAATAGATAAAAATTACTGCACATGTTCAAAGTATATCGACATCTTTACTTTGTAAATCCTCTTTCATATTTACAATCTTGGAACCGATTTGCCACACTTCCAAACGAGTTTAAAATTGGTTCATCTGATTTCCAAGAACTATGTGATTGATCAAAAATATTCAATCACCATTCATGGGTTTAAAGGTTCTACCAAACACAAGTTCGGTTCTACCTCCAAGTGGCTACTAGGATCGGTCACACTAGTTTCCATAAAATGGCTAACTAAGTACCAGGATCTATTTATGGTACTTACTTGTGATCGGGTGCACAAGTTATATGATCGGTTACAACAATAACTAAAACTTGTTAACCTACTACAAGGATCGATTACACAACTTGTGATTAGTCCCACCAAGTTCTAGGATCGGTTACCCAATGACTAGGAATGGTCACACCAATTACAAATATCGATCATACCATCTCAGGTGATTACTTAAGATTGGTTTCACTAATAAAAGTCATACCGATACATAAGTCAGGCATTGTGAATAGTTTTACCAAGATACATAAACAAGTTATGAGCGGTTATACTAAACACACATATTGGTAATCCAAAGTTTTGCAATGAATAACAATACCAATAAGCCTAGCGATTTCCCTTTCGATTCACAAAACAAGTTTATGAATGTACTTCCTTTAAACGAATGTAAAACATTGTTTCCTAGGACGAAATCTTCACCCATACCCATACATAATCACAATAGCATTCATACAATTATGTCGATGTCTTATATACGAAGTTCAAAAGATAGGCGTTATACTTCGTATTATAATTCCTTAATACTACGTCTAACTAGAGTATAATTATTCACAGCTTCGCAGTTATGTTTTCAATATAACACGACTTGAAAGATACGTTAGGAATGAAACAGTTCAAGTCAAAATATTACTAAACTCAAGAGGAACGATGATGTCGTCGTTGTAGCTCTTTACTTCTTCACATTATTCAAGTCTTCGAGTAATACTTGTATGTCTCATATCCTGATAACTTTCTAGCTAACCTATACGAAGTTGACTCTAGTAAATAATCAAGCGACTCTTTAAATGAGTTTTGGTTTACTAAAATATGACAACCAAACTTGACATACCAACGCTTGGTGGGTTCAACCGAGCTATGCTCTAACAATAAGAGCATCCCAGGTTCATTACATATTTACCGCCTTTGGTATTTATCCGCACAATATAACCTCCTAATAAAACTAATCATATTTTAACAGATATGTTGTTTAGATATGGTTAACAACATGGTAAATCTGAATTTAATTTACTAAGTCTTTTTTTTTTAATAATTATATTGATAAGAATAATTCAATTGAGATACCCTTTTCCGAACGGGTATAGCAAATTTTGCAGGAGGTTAGCAAATTCCAATGGAGTTTGGAAACTATCTGTAAAAAATTTGCAGAAATAACTAACAAGCGGAAACTATAAAGTCGCGTTTGGCACCTTTGATATCCCATCCTAGGTTGGGTTATCACCAAAATAACCGTCAAACATGTTTGTCTCCTTTTTATTCTAAGTTTGGACAGGAATAACATAACCTTCCTTAATTTTGGTTGGCTAAAAAAAAGCAAGGTTTCACTATTGATGGTTCCAAGTGTTTGGAATCATAAAAATCTCCTTCCCATAACCGTTTTTTCCAAAAAATTTCTCTACAAACAAATCTTCCTAAATATTTGATTCTCCAAATCTGTTGGATATTATCTGAATTATTCAGATTTCCAATCAGATTTGTATACAAAGTAAATATTTCAATTAGTAGTTGTACTAAATAAAACATCGCTAATTTATGCGATTTTTAGGTTTTTCCCGTTTCAATTTCATTATTTCTCTCATGGTGTTCTCAGATCCATCAGAGATTTCTCATAGCTTTATCGGCGTTTCAGACGATTGTTCCAATTTTTCAAGTACATCAAGGACGATTTCTTCCGGCATGACGTGATTCTACATTCTCATGAAGATCCATGGATACCGGATTTGATTGTGATAATGGTGTTTTGTGCTTATTACTCCCTTATGAGACAATTCCATCTTATTGAAGAAGACAATGATGAAGAAAACAAGTTCTTCAAATCCAAATGGCAGAATTTTAATTCAAATGCCATGCCATCCCTCAAATATCATCAATTTCTGTTTTGAAATACAATTCACCTCTTTCATAAAAAAAAAAAAAACTATTATCTAGGATACCAAAATCCAAACCTGGAATAGTCAGTTATTTTGCCTTTAGAATAGGTAATTATCCTAAATTTTTTTACTTGACCCTTTTTTTTTTTTTTTTTTTTTTTCCTATATCTTCTTTTTACAAACTTATTTTATAATAAATTTGGTAAAAACTTAAGAAATCAAACAAAGCTTTTTGTTGGCAACCTAGCGACAAGCTGGGCACCAACACCTTTTTGAATAGCAATGCCTAATCTATGAAAAATAAAGCTACCAAAACCACTACTAGCGTCGTTACTAGCTAAACAATTTTTCAGACGCTTGAAAAAACACAAAGTATCCTCACCAAGTTCCCCTAAGGTAGAGAAAGCTAGGACTCCCAAACCATGGCCATGTGAAACATACTTGTCCAAGTATTTAGTGTGTGTTCGTGAAACCGCCTTAGATATAGCTTTTCCGGGGACGAATGAGCGATTTCCTTCCCTAGTGAAGGGCGAGACACCTGTGACATCGATACAAACATCTTGACCATTTTCCCAGTTGAGCACAAGAATATCACCAGGTTTCAAATCTTTGTCATCATCCGTCAGAAAACCAAGAGAAACTTCCTTACGCGCAGGCACACCAACTTTGTAACAAATGTCAGCGATTATATCACGAACAAGATCATGTCAAAACTTAGGGCCTATATCCTTACCATCATAAAATAAAATTAATAACAGGTAAATTAATCGAAATTCAAACTATATGATTTCTTTGAATTGGTTTTCTCAGAAACGAGGTTAACATTTCACAAGTCCATTGTTCATTACTTGATTGGTCGGTATGGTCGTAAAAGCAGACAATGGCCGTAAATCTGTAATGCCAGTTCTCAAACAACACAATACATAAAAGCAGACAATGGTCGTAAATCTATGCTACTACCTGCTGGTTCATCTGGAAGGCTAGATGTGATCTGGTCTTCAGTCACATTCAGTCAAACCACCAGTTGCATCAGACAACACTTATGTGATCATAACAAAATTCATCATTTACCAAATCATGTTATGAATACCATCTCTTTGAACATCGGAGAACTGGGAACAATGGAGGAAGATAACATTGTTCCTTGCTCTGTGGACCAGTACCCTAGAGTGGACTATGGATTAATCATAAAGATTTGCACGCTACAAGACCCTGGAAGCCTGTTATATTTTTCTGCGCTATTATGGATATTGCAGGAAACCCTATCGGTACCAGAGGACACCCAGGCCACTCTGGAGCTTGGGGAGCAACAGGAGGAGCATATTTAGCTTTTCAATGGGCCAACGATATGTAGCACACCAATATAGAGATACAAGCTGAATCTATGGAAATCCTGGTCCGATTTAAGCTACTATATCATAAAGCTGTCAAGGTAAGATTCAATCTGAGCTATCATGAAACTTTAGATACTGAAGAAGAAGACTGTCACCAGAATTAATCCAATTACTTTTGTTCTAATTAGTCTTAAAATTATCCATAGACTTCAAAATCCAGATACTCTTAATATTGCACGGTATTGTAAGAACAATGTTGGCAGGACTAGCAGCCGAAACAATGCCAACAATCTGTACTGGACTTAGGGCCTGTTTGGCCTAAGTTTTTCTATGGAAAAAAAACAACACAATACATATGATCAATCTTGAACAAGAAAAAAGAAGTTAAAATCACAACTTTTTTGATATTAGAGGAACATTTTATTCATGCACAAAGTTTTTACAGGAAGTAAATAACAAGTACACAAATAAAACAGAAAGAAAGGGGTAAAAAGAAAAGAAAAAGAAACTACACTAGCCTAAAAAGGAAAAGGAAAAAACCATAAGTCCAAGAGTAAAAAGCTCTTTTTTCTTTCCTCCTTTAAGATGACAAGAAGCTCCTACACAGCATCATCCATGCCTCCCTGTTTGGCTATGTTGCCTCTAAACTTGATCTGGCAGCCTCAAGTATCTACTACTCAGCTACCTGGCAAATAAATGCACATATTTTTGACTTATTTAGCGAAATAAATTCTTCCGTAATTCAAAAAAATCGATAAATAACCATATCTATTTACCTTCAGTTTCTTGGAACTACGTTCCTTGCCTTCGTCCAGCGTAGATTCATCTGCTTTACGAACCTGAAATGCATAGAAAATAAAAAACAACAATTAACGGCATAATACATACAGATTTAGTCATTTAGAGACAATTCCTCACCACAACCTGTTCACGCTAAATTGGTTTAGTGGGATAATAACTCATAAAGTAAAATAACTAAATCGATTGGCTAAAATTCTAACAGGTCCCACTAAAACCAAATAAGTAAGTTAAATCAATTGGGATAATGCGCGACAGGAAGATCGCAACACTTTAGCTTAAGTCCTCACCTCTTTAGGCAATTGATCACATCCATCCATTACCTTCTGCAGTGCTTCTTGGTCTACAATCTGAAAACAAAAGCAAACATATAAAACTTTGAAAAGAAAAAAATAGGAAACAGTCAGAACATCAAGCCACACAAACCTCAAGTGATGAAAAGCCATCAATCTCATTTACAGAATTGATGGGCTGCGAATCCGTAGGAAAGCAAGCTGGATGATACCATCTTGTCACATCATGCCCTCGTTCCTTGCTGATTGAGCCTAACCTCAGCGACTTCGCAGGAATTGCCTCGCTGCATTTCTTGCAAGAAGAGCGGCTAGACTTTGCGTACTCAGTGACGATCTTGGCAGAGGGCTTTTTGCATTTGATGCAGAAACAACAGAAGAATAAGAGGCATGAGAGATTAAAACAAACTAAAGAAAGTACTGAACCAACTGTATAATTATATGGTTAGGGATGGAATCTAACCTACAAAATTAGAAGCCTGGCAAGGGCACAAGATCCGAAAGATCCTACTACGATCTACTTACCCAAACTTTTAAAGAAAGAGAAAAAAGAACAACCTAATGTACTTATTACAATCATACAGGTAATCTACCTTTGATGTCTTTGATTTACTTTGGAGTTCATCTAGTGCAGCTTCATCTTCTTTAAGAACCTGGGATAGGAATTAACCTATTAAAATGATGTTGCCCACTTCGGACAGTTCCAAACTATTTTTCTTGCTCCGGTGAGTAATGCCTCACCGTCACACCACCATAACAATGGGATAGTAATAAAAGCATTGAACAAAATTCAGAAGTTTAATGGCACTGGATATACAGCACAGCAAAACTGCAGCAGCTCAGCTGAAAGCATCTTACCTCTATCGGCAATGGCTCACCATTCAATAGCTTCTTCAGTGCTACTTGATGATTGCTCTGAAACGCCACGTGAAGACAGATTAGTAAATAAAAACTACCAAATTAGTCAGTAGGACTTAAACAACCACCATACTTTCAAAACCTCACAAACCTTAAGTGATGGAAACCCATCTATCTCATCCACAGAATCAACTTGTAGAGGAACAGTTGATAAGCATCCCAGGTGATGCCATTTTGTCATATCAAATCCCCGATCACTGCTAACTAAGCCTAATCTCAGTGTTTTTGAAGGAATTGCTTTGGTGCATTGCTTGCAAGAAGAGCGGTTAGACTTTGCGTACTCAGCTACGACCTAGAAGAAGCCATTGTAGTAAGTAATATGAATACTTAGGACAAACAAACGGAAATTCACACGAATTAGTAGCAGTTAAAATCTTTTGTCTCCTATTGATCATATAATTACTGAGATCAATGAATACAACACAAACATATATACAGTAGAAAATGATGTAATTACCTTCACTTTCTTTTGTTCACCTTCTTCTCCGTGTTCATCTACCTTATCAACCACCTTATCAACCTGAAACAAATAAAAGTTGAGAAAATTGAGCTCCAAATTCAATTCGTGTAAAGTTTATTTGGCGTGGTGGTGCTGTTTGTGTTGGAGCTGATGTAAACTTTCACGGCTCAGTGCTCACACTAAGATGACCACCAACAGCACCGCCACCAGTCCAACACAAATACAAAGCCACCCACTCCAATAGCTCCACCAGTCCAACACCTAACACCACCACCAATACCAACAGGAAACCACCAACTCCAACAGCAGCACCACCACCACCAATCCAACACCAACACCAACACCCAACACAACCATCCAACCTCCAAGTCCAAGAGTACCACCACCACCACCGCCAACACCAACACACAACATAGCCAGTCAACCAACCTCCACCGACCTACCACTAACACCAACAGCATCACAACCACTACCAATACCAACAATGTCATAACACCCCGATAAACGAAAACTTTCACAAACAACACACTTTTGATTTTTTTAATCAAACAAACCATAGAACCAAACTTACTTTTGATTTTGATTTTTTCGAACTCTTTTCCCTATTCCCCTCCTCCACTTCCTTTTCACCATGATCAGAACCCTATAAAAAAAAACATAAATTACACATGCAATTGTTCACAGTACTAATGAAAACACTGACAATTACAAAAACCTAACTCAAAAAATTCCCAAACCTGTTTTGATTTCAAATCACATTCAGCAGTTAACTTTTCAAGCGCTTCTTGATCACTACTCTGCACAAAACAAACATCAACAACTACCAAAATCAAAACCAAAATTAAAAATTCAAAATCGAAAGCGAGGAAAACAAAGAATGAGACAAGAATTTCGACCTTTAGAGCAGAAAAGCCTTGAATACTCTCAGCAGAACCATGAATAATAGGTTGAAGAGAATCGGAGGGGAAACAATTGAGATGATGCCATTTAGTAGCATCATAACCTCTTGGATCTTTACCATGTAAACCTAGTCTAAGTGTATTTGCAGAAATCGAATCTGAACATTTTTTGCATGTAGAACGGTTTGATTTTGCGTACTCAGCTATAACCTTAGTAGGACTTGCCATTACTACTAGTGATTGTCTAATTAGGGTAATGGAATAACCAACTCCTGATGAAATTTGTTGGAAGATTTGGTAAGTTAGGGTTTTGATTTCGGAGAACCGAATAAGAAGCATAAGTTCAGCGATACAATCTAGGGCATTTTATAGAGCGGTTTTTGGGGACGCGGGAAAAAGAGGACATGTCGCGTTGGGGGTCCTGGTTCATGCGCACCTACTCAACTATTGTTGTTCCCGCTAAACTAATCATATATTATTTTTTTGACCGACATGTTGTTGTGACACGACTAACGTGGTAAATGTAAATTTATTTTTCTGACATTATTTTACTGTTTTGGATAAGAATAATTTCCTTGAGATTCCCAAAAGTTGATCTGAAGGTATACTAGAACTTACCAAGATTCTGTTCTATGTGTTTCAAGTTCCGTTTTTGCAACCGGAAATCATAAGCCACTTGACCATGCAAATTGGAGTGCAGTGCGGATTTTTCATTTTCCGGCGGTACAGTTAAGGAGGTAAAATGGACGCGTTCAGGTGCAAATAGGGCACTACTAAGAGTACCCATCTGAAGATACCACGTGATAACGGAGTTCGTTCCGAAATCCTGACGTATTATAGCATTTGGTTTTCCCACCGTTTGAATTTAAATCGCTTCGACTTATGTTTCAAGATACCACACGTGAAATGAAGTCGACGAAGTAAAAATTATTTTGCTTCACAAGAAACTGACTTTTATGTTTATAGAAGTTGTTTTGTAATATTATTGCCAGACTGACTTCTAATTTTCAAAAATCGAAAAACAACTTTTGATTGTGCATCCAAACATTCTATTAGTATTTTATGGTGCACATACATAGAAAGACGTAAAAGAAAATAATGTAGTACTTTTACGAAGATTGTCGATCACAAACACTAATCATTAATTAATAAAATCCAAACTCGTGGCCCTTTTTTTTAACTGCTTTACTTAAAGCGAGATCATCAGTACTTTGGAGACATGTCGGTTGTGGTATTCGCCGACCTCAATGTTTAGCTTTGTGAATCACAAAATATTTGGTGAAGAATACCGGTTTAACCGTTGGTAAAAAACTGAAGTTAGAATTTCAAGAATTTCAAACTATATGATTTCTATAAAATAGTATCGGAGAGGTTAAGATTTCCCCAGTCCGCTGTTAATTACTTGATTGGTCGGTACAAGTTGCGATTTCCGACGGGAATCTTTCATAAAAGCAGACAACGGCGGTAAATCCGTAATGCCGGTTCTCAAACAGTACAATACATTATCAATCTGAATGCCAAAAGAGACCAAAAATCAAATATAGAAAAAGTGCTAAGTGTGAGGGGCGAGGCGAGACGAGGCGCTCACACCATGAATTGCGCGCCTGGGGAGCCTTGCAGGCGCCTCAATCGCCTTTGACAACATACAACTGCTAAAATGACACCTGACATACACAATTCTATAAAACAAATTTCTTCACCCAATTCACCGGCTTCTTACTGCGAATGCTATCCGTATTCAGTTTATGTAGTAAGGTTTTCTTGAATCATACAAAAACGGCCACAGATGTTACCGCCAAGGTCAGGGAAAGTTTCACAGCCAGGAATAGGTTTCACTTTACCATTTGTTTCAACTTGTACCGGGTATTTCAGGAGGTGACTTTTCATTTCTGTTACCTCATCCGCTGCAAACTGTTTCCAGTTCAATTCTGCTATAGATCTAACCCTTCTGACACAGTCTAAGCTCTCTGGTTGCGTAAAGCAATCCTCTACAACTCCAATGTGTTCCGCCCACAATGACATCCTGTAACCATAAACCTGCAGAGACACAGCGGAGTCAGGAAAACAGGAACTAAATGAGATGCCACAACATTTGGATAAAAAAATGTGATGCAAAAAGAGCACGCGGCTAACTGATCAAAGCTTACCTGTCCATGGGGACTAGATTGTTTAGTTGCCCAAGTATGCTGAGGTTGGTAGGCACCCATTGCAATTTCAGTATCTCTACTGCCCTCCAGTGAACGTTGATTGATGTTTGCAGACCCCAAAATCACGAACTCATCATCAACTATCATGCCTTTTGAATGGACATATATCATGAAACGTCGGCTTTTCTTCATTAGTGCCTAAGAGAAGTCAAAAATATAAATGCACTCTCATTTCAAGCTGACTGGAAATACAAAAAGGAACCCTTTGGCCTTTGGAGCAAACTGAATGCCAAAAGATGAGGATTTAGTTAGGAGTTCAAGGGAAATACTTGAGGAGTACTGTTTGGCGCAAAAGGTGTTCCCCGAAAGAAGATATCATTCCAATCTGGAGCTTCAGTATCATTCCCATCTGAGCCTCACGATTTCCAAGGCAGAAGAAGTTCAAATAGTCCTGTGGATGCTCAACACCCTCAAGTCCAACCTCTTCCAAAGCTTTGTGAACAATCTTGTACATCATTTTCATTATTTTATGCTGCAAAATTCAGATATTCACATCCTTCGATAAACAACAATATCACTTCTAAGTACCATCTAGTAGAAACTTGTAGACAAATTTGCTTATGCAGTGGTTGCTGGATCTTACCTGCCAAAACAGAATTCTTTGTGTAGCAGGACCTGATGGTGCGCCTTCTGGCCACATTGGAATAACTATATAGGCAGCAAATCTCTGACCTGCTCTGATTTTGTTAGCAATCTTCAAAGCAATTTCCATTGGTATTAAGTTGTTTGCACCTGCATATATGCAATAATGGAAAGCTTAAAGTTCCGCTTCCACGGAAAAGAAACTCGTGTCAAAACAAAAAAAATGAAAAAAGAAAAGAAACTCGGAAACTCAAAATATAAGCACTTTATCAAAACTGTAAGCTGAAAAGATTATATTCTTTACCTAGATCTTTGTTTTTTGGCCAATTATATGAAGACCCAAGGAAATACTGGTTCTCAATATAAATGAAATGTTGGGCAGCTCTGATGGCCTTTACATATGCAGCGTGTATGCTCATATCGATCAATACATTCTTCCCGCACACCAAATTCTGCCACATAAAAAGTAGTAACAGATCAGTTTTGATGGAGTTGTGTTTTTTTGGCCAAAGGAGCCGAAATTGACAATTCAGCTAGATTTTAAATTCTCCCTTGCACTGCGAAAAAGGATAGAGTTTTATCTCACCTTGCTTGTAGCATCTTTTGGATCCTCTGGAAAGCCTTTCACCGAGTTTGAATCAATTGAACGGAAAATCTTTGCTCATTGTCAAAATCAACACATAAAAATAGTTTATCAAATACTTGCACAAGAAAGATTATAGAAGTGAACCCAATCGATTAGTCAGCAAGCTGCTTACCTGAACATGCCAAGTCTCTGGATCATCCTCACTCACATGTGTAACTTCATGCATCCCAACAATATCTGGAAGTCTCTCCATCCTCAATAACGCATCATCAGACGCTTCTATCTGTTTTTTAGTCTGCTGACGTCTGGAAGTGTCTGACCAGCGCTGCTCAAAATTGGTAAGAACATCGTATGCTGCTGGACCATCAATTTTGCAGTGCATATCATGCCATGGTTGTCTAGGACAACCATCAGTTGGACCCTGTACAGTTGAGAAAAAAATAACATCAGAACAGATAAGTCGAATTCTCCTAAGTTACATGTTTGTAACAACAACTTAGAGGTCTTCGACTTGATGCCAAAAGATCAATAAGTAGATTCAACTTCATTTATGAAATTCCACCCAATAGGTGGAACATTTCTAGCAGCATAGATTACTATTGAAGTAAAAGGATTGAACGTACGGCAAAATTGGGATTGTGATAATCGTCTTTATGCAGCGTCTGCAGTGTCTTAAAGAGGGGATGGCTTGGAGTATCATATCGTCCATCACATAAATCAAGTCCTCCGAGAAAAGCAATGATTTTTCTCCTGCTGTTACTTGCATCAGCATCCACAATGACTGTCTTCTGATGATGTGTGTAGATTGTTTCAGTTTCCTGATAAACAAAATTGGAAGACATGCTGAGTAAACTGATTATCTTTGCTCACTGAAAAAATAAACATGTAGCAGCGCACAGCTTGATGTATGATGCAAATAAAAATGACAGTTTATATAATACCCTCTGTTTGGCCCAACTCTCTCGTCCTCCACCAGCTCTAGGACAAAGCAACACTTGCACAGACGAGTGGCTGAAGAAATGGCGAGTCTCCTCATCATGGGTTCCCATTAGTCCATCCTGCATATCAGAAATTATTTTGATGAGAAACCCACATCCATTGAAGAATTGTAAGAATAGAGTAAAAACAGAAGAATAGGCTTCTAACTGTACCGTGTCACGCCCCAAGATGTTCCTTGAAGTAGGATCATCCCATACAAGAAGAAGCACGCGAACTCCTTCCTGTGACTTGGACTTGATAAGATCTCCCAGAGTGCAGTCAGCTGCATATCCAGCATCCCGGACCAATCTAACTTTATGGTAGACAGACCACCCAGTGATGTAAATTAAACGGCGTGCCTGACTTATTGCTGTCACTATATCACTCCAGCATTTCCCATGATCATAATGCAGCTCGTGATCAAGCTTCACAGACGGCAGAGACCCATCAGGGACATGAGCATCTTGATACAATGTAACTTTTCCACCTTTTCTTAGAGGAAAATATGTACAAGGAACTCCAGTGTAATCAGGACCTGCCCCGACTCCACTACTGAAATCAGTCAATCTGTCAAGTGGGGTGTACTGAATTGAAAGCCTCAACTGAGGTTTGGGTTCACAAAAGCTCAAGCAAGGGATGACAAGAATTGGGAAACTTCCCTCAACTTTAGCTCCTTCATAAAGCTGTTCTGCCGGGATCGAAACAGTTCCTATCAGGTGAGAACCAACAGTATTCATATCTTTAACAGCAAATTGAACTTCCTCAGCATAATGTGCAACAGGCACATTAAAATGTTGCAACCAATTTGGGTTCTCATTGTTTATCATCACGTAAGTCCTACCAATTGTTGCATTGCTTACAGAAATTGTGACATAAGAATCACTTGTTATCTTGCTCTGGGTAATTTGCTGTTCCAATTTTTCCGTATTTACAGGTAAGTTTCTTAACATTCCTGTTAATGCAGAAACTGAGACATAAGGATCACTTGTTTTCTTGTTCTGAGTAATTTGCCGTCCAAATTTTGCTTTTTTCCAGGTAGGCTTCCAAACACATCTGTTAGCTTTGAAAGGCCAAGATCTATATTTGGGAGATTTGTCGCTTCATACACCCAAATATCTAAGTTCCCATGCAATAGCAAAGCATTCGAAGATCCGCTTCTAGGTGCAAATGGTAACCATTGAGGTGGTACCATTTTGTGGATTCTAATTATGGTTTGAACTACCAGATTACCTGAAGGGCGATAAACCCTGCAAGATTTTATTCAGTAATGACCACCGCCTCGTTTCAAAGCCAAACTATCGAGAGGTGCAGAAGCCAGCAGATAACCAGTATTGATAGATGAAACACTGAAAACCAGTTTAGTGTTGAGATATTTGAGGCACTACTGACACTATAAGCTGGGAAGAGTGGGATTAGTGTAAGGATTATGACGGGGATTATGACAAGTGTATGGCTGATACTGATAATGAGTAGTAGGAGAGTACCCACAAGGCGCAGTCGGTGGTTGATTACATGGGGTAATCAGAATGTTGTTGTTAACAATGGAGCTGGTGGTTATCCAACCGTTATTCTCCATCAAGTCAATAGCAAGACCTAAATAAGATGACTTAGAATGGCAGAAATCATGAACAAGTTGTTGAAAATTAGAGGAGAAAGATTGTTACCGCTTGAAAATTTCATTTCACATGTAAAGTCTCTCCAGCCGGATTAGTGGGGCCTCTGAGGCGCTTCCTCGCCATGAATTTCCCAGTACTTTCCAGTTTCCGCATCAATGGCCCAGCAGCTTCATGCCTACAGCTATTTCAGTAAAGGTATGGAAAAACACGTCCAGTAACTTTTTCCATTTGAGATAGAATCAAGAACATTAAAAATCAAGCCAAAAGATGATTTTACAAGTGGTTTAAAAAAAAATCAGCTCAGTAAATGAGTTTCTGTATACACCTGTAATCTTGTATTATGCATTTCAACTTAATTACTGTCAAAATCTGTGAAATAACTCATTGTTACAACCAGCTCAGACTGACCTTTCAAACCCACTTTATTAGCCAATATAAATCCACCATATATCAATCGAAACTTGTTTCTAATTACAAAAATAAAATAACCTTTCGAGTTTTAACTCTACATATTACATCTGTGTCACCAATTACAAAAACAGGTCTTCCTGTACCTTGGATATGGTTGAAGATGCCAATTCCAGCTTCATATTTTTGTATAGCACAAACCAAACCACAATTCATTGATTATCTCTCTTTTTCTACTTCAGGGTGATCTTCCACAGTGACCGGGTGAATGATTATCATATTTGGTTTTATATGGTAAGATTTTCTTGGATGGCGAAAAATGTACCACAGATGTTACCTCCAACGTCAGGGAAAGTTTCACACCCAGGAATAGGCTTCACTTTGCCCCTTCTTTCAACTTCTACAGGGTATTTGAGGAGGTGACCTCTCATTTCTGTTACATCATCTGCTGCAAACTGCTTCCAGTTATATTCCGCCATGGATCTAACTCTTCTCACACAGTCTAAGCTCTCAGGTTGAGTAAAGCAATCCTCTACAATTCCAATGTGTTCTGCCCACAATGACATCCTATAACCATAAATCTGCAAAGAAATGTGGACCACACCCAGTCAGAATTAGTCGAGAAACTACAAATAGCACCGTTTTCAAAAATATTTATTCTCAACTAAGAAAAAATATACCAAATAAGTACAGGGAGACGATTTGGAAGATCTAATAACCACCAGAAGAGAATATACCAAATAAGTACAGTTTTGGTTCTTGTCTGTTCTAGTTTTGGGTTCTCAACTAGGGCAAACACGAACATAAGAGAAACAGCTCTGATTTTGGCCAGTCCTCAGGTACATCAGCCCATAATTTATTAGTCAGAAAGTACAAACAGTAAATGTCAGTTTCCTGTTCATAATTCTCTAGTCTAGTTCGACTTATATCCCATTGCATATCAAAATAATACACCAGAATTGTGTGGTTTCAGGAGGCTTCAACCTGGTAAGCGGGTACTCTTGTCCATTGATGCAAAATGTAATACGGTTATAAAAGCTTACCTGTCCAAGTGGACTATGTTGTTTATTTGCCCAAGTATGCTGGGGTTGGTAGGCACCCATTGCAATCTCAGTATCCCTGGTGCCCTCCATTGAACGCTGATTGATGTTAGCAGATCCCAAAATCACAAACTCATCATCCACTATCATGCCTTTCGAATGAACGTAAATCATGAAGCGTCGACTTTTTCTTGATAGTGCCTACAAGATTAAAAAAATGTATTAAGCCAATGGAACTAATGAAAAGAGTTTTCACAAACTATATGCAGTGTAATAAAACATAACCGAAATTTAATCATTGAGAACCATAAGCTCAGATATAAAGAGGGGTTAATACAGGGATACATACTTGAGGAGTGTTTGCTGCAGTAGGACTTCCACCAAACGATGCATCACTTCCGTCTGGAGCCTCACGATTTCCGAGGCAGAAGAAGTTCAAATAGTCTTGCGGATGCTCAACACCCTCAAGACCGACCTCTTCCAAAGCTTTGTAAACAATCTCGTACATCATTTGCATTGTTTTATGCTGCAAAAATCCACATCCTTCACTAAACAACCGTAGGTACAAATTTCTAGAAAATACGATACAGTAGTTACTAGATCTTACCTGCCAAAAAAGAATTCTTTGTGTAGGAGTACTTGTTGGAACACCTTCTGGCCACATTGAACAACTATATAAGCAGCAAATCTCTGACCTGCTCTGATTTTATTGGCAATCTTCAACGCAATTTCCATCGGTATTAAGTTGTTTGCACCTGCATAAGGGACGGCTTCAAAATTCTGCTTCCAGAGAAAAGAAACTAGGAAACTGTAGACACTTTATCACAACCATAAGCTAAAAAAAATATTCTTTACCTAGGTCTTTGTGTTGAGCCCAATTATATGATGACCCGATGAAGTACTGGTTCTCAATATAAATAAAATGTTGGGCAGCTCTGATCGCCTTCACATATGCAGAGTGGATGCTCATATCAATCAACACGTTCTTCCCGCAGACAAGGTTCTGTGAAATAAAATTAGCAATGAATCAACTTAATGAAGAAGTAGACTGTGTGCTATTGATTTTTAGGCAGAATAGGTTGAAATGGACAACTCTGCAAGATAACAAACACCACATTGCAAATCGGATAAGTTTTTCTCTCACCATGCTTGTAGCCTCTTTTGGATCCTTTGGAAAGCCTTTCACAGAATTTGAATCAATCGAACGGAAAATCTACGCAAATTGGAATAGCAACAATAAACACATAACCTCTTGAAAAAAGAAAAAAAAACCTCTTGAAAAAAAAAAAAAGAGTAGATCCAATTAGCAAGCTCCTTACCTGAACATGCCAACTCTCTGGATCATCCACACTAAAGGATTGAACTTCGTTTATTCCAACAATATCTGGCATTCTTTCTATCCTCAGTAGCGCATCATCAGATGATTTTTTCAGTTTTTTTATTCCGTGACGTTTGGAAGTCTTCGTCCATCGTTGTTCAAAATTGTTGAGAATATCATATGCTGCTGGACCATCTACTTTGCTGTGCATATCATGCCATGGTTCTCTTGGACAACCAGTAGTGGGACCCTGTGCAATTAAACAGAGGAAATGGAGGACATAAGACCACAACTTTAGAGCTAAAGATTGACTGACCCAGGTCTCTATCCAGTTCCATGTTAATAGAAACCAATTCTAAAATATAAGCAAATTATCACGATAAACCTATCTTTAAGAAATTCACCCAAAGGTGGAATCACTACAAAAAATACAGCACAACAGGCAAAAAAAGATCGGAGGATCACCGTATAAGTAGGGTTGTGATAGTCGTCTTTATGCAGTGTTTGTAATGTCCTAAATATAGGATGCTGTGGAGTATCATATCGCCCATCACACAAATCAAGCCCTCCAATAAAAGCTACAATTTTTCTCCTATTATTACCTGCATCATCATCCACAATCACTGTCTTCTGATGATGTGTATAGATGGTTTCAGTTTCCTGGTGACCAAAAACCAAAGACAAGTTGAATAAGTATTTCACATCTGACAGTGATATGATAAGATTCAAATAGTAACAAAAATTGGAAGATATTCTGACAATAATTTATCAGCAAAAAACAAATGTCCAGTTCAAACATTACACATCCATAACATAAAAGTTTGTTCAGTTCTTTGCATAACTGAACGAGTCAGTGGCATGCATAAAATGCAGATCAGATTAAAGTTCATATATTACCCGTTGTTTGGCCCAGCTGTGACGTTTTCCAGCAGATCTAGGACAAAGCAGAACTTGCACAGACGAGTGCTTGAAAAAACGGCGAGTCTCCTCATCATGGGTTGCCATTAGTCCATCCTGCATATGAGAAGTAAAATATTGAGAACTCAATAATTCTAGACGACCAACAACTTTCTCCATAAAAGATGGCAGCAAACATGAAACACGTACAAACATTTTGAGTTTCAGGATAATCCAACCTAAATATGGCAACACATACAGCCAAGAAGAACTCACTGTGTAAGACAAGAAACTAATACAGAAAATAAACCATGAGAAAATGTGATCACAATCAAGGACACTCTATATAAGTTATATACGTTTCTTCGTCTACTTTATCTGGTGGCAACTCTAGACTTTTGACTACTTGATCCTAGATAGTTGAATCTAGTGCATTAATGTTAATAGATGTAATAAAATAAATGAGGCAGGTAACTCTACCGTGTTATAACCCAAGATGTTCCTTGAAGTAGGATCATCCCATACAAGAAGTAGCACGCGAACTCCTTCTTGTGACTTGTCTTTGAGAAGATCTCCCAGCGTGTAGTCAGCTTTATATGCAGCATCTCGAACCAGGACAACTTTATGGTACACAGACCATCCAGTGATGTAAACTAAACGGCGTGCCTTACTTATCGAAGTCATAATATCACTCCAACATTTCCCATGATCATAATGCATCTCGTGATCAAGCTTCAGAGACGGCAGAGAACCATCTGGAACATGAGCATCTTGATACAATGTAACTTTTCCACCTTTTCTGAGAGGAAAATAGGTACCAGGAACCCCAGTGTAATCAGGACCCGCCCCAACTCCACTACTAAAAACAGTCAATCTGTCAATTGGGATGTACTGAATCGAAAGCCTCAATTGAGCTCCAGGTTTACAAGGTTTCCCATTAGAACCGAGAATCGGGTAACTTCCCTCAACTTTAGCTCCATAATAAAGCTGTTCCGTCGGAATCGAAACAGTTCCTATAAGCTGAGAACCAACAACATCGTTATCTTTAACAGCAAATTGAACTTCCGCAGCATGATGTGCAACAGGCACGTTAAAATGTTGCAACCAATTTGGGTTCTCATTATTACTCATCACGTAAGTCCTGCCAATTACAGATTTGCAAACTGAAATAGTCACATATGGATCACTTGTTATCTTATTCTGAGTAAGGTGCCCTTCCAATTTCGCAGCTTTTCCAGGAAAACCACCAAACATATCAGTTATCTTCTTATGAAACATGTCCATATTTGGTAGATTTCTCGCTTCATATACCCATATATCAAAGTTCCCATGCATTAGCATAACCTTCAAAGACCCGCCCTTAGATGGAACAGGTACAATTTGCAACCCATTAGCTGGTACGATTGGTAAATTCTGATTATAATGTGAACTCCCATTAAACGACGAAGAATTTGAAAAAACATGATGAGGCGATCCAGTAGGCTGATGCTGATGACTACTTGAAAATGAACTATTCGAATAACCACCATACATCTCTCTTTCGTACCTTGCACTACTATGGCTTTGAAGCACTGGACCAGAACTCAATCCGGGTGGTGATGACACTTGAGGAGGAGCAGAAGATTGTGGTTGTTGATGCTGCTCAGATAAATGCATATTACTCAAGGCATCATCCAAATGTGGATAATACGACGAAGAAGAATCTTTATTCGGCAATGGAGGTGCCGAACTTTCTTGTCGTTCATATCCATGAAAACTATCGAGCCGAGCAGGAGCCGGCCCGGACGGACTATCATTATGTTGATCAACATAATGAAAACTGCCGTGGTGTGATAAGCTTGGCTGATGACTTAAACTAGGCTGATGAGAAAGGTGAGGTTGCTGTGGTGGTGGTGGTACAGTATTAGGATTTGGATATGAATATGGGTATGGGTTATGAATTTGGGGATTAGGGTTTGGAGCATAATAATGTGGAGGAGGTGAAGAGTATGGTGGGTACTGATAATCAGAAGGTGGTGGTGGGTAAGCTGGATAAGCTGAAGGTGGTGGTGGTGGGTATGCTGAAGGTGGTTGTTGATATGGGTATGGTTGAGGTTGATATGGGGGATAACCAGGTCTTAGAGGGTAAACAGGTGCATATGGATCTGAATTTGGTGGTTGTGATTGTGGTGGTGGTGGATATCTATATGGATCTCCTCCTCCATATGGAGGATATGATGATCCGTGATTTGACATCAAAAGACAATTAACAACAACTACAAAATCTGGTTTGTTGGATTGGGTTTTTTTAATTTCTGTAAAAAATACTAATAAATTAGAAGTGGAAGATTGTTGTTAGAGTTTACCGGGATTTGGAATTTCGTTGATTGAGAAAGCTGATTCCAGCTGCCGGCAAGCGGAGCTTCGGAGAAGAGAAGAAGAAGAGACGGGGAAAGAAGTCAGTTGAGATTCTGTTTTGTCGGACTCTCATGAAGATGAGAAGTTTCTGCTGTACTTCGTTGCAAAATGAATGAGGATGATCGTGTGACCCAATCTTACATTAAAAAAATCAATGAAATTTGGATGATTTCTTTCTTTTTGGTGAACCAAGACTTTGAACCAAAAATGCCGTCAGGTTGACTAGTCCAGATACTTTGATTGGGCCCTGGGTGAGAAAAAGTATTGTCTCATTCTTGTAATCACTTTACGAATGCTGGCATTGATATAGTAATACTAATACTTCTCCGCGTCTCTTATTCTTTTCGTAAATAAAAAGGAGAACTTCAGATCAATTAGTAACGCCGATTCAGCAAATTGGATGTATATTGCGCGTTTGGATGCACCCTCAGAAGATGCTTTTCGATTTGTGAAAAATACTTGAATCCCCCTACTATATGGGTTCAACATATACAAGCCCCTCAAAGTGGATCCTCCACTATCAACTCCACACTTTCTATTTTTGATATTTCTAGGCCTTAACTTTTATTTTTGGGCCTGGTTTTGAATTATCCTGATTCTTTGACGTCGCCAAGACTTTCTTTAATAAAAGTGAAAATACCCAAAATAACCTCCGATATTTATAGTCGTTTTATAACGTAAAGTAAATGAAATCCAATTCAGTTTTAGCTCTCTATTCTCTTCTCTCGATTATTTTTCTTCAGCAGCAGAATTAGGTTGATTTCTTCTACACAAATTGTTGCATTGAAGAACAAGAGTTCGTTAGTCTATTGATGTGTTGAAGACGAGACGAAGAACAAGGATTCATTGTTGATTTTTCTCAATTTATTGATGTTATTTATTGGATTTCAGATCTGACGAGTTTGAGACGATGCATTGAAGAACAACAAATAGGTTCGTATCAATTTTGTCTTCTGTTTGTATCGAATAGGTTTGATTCATTACTTTTTCCGATTGATTGTTTGATGTCTATCTTCTACCGATAGATGATTTTTGTTTTGTTTCGATTTTATTGAGTCTGAGAAGAGGAAGAAGACAGGTTGGAATAGAGAAATCAACGTAGGTACGAATAATTCAACTGATTTTTGATCTATTTTTCAATTCAACTGATTTTTTATTGTTACAATTGCGATCTAGTTTTTTCACTTTTTTTATTTGGTTTTGATACTGAGTATGTTTTTGTTGATGCTTACACAGGTTTGGTTGATACCGAGAAGAGGAATAGTAAGAACATTGTTTCAGAAGTAAGATAACAACAAATCTAGGTAAGAATTTTATTGAGATTTGTTTTGATTTCAGATCTGTTTTCAATTTTTTTTTTGAATTATTTATTCTTCTTGCATGTCCGATCTGTTAATTTTTGTTGATACTGATAGTAGTATGAAGAAACAATTTTGTTTCAAAAGAGAACAAGTTCGATTTGATTTGTTGGACATGCTGTTTTTTTGTTACAGGATGTGTAACTTTAGGTTACACATATATATCCTGTTGTATTTAGTTGCAGCATGTGTAAGGAAGATGCAGATGTTATTTAGTTGCAGCATGTGTAATTTTAGTTTACACACATATATCCTGTTTTGTATTTTAAGCATGTGTGAGGAAGATGCACATGTTTTTTAGTTGTAGCATGTGTAATTTTAGTTTACACATATGTATCCTGTCGTATTTTAAGCATGTGTAAGTTGAAGTTACACATATATGTCCTGTAACATGTTTTATGTGTAAATAGGTGTATCATCTGTATCTTTTACTCATATTTAGCTTGCCGCATAGAATATACTTCTCACGAGGGGGCAACGCCCCCGAGTGAATTGCGTTCGTTTTAAAATTTTGATATTGTTATTGTGTGTATTGATATTTTTTAGGTTTTCATGGATTCCGTTAGTTGCGCTCTTTGTTAGTTGCATTCTTTGTTGTTCGCTACTTTTGATTTTATTACCTCTGCGTGTTAATACCGATATCGAGACTTGAAGAGTTTAAGGAACAAGTTCACGGGAATGGAAGCGATTTACTCCTCTTGGTATTACTTTCTTCTTTCGAGAAAGTGGGAAAGATTTCCGCTTGCTTTTGTGATTTTTCGTTGCAAGCTCTTATATCCATCACAAATAGTAAACAAAAGACCGGTGTTGATATTTTCTTGCAAAATGTTCCTCGTGTGGCCTCTTCCTCCGGCTCTGGCAGATTCTTCTATTTCTAGCGGGTCTAGTAGTATGTGTTCGTCCGTAAAACAATCTTCTTGTTGGAATGTATTTGGAAGATAAAAGCAAGCCTGCGAAACCTTTGTTATCGGATGGTTGGCCCAATGTTCTTGGTGAGATTGGTCATGTGTTTGTTGAAGGAGTTAAGCAAGTCGGGGTTGCTTACACCAAGTATCGTCTTCGACTTTGGTTTCAAAATGATTGTAACTCACAATGAGCGTTCTAGGTTCACGGCTAAGTGTGCTGAGATGAAAATGCGGCTGGAAATTCCATGCAGCTTCTATTGATGAGAGGAACGAAATGTTTCGAGGTAGGTTTTATTTGTTACGTCAGTATAATGCTTAGCACATGTTATGTGTTGTTACAGTATGTGTAACTTTGGTTTACACATGATGTTTTTGCACCATATTGTTTTTTGGTTTGAATTTTTTATATTTTGTATTAACATCTCCAGGTCAGGTCTTATAACCACGAGCATACATTTGTGGTCTTTGGTGGGCGCAACTTGAACCAAACATACTCCACCAGACTTCTCGTCTAGTTTGATTGAGGAAGAAGTTCGCAAAAATCCTCACAAGAAGCCCAACCAAATTGCTGCTTGATTTCCAGACCAATTATGGGATTAACATGGAGTACTATCAGGCATATAATGCTAGGGAAAAGGTTTATGAGACGATTTATGGCGACGATGTCAAGTCCTACTCGCATTTGGTATGGTATATTAATGCTATAAGGGAAACCAACCCTGGTAGCGTGATAAAGTTTGAACGTGAAAATAAACAGTTCCAACGGATTTTCATCGCATTTGCTGCATGCATCAAAGGGTACCGGTTTTGTCGTGCAATGGTATACTTGGATACTACTTTCCTTACCTGGTACATTCAAAGGTTGCTTAATGGCGACTCTTTGGGATCAATGGTGGTAAAGGTATGTTTTTTTTTTTTTTTAACAACTTCAGTTGACAAATAACTGAGAGTTACACATGTGTAACTCTAAGTTACACATTACTTTACCCAGTGTATAACTAAGAAAATATCATCTGTAGCCCTTAAGTTACACATTTGTTTTAGCATGTGTAACTTGTATTTACACATTGTTTCTGTTTGTGTGAAACTTATTATTCTTCGATTATGCACAATTTTTTTTGTAGGATTTTTCCCCTTGCTTTTGCACTAGTCGATTTACGAGACTATCGACAACCGGGAGTGGTTTTTGAGGAATTTGACTGAAGTTGTTGGTGATGGGAGGCCAATCACCTTCCTTTCGGACGCCATGAAGGACTCTTGCGGGGTGTTCCACTTGTCTATCCGGATGGGTTCCACAAACCTGCTACTATCATTTGACGAAAAATATACCCATCACCGCAACAGATCCTAGGTATTCGCTTGTGATGGACCATTTCCGAGAGGCGACATACTCACTCTCACCGAAAACCATGCGAAAGCCATACGAGAAGATTAGAGACTTGAATCGCAATTGGGTGGTGATTACATCGAGACCATCCCACCCGAATCATATGCGAATGCCTATTTCAAAGGTTGTCGTTATGGACGAACATCTAGTACTCTGCGAGTAATCGATCAATAGTCGGGTTACGGTTCACAAGAAGATGCCTGCATCCGCTCTTCTTGATCGAGTTAATTAAGTGTGTGTGTGCGTTTTGTTGTTTCTTGTCTTTTTATTTCATGTTTTGTCACTTTATGTATTCATCATTTTTTTTTCCTTTTCGGGATTAGGAGGAAAATAATGTGTTTGATGGCAGAGCGCCGTGAAATTGGTGCTAATATGATGACTCCATTAACCCTCGAGTATGAAGAAAAGCTTGTGGCTCTTCAAGATGAAGGTTTGGCTTGGGAAGTATTGGTTGCTAGTCCTACCGTGTTTGAAGTTATTAGCGAAAGGTCTCACATGGTGGACCTTGAACACGAGACTTGCACTGTCAAAGGTTTGATTTCTTATGCTTTTTCTTCTCTCTCGTATGTTCTTTTTCTCCTTTTAAGATTAGATATATGCATGTGTAAATACTAGTTACACATATATTTTGCAAGTGTAACTTAAAGATACACATCCTGTATATGCACTTCTAATATCTAATTTTGAGTGTTTTATGATTTTTATGTGCAACTAACTGATTTTTTGTTTTGTTTTTGTTTTTTTCAAGGTGGCGCGTATATGGTTTTCCTTGTGCTCATGCTCTTGCAGCCATACGGAAGATTAAACGTGAGGCTATTGATTTCATTTCACCATATTTTACAAGCGACTATTTTAGGAAGACTTATATGCATGCCATCCACCCGATTCCCAACTACAACAGCTGTTGAATATCATCCAGGATAACACCGTCATCCCGCCTACCGTGAAGAAGCCACCGGGTAGACCCCAGAAAGAGGATTATAAGTAAACGTGAGAAAAAGGTGAAGAGAAAAGTTCGTTAAAGAATCGCAAGGAAACAGTCACAACAAGGCAAAGTTGCGGGAATCCTCGGAAGTTCACACCTCACTAGATTGAACCTACCAAAGTTCATTTCGCAAGTAATGATTTTATGTGTGGATTCTTTTTTTGTCTTGGATTGTTTCTTTTTTAGTTTTCTTCATTTCGGTTCGCATGGACCAAACGTTTTTATTTTTCTCGCAACGTTGATTATGTGCAAGGATCTATTCATTCGATTTTATATTTTGTCGGTTAACGGTTTGAAATGCGTTTATTCTATTTTTTGATTTATTGTGTATGTCTCGATCGGTGGTCAAATGCTTGTGTAACTTCACGATCGAGATGTGTAACCAGTTTACATCTGTTGTTAATGCATGTGTAACATTAGCTTACACATGATAAATGCTTGGTTTAAATTTATTTTATTTTGATTTATTGGTCAAGTCCGATCAATGGCTTGTGTAACTTCAGTTTACACTCAAATATATGGATGAGCGAAAATGTAAATAATCCAAACGGTGATACGAACTAGCGGGATGTGTAACCGTGAAGTTACACTGCTGTGAATGCATGTGTAATGTTAGGTTACACATGATAAATGCATATGTAACCTCGTGTTACACCTAAAGCATCATGTTAAGATGTGTAGTTACTTACCCTCGTTGCATACTTTATGAAACCTGTACACACATAATTTGTAAAAGTTCTAACAAGATAAAAGTTTTTAATTCAAAGAATTTCAATCCGAAAATATTTTCAAAACCAAGAACTGCTAAAATCTACTAAGCGATGAAATTTAAAAGTTTCTAACAACATATTTTCCAAGTCTAACATCCGCTTTGTGGCTAACAACATATTTGCTAGTATAGATTTTTTTTCTAATCCTAATGATCGCTTTTACGCATCTCTCGAATGGATCCGAAAGAATCTTGTATAGCATGCTTCCTCTCATGCGGTTGAGTTTGTCGGTCCACCATAGCATCATACTTGAGGTTAATTTTTTGTCAAGTGGTTTATTCTTCATCCCGATCTTCATGTAAGCGCATACACATGGAAGACAGTCGGGAATTGTACCTTGTGGGGGCGAAGCCAAATACTTGGTCTTTTCATTCATCCCAAGAGCATAAGGACACAAGAGTCTCGGTTACGTAGTAATTGCAAATGCATATTTCTTGGCTTGAACAAGGTGTTCACTCCCCGAGTTCCTTGACGTTTGATGAGTTCATGTAGGACCAAGCATTAGACCTCTTCAACTCATACTCCAGTGTGTAGTGTGTGTTGTTGTTGCACATTGGGGCGAAAAGTCCTGATTGCATCGTTCTTGTACTTGACATACTCCTTCGCAAGCTTTGGAATCCAAAATTTCTTGAATTCTCCGTAATCGTTCAAGTACGTGATCTGCAAAAACCATTTGGAATGTCAAACTCACATTTACAAGTGATTATGTAAACAGAAGTTTACACATAGGCGCTTGGGCTTTTCACTAGAAAAATAAGAATGTGTAACTTCAGATTACACATTATAAATTAACAAGTGATTATGTAAACAGAAGTTACACATAGGGGCTTGGGTTTTTCACTAGAAAAATAAGAATGTGTAACTTCAGATTACACATTATAAATGGTTGTGTAACTTCAGATTACACATTATAACAAACATTTGTAACTTGATTACTACATTATAAATCGTTTCCGACATAAAAAAAATCATAATCTTACAACACACACTACACATTATAAATGGAATAAGATTTCAAATATATCAAGTACTTACGTATGCTTGTGGCGACAGGAATATCGCTTTGTCATACTTTTGTTAGAGTTCATCTTTGTCCTCAATCTGCTAATGTAGAAGTCGATGAATTCTCGACTCCAATAAGGATTCTTTCTTGGTAAGTTGTAGCATTAGTTCTCCGAGATATATTAAATGTAAGGCTACCATTTTCGTCGTGTTCAATCCAAGTAATGTCTCTGCATTACAAAGAAGTAAACTATTATTCATCAACATAATGAGAATCAAGTAGTAATATGCAATAATCAATAACGAATCAAGCCTACTTGGAGTCAAGCTACTTACGTTTTCGAATGAGTATGGAAATATTCAAGAACTTTCTCCTTGTTCTCGCCTTCCAGCCTTTCGATAACTTCAGAACCTTTCACATCCTTTCTCATTGTTCCGTCATCTTCTTCAGCAACCTCATCCATTCTTTCTTCTTTTCTGCTCCTGGAACTGCGTCCATTCTTTCTTTTTCCACTTCTGGAACCTCATCCATTCTTTCTTTTTCTGCTCCACGAATCTGCGTCCATTCTTTCTTTTTCCACTTCTCGAGGCCTGTGGTCATTCTTTCTTCATTAACACTCTTCTTAATCTTCTTCGTCCTCTTTTCATACCTTGAGATCTTGTGTTGGAATTTTTCTATTCCTCAAAGACACGTTGTTGTATGAATCTTTGGTTTGGTTTTCTCTTATTGTATTCGCAACTTCCTTCAAACAACTCTCCTCCAGGTAGTGGAGTTTTATCTATTCAAGGCTAAAAAAGTTCCCTTGTGTTGTAGTCGCAAAAAAAAATAGGCAAAATCTCAAGTAAATTAGCACATGTATGTAACTTAAAGTTACACAAGCCAAAATAATAATGTCTTTGTGTGTAACCTCAAGCTACACATGCCTTTTGCAATGTGTAACTTGAAGTTACACTTCCATTACAAACAAAACATAAAGGAAAAATAAAACGGAATAGTGGTTACCACTTGAGCTAGGTTCTCGCATTCTCCATCACCTGCAGTCCGGGTTCACTTTTGTTAATGTCACCGACAATCTCATCAAGCATTTTACTCACTTCAAGATCTATCATATCGGTAGGGTTAGCTCCTAGTTGCACCAACATGTAGGTCCGAGCATTGTCAGCCTGTGTTTGCGGTGTTGTTGAAGTGTTATCACCATGGAGTCCTCAAACCGTGTTGAAGCAAAACTATCGTCAATAGTTTGATGTTGGCCGAGTTGAGCAAATAACCAAACCGTCACTGTGATTGCAGGTGTCTCTTCAATGACATTTGCATCATCACCTATGGCTTTCTCACGCGGCTCAACCACAACACCACCTTCTGCATCTTTCTTTTGTGCCTCATCAGCAGAAGATGCGTCTCTTCATCGACTTTCTTCGCGCCTCATCAACAACACTGCAGAGTGCGCTTTTTCTTACTAGCGGGCTTCTTCTTTTGATGAGCCTTGCCCCTCTCGAGAAGTTTGAGCTTGCAGAAATTTTGGCGTATTTCAGTGCTGTGCTCATACATGGAACTGCACAAGCATTGAAATGAGAATTAGGATGATGATTATGATGTTAAATTTTTTTTAATAAAATTTCAAGAAGAATATATCATGTGTGATTGACTGGCTTCGATAACTACCATGTGTAACTTCATGTTACACATGAGTATGGCATGGATACCTAGTGTAACATGCAGTTACACATGCATCTAACTAGTGTAACGTAAGTTTCACACGCATATAGCATGTGTAACTAGGGATTACACATCCATATGATTAGTTTACTCAACAATAATCAAGTGTAATCAAGTTAAACAAGCATATTAAAACTGAACAACTAAAATATGAACCTAAAAATGTTCAAAGACCTTAGTGTCAACTAATTGGGTACCTCTATCAAGTTAAAGAAGCATATTAAAAATGAACAACTACTTACATTCTTCATGGAAGGATTTTTCCGTGTCATCTTTCTCTTTCTCTTTCTCGGATTCTTCTTCTTCATGTTCACTACTTCCATGCTCAGTAGTTCCATCTCCCTGTTGATCAGTTGCTCCATGCAGTAACTCTACTTCTTCATGCTCAGTAGCTCCACGATCAGTACCTCCATGTCCAGCATCTTCATGTTGCATAAACTCTTCCTGGGTCACTTTGTAAGGATCAATACCCATTGCTTGCATAATTTGGCAACTAAAATTGTGAATCTTGAATTCTCATTGTTCTGAAAGGTCCGCTTCGATATTCCTTCTCTTGCAATTGCATACCTTTGCTTTAAACATTGCTTGGTTTGCTTGCGTTGCTCTTTCAGTTGTCCATTCTCAATGGTTTGCGCTTTCACCCGACTTTGCAGGTCGTCCTTTTCGGGTACCACGGTTGATATACCTAGCTGCTTCTCAAGTTTGTGAAAACTCACCACAAAGCTAGGAGTTGGCTGCAATTAACGAGATGGAGAGGTTAAAAGAGATAGCAAAAACAGGTTGAACATTCTAAATGTACAAATTTTCGATTGTATGTGTAACTTAAAGTTACATAAGAACATTTTATATGTGTAACCTATAGTTACACATATAAATTGAATTCATTTGGTGTTATGTTTGCATGTGTAACTATAGGTTACACAAGCACATTTTAAATGTGTAACTTATAGCTACACATGACAATTTCGATTACATCAAAGTTTTATCTAAATTATATTGATATTACCATAAATTTACAAAACATAAACCAACTAACACTTACCGAAAACTCTGTCATGTCTCATTATAGAAATGTAATCCGAAATCTGGTATAGATCCCACCTTCCAACCCGCGGGATATCTTCTTCGTGGTTTGCAACTTTCTGGATTGAGCCTTCGGTGCATGTTCAAAGCAAACAATATCTGCAACATATATAAATTTTAATTAGTCGAGCAAATAATATTAAAATAAAATATCCCGAACATAACACTAAAAGTCTTTGGAATAGAAATTACACACAAGCTTTACCGGTAAGTACCGCACACAAGCCTTCACATTTGCCAAGCAATTAATATTATCATGAATTTCTTCAAACAAGTGCTCGTGTATTAAGTCAGGCCAAGACACCTTGAGCACCGTCTCATATGTTTCAACGACACTAAGATATTTCACATTCACTCCATTAGCATTTATGTCTCCAAAAAAATAATACACAAAGAAAGATAAAAACCTATCAAACAAACTAGATCCTTATCATCAATTTTCTTTCTTCGCCCACTTTTTCTCCTTTTGGTCATAAGTTGTTTTATCTTCTCTAAAATTTTTGTCTTAGTCTTTGTTATCCGATGTGTTTGTAGACTTAATATCGGTGAAGAACTTGTTGTACAAAACATTGTCAGTCAAATCCTTATGAGAAAAGTTCTTTAATAGCTTTTGACCCTTCCTACTTCCAACCCTTTGCATGTAAAATAAACCATCCAGCTTTGCACGGGTGTAGACTCTATAAACTTATCATCACCAAACTTGAAAGAACAAGGTGTGTCACAATCCATATCAAAGCGGTTCAAAAGCTTCAATACGCCGCTTTTGTTGGTAGTGATTTGTTTTGTTGTACTTGGTACAGCTGCATCATACTCATCGTAATACATCATTACGAGCTTACAGTAAGCAACTCTTAAAAGATATCTCCGAGCCCCGTCGATCAATCCTATAGGTTTTATCACCTTTACCAAATCCTTAATGGCATTCAAGGATTGCCTTAATTTTCTGTACACATCACACACAAAAATAGCATGAGTCGAGTATTTTGTGTACTTAATAAATACACTCCTTTATAACCGCAAAATCAAATTCATGTCATAAACTATGTGTATTTTCCAAGTACACAAACTGAATCATTCTATTATGTGTTGTGTAACCTCAATTTACACATGCATAAGAATCAGTATTTCTTTGTGTAACTATAAGTTAATCGAGACCACAAGGCAAGTCAGTGATGAGATTTTGAATGTGTAGCTTGTAGTTACACAGTCAATTGGAAAGTTAGTGTTGATATTTTCAATGTGTAAATTATAGTTACACATACACAGTCAATCAATATATAACCCATTGTAGAGTCATTGGTGAGATTGTTTAAAGTGTAACTTACAGTTACACATGCCCTTAGCAAGTCAGTGGTGAGATTTTCCATGTGTAACCTATAGTTACAAATCTAGGCTCATTTCTATAAGATTTTTAATGTGTAACTATAAGTTACACAATCAATATACAAACCATGCTCTATTTCTATAAGATTTTTAATGTGTAACTCTTATTCACACACTCTCTATTTCTATGAAAATTTACAAGCATATCATGAGATCAAATTTAGTTCATGACATCATCACAAGCAAAATTCAGAAGTTAATCAAATTTAGTTCATGACGAGATTTTCCATGTGTAACTTATAGTTACACAGTCAATTGGCAAGTTAGTGTTGAGATTTTTAATGTGTAAATTATAGTTACACATCAAAACATGAGATTCCAAATGTGTAAATTATAGCTACACAGCTCAGAGGTGTAACTCACAGTAATATATGCTCATTTGTATGTGTAACTTCAAGTTACACACTCAATATACATACCACAATACAGTCAGTGGTTAGATTTTGAATGTGTAACTTCAAGTTACACAAGGCCTTGTTTGTATAGTTAAACATTCAAAGGCATTTTCACTAGCATAATATCACAACAACACGTATACTCAAATAATTTCACATCTAAGTACCTCTTAAAGCATCTGCTTGATTGGGGATTCCTTCTTCCTTGCGCCATTTTAGTTCACAAAATGTAAATTGAATCAATCTGCAGCTTTTAACGGAAGAAAACATCAATTTGCAGTAGTCCTAAACTCCTAAACATGAGATTCAAATGATACATCAACAGAAATCATCAAGTAAACCTAACCCTAAAACCAGAGAGGAAAAGTAGAAGATCCAAAACAGATTCAAACCTCTCGTCTTCTTCTTCTCCTTTCTTCGTATTCTTCTTCTTTCTTCGTCTTCTTCTTCTTTATTCGTCTTTGAATTAACATATCAAAAACAAATCAAATACAGATCAAAAACAGTTCCAAAAATAGTTGACATCGTGATTCATCAAAACAGATCAAAACTAACAGATTCAAATCAAAACATACCTAGTGATTCATCGTCGGAGTATTTCATCAACAAGAATCATTAACAACGGCGATTTAGTTTTTGAATCTCAAACAAATCGAAACTTAAATCAAATCTGTTTTTTGGTTTTGAATCAAACTGTTTCAATATGTTTCTTCTAATTAGGGGTTAGCAGATTCAGCAGATGATGAATAGTTTCAGCAGATGATGATGATTCAGCAGATGATGATGAATATGTTTCTTGATTTTTTAGGTTTTCTTTGATCTCGAACTGTTTTCAGCGAGTGAGATTTGTTTTCTCTCTCCTGGAAAATGAAATAATGGCTTCTGAACGAGAGAAAGGTAGGTGATGTTTATTATATACTCGAGGCTAATTTAGTCTTTTCGCTTTCATTAATTTTTTTTTTTTTTTAATTCGGGCCTTTTTTAAAACTCTTTTAACTAGGGGCCTCATATTATGGGTTATACATGGGTGGGGCCTTAGCCTAATTTTCTCTTTCGATTTATGGAAGTCAAAAGGTCAGAAATCAGTTTGGCAATAATATTGCAGAACGACTTCTAGAAGCAGAAAAATCAGCTTTTTGTGAAGCAAAATAGTTTTGCTTCTCACTTCTACTTCTGGAGAAGCAGATTTGTATCCAAACGCGCTGATAGGCTTTTCAAGATCATACTTCATTTATAAAAAATGTCCACCAATTCTTGAATAATCTTGAGTTACAGACTTAGCGACCAATTTCAGAGTTCCATAAAACAAACTTGCTATAAAGGCATAACTAGTTTTGAAATAAACTAAGATGTATCACCGCATAAAGCGGTTATTGGATCGATCCCGGTCTAATATTTTCAAGAACATGTATACCTAAATAACATGATCTAATTTTTTTAAGTAAACAGTGTCCAGATCAATGTCTAAACTAACAGTATCTAAAGTAGCCTTGGTCTTTTGAATCTGTCTTCTGAATAGTTTGGGGTTTGTTCCTCTTGCAAAGCTCTACATACCTACCAAAAATAAGTTCATTTCGAGATGTATAACATCACCATCTCTGACTTTGAATATCAGCCGGTAAAAAATCGGTTGATTATTAACAGTATAAATTAATATTGGTAGATGATGAGGTTTCATATTTCGGAATACGCTCGTTTTTGGTAGGAACGTAAAACTTCGTAAGAGGAACATATCCTAAAATATTAGTTTCAAATACGTTATTATTTAGTGTGTATTCGCAAAGATGATGCATAATGTGTGAGATAGTATGAGATTAAACATGTAAGGGGATCCTCCCTCTATATGCAATAGATAAAGCAGAGCAATGCGACTTCTTCATGTTTCTTACAAGCCAGAGAACAATACATTGATAATTACAAACAAACAAGGTTAATCAAATAAGTCCACATGTTGATGTATGTGTCTTCAAAAGGATTATGTTTACCCTTCAACATTAAGTTTATCCACTGCATTCTTATGTGTTACTTAACTGGACACGATCATAGCCGGTGCATAATCCTCTCGAAATTTCGACATAAATAACGCAATTGTCAACAGATTTGACCAGTGGTCAACCACTAGATAATTATACATAGTACTCCTCCTTGGATGACCATCCTTTTAAGATTGTTTCCTTGTTAAAGCTTTGTTAGTAAGACCCGATGGGATAAAATCCGAGCAAAACTATCTTGATAAAACCTTGCCATAAATATTCAACTGGGACAAAAACTAGTCGAAAAAAAAAGAAAGATGGTTGCCTGAGTCAGAAACACGAATTATTCAGGGATTCCAATATAATCACCAATCACTAGTCATAGTTAAATGCACCTTGAGTCCTTCAGGACCAACATCTTAAGTCAGAAGCACGAATTTTGAAGTGCATCAGCATAGGAGGATACTATAGTTTTGCAGAACCAATCCCGAGGTTCGGAGGGAAACACTCAAATAGCACTTAAAGCGATTATATTTCTCTGTCGCACTTTATTTCAAACACCAACCTGTTGTATTTAGGATCTACAATTTTATGGTATGAGTTGGTCGGAATCTTACGTTTTTTAGAGAGATTACAATCTCTACCTTAACTTGAGGGGAATGGATTATATGCCTACTAATCACGATATAGATGTTCCTTTGCAGAGGGGTACATAACCACTATTGTAAATATAGATAATCGACAATCATATAGATCTCACACATTTCTCTAGTGCATGCACATTTACTAAAACCTTTACAGACTGGTACCAACGCCACTTCTGGGGCATTATCATCCCATATCTTTAACAAGTTAGAGAATGTGGATCATGTTCTGATATTCTCCACGAGCATTATCTGTAGTCTTTTCAAGATCATTACACATTATTAAAGTGATTGGATTCTCTTTTATGAGGCATATATTTTGGCATTCGTTCATGTCTTAAGTTTATCGCAACCCATTAATTGGTCACTGCGAGTCGTGAGAAAAAAAAATATTTATGCCAATTGTAGTGGCATCCAGACTCTCTCTGATCAGGATGGTAAAATTTACCAGATAACCTACCTTATTGTCGATGTTGCTTACTTCTACCTTTCGTGGAGTATGTTATCACTTTAACTTCGAACGAGAGCCTTTAAGTTCGTCGTCATAACACGTACCATCTTATGGTATAAGTTTTCCTCCCCATGATTAAGGTACGCAAAACCTTTTAGGTTATCTAAATAATTCGTGCCAAGCTCTTGTAGTGACTTTTCTCTCCCCGATTAGAAGTGAAAGGAATTTAAAGGTTATCAACCTTACTTACACCAACTTCTGGTGGCAGGTTGTCATGCCAACTTTTGGCGGCATTTTTGTTTTCATGATCATAAAGAAAACATTATTGTCTCATATGGAAACTTCTGGTTCCAAAATGTTGCCTGATTTTTGAGAACAACTCTACTTATAATAGTTTTTGGATTTCAATTAAACCAAACAAAAGTACTCAAAAACAAATGCAGGCCCGACAAAAGATGAGAAATTTCACGTCGTTCACCGGCGGGAATACAATCTCATCTACAATAAGACATTGTCAATTCAAGGTTTTCAATGTCTTATGATGAATCAAAACCAACATATATAGTTAGGTGATGCCATGGACGAAACACTTAAATACAAATTGTAAGATTGTTTCCCGAAATAATATTAGTGGTATACGGTTGGTCGAGCAATCAACCAAAGATGATTTTACAGAGAACTCAACTATTTCATGTGGAGTACGCAAATATGCTATTTATATGCTCGATAAACACCAACTGAGGAAAAGCGTCAAAATCCTATAAATTGACCATTAAAATACATAGACTTAACATGAAAGCCCGTAAAATAGGTATGCAACCAAACACAAAGTTACATGTTAGAATATAAACAATAGACCATCTAGTGGATGTGTCTATCAATACCACTAAAGTATTGCAAATTTTCTACAGTGTAAGGTGAATAAGCCCTACAAATTCCAGCTTACATCCTCTGTAGGAATGTTGGTGACTCAACGAGTTACCATTATGCTTCGGTTAATACCATCTAAAAGGACAAATATCTCAATGAACAAACACCGCAATTTTCCTTATTCGACAAAAGTTTCAGATCTGTAAAGGATGTTCCTGAGAATTTTTTTTGTCGTTTTACTCATTTGGGTAGAAACTGGGTGTCAATCCAACCATGCCTAAGCATGAAAAGTTCATTTTATGTCATTAAACTATTGGTTAATGACAACATGAGATTCAACTATCTGAATTCTCATATGGCACACCTCATAAGAAACAAAGCCTCAAGATTCTCTACAACGTGCTTTTAGCACAAAACAGATGAAGTAATAATTACCCCATAAAAATGCTCAACAGACTCTTCTGGAATCCGTTGAATATTTCAAAGTGGTATTTACACGCCGAATATTTTAAAAACTCAACAGACTAATCTGGAATTCGAAATAATATATGGTCCCCATCGTAATGACTTCTTACAGTACCATAATGATACACTCTCTTCCAGAGTCGTCTTTCATACTACTTGAACATGAAATGTTATTTCACATTTCCCAAAACCTCTACAAGGCTATAAAATGATTTGAGAATTTGTGTTCATTGTTTTGTTGTATATGAGACAAATATCTCTAGTATTGGATAGATTACTTCTGGAATCTATACTCTTTTGGAAAGATAGGCGATAGAAAAATATTAAAGGCATTTGGTGCCCGAAAATTCAAGGCTTAACCCTGGAATCCAATTATTTTCGTAGACCGCTTCTATAGTCTATTTTATAGATTACTGCTGAAACCCTATAATTTGTGTAACACCCACACTTTTAGCATGGCGCATTCTCGAAGATACTTCATTTGCATGTGATAAAGCTTCATATCAAGCTTGTGATGCGTGTTTAGGCAATTTGGCCCAAGACTGAAATTGCACCATCATGGCGCATCATGCCAGTGGGTGGATGGCCGAGAGAGATATTGCACCATCATGCTACAATATTCAAGTCGTTCAACGGGCCAGAACTGAATAACACATCATCATCACGGTGCATTACACATATTATATTGTTAATAACCAATATTGCACCATCATGGCGTATCACGCCACCATCATGGCACAATACTCAAGTTGTCCATCGGGCCATAACTGGATAGTGCACCACCATGGCACATCATTCAGGATGCATGGAAAAACGACCATGAATAGTGACGCTGGCATGTCACAATGATCCTCAACTTTTATTTGTAGAAATGTCAATAACACATATATTAGGAAGGGTAGTTGGTTGAAGGTGCATATAGCGGAGATGCACTAATAAGATCCATATCTTAGACAATACAACTTATGTGATGTGAAAATATCATAATGGTGCATTGTTTACTCGAGAGAGCTTCATGATGCTTGAACATCATTGTTGCGGTTGTGAAACTCTAAGAATGCACCACCATGGTGCAAAACGAAGGAAATTCCAATTATGCACACTCTTGCGCATCTTTTGTAAATGACCCTATGGCTTATGCGGACTAGGATATTACTTGGCTTTGGCCTTGTGACACGAGTTGTCTTTAGTTTTTTTCCCGGCGTTGATGAACTACATTGCTTGATCCCTTCATAGAGGAGGGTACGTGTAATGAACCGTCTTTCCACCGATACTGTTCCCACTTAGCCACCGCGGTTATCCAGCAGTGTGGGGTTTTCTATGAGCATCGCTGCGCTAATCCAGCAGAAACTTCCCGGGAGGTCACCCATCCCTGAATTACTCATGCCCGAGCACGCTTAACTATAAAGTTTTCTGCCAACTCTGGAGCCAATTCTGCTGAAAAGGCCTCTGAAAATGCGAGGGTCTAACAACCACACCCAACAATTCGTTTGGAAATCTGAGAGGACTTACTTCAATATACTTTCCAGAGAATCAACTAGACAGTCAGACTCACTCTAGAGAAAAGTATATCAATGAGTTTAATATCTCTGTTTCACAATGTAATCACAAATCAAACAGAGATAGAAATCATGAGCCTCGATTATTATGTGAAACAACTTGAACGGTACCAAATACCAATGTTCAAGTGTCAATCAATTTAAATCAACAACCAAAGGTTGAATATTCTAATTGATTGATCTAAACACACAACCTGTGATATTTCAATTATATAACAAAATATAATCCATAAAAGAAATAACACAGACACCAGAAGTTTTGTTAACGAGGAAACCGCAAATGCAGAAAAACCCCGGGACCTAGTCCAGATTGAACACCACACTGTATTAAGCAGCTACAGACTCTATCCTACTACCAATTAACTTCAGACTGGACTGTAGTTGAACCCTAATCAATCTCACACTGATTCAAGGTACAGTTGCGTTCCTTACGTCTCTCATCCTAGCAGGATACTACGTACTTGATTCCCTTAGTTGATCTCGCCCACAACCAAGAGTTGCTACGACCTAAAGTCAAAGACTTGGTAAACAAATATGTCTCACACAAAAAAGTCTATAGATTGAATAAATCTGTCTCCCACAGAAATACCCAAGAGTTTTTGTTTCGTCTTTTGATAAATCAAGGTGAACATGAACCAATTGATAAACCGGACTTATATTCCCGAAGAACAGCCTAGTATCATCAATCATCTCACAATAATCTTAATCGAATAGCGAAACAAGATATTGTGGAATCACAAACGATGAGACGAAGATGTTTGTGATTACTTTTATCTTGCCTATCGGAGAAATTAATCTCAAATCAATTATTTAAATTGTACTCAATACGATAAAATTGAGCAAGATCAGAACACGCGACCACAAAGAAAATAGTTGGGTCTGGCTTCACAATCCCAATGAAGTCTTTGAAGTCGTTAACCTACAGGGTCTCGATAGAAACCTAAGGTTAAAGGAGAATCGACTCTAGTTATGCAACTAGTAACACACATGAGGTGTGGGGATTAGGTTTCCCAGTTGCTAGAGTTCTCCTTTATATAATTTTCAAATCAGGGTTTGCAATCCAAGTTACCTTGGTAACAAAGAATTCAATATTCACCGTTAGATGAAAAACCTGATTCAACCAAGCTAATATCTTTCAACCGTTAGATCGAACTTAGCTTGTTACACACAAATGAAATATACCCTCATTTAGGTTTATGTAACCGTACCTAAACGTGTACACCATGTTGGTTCACAAATAGTTAACCGAGGTTAGCCATATGATTACTCTCATATCAACCTTATTCATCTTAACCATAACTAGTTCAAATGACTCAAATGAAACTAGTTAAAGAGTTGTTCAATTGCTATATTCTCATAGAATTATACAAGAACACAATTTAAGCAAAATCGATTTGATTCACTCGAATCAATCATGAACATTATAGCCACGGTTTGCAAAGATTGCATTCCTTATTATATAAATGTTTATGTTCATGTTCATAACCGCTATTAGAACTTTAACCTTCAAGTATGCAAATGTGTACGCATACTTGAAATACCCCGGACTAAGATTGGGTTTCGCCAGTACGCAAACGGGTACACGAACTTTAAATCCCAGCAGAAATTCTTGGATATGAACCTGTACGCCAGTATGCAAATGTGTACGCATACTTAGGTTCCTGGATTTCTCAAACCAACAGGTACGCAAACGGGTGCGCATACTATGGATTACGTACATTGATTACATATGCGCAAGAGTGCACAACATGACATATCCAATAACGGTTAAGTGTTCTAGACTCTTATTTCAATCATTGAAACTTTCTTAGAGGATGACAATAGTCGTTTTCACACACTATTAGCATCAAAGCAATTTTCAAGTTATTGAAATAATCGTAACGAAACATTCCAAGACAACACCAATGATTGTATCACACAAACCATGTAAGATGTTACTCGGCAATTTTCACATGATATAAGATGAACTTGGTCGAAGCGAAAGCTTGCCAACACATATTTCGAGAAATATGTAAGCGACATAAACTTAACTCGAAATCTCAAATGTGTATATAGAAAACTATATTGTAATACGATTTATGTCTCAATATAGGAGATAAAGTAGAAATAGACTTTCCAAGTGATAGATGAGTTTAAGTCTCCACATACCTTTTTGAAAAAATGGGGGTAAAACAAACACACCCAATATTTCGCTTAGCAATCTGTATGGACAAACTCCAATATACTTTCTAGAGAATCAACTAGACAGTCAGACTCAATCTAGACAAAAAGTATATCAAAGAGTTTATATCTCAATCTTTCGATTTGATATATACTCAAGCAAATAAAAATCTGCGAGTCTTTATCAAATACTAGAGAGATAACTTGGATGGTACCAAAGACCAATATCCAAGTCTCAATCAATTTAAATCAACAACTAAAAGGTCGGATATTCTAATTGATTGAACAACGCACAACCTGTGATATTTCAATTATATAAACAAATATAATGCGGAAAAGAAATGACACAGACACCATAATTTTGTTAACGAGGAAACCGCAAATGCAGAAAAACCCCGGGACCTAGTCCAGATTGAACACACACTGTATTAAGCCGCTACAGACACTAGCCTACTCCAAATTGACTTCGGTCTGGACTGTAGTTGAACCCCAACCAATCTCACACTGATCCAAGGTACAGTTATGCTCCTACGTCTCTGATCCCAGCAGGATGCTACGTACTTGATTCCCTTAGATGATCTCACCCACAACTAAAATTTGCTATGACCCAAAGCCGAAGACTTTAAAAAACAAATCTGTATCACGCAGAAAAGTCTACGGTAATAGATAAATCCGTCGCCCACGAATATACCTACGAGTTTTGTTCTGTCTTTTGATAAATCAAGGCGAACAGGAACAGATCGATAACCCGGACTTATATTCCCGAAGAACAACCTAGTATTATCGATCACCTCACAATAATCTTAATCGACGCAACGAAAAAGGTATTGCGGAATCACAAACGATGAGACGAAGATGTTTGTGACTTCTTTTTATCTTGCCTATTGGAGATAGAAATCTCAAGCCAATTATTACAATTGTACTTGTACGATAGAAACAGCAAGATCAGATCACACAACTCCGAGAAAGTAGTATCGGTCTGGCTTCACAATCCCAATGAAGTCTTTAAGTTGTTAACCTGGTTTAGAGAAGAAAACCCAAGGTTAAAGGAGAATCGACTCTGGCTTACACAACTAGTATCACACGTAAGGTGTGGGGATTAGGTTTCTTAGTTGCTAGAGTTCCCCCTTATATAGTCTTTCAAATCAGGGTTTGCAATCAATGTTAGCTTGGTAACAAAGCATTCAATATTCACCGTTAGATGAAAACCTGATTAAATTCAAGCTAATATTTCTCAACTGTTAGATCTAAAACTTAGTGTGTTATACACAAATGAAATGCACGTTTCTAGGCTTGTGTAACCGTACCCAAACATGTACATTTGTTGGTTCAACAATAGTTAACCAAAGGTTAGCCATATGAGTAATTTCATATCAACCATATTCTTCTTCACCATAACTAGTTCAAATGACTCAAATGAACTAGTTAGAGAGTTGTTCAATTGCTTAGATCTTTATGTAACTACACAAGACACAATCGAAGCAAAAACGATTTGATTCACTCGAATCGGTTCATGAACTTTATAGCCACGGTTTGCAAAAGCATTCCTTAGTTTATTTAAACATGAGTTCAAGAACAATCGTTTTTAGATATAACCAACTCAAATTCGTGGACTGGGTTCACGGACTTAAGTTCACATAAGGAGTTCACACCCTCGTAAATTCGGGTCGAGAACTTCCGCCGATTAGCGGATCGAGTTCGCGGACTTGGCTCACGCCACCATTCCGGTTCTCTTGATCAACAAAGTTCGCAAACTTTGGTTCAAGGAATAAGGACTTATACATATATGTGTTTCCACAACAATGCTTATATCCTACCATGGTTATGTAATCTAAACTCTCATTTCAATCATTGAAACATTCTCAGAGGACGTTATATAGTTGTTATTCACAAACCATTTTTCGTCAGAGCAATTTTCAAAGTGATTGAAACATAACATGACTTTCGTCACTAGTTAAAGATAAATTCGGCTAAAGCGAAAGCTTACCAACACATATTTAGAGAAATAGATAGGCGAGATAAACTCGGCTTGAAATACCAAATGTGTATAATCTTAGTCTATATAGCAAAACGAATTTTGTCTCAAGATAGGAGATAAATAGACTTTTGAGTGATAGATAAGTTCAAGTCTCCACATACCTTTTAGTCGATGAAGTTCCACCAGTTCCTTGAGTAGTCCTTCGTCTTGTATGATGATTGCCATGAAGTTCTTGAGCTCAACTACACTTTCTATCTTAGTCCGAGACCTTAGCTATAGTAGACTAGAAATCAAGACTTATAGTTTTGATCACTAACATTGACAAACATGCTTGAGATAGCAACGCATGCGAGTTCGACTTGAGCAATGCCTAACAATCTCCCCTTTTTCAATTGTAGTGACAAAACTATCAATACATATGGAATACAAAAAATAAATAAATTAACTTTTGTAGCTCCTATTCCACATGTCTAATCTTCAACGTTACTCGAAATATTCGTCACTTCCAAGTACTCCAATGATCCCAAAGGTTGTAAGTTTAGCATTATCGTTGTTGAAAATCCGTAGCTATAACAACGAGAAAACAAGAGTTCTCAATCATTGTTATACAGTGTCATAGTATCATTACACAGCGTCAAAGTTCAATGTATCACAACTTCAACAACAATACTATGGTGATATGTATCACTCCCACTTAGTCAATACTCCATCTCACATGGAAACCACTCCCCCTTACATAATGATCCGAAAACCATATGTATTTGTAGTGTGAACTACATATTAATTTCCCCCTTTTTGTCAATAAAATTGGCAAAGGCAAAAGAACGATATCCTAATGAAATTTCCGAAAGAGACATTTCATGACCAAAAGAAAGAAAACACATATCATCTTATTTAGATGCAATCATAAAGCCGAAGCTAAATTTCATCAAGGAGTTTAAAGATACAAGATAACCCCTCAAATATTCCACAGCCGCACTCCCCACAAAGATTTGGCAATTAAGCACAAGTTCAATTAAAAACTCTCCCCCATAATATGTCATTCCAGAATGAACAAGAGCGACCTTAATTTCAAGAGAAATGAAGAATTTCTTTGGACATAACAAATCACATACAAGTATGAATTTGAATCCAAAATACTCAATTAAATTAACCACAAGAGAACCCATGATTAATTTAATCGGATATGCTCAACATAAGTGAATTTATGGAGACTCAAAAATACTCAATTAGATTAATCACAAGGGAACCCATAATTAATCTAATCGAAATACACAACCAAACTAATCACAAAAGTAATCAATTTAATTGGCAATACTCGACATAAGAGAATCTATGGAGCAATGACTAAGTTAATTTTTAGAAAACAATCAACCCAGTCAAAAGTGCTCAAATATAAGAAAACTTACGGAGCCATAACTAAAATAACCAAACAAGATGATTAGTTTAGTTGATTATGCTCGACATAAAGTATCTTACGGAACAACAACAAAGCTAATCATAAAATAATCAACTTGGTCGTTTAGTGCTCAACATAAGACACATTACGGAACCTCACAGTAATACATAAAATATGGATCAGGGAAGATCAATTACTGCGGAATACACAAGGATTCATTCTATTTTCCGTCACCATTTGCATAACGACATACAATAGACATAATCCTTGTAAACAAAAGATTTTAACCTATCTTCCATCAAAAATTGACAATATAGGCTTAACTTTTGTATTTGTCAAAAGTCCATTCATTCTTTTATCAATACATGCATATCGACATAAGAAAGACTTTACTTTTGACAAGGTATGGCATAATAACAGTTCACGGACGCAAACACACATATCCCATAACAATCGCAATATATAAAACCATAAAGATTAATACTGCAAAAATCATCTTCCAAACAATTTTAGAATTTAAGCAAATAAATCTAAAAACATGAATATGAAAACATTGGACATAGATATGTGTAATCACAATAATGGCTATTCTAAACTGTAGTTATTCTTCTTAACAAAACAAGAAAAATAGAAGATTTACTAGATGTTAAGACCTTTGAAGAATTCTTTATCGTCCCCGAACTCCTTGTCATCAACAACCATTGGGACGTAAGGTTCATTAAGATAGGAGTTTATATCAATGAACCTTCTTGGCTGATGATGTCGAACCAGGGCCTTCTGAATCTCATGAGTCTTATACACAAAAGCCTTTATTTGTTGAATCTCCTTTCGCATCTCCTTCAACACTTCAAGAACATCAGAAAACTTTTGAGAGTTTGAAGGAACGACTCTTGGCTTCCTCACATTCCTTATTTTTCTTTTCAATGTTGGAGCTAAGGGAGACTTCTCCTTTTCCTTCATGATTGATGGCTTAACAATCATATTAACATCCTTTTCATCAGAAAACATGATACTTGGAGCATCCATAGGCGTATGGGTTCGTGAGAGGAAATCACAATCTCAACAAGTAATCTTGGGATAAAAAGGAGTTTCAAGGAAGGAAAAAGAATGTAAGGTTTCGAAACCTTTAACAGGTTGGTACACGTCCAACTCTCAACCCTATAAAGGGTAGAATTGACGATGATAACCCTCTCTTTTGTTGTTAGACAAGAAAGAGTAAAAACTAAGAAAAAAAGAGAAAAAAAACTTTTCCTAAAGCCTGAGAGGTACAAAATCATTGTCTCTTTTGATCAGGCACATGAGATAAGATTTCCAACAACAACACAATTAAGTTGCGTTGCGGTGAACAACAATTTGTCCACCATTTTCCTCTTGTAAGGAATCTACAGACCTTTGTCTATCAAAACGACTTGACCATACTTTCTTCTCTAATGGTCTTGGTCTATCCTTGGATACTAACTTCTTAGACGAAGACAAAATCTTACATACCTCAGCAGTTTTCTGAGCGATTTTAAGCTTGTGTGCTAATCGATTTGCTCTTCGTTGAAGTTTATTGACGTGCCTCAATTGGTGTTTGTACTTGTAACACTTTGATAGTTCATGACCCTTTTGAGAACAAAATGAGCACGTCAATCTTGGATAATATTCAGGCATCTGAGATGTGTACGCTGCTAGACACATAGTGGAACCTGAAACATTACAAACAGAGATTCCAAAGAATGGGTCAACTTTTTCTTCCAGATTAGTTGGGTTTTCTTCTAAAAGAATATCAAGATTGATGTATGTATTGCTACAATTATCAAAATCAATATTTTCACCAAGAAGTGCAACACTTGATTTCTCGTCTTCGTTAGAATCATAGTTGTCAGACATTTCATCAAGAGTTGCAGCAAGACCTTTGTTCCCAGTGTATTTCCTACGATTTGGGCACTCGTTTGCAAAATCACCAAATCCTTTACACTTAAAGCATCGAGGCATATCCTCGTCATCAGTGTCATCAGTATCCCTATTTTTAGGAGGAACACGATTATGAGGTTTGACTGATGCTTTAGGCTTATCTCTAGAGAACCGTTTACTTCTTTTAACAGAAGATCCCTAAACTGTCTTGTGATCATCGAGACCGACTTGTCAAGATCTTCATCGATGAACTCTCTCGAGTGATCATCTTCGTCAGATATACACTTTTTTACTTTTATCAAGTAATTTAGTGTCCTTTAGTGCTTTGAACGCAACATCCTTAGATTTGGATGAATGTTCGTGATCAAAGATCTTAAGCTTCCCAACCAGCGTATTTCTGGAGAGATTATCTCGGTTATTTCCCTTAACGATGGCATGCTTCTTAGAGTCGTATCTATATGGCAGCGATCTGAGAATTTTCATCACAATTTCCTTTTCAGGAATATTCTTACCCAATGCAAAAGATGCATTAACAATTTCAGACACTTTGTGATTAAACTCATCAAATGTTTCTTTATCTGCCATACAAAGGTTTTCCCAATCGGAATTAAGGTTTTGAAGCCTGGATTCATTTTCACTAGTATTACCTTCGAATACGGTTTCTAATATATCCCAAGCTTCTTTATACTTAGTGCAATTTGACACATGGTGTCAAGATTTGGGGTAATGGCATGTATGATGGCATTCAAACCATCAGAATTTTGCTTTGCAAAGCAAGTATCTCTACAGGATCAGTATCCAACAATATTTTTGGGAACATTTACATCACCTTTCGCCACAACGGAGCATCATGCCCATTAACAACATATACCAATGATTGAAAATCACTTGCTTGAAGAAAAGCTCGCATATCAATTTTCCACCATAAGTAATTAGAGCCATCAAGACTGGGTGGTAATACGTTAACCGAGATAACACCTCGTCCATAGAGTCAGATCGCTACAAACAAAGACTTGTAAGGTCTTGAACGTGTTTTCCTGCTCTGATACCAATTGAAAAAACGGGGGTACAACAACCACACCCAATATTTCGCTTAGCAATCTGTATGGAAAAACTCCAACATACTTTCTAGAGAATCAACTAGACTGTTAGACTCAATCAAGACAAAAAGTATATCAAAGAGTTTATATCTCAATCTCTCGATTTGATATATACTCAAGCAAATAGAAATCTGCAAGTCTTTATCAAATACTAGAGAGATAACTAGGATGGTACCAAAGACCAATATCCAAGTCTCAATCAATTTAAATCAGCAACAAAAAGGTCGGATATTTTAAATCAGGTTGTGATTGAACAACGCACAACCTGTGATATTTCAATTATATAAACAAATATAATGCGGAAAAGAAATAACACGGACATCGAGAATTTTGTTAACGAGAAACGCAAAATGCGAAAACCCCGGACCTAGTCCAGATTGAACACACACCGTATTAAGCCGCTACGAGACACTATCATACTCCAAATTAACTTAAATTCTGGACCGTAGTTGAACCCCAACCAATCTCACACTGATCCAAGGTATAGTTATGCTCCTACATCTCTGATCCCAGCAGGATTCTACGTACTTTATTCCCTTAGCTGATCTCACCCACAACTAAGAGTTCCTCTGACCCAAAGTCGAAGACTTTAATAAACAAATCTGTATCACACAGAAAAGTCTACGGTAATAGATAAACCGTCTCCCACGAATATACCTACGAGTTTTGTTCGTCTTTTGATAAATCAAGGCGAACATGAACCAATCGATAACCCGGACTTATATTCCCGAAGAACAACCTAGTATCATCGATCACCTCACAATAATCTTAATCGACGCAGCGAAAAAGGTATTGCGGAATCACAAACGATGAGATGAAGATGTTTGTGACTTCTTTTTATCTTGCCTACCGGAGATAGAAATCTCAAGCCAATTATTACAATTGTACTCGTATGATAGAAACAACAAGATCAGAACACACAACTAAGAGAAAGTAGTATCGGTCTGGCTTCACAATCCCAATGAAGTCTTTAAGTCGTTAACCTGGTGTTGATGGTGGTTTTTAGACAAAGGGTAAAATCGTAAAACCCCGAATAACCTAATGTCACCGGTGACACATTTATTAGAACATTCAAGGCATGTAGTCAGTAATTAATAGGGGGTATTTTTTTCAAATTAGGGTTACAACGAACAAAACCCTAATTCCCTCCGTGCCAATGGGAAATCATGCCAACCACACCTAGCCCAAGCTAGCCGCGCCATGCCAAACGCACTGCGTCTTGGCCCTAGCTATGCTAGTCACACCAAATGCCCCAAAGCATGCCAACCATGCTAGCCGCACCTCCGTGCCAATGGCAAATCATGACAGCCACACCTAGCCCAAGCTAGCCGCGCTATGCCAAACACACTCTGCCTTGGCCCTAGCTATGCTAGTCACACCAAACGCGCCAAAGCATGCCAACCATGCTAGCCGCACCTCCGTGCCAATGGCAAATCATGCCAGCCACACCTAGCCAAAGCTAGCCGCGCCATGCCAAACGCACTCCGCCTTGGCCCTAGATATGCTAGTCACACCAAACGCGCCAAAGCATGCCAACCATGCTAGCCGCACCTCCATGCCAATGGAAAATCATGCCAGCCACACCTAGCCAAGCTAGCAACGCCATGCCAAACGCACTCTTCCTTGGCCTAGCTATGCTAGTCACACCAAACACGCCAAAGCATTCCAACCATGCTAGCCGCACCTCCGTGCCAATGGCAAAACATGCCAGCCACACCTAGACCAAACTAGCCGCGCCATGCCAAACGCACTTTGCCTTGGCCCTAGCTATGCTAGTCACACCAAACGCGCCAAAGCATGCCAACCATGCTAGCCGCACCTCTGGTGCCAATGGCAAATCATTCCTAGTCACCACACCTAGCCCAAGCTAGCGCGCCATGCCAAATGCACTCTTGCCTTGGCCCTAGCTACGGCTGGTCACACCACGCCAAGCCAAACACCCTTACCTTGTCCCTAGCCGCGCCATGCCAAAGTAGCGCCCGCATGCCGCACATAGGCCTCTTACAAACATGTGCAACCTAGGGCCAAATTGGCCCACGCATGCCATTGGCACATGCCAACACGCATCGCTGGTAGCTTTTCTTACCAGGCCGTGGCCCTAATGGATGAGCGTGCCATTGGCACATGCCAACACGCTCGCTGGTAGCTTTTCTTACCAAGCCGTGGCCCTAATGGCCGAGCATGCCATTGGCACATGCCAACACGCATCGTTGGTAGCTTTCTTACTGTGCCGTGGCCCTAATGGCCGAGCATGCCATTGGCACATGCCAACACGCTCGCTGGTAGCTTTTATTACCTAGCCATGGCCCTAATGGTCATGCGTGCCATTGACACATGCCAAACACGCATGCTGGTAGCCCAACTTGCAAGCCATGCAACCTAGGCCAACTTGGCCGTGACGTGCCATTGGCACATGCCAAAACTCATCGCTGGTAGCCTAACTTGTAAACCGTGCAACCTACCACCAAGGCATTCTGCACATGCCATTGGCACATGCCACACGCCACTAGCAGCCTCCGGCATTGCCACTTACACTCAACGTGTAACCTACCACCAAGGCATTCCGCACATGCCATTGACACATGCCACACACGCCACTAGCGGCTATTTGGCATTGCCACTTGCACTCAAGGTGCAACCCGCAACAAAGGCATTCCGCACATGCCACACGCGCCACTAGCGCGCCACTTGCACTCAAGGTGCAACCAACACTCGAGACATCAACACAAGGCGGGGATGCTTTCCGGGGTCTTGGTTTGGCGGTCACGACATGCAGCGTACACTACGCTCACATTAAGAAAGCGTGAATAGGAATAAAGTGGTCAAATAAATGAGGAAATAATGGTGAAAACGTTTTCACCCATAAACACCATGCGGTTACCACCTCCTCCCATTATTTCACCCTTTACTCTCTTCCTTTATGAGTCCAGGGTACGTTTCAATCTCGACTTGTATAAATAGGTCTTACCTATTTCCACCAAACAACAAGTCTCGGTCAGGAGAAAAACACAACACTCTCGAAAAAGGAAACTTTGCAAGCTCTCCAAAAAGCTTTCATCTCTTGCAAGCTTAGAAGCTTTCACTTTTCGATACAAGTCGAGACACTACTCTCCCATAATTATTCGGTCTCAACACCTTTCTTTGCTTCCCTCCCTAAATCAACCCTTCTCCTCCACTTTGTGACCAGAAGCAAGTACGGAACGGCCATTTCTTGGTTTATGCCGGACTTGTACAGATTGATCTCTCGAATCTAGAAAGTGCTCACGTTGATCACATTTGTTTAGGGTTTAAACCAGTTTCTCACTCACCTACCGAATTTACCAAAATCGGCGGAAACGATTTTTACCCATAAACAATTGGCGACCACAGTGGGAGGATTGATCTTTCGGTTACAATATCAAATTCCAGTTTCCGTCCTCAAATTTCGCGCAAGCATGGTCGGTTATCAGGCCATCTCCACAAACATTGATCCCGCTCAAGGTCATGATAACTCGTCAATTCACGGAAGCAATATGACCAATGAAGAGGTCCAACATTGGTTGACCTGATGCGAGCTCAGGAGATCCATGCCAAAAACATGGATCTAATGAAGGATGCGATTAACAGCATACTCGACTTCCTCATCAGCCTAACATCGGAGCTAAGTGGTTCATGTTCCCTAGGAGATCAAGAGCAGGGGACTAACATCCCGATTGAGCATTCTCAAATCAATGGTTTCGTCACGGATTGGAAGCCGGCGGACCGGGGAGGCGACCATGTTGGTAGAAAACTTATGTGAATTGCTACACCTCTCCAAGGACCGGCGAATAAAAATATTCTCTCGCTATTAACCGAATAACCTTTGAACGCATCACTAGTTCCTGCACCCACGGGGACTCCAAGGATACCCGGAAGATCCACCAACAATATTGTTTTCACCGATGACGACATGATGGTAGAAGACAGTCTGGCAGGGCCTTGCATGTTACGGCTCTCGTCGAGAACATAGAGTTTGAAGAGCGCTCATTGACACGGGCGCATCTTCCAAAGTCATCACTCTCAAGACACTTAAAGCTGCCGAGGTGCGACCTAACGAGATCGTACGACAACCCACTACGATGACAGATTTGAAGGCAACCAAACTAGCACATACGGCTACATCAACTTGGAGTGGCGGTAGGGACAATTCAATCAAGCGTGAAGTTTGAAGTGATTGAAAAAGAACAGGACTACCACATGATGGGAAGGCCGTGGATGCACAATCTCAAAATCATTCCTTCAACATACCACCAATGCACGAAAAGCGATCTGAACGGAGAAGTTGTCCGCATCCCGCGTCACTTGTCCCCACATGCACCCGATCTCTGCGTAGAAGCATATGGGCCGAAGGAGGGTTCAAAAGGCGTGACGACCAAGATTCACGGTTTTCGCTACCAAAATGGACATCGCTCGGAGATAGCGACAAAGCTGGAGATACTCCTTGAGAGGAGACCGCCCGCCACCGTCTCCTCAAAAGGAAGACCCGCCGATCTCCCACCACCAGGCGTAACCCGTGCCCGCACCAAGCGAGAGTGCACCCTTACCGCGGGGACGAAGCAAAAAGGGAAAACTCACACATTACCACCGTTGTTAGCAATTAGCGGGGAGACCATGACCCGGTCTCTCACTGAAAGAATGTTTTCACAATAACCGGGAGGAAGTTCCGGACGCCCCTCGGAAAGGCAAGACGGGGCCAGACTTAACCACGGACAGAACTCGAAATGTCAATATAGGGAATGAGGAATTCCGTGAACCATTTCGATCGGTTCGACTCTACATTCCGCGAACGCTCAAAGCTAGTCGACCTACTCAAAGAATACCGGGACGTGTTCGCATGGACTTACGAAGAAATGCACGGCTTGGATGAAAAGCGGTCACCCACCATCCGCACGTGATACCCGGATCCAAACCAGTCAAGCAGCCTCCAAGACAATTCGGACACGACGTAGAAGAACAAATCAAGGCGGAGGTCGAAATTACTAGCCGCTGGTTTTGTCAAACCTATTCACCATCCCACCGGTTGGCCAATATCGTTCCGTTAAAAGAAGAATGGTCGGATCGGATGTTGTGTCGATTTCGAGAGATATGAACAAGTGTTGCCCTAAAGACGATTTCCCGCTCCCTAACATCGACATCTTTGGTAGACGCTACCGGTGGACATGGTATGTTATCTTTCATGGATGGATATAGCGGCTACAACCGGATAAAGATGTATGAGCACGACGCGAGTAAGGCGCTTTCCGAACCCCTCTCGGAAACTTCTATTACACCGTAATGCCTTTCGGTAAGAGAACGCTGGCGCTACTTACCAACGCGCCATGACTACCATCTTCCACGATATGATGCACAAGCAAGTCGAAGATTACGTAGATGATGTGGTGGTTAAATCGAAGACTCGAGCGGATCATCCGGAAACACTACGACAAGTGTTCGAAAGATGCCGCGAATACAAGTTGAAGATGAATCCTTTGAAATGCGCCTTTGGTGTCTCTTCGGGGAAGTTCTTAGGATTCCAAGTAACGGCCGCATGGATAAAAGTTGACCCAGTCAAAATACAAGCTATCCTCACGATGCCACCACCACGAACCGTAAAAGAGCTCCAGAGTTTCATGGGCAAGGTAAACTACATTCGTCGCTTCATACGGGGTGGCACATGGCTCATTCTGCGTTTACCCCTCTGCTGAAAAAAGGAGCGAATTTCACATGGACTACGTTTCAACAAGAAGCGTATCAGAAGATCTAGCAAACTTTGTCCTCCCCGACCGTCATGAAGCCTCCTATGCAAGGGAGACCACTATGTCTTTACACAACCTTTAGCGATACTGCCATTGGAGCCCTCCTCGCTCAAGAAGACGACGAAGGAATTGAATATCCCATATACTACTTCAGTCGAACGTTAAGAGACGCTGAACTCAGATACCCCAAAGTGGAAAAGGTGTGTTTAGCATTAATTTATTCCATACAGAAGTTCAGGCACTACCTCATCTCCAACAAGGTGGTGTTAATATCCAAATCAGACCCTGTAAAGTTTCTCCTCTCAAAACCTGCCCTGATAGGGAGGCGGCTAAATGGCTCTGCCAGGTATCGAGTTCGACATAACGTGCGCTTCCCGAGGGCCATAAAAGGACAGCCATGTTGCAAGACACTGTTAGCATGCATTCCTAGGAGAAAACACCGTGGAGTTACGAGAATATCTCCCAGGAGACCTTCCGGATATCTTCTTAGTCAAAGAAGAGGCATGGGTCTTTGTTCTTCGACGTCTCTTCCACCCCAACACTAATACCGGAGGAGCGGGTGTGGTACTAGTATCTCCTTGGAGAAGTCTTCTCGCACTCTTTCAAGCTAGACTTTCCATGCACCAATAACTCGGTGAATACGAAGCCTTCCTCATAGGACTATCACTAGCTAAACAAATTAGGGGCCACGCGTTTGGAGATAAGAGGAGATTCCAAATTACTCATCAACCAGTAAACAGGATTTACGCATTGAAAGAACGCGACGCTGGCACCATACAGGGCTGAAGCACAAAAACTACTAAATTATTTCGCCGATGCAACCATCACACACTAGCAGTAGCAGATAACAAGCATGCTGACTGCCTAGCTACACTAGCATCAAAGCTACAGTTCGAAGGATCCGAAGAAACCCTGACAGTAAAATGGCGAACCATAGCTTCAACATGGCTTTCACAACCTGAGAAAGCCGAAGACGATGACTGGAGAACTCCTATCATTCAAGAACTCAAAAACTCACATTTCCAAGGGAAGGTCGACCTCAAGACTTTGCGAAATTTCTTTATGCTTCAAGATGTTCTGTATCATCGAAACCCAGACAGCTCTCTGTCAAGGTGTCTCGGAAAAGAGGAAGCACAACAACAACTTGAACATGTCCATGCCGAAGTCTGTGGAATAACATCAGTAGTAACCCTCTACCGTCGTTTACAATGACTTGGATACTATTGGCCGGAGATGGAAGCCCAATCTCGATTACTCCAGAAGGCGTGTCCCAATTGCCAGGCGCCCCCATGTCAGACAGAAGTCCTCAACATCAGTCACACCGGGGACTGGCGGGAGCCGTACATCGGCTTCCTTCGCGACGGCATTCTCCCTACTGACAAAGAGGATGCGTCCAAGATAAAACAAAAGTCCAAAAGATTCGTGTTCCATGATGGGGTTTTATATCGCAAGAGTTTCGGAGGAAGTCTCTCTGCGGTGTTTGGGCGTCTGAGAAATCCCGATTATGTTAAGAGAAATGCACGAAGGCGAACACCAAGGGAAACAGAAACTGTTCCTGCGGATACACGAGAGGTACTACTGGCCGACCATGGAAGACGATGCGTCTACTTTCGTTTAGAAATATCGAGAATGCCAGATTCACGGAAACCTCATCCACGCGCCTCCAACACCCCTACACTCGATAAGTAGCCCGTGGCCCTTTTATAGCTAGGGACTCGACATCATTGGGAAGATCAACCCGCCATCCTCAAAACAGCATGAATACATAATAACCGCGACCGAGTACTTTACCAAGTGGGTTGAAGCTGTCCCGCTAAAAGGAACCACTGGAGCCACGATCGCGGCGTTCTTCAAGGAACACATCATCCGCCGTTTTGGCGTACCTAAACACGTCATCACCCGACAACGGCACGCCTTTTGCTAACAAGCAAGTACATGAACTACTTGATAGGTACGGCATTAAACAAGTCTTTCTACCATCTACTATCCCCGTTGGAAATGGGCAAGCCGAAAGTACCAACAAGACTCTGATCCGAATCCTCAGCCAGAACAGTACACGACAATCCCAGACTCCGGCACGAGCAATTGCCAATGGCTCTCTGGGCGTCAGAGCATCTCCTAGAAGCTCCACCGGCATGTCTCCCTACTCCCTCGTCTACTGATGCGGACGCGATCCTCCAGCGGAAATCAAGATCCCGTCTGCCAGAATCGCCGCAGCAAGTGGACCTCAGTGGAATGAAGCCGAAACACTCAATGGCAGAATCGTGGAACTAGATACTATAGACTCCAGAAGATCCCGGGCGGAGGAACATGCACAAGCATACAGAAACAGGATTTCCAGGGCGTACAACATCCATGTAAAATCCAGGGTTTTTAAGGAAGGAGATTTGGTGCTAAAAACCGCCCAACACATCCAGCAAGATGCATCGGCACCGAAGTTTTCTCCCAAATGGGAAGGGCCGTACATAATCACTAAAGCGTATGACAGTGGTTACTACAAGATTATCAAAAAGATGGGGGAAATCTAGAGGCAGTCATCAACGGAAAGTGGCTTAAGGCATACTACGCCTAATCACTTCCCTGCAACATGCCACATCAAAAATGTGAACGTCCAGACACCCTCTCTGCTTTTACTTTTCTTTCTTACCAATTATCAAATTTCAATACAATCCAACAGATTAATGGAATTTCTTTATTTCTTCAAAAAAAAAAAAGAGGAGCCTTCAAACCTCGTGATACAAGTCAGAAAAGCCCATCTAGTAAATTATAATCCATACAAAACATCATCTTCAATCGACCATGATATCTTTCGGTCCTACTCTTCAAGTCTCGAGTTAACTCTTCAATCCTCCGAGACTCCAAGGCCAAAGCTTTCTCTTCCAAAGATGGCTTTTGTGGAAGGAATCACACCAGCAAGAATACCAGCTCTGTCGACTTTCACAATATTGAGACGATGCCGCAACCAGCTGATATTAAACTCCAAGGATTCACAGGTGGACACCATGTTCTCCTACCTTTGAATGGCTGACTCTGCAGCAGCACGGATGGACATATTCTCCATCTTAGCAATCATTAGCAAAAGACAGTTCACTACGGAAACCAAGGCGGACGAACAACACTTCACAACGCTCCTGGTAGCGATATGGCCGTATGTCTTCCATATCCTCGTATAAAGGACCACGAATTCTTTCCGCACCAGGAAACCGCTATCATTCCGGTAATTGGAGGAGAGACACCTCATACGAGTCCCAAACGACAAACCTGCATAGGGGTATTCATGACAAGAGAGCCCTAAATCAGCGTTCTCCAAGTCTCGCAGTGATCAACAAGGTTGGATTTGAAGGGAGGGGAACGACTAGGTCATCCTCTTCGATAACAGTAACGCATGCTCCAACGGATATCTCTGCACAAAAGGGAAATTTTCCATTCATCAAACAAGCGGTAAAGCGTACGTCAGTCCACCAAATAAGAAGAAAACATACCGGTATGATTTTCTTAACCCGAATAACCCTTGTTGGGATGCTCCTGCAAGAATTAGACTTCGCGCCTTCACCTGGAGAATCTAGCTGGTTAGAAGATGATTCGTCTCTGTGCGACATGACAAAGAGAGAAACTCAACAAGAGAACCCTTTCTCAAACGAGGGAGATGATGCAATTCCGCTGGGTGTGAATACGGAACATTAAAAAGAAAAGAAAAAAGGAAGCAATAAAGGACATAACGCTTCCAGATTTTAGCACGGGTGATGCCCCGATGGAAGCCGCGTGTGAAGGAAGGCAAAATAAGGAAACTTTGCTATCTGTCGAAACGCCTTCTCCCTCCTTGTTTACACCGGCCCCACCAATTGCGCCAACTTCCCAATGACCTCCCAAGTCACGCCGCCTAGCACGCTCGCCTTCCCACCTTGCGCGGGGTCCCGCCACCTAGCACGATCGGCTTCCCCACCTTGCGCCGGTCCCACCGCCTAGCACGCTCGGTTCCCAACTCACGTCAACTTTCCAATGACCGCCCAAGTCACGCCCCTAGCACGCTCAACTTCCCCACCTTGCGCCTCGGTCCTATCATGCTAGCACGGCTTCCTCACCTTGCGCCGGTCCCGCCAGCCTAGCACGCTCGTTTCCCAACTCGCGTCAACTTCTCAATGCCTCCCAGCCTTCCCGTCTCTCAATGATGTTGACTTCCCCAATTGTGCCGACCTCCCGATTTGTGCAAAACTTCCGGAGGCAAGGATTCCAAATCCTATCTATAAAAAGGTCGACAAGCCTCCTCAATTCTCTTTACGATTTCTCATTGATAGTTGTCACCATCTTATGCTTACCTCGCAACAAAGCCCCCTGTTCCGAGCTAGCGGGGACTTAATGTTGATGGTGGTTTTTAGACAAAGGGTAAAATCGTAAAACCCCGAATAACCTAATGTCACCGGTGACACATTTATTATAACATTCAATGCATGTAGTCATAATTAATAGGGGTATTTTTTCAAATTAGGGTTACAACGAACAAAACCCTAATTCACCTCCGTGCCAATGGCAAATCATGCCAGCCACACCTAGCCCAAGCTAGCCGCGCCATGCCAAATGCACTCTGCCTTGGCCCTAGCTATGCTAGTCACACCAAACGCGCCAAAGCATGCCAACCATGCTAGCCGCACCTCCGTGCCAATGGCAAATCATGCCAGCCACACCTAGCCCAAGCTAGCCGCGCCATGCCAAACGCACTATGCCTTGGCCCTAGCTATGCTAGTCACACCAAACGCGCCAAAGCATGCCAACCATGCTAGCCGCACCTCCGTGCCAATGGCAAATCATGCCCGGCACACCTAGTCCAAGCTAGCCGCGCCATGCCAAACACACTCTGCCTTGGCCCTAGCTATGCTAGTCACACCAAACGCGCCAAAGCATGCCAACCATGCCATCCGCACCTCCGTTCCAATGGCAAATCATGCCAGCCACACCTAGCCCAAGCTAGCAGCGCCATGCCAAACGCACTCTGCCTTGGCCTAGCTATGCTAGTCACACCAAACGTGCCAAAGCATGCCAACCATGCTAGCCGCACCTCCGTTCCAATGGCAAAACATGCCAGCCACACCTAGCCCAAACTATCCGCTCCATGCCAAACGCACTTTGCCTTGGCCCTAGCTATGCTAGTCACACCAAACGCGCCAAAGCATGCCAACCATGCTAGCGCACCTTTGTGCCAATGGAAAATCATGCCACCCACACCTAGCCCAAGCTAGCGCGCCATGCCAAACGCACGCGCTTGGCCCTAGCTACGCTGGTCACACCACGCCAAGCCAAACACCCTTATCTTGGCCCTAGCCGCGCCATGCCAAAGTAGCGCCCGCGCCTAGGCTTGCAAACCGTGCAACCTAGGCCAAATTGGCCACGCATGCCATTGGCACATGCCAACACGCATCATTTGGTAGCTTTTCTTACCCGGTAGTGGCCCAAATGGCCGAGCGTGCCATTGGCACATGCCAACACGCTCGCCGTGGTAGCTTTTCTTACAAGCCGTGGCCCTAATGGCCGAGCATGCCATTGGCACATGCCAACACGCATCATTGGCACATGGTAGCTTTTCTTACCAGGACGTGGCCCTAATGGCCGAGCATGCCATTGGCACATCAGTGTGACCCTAAACACGCCTGGCACGTGCCAACATCATGGTAGCTTTCATTACCTAGTTATGGCCCTAATGGCCATGCGTGCCATTGACACATGGCAAACACGCACGCTGGTAGCCTAACTTGTAAGCCGTGCAACCTAGGCCAACTTGGCCGTACGTGCCATTGGCACATGCCAAAACCTATTTCGGTAGCCTAACTTGCAAACCGTGCAACCTACCACCAAGGCATTCCGCACATGCCAATTGCACATGCCACACACGCCACTAGCAGCTCTGGCATTGCCACTTACACTCAACGTGCAACCTACCACCAAGGCATTCCGCACATGCCATTGGCACATGCCACACACGCCAATAGCAGCTCCGGCATTGCCACTTGCACTCAAGGTGCAACCCGCAACAAAGGCATTCCGCACATGCCACACGCGCCACTAGCAGCGCCACTTGCACTCAAGGTGCAACCAACACTCGAGACATCAACACAAAATGGGGATGCTTTCAAGGGTCTTGGTTTGGCGGTCACAAAGATGCGGCAGTACACTACGCTCACATTAAGAAAGCGTGAATAGGAATAAAGCGGTCAAATAAATGAGGAAATAATGGTGAAAACGTTTTCACCCATAAACACCATGCGGTTACCACCTCCTCCCATTATTTCACCCTTTACTCTCTTCCTTCATGAGGCCAGAGGTACGTTTCAATCTCGACTTGTATAAATAGGTCTTACCTATTTCCACCAGACGACAAGTCTCGGTCGGAGAGAAAAACACAACACTCTCGAAAAGGAAACTTTGCAAGCTCTCCAAAAAGCTTTCATCTCTTGCAAGCTTCCAAAGCTTTCACTTTCCGATACAAGTCGAGACACTACTCTCCCAGAATTATTCTGGTCTCAACACCTTTCTTGGCTTCCCTCCCCAAATCAACCCTTCTCCTCCACTTTGTGACCGAAGCAAGTCTGGAACGACCATTTCTTGGTTTAGGCCGGACTTGTACAGATTGATCTCTCGAATCTAGAAAGTGCTCACATGCAGCATATTTTTTTAGGGTTTAAACCAGTTTCTCACTCACCTACCGAATTTACCAAAATCGGCGGAAATGATTTTTACCCATAAACACATGGTTTAGAGAAGAAAACCCAAGGTTAAAGGTGAATCGACTCTAGCTTACACAACTAGTATCACACATAAGGTGTGGGGATTAGGTTTCCCAGTTGCTAGAGTTCTCCCTTATATAGTATTTCAAATCAGGGTTTGTAATCAATGTTAGCTTGGTAACAAAGCATTCAATATTCACCGTTAGATGAAAACCTGATTAGATTCAAGCTAATATTTCTCAACCGTTAGATCGAAAACTTAGCTTGTTATACACAAATGAAATTCACATTTCTAGGCTTGTGTAACCGTACCCAAACATGTACATTTGTTGGTTCAACAATAGTTAACCAAAGGTTAGCCATATAAGCAATTTCATATCAACCATATTCTTCTTCACCATAACTAGTCCAAATGACTCAAATGAACTAGTTAGAGAGTTGTTCAATTGCTTAGATCTTTATGTAACTACACAAGACACAATCGAAGCAAAAACTATTCGATTCACTCGAATCGGTTCATGAACTTTATAGCCACGGTTTGCAAAAGCATTCCTTAGTTTATTTAAACATGAGTTCAAGAACAATCGTTTTTAGATATAACCAACTCAAGTTCGCGAACCCAGTCCGCGGACTTAAGTTCACGGAAGGAGTTCACAAACTCCAGCAGAAATTCTCAGGTCGAGAACTTCCGCCAGTTCACGGACTTGGCTCACGCCACTATTCCGGTTCTCTTGATCAACAAAGTTCGCAAACTTTGGTTCAAGGAATAAGGACTTATACATATATGTGTTTCCACAACAATGCTTATATCCTACCATGATTATGTAATCTAAACTCTCATTTCAATCATTGAAACATTCTCAGAGGACGTTATATAGTTGTTATTCACTAACCATTTTTCGTCAGAGCAATTTTCAAAGTGATTGAAACATAACATGACTTTCGTCACTAGGTAAAGTTGAATTCGTCTAAAGCGACAACTTACCAACACATATTTCGAGAAATAGATATGTAAGATAAACTCGGCTCGAAATACCTAATGTGTATAATCTTAGTCTATATAGCAAAACGACTTTTGTCTCAAGATAGGAGATAAATATACTTTTGAGTGATAGATAAGTTCAAGTCTCCACATACCTTTTAGTCGATGAAGTTCCACCGGTTCCTTGAGTAGTCTTTCGTCTTGTATGATGATTGCCATGGAGTTCTTGAGCTCAACTACACTTTCTATCCTAGTCCAAGACCTTAGCTATAATAAAGTAGAAATCAAGACTTATAGTTTTGATCACTAACATTGACAAACATGCTTGATATAGCAACGCATGCGAGTTCGACCAAGCAATGCTTTAACACTTTTGTCGATGAAGTTCCACAAGCTCCCCTTAGTATTTCTCCGTCTTCACATGATGAACGTCGTGAAATCTAAGCTCAACTACACAATCTATGTCCTAGTCTGAGACATCTATAAATAAGCTAGAAATCAAGACTTATAGTTTTGATCACTAACATTGAAAAACTTGCTTGAGATAACAACACATGTGAGTTCGACCGAGCAGTGCTCTAACAGCCTCGGTATAATGTAGACGTTCTTTGTGAGACCAGTATCTAGCTCAACGACCTAGCATACTCTCACATCCGAGCATAAGTGACCTGTCTCTAATTGTATCCCAACTAACACCGATATTCTCCCACTTATCCACGATAGTTATTCAGTAGTGTGGGATTTTTAACGGCATTTATGCGGTCATCCTGCAGCAGCTTCTCGAGAGGTCACCCATTCTGTGACTACTCCTGGCCGAGCACGCTTAACTGATAATTTTTTCTCTCACAACTCAATCAAGTGTACTCATTAAGCCTCGGTATAATGTAGACGTTATTTGCCTCTTGTGAGACCAATATTTAGTTTAGCGGAGTAGCATACTCACCCATCCGAGCACAAGCGACCCGTCCCTGGTTGTATCCCAATTGACACCGATATTGTTCCCACTTACCCACCATGGTTATTTAAGAAAGTGTGGGATTTTAACTAAGACTACTACGATCTTCATGCACAACTTCCCGAGAGGTCACCCATCATGTGACTACTCCCGGCCGAGCACGCTAAACTGAGAAGTTTTTCTCACAACTCAATCGAATGTACCCATCAGGCTTCAGTGTTAGGAAAGGACAAACCATTACTAATATTCCATTTGGCCAACCACTGCCGAAATCAGGGTATATATTACAGTACATATGGAGCCGCAATGAGTTGCAATAATGGTGGTCCAGTGCCCATTCACTTATATCATCTAATTGAAAGGTGATTGCGACATTATGATAACTCATATCATCTGGCTCGGTCGTGCAAGATAAGAGGTGATTTTCGATAGTTGATGGTAAGTTGCATTCGACTCCTCGTATGTTTATATCGCCTATCGAGTTGTTAAACATACGCATGCACCAATTGCGTAAAGGAATCTACTCCAATTAGGCGTGGCAAGGAAAGGAAGCTACTCGGTATGCAATTTAGGGAAACTTGCATAAGCAATTGGTGTCACAAGAATGATGCAATGAAAGAACAACATGAGCCCGAATGATGTTCCCTTGCATAAAAAAAGACAAATGCATGCATTAAACTCAACGCCAAAGCGAAGTAAGGAAGCGTAAATATGCTTGCTATGGCCTATGGGCAAGTTTAAGGCATGCCTTATGCCTAGACATGACTCAGAAGTCAGTGATGCATTCAAAATGAATTAACATTAGCCTTCAATACTTTGTACCCTTCGCAGAACAAGGGTAAATTGGAATGGTGTGGAAGTTGTGTTTATAGCATCATTCTTGCAAAGGAAAACCGACATGCATTTGCTGGTGGGAAGTCAAGCTTTAGGACCCGGTCACTAGCATCAGAGTGGCGCATCGAAGAGTATCGGCCTTCCTACTTTGACTCCGTAGCCACAAACGATCCGTTATAATTTGGACCATCACAGGAAGACACAAAGTATATGTTGGACTACTTATGGAGTCGAAAAAATCTCATGGATTACTTCTGGAATCCGTTGTCTTCGAAATAAGTGATAATTAAAATAAAGAAAACATACACACAGATATGGTACCAACATAATATCAACAAATCTCCGTTTTTATCACCTTCAGGGTTGATGAAGTATTTATTTACAAGGGTGCACATGAACAAATTCTTAATTGCAAAGTTTCCTAAATATCAGTTACAGGTCACTTCAGGGACAACTGACAAAAACCAGCTAGCACTTTGTTATGGATTACTTATGGGACCGATTGGCCAGCTCAGCGCGCGCTTTGTGTCCATATTATACCATATAATATTCCGACTTATGATGGAATAATTTCGAATTTATGGAGATTGTTAGAGCAAGAGAAATCAGGTTTATCTCATCCTTCATGGATGTAACAGTATAATTGCTCACTTTGCCAATATTTAAATGGCTAGTACCATAATAAAATGAAAAGAAAATTATTAAAGTTCCCGGAGTTGCGACACTCATATTTCTAGTACTTACCATGAAATACAAATTAACATATATACTCTGCAAATATATATATATATATATATATATATGTTCCTCAAGTTGTATAAGGTTTCATACTAATTGAAATATTAATCCGTTATGATATCCTGATCAAAAAAAAAAACAAACAATATAGTTAAGTACAAGGATAAAATCATAATTAATGGAAAAAAAAAACAGAATAAAAGCAGAAAAAATTGGAGAATACATAACAATCTCATCCAGTCGACAACGCTGTTCTCCGCCAATCGACTAAAAAAAGCCAAATGTGGTAGCCGCTTAACCGTTACGAGCTTTTCGTGCTGATAACATGTTGCAATTACTTTATTAATACATCTATCAAATAGTGGTATTGATAAAGTTATGTAATAACATAAAGGATTTAGTTTAGTACACGCAGTAGGTCAAGCAGAGAAATGTGACTTCTTCACGTCTCTTATTACTTTAAGTTTTTCATACAATCCTGAGAACAATATATTGGTATTTATAGAGACACGCACGACTAATCAAATAAGTTCATATGTTGACTACGTGTATTTTAAAAAAATTAGTTTTTCTTCCGTATAAATTCTATCCACCTCATCCTTATTATTACATTACTAAACTTATATGTTTAACAGTAATAGCAAGTGCACAATCCTCTCGGAGTTTTGACATAAAATATGACTATACATAACACTTTGTTTTATACCAGATATTTTTCATTGATATGGAGTTAAATAACAAAGAGGTAGTTGAATACATCAATGATGCATGAATCAAATAGTAGTAGAAATTTCATGATGTAAAAGTACAAACTCGAATACAGTAGCATCGTAAATCTCAGCAGTGAGGTCGCTGTTGAAAGAGGTATTATTATTATTATTATTATTTTTTTGCCGAGAGAGATTTTGAGAGAAGCAAAAAACCAATTATCTTTTTTGCTAGAGATGCATCTAGTAGCTTATTACAATAACACAAAATATACCAGGTGACCCAAAATCGATATAGTAACCTACGGTTTTAAAGATGTTTATTGGTCTAAACTTTTTCTTCCAAATGATGTTTGTCCGATGGCTAAGTATATCACCATGTGATAAAAAAACTTCATTATGAGCTTAAATTTAACCACAAGTGGATGTACACAACAATTCAAAACTTGTTATTTAAACGGTAACATATGTTTTATGATTTAAAAATCTACAATTCATGTAACTCAAAATTTGGTCGTGAAACGAAAATTGTATTATTGACATAATATTTGCATCTTGATAAATCTATGTTTCCATAATGACCAATAAATCTATCCAGTAACCTAAATTTATATAATGATTTAGATTTGTATTGCGACTTTAAATGAGACATTGTGACCCAAAATGTGTCCCTTTGACCATTTGAAGAGATAACAGAAAACCTACAATTAGGATTTAAAACTCTGATTGTAACCCAAATTTGGTTAGATATTTAAAATTTACTTCATTTTCTAAAGAGTCATCACCAATATCTGGTATGTGACCCAAAATCTGCAATGTGACTAAAAATTAGTACCACATGACCTGAGATTTTTCATTCGTCGATCCAAAATATGTTTCATGATCCAAAATCCGCATTTTAATTACCTTAGCTCTATCACTTTCACCAAATTTATTTATTCAAAGTATATCCTATTGGCAAATTTATTCTAAAGTAGCTCAAAAGTTGCTGCATCACCTTAAGATTGAAATTTGTGCATGAGGCCTAAATTTTTCCTTGTGATCCAAAATATCCTAGATGACTTAACATGTGTGTAATTTCCATAGAGACCCACCATTATAATGATTCTAGGTATATATTGCAATTGGGAATCTGCTACTATGAGGTAAACTCCGTGGTGACCTAAAATCTACTCATGATTCATCGATCTTGTTAGTCAAAGCATTACATTATTTCCTAAAATCATCTTTGCTTCTCATCATTTCTCTTAAACCAAAAATCTCCCATAACTAATGAGTGAATTATAACACAGTAGGTGGATATTTAAACTCGTCGAATAATTTACCAAAATTACCTAGCAAAATTGAGGCACTATGACCCAAGCTCTGCGTTTTAACAAAAACTTTGTTAACTGATTAAGATATACCACCATGATCCAAAATCTATATACTATGTGCCTTAAATTTGCTAAAATACATTAAATGAATCTTGTTTGCTAAAAGTTTACGATGTTTGAGTGTTTGTCGTGTGTTTGATCTTGATTCAATTTAATTTGGATGTTTTATCTTGAGTCGATTAGGATGTCCAAAGTTTCTTTATATTTGATATAAACTCCATTTTTATGTTGATCTTGCTTCGATCAGGACAGTTGAAGTGTACTCATATTTGTTCTTCAAAAGATACTTAGCTTGAGGCATATGGATTTTTTGTTCGGATACTCGCCGTTCATTATTTTTTTATTTTTTATTTTTTTAAATGTGTGTGCCTTGGAATTTGGCAAGTTTGAAAAACCATTGGGTGGAACTAAAAATGGGTGAAAATAGTGAAGCGAAGGTTTGGGAAAACGAGAAGCCTATACGCGACGACTACATGAATAATCGTTTAAAAATCTACACATGAAAATTAAACTTCTAGATCACCATTCAATGGAAAGAAAAAGATCAGGAAAACCTCTCCTCCTCTTTTCTCTCTGGAAAACTCTCATAATAGTTTTCTCCTAATTATTAGAAACCTCTCTTCTATCTCAAATCTACCAGATTTGGTCTCATTTTCTCAGATCTTCTGGTTAGATTTGAATGCAATTAATTGTAATTACATGTGTACTATTTTTAAATAAAATAATCTTTTTTATAAAACAATATTAGGTTTCTTAGTATGTATTTCTTTTATCCTGTAATGGCTTGTATATGCGATTTAGATTACTTCTTGAATACTTCCAAAAAAGAATTTCACAGAATTTCACAGTATTCATGGAGATACAATTGATTGCATCAATCGTCTCATATATTTCATCCAGGGAAATCTATTTCCGCATGACATGATTTTACATATATGTGAAGAACAAGAGATACCAATATCGATAATGATAATTAACGATGTTTTGCATAAATTACTCCGATTGGAACAATTAATTAAATCTTATTAAAAGAAATAAAAAAGACAATTCAAAACGACAGATTACTAATCCAATAGTCCTCTAATATCATTAGATAGAATCTATGTATTTGATAGTTAATATTACTAGCAATTAGGGGCCACGCCGCCGTACTAACCTATCAAAAGAAAGAAAAAAACTGAAGAAATCTTATGGCTCCACAAAAAAAAATAAAAAAATTTAACATAAAATATATTTTCCCCGATGGGTCCAATATCATTCAAGTAGAACTCATGATTACAACATAAAATATTGTACACCATTCCTCTCTCCAAGTCCAAGTCTATCCAATTTAATTTGGCCGAATTCTTAATCCAAAGCCTACTGAAAAATGATCCATTTCATGGGAGAGATTTGTCTAGTTTCATGTGTTGGCAGTGTCCACCTCGTGATCGAAATAAATTGTCAATTGCACTATGATACAGCGGGCAGTGCAATTTAGAGTTGTCAGCCAGAAAAAGTTCTTGCTTTGGGAAATGCAATCAATAGGCATGCCTAGTGGAGCTCAACGCGCAAGAGTTATTACTTGCATATAATACAACGTTATATCTCAAAATTCTCAACCTGGCATGTGACTCCTTAATGGCTGTGGTCCTGCCTTCTGGGAAAGTACAATAATTTCTCTACCCATAAACTGACACTACCGGGGGAAAGTAAAAAACTAAATGCTTGAGACCATGTACCACCATAATCGGTACCAGTACCACATACAGGTGATTGTTGAAAAAAAATTGTGCAAATGAAATGCTATCGTGGATTGATTTCATTAACCATAAAAAAAATCAGATCAATTAATTAAGAACGCGAAATTGGGAATATAAAAGGGAATTGGGGATATAAAAAAATGACAAAAAGTGGATCCAGATATCAATTCGGGGTCACCCCTTATCTAAGTATTTTACCTAATACCTAATCTACCCCTCACTAATCAGGATTAGTGATTAATAATAATTAGTAAAATCATAAGATTTTTTATAAATGATTAGTGTGTGTTTTATTTGAATTTGGGTTAGTGAGGTGAGAGTAGAAGGAGGGAAAATATTTTGAGAGAGAAATTTTTTTGAGAAAAATGGAGGATGATTGTGAAGAGAGAGCACGCTTCTTTGAATCCTTAGCTCAACTACAACAAGGAGCATATCTTGAATCTTCAACTAACGACAACAACTCTCAATTGCAACTCTTTGTTGAGCCAACACCCTTGAATGATGATTTTGACGAGTATGGAGAGTTTCTTGAAGAGCCAACACAAGAAAGTAAACTTGCACAACATAGTAGCATCCCCAACACAGGTAAAAAGTTGCTAAGATGTTGAAAAATCGAATTTTTCTTTAAACCCGTCATTTTTTCAATCGATATACCTAGGTGCCTGGCATAGTAGTTGTATGAATCCCATGCCTTAGTAGTAAGGGTTAAGCATGGTATTCATACTATGACCATGCCGGTGGTAAGGGTACCGACATGGTAATCATACTACGACCATGCCGGTAGACCGATATCCACCATTTTGAATATTGATCCGGTATAGAATTCTTCTAAACAACTATGTCGATAATGCCAGTTAACCTTTTTACCTACCAAGGAATATACTACGGAATATTCAACCGAGCATGGTTTCATTGATAGGTTACCATGCCAAGTCGCATGAAAAACATACAGAAATAATTTACCATCCCAAACCTAAAAACCTACGCATTGAAACTTAATAACCATCAACGCCGGAACTGGGTACCGGCATGGTACCATCAATATCAAAAATGCCGGCACCGAAACCGGCGTTCAATATCAATAATTGTCAATGCCGGAATTGTGTACCGGCTTGGGACATTAGATTACGAGAATGTCTAAGATTCGTGATTCCTGCGTTGTTTTCTAATGAAACATTTATTAGGAATAGGTTTCAAATTTGGTCTTCCGTTTTGGTTAACTTAAACTATGCCGGAACAATGGTCGAGCATCCCGGTACTGGTTTCCGGCATAGTTTTTTAATTTTGTTTGGAACTAATTTTCATTCGATCTTTAGGTGGTGAAATATATTGATCCAACAAATGCAAAGACGCTTTATCGGGATACGTCGGAATACTATAAAATCCCTCCGGTATGTGACCAAAGAATACTTTTCACCTAGTATCTTGAACTTTACTAATGGATTGCTAGTAATGAACCTTCTAATGAACGCAAAATTGTTCTTATGTAGGGAATAACAGATCGAAAGGAAGCAATCGCTTGGGCTAAAGAGACGGCTCTTAAGAACATGTGTGTGTTGGTGAGGAATACCGAAGGTTCGAAGAAGCGTTTTGAGATGGCTTGCTAGAGAAGTGGGAAATACAAGGAGAAGAATATCCACAAGAGAAAGGATTATGTATATCCAAAGAAGATTAACAGGGTATACAAGACTAAATACGAGGAAGAATAATTGCCCGTTTAAGCTTGTATTCCATTTAAATGACATGAACAATTGGGATTGTGAGGTTTTGTGTGGCTATCATAACCACCGGGATCCGAAAGATTTTGTTGGTCACTCCTTAGTTGCGAAGCTAAAACCTAACGAGTTCGAGGATGTAAAGAGATTGACCAAAGCACTTATCAAACCGAGACAAATTCTCAGAGGCTTCAAGGAAAAGGATGAGACTAACGTGTCTTCTCTACGTACAATTTATGCCGCAAAAGCAACTATTAGAAGGGTGGAATGGGAAGGGAGGAGCGTTATGCAAGAATTTGAGAAGATAGTTTGGGATCACAACTACACGCGTATCATTAAAAGAGGGCCGGACGAGAAGCCCCTTCAAATATTCATTTCGCATCCTTTGCTCTCACAATTGGCAAATACATGTTGTGGTGTTCTTTTTGATGGATTGCACCTACAAGACAAACAAATACAATATGCCGTTGTTCAACATCGTGGGGCAAACCTCGGACAAGGTAACATTCACATTGGCTTGGTGTTTAATGGAAAACGAGAGGGACTATAATTATCATTGGGCATTACGACAATTGAAATTGTTCTTCCGGGAAAATCAACTTCCGAGGGTCATCGTAACCGATAACGATGACGCATTAATGAAAGCAATATCCGACGTCTTCCTGGACGCACAAAATTTCCTATGTACAAATCATATACGTAATAATGTGATAAAAACTTGCCATGCCTTGTTTGAACCTGCAAAGGTGGATATTAAGAAAAGAATGATGGTACAACTAGAGGAAGATGTTCGAAAGAACAAACTATCCCCCGAAGAAGAAGAGGATGAGAGAGGCAAGATAAAGGAGCGAGTGGACAAAGAACATGCGGAAAATCATAAAAAGTGGTTGGAATTTCTAAGAGATTGGGAGAAAGTTTATTGGTCTCTTACCGAGGTTATGTATGAAAAGAGATTGGAGAAGTTTATTGCCGATTGGAACGAAGTTTATCCGACTGCTGTCTGGTATTGTCGGACTCAATGGTTGGATAAGTTCAAGGAAAAATTTGTGCGTGCATGGACAAACCGGTATAGACACTTCAAGAGTGAAGCAACTAGTGCAGCTGAGGCCGCTCATGGGAGATTTAAAGATCTCATCCAGTCCGGCCAAGGAAATGTGGTTACGGTCACCGAGGCAATGAAACAATACTTTAAGCAAGATATCGATAGGATCAAGGAGGCTTTTGAGAAAAGCTCAATGGAAAGGATGACTCAATTTCTTCGTTATGGTAAGTTGCTCCAAGGAATAGAATTCAACGTCTCTCATTGGGCAATAAAACATATGATGAGACAAATGGAATATGAGAAAAATTACGATAACCGAGTGATGTGTGTATTTGTCCCGACATGTCTTCATTGGGGCTTCCGTGTCGTCATATGCTTGTGAAGTATGAAGAAGTGATACCTATTGAGGTTATTGATCCGTTTTGGAAGCAACTATCTTTCGACCCTCCCCATTCGGAAGATCCCGGGCAATCTCCATGGGATACGAACGAAGCAAAGGAATTCTTCGAAGCTTACACGTGGCACCTCGGTAAGCCGGCAAGTCTTGTTGAGCCAACTAAGGCTAATTACTCGTCCATGGATCGCACAAAGCGAAGAGCCAAGAAAGGGAGATCCAATAGGTAGACCACAAACTAAAACAAAAAGGAAAAAACAAAGGGTAGAATTGAAATAAATGACTCAACGTGAAGAAGAACTCGCGGCGAGTAAGAAAGGAGATCTAACCGCATGTGAGATTTCGGAACAAAGGTTCGTGGAAGCGCATGTTCCAAACAAAAGAGGTAGGCCGAGGAAGGAACCGCTAAGTCAACAACAAACGAAGGACTCCGTATCCACACCAAAAGCCAACTCATCGGAGGTTCCAACGAAGAGGGGTAGGATGCCAAAGGTATCAACATCAAGTGTCAAAGAACAACAAGGTGAGCATTCCGAAGCCATACCCATAGTCGATCTAGTGGGAGTTCCAAGGAAAAGGGGTAGGCCGCCGAAGGTATCATCATCAAGTGACAAAGAACAACAAGGTGAGCATTCCGAAGCCATACCCGTAGTCGATCTAGCGGGAGTTACAAGGAAAAGGGGTAGTTCGCCAAAGGTATCATCATCAAGTGTCAAAGAACAACAAGTTGAGCATTCTGAAGCCATACCCATAGTCGATCTAGCGGGAGTTCCAAGGAAAAGGGGTAGGCCGCCAAAGGTATCATTATCAAGTGTCAAAGAACAACAAGGTGAGCATTCCGAAGCCATACCCTTAGTCGATCTAGCGGAGGTTCCAAGGAAAAGGGGTAGGCCGCCAAAGGTATCATCATCAAGTGACAAAGAACAACAAGGCGACGAGGCAAAGGTGGTGACAAACCAAAGTGATAACAAAGTTGAAGTAGTTTTAGTTCCAAGGCGAAGGGGTAGGCCAAGGAAGTATGGACTCCCATCACATATCGAAGACATTGCAAGTGTAGAGATTGCAGAGGATGGTTTGGATATATTATTGTTACAAAAGGGCAATATGAAGATGTATAAGGATCCCAGAACAGGTAGGACAATTAGAAGTTATCATACCAAGATACAGTCTTACATAGACCAACTTCCCCGAGGTTATTCGCGAGTATATTTTATATACGGATGATGTCGACGGAGATGGAAATTGTGGCTATCATGCTGTGACCGAACAATTAGGAATCTTTGACACGGCGGTTAGTAGAGGTATGACACCATGCCAATATGCTAGAATGAGGATGGCCGAACAACTTGTGAACAAGAGGAGCTTTTATGAGCAATTGATTGGTGTAGGTAGGGTTTGATGATATGCATGCTCAAGTATTGGGGCCCGAGCAACAGATGAACTTTCTTCCTTCGAATATTGGATGAGAATGCCGCTTTTTGTGGGCATCTAGTGGCGGATACATTTAGATGTGTTGTTCATTATTTTACCCCACCGTAGAAGTAACATTTACCCCAAAGTGGTAAAAATGCGAAGGATCCCTTAAGAAGAGAAGAGTTGTTTTGGCGTTCGTGAATGGTAATCATTTCGTTATTCTAAAACTCAAAGAAAATTGTCCATTGCCACCTATCTGTGGGATGATTAAAAACAAGGGTCTAGATCCCAATATCTGGAAGGGATGGATGGCATCGTATGAGGAGAATCACCAATTTTGGGATGCGTTGGCCTTATCAAAAAAACCGCTCCAAGAGGAGAAGATGCAACCCATTACGTGTGGAGGCGACGATGAGTAATTTGGATTTATGTGGTTCAGTAGTACGCAATGTTTTGTTTTTTTGGAAGTCTGAATTGTAAACATTAAATCATATTTTGATGCCCATGCCAGCATATTTGTGTTTTATATTTACGACGCCGGAACTAGTGTACCAGCGTAGACTTTCTTTTGAACCCATGCCGAAAATGCAGAAAAAACTTCCAGAGAAATCAGTGACCTTTCCGGCATTGAAATTAACATCATTACTGTGCCGGTTTTCTGTCAAAATCATATTTGTCAAGGAGATTACAGAAAGCCGGCATAGTATCCAAACACAGTTAAATGCCGGAACTCTGTCATTTAGAGATCCGGCATTGTTGTTACTGTTCACGAGCATGCCGGTAATGAAGATAAACTTAGAAATTTAAGTGATCTGGGCACATTCAAACTCTGTAAAAGAGGTAATTTGACAGAAGTTTATCAACATAATAAATATAATAAAAATACTAGATTGTATACAAGAACAAACTCCAAAGTTAAGTGGTTCCAAACCGAAAACAAATCAAACATAAACCAAGTCAAGCAAAGAATTTAGCAAGACACACAAACAAACACATTGTTCAAGACTCACAAACAAACATAAACCAACACTAGATTGTTCAAACCAAACTAATACTATAGAATAAACACACGATCACTCGGTTCTTGGCTTCTTGTGTACCCTCTTCTTCATTTCGCCCCACAAGTCTTTTGCCTTCGGATCTTCAATTTTGTCCATCTTTTGCTCGACGTTCTCCATTTCTTTCTGGGTCAGCACCTCTCCTTTCTTGTTCTTTTTCTTAAAGAACTTTGACAAATTTCCAATCCGCCGACGCTGTTAAGGAAATTTTAAACATGTCCTTAGTATGTACAATTGTATAAGTTCATAGACATAAATTAAAAGAATGGTAATGAACAAGACGTACGTACCAACTACGTAACGAGCTGTACAAGTGCGGGTACAGTTTCCGGAGTTGTGGAGGGATGAGATGGTGGTGGAGGAACAACTACGATATCCGGGCGTACAACATAAGGATGCGTGAACTTCTGATGGCCTCTAAGGAAGGTTGGTTCACTCTCATAACCGTTCTCAGCCAATTCCCAATCAACCCTATCCAACACAAGTCCTTTTTCTTCCCTTTCACTCCAATGTGCAAGAATAGGTTTTGGGTCGTAAACTACGAGAGTATGGTTCTCATTTGATTGGCATTGAGGAAAGTCATGAGAGAATTTCTGATAAGATGTATCCGTGAGATCTTTCTGCTTGTACCCAAGTTGGCGCATTACACGGCGAGGGTTGTGCATAACAAATCCTTTTGGATGAAATAACGGTCCGTTGTAAAATGAAACATTGTCACGCCTTTGCAAGTGAACTCCTCTGGCATTCCTATATGGATCAAACATAACATCTTGGACATCCACCGAGTCCAAAGCCAATCTCATTGCTAATAACTGTGTTTTGTTATTGGGCCTTGGGGTACTGTCAAGTAGTATTTCGACCTAGAGGCCTATTCTCTTGATATCAAAGTGAAAATCTTCAATCCTTTATACCGTATGAACAATTTTGTGAAGTGTTCATAAGCCCACACCTACGCCAATGAAAGATCGTTCCAATGAAATGTATAAGAAATTAAATAATTTGAAACTAACAAATTTAATGACAACAATCAAAAAATAAGTAGTTGACTATACAAGTACAATGTTGAAATTCCCATTAAATTGACGGGCGTTTGCCTTAGAAGCTCGATGCATTTCTGCCAAAAAATGTGCCAAGAAAGCAGTGCCCATGAATACTCATGAACCTTTTCCAACGGATCCAAGTATTGTAGGTTGTTCATATGCACCCTGTTACCATTAGCGTCAGGGAATATAGCGGAGCCCAAGATAAACAACATATAAGCCGCGACAGTTTGCTGGACTTGTTCGGGATTCAATTCCTTGTTCTTCGTGTTCCCAAACAATTCAACGAGTTTAACGAATGTGATAGTATTTGTCTGGGAATGCTTTGTCTTGTACATATTTTCCAAAGTGGTTTCCTTGTCCCATCCAAACAACCTTTTAGTCAGCTCATATATCTTATCCCATACTAGGTCCTTAGAGTCATCTCCTACCTTAACGGCTTTCCCAAGAACCTCTAGACCTACTATCCTTTGGACATCTTCAGGGATAATGGTCATCTCGCCAAAAGGAAAATGCATGGTATCAGTTTCACCAAAAACCTCTCCAAAAAGCGATTCAAGTGATAAAAGTATCAGTGGCCACATAATTTTTAATCGCGGGATACAACCCAGATACTTTGACTACTGCTTTAACAGCATCACACTCATGTTTCAAAGGCCATACATCCGATTGTTGATGGCGGCTAACACGGAAGGAGTTCTTGTGGTCCTATAAAAACACACCAAAGTTAATTAAATTCACTTGATCACAGATAAATATATAATAACACGATGCAAACGTCTTACATAATTTTGATAGATCCAACGAGCCCAAGAGTGTTTGTAGGTAAATAAGAGTTGCGGTTTTATTGGTTCACCCCAATGTTTGCCATCATCGCGGTCTGAAATCATGTCATACTTATCAGGAAAGTGGGTTGGGGTGCCTTTTCATTATCCTTAGGGGCTTCAACTCCGACATCAGTCTGTCCTAAGCCACCTGCTTGTGAGGATGAGCCACCTGCTCGTTCGGGTACATGATATGTTTCCCACTCATAATCATCATCACTGCTGGTTGGGTAGCTTATAGGTTGATCCCGAATTGTGACCTTAGCAGTAGCCGGATCAGGACGGCTACATCGAGAAGACTTACGTTTTGCTTCTAAAACAACTTTGCCTTTTCCTTTGTTCTTTTCTGTTGCTTTAGACCTATGTTCCAATATGTAAACTGAGTTATATAATGACAACCGGCATAGAAATTGAACTTAACATATGTGCCGGCACAAGTACCGGAATTCTAATCAATTAAAATACCATGTCGGTTGTCTTTGAATTTTAGACAGACAATGAACATTTTTTCGCAACAAAAACCGGCATAGTAAGTTAACATATCGACACTGCTTAGGCATTGGAAACGAAATTGTTAAATAGATATTTGGAATGCCGGTACTGTGGGATTTTAGTACAGAGTTTTTAACAAAATAGGCTAATGAAAACGACATAGTATTGATGAAATATACAAAGCCTAAGACAGTGGAACCGGCATGGTATTCAATTAAATATGTATGCCGGTAGGCGCATGCAATAAAAATCGGGATTCAAGACATATAAACGGCATGATTTTCAAATTGTATTCTACCACGAATCAAACATGCAATTGAGCTTCAAATTGGAATTTTAAAAATTACTTTTAGTGTAATAGAAAGACTAAACAACCAAGTTTCACTTTGTGTTTTCTACTATGGGATAAACCCTAAAAGTAAAAACTTCAATTCAACATATACATCACTTACCTAAGCAAATTTGTTATTCTCGCCTCACCAACGAGACTCTTCAGTGATTCTTGCGCTTTTGATTTCGATTTACCACCATCATCAATAGATTCTTCAGGATTGGGTATGGGTTTTTCACGAGGTTTGCGACGACCCATTGTCTTTGGTATAGAAGATGAAACAAAAAGGGAGATTGAATGATTTCCTTTCTATAACCTTCACTTAAAAAGAATGAAGGAGTTTGTAACGACGATAAATGGTATTAAGGATTTTGTAACCGTTAAATAAGTGGGATAAAATAGTTTGTAACCGTCAAATAAGTGGAATGAATGAGTTTATAACTGCCAGATAACATGTGTTTGTAACCAGTCGAATGCCGACATGGACAGAGATGGAACAATTCAATGCCGGTATTCGACAATAAGTATTTGGTGATCACAATTCAACTAAGCAGATGTAATTCAGTATAGTATTTGGTGTATTTGTCAATGTCGGTAGGGGAAAGAAACTTGATGAAATAAACAACATTAACCACATAATCTTAAGGAAATAAACTTAAAAACATTAACCCAAACTAATTGAATCTAACATCATTTCTTAAGGAAATAAACATAAACAACGTTACTCATAAAACGAAAGATCTCAAGCCAATTGCAACTAACATCATTTCTTGGAACGAGATTCAATAAGCAAAGCAGCTTCGAAATGCCTAAAAGGCTCTTTTCACCACTTGGTATATGCGTCCTGAGCTTGATACCTATTCCCTCTGTATCTTGCAAGAAACTTGTTGTATTTGCGACATAACTTTATGAGTGTAATTGTTCGATTTTGTACATAGAGATCACCTTAATCAATTCTGCATTTCTTACCTTCCAAGTAGTTATTCATGTAAGGACCAGTCCTAACAAGACCCCAAAAAAGATTCGAAGGGCGGTGATTGATGGACATATTTATGTGTCTAATATGATCTCAATTGTATGTATTGTTAGTGCTGGATTTCGTATTTATTGTTATGTCTTTGTAGGTGTTTTTGGAGAAATAAGCTTTTGCGGGAAAATTGGCCCGAAAAGTGGTATTTGCGCTCGTGGGAGAAAATTACTATTCAGACCCCTCATTTGGATAAGGGGCACCTCATTTACTAAAGGGTATCCCAACTGCTATTTACACCCCATCGAGAGGATAAGGGGCATCCCATTCAAAGTCAACTACTATTGGCAGACCCGGAATTGGTTAGGGGAGGTCATCTTCCAAATTCAAATTATGAAAAAGGGGAAAATTGTTACAACAAGTTTTGATTAGGGTTGGATTTTTGGAACCGATTGGGGGAGATTCAATCGCCAAACTAAGTTGGGATATACTTCAATTGACCGCAGACGGGGGCATGTATGTTCGTCGGATGTGAATGAACTGGGCTAGATATTGATTTGAAGCAAAACAGGGGTGAGGATATTTCGTCATCCCCTGGATTGAATTCATGGAGTTCTTCTCGGATTTCTTTGCGGGTTTCTTTTCGTTTGGGCCTGTTCGGATTATACAGGGAGAGTTGGACAAGAATTACCCGGACTTTCTATTGTTTGGATTCGCTGGAGTTATACAGGGAAGGTATTGGTCTTGCAAACGTAAAAAAAGGGAAGAGCTAAAACAGAGATAGTCGGGATTTCTTTTGGTGGTATTTCTGGTAGTTACGTGGGAATGAGAAGAGAGAATATCCTCTATTAGCCGTACCTCTATCTTAGGAAAGATTTTTGACAAAACAGAGAAGCCGCGCGGAAGAAAAGAAAAGAAGAAAAATAAGCCGAGACGTGAGAGAAAAGAAAGGGAAGTTTGCCTCGAGTATTTTGGCATTGTTTGGTATAAATACATTGGTTGGAGTCACAAGAAGGGTGGTCGAGACCTTGGGGAATATTTACGGGTGTTCTTTGAAGAAGAAAACTCAGGCAGAGACGTCTCATCATCAGCGGGGAAGGAGAAGGAAGAAGAACAGAGAACATCACTCAAAACCGATCATGAACTCGTTGCGTTTTCTTTCAAATCCAACACTTTTGTAATGTTTTCCAACAATTATACTCATCTTGTAACGGTGTTGTTACTATTTCTTTGTAACTGTGAGGTTACGTAACATCTATAATAGTTACAAACATTTGCTTCATTCTTTTCCTCTCTTTTAATCAACTTTTGAGCTATGAACCAATATTTTGAGCAAGTGATTAATATGAGGAGCTAAACCCCAACACTGGGATGACGGAGGAAGCCATATTTCATGCGTGTGGTAATTTTATTTAATTCTTTTATGACTACTAGCACTTGATTTAATTGTTTTATGATTTTCACTAATTAGTTGTGATTTCGTTTGATGACGTATGCTTAGTTTTAGTACTTTTGATGCGTCATGCTTGTGATTTACAATTAATCTTTTAAGAATCAACCTTGGCAAATAATTAGAGTCAGTATTATTTGAGCTATAATTGTTTGGAATAAATATATGAATCGCATGAATGAATTTTATGGTGGAATCCTGAGTCCTAGTACCTCTCGATATTTGTGACAAACCTTTTGTATATATTTTCTATTATTAAATTCTGAAACCAAATCTTTACAAGTCTGAGTTGAACGAACTTTTACTACCACTTTCTACAACAACATAAAATCACATCAATTTTTGGCGCCGCTGCCGGGGACTTGTTTTTAGGGTTTTAGATTTGTTTTTCTTTTTATTTTCTTTTTTTAGTTTTTTATTATTTTTGTTTTTTTTACGTTTTTGGGTATTTATCTTTTGTCTACAGGTTCTGGATCATAAAGAAAATTGAGCCAAGGAGTTTGATGATTTCGTAAAGACTTGGAGCGAAAGATTAAAGCAAAAAGAACGGGAAAGAAGACGATTTTATTTTAGTTATTTTGTTTTTAGGGTTTGTTTATTTTTAGAAAAAAAAAAAGAAAAAAAAATTGTATTAGGGTTTATTATTTTTGTAATTTTTTTTCTTTTCTTTTTGGACTTTGGACTTTTGGACTTTATTTTTACCCTACGGAAGGGTACTTTAAATATAAACTGTTTGCAGAGAAGGAGGACAATTACGATATTGTCTATGCACCTTGGGTTCGTACACTGACATAGGAGTCAGTGGCCCGAGTCGACTACAACCCGATTCATCCCCGTCCGGAGCGGGAGGTAAGATTCGAACACTCGCGAATCCCCTGTCAGCGAGTTCTTTTGGACTCCTTCGTTTGCATATATCTCTGAGGACTTGAATACGGCTGTTTTAATTTTCTAGTAAAAGGCAAGGCCTGGCCATACAAGATAAGGGTTCGGATTTCATCACCGTTCTCTTCTTGACCGCCTTAGGAACACGTAACCTACGCGAACCTAAGCCTTAAAATTTTGACTAGAACAAGATCGATAGGGTAACGAGCTTAATAGGAAAGTCATTCGAAAAATATTGGTTACTCTTTTAAGCACACTTCAAAGTTCATAAAGGTTTCTGTGAGTTGAATGCGTGACTGCGCCGCATTGTAATTCAGGTGAGGCCTTGGGTATCAAAGCTCCATCGAGCTTCCCTCGCCTCTATTCAACTTACTTTGACTCAGATTAATTCCAGAGGGGTTTGCTTAAATTATAACGAATTCCCTTTCGAAGGATTAGAAGCTGGTCTAGAAACAATCTAAGTGGAGCCATCATGCTTTTTGTTTGATAGAAATCAATAGGTTTGATTTGGTTGAGTCAGCCTTGATTTGTGATTGCATAGAATCCCCTTCCTAATTCTTTTGTATGCCTGAACGTAAAAGAGACGCCCTAGGTAGATTTGTTAAGGAGAAACCTAGTAGTTCTAAGCGTCTTGATTACCTCAATTTAGAAAGTCCGATTTTTGAAGAGTCCGTTTTTGAACCTCAGTTTAAGGAGACAATCCCTAATATTCCGATAGTGCCAGAAATGGCAACTTTGAAAGCCTTGTTGAACCCGACTAGGGCTACTCGTCCCTCGTGTATCGGGTTAGTTGAAATGAAGCAACTTATGAACTTAAACGGGACCTTGCATTTGCTCCCAATCTTCTTAGGGAAAGAAAATGAAAACCCCTATTTTCATGTTAGGGACTTTGAGGAAATTTGTAGTACCCTAAAGATTAGAAACCTTGATGATGATGCTTTGAAACTCGGGTTATTCCCTTTTTCCTTGAAAGATAAAGCCAAATCGTGGCTATATAGTTTGGCTTCTCAGTTCAATAGAAACATACGAACAACTTACATCCGCCTTTTTGAACAAGTTTTTCCCTAGGCACAAAACATCGTCTATTAGGACGCAAATCATACGTTTTCTCAACGGGAGGGAGAATCTTTGTATAGGTATTTGGAAAGGTTCAATGATTTATTAGCCCAATGTCCTCATCATGGTCTCGAAAAGGTTAGGTTAGTTCAGATCCTTTATGAGGGTTTAGATTATTCCACTACAACCACAGTAGAATCTATGTGTACAGGTGGGTTTGAAAACCAAACAGTTGATGAAGCGATGACATATTTGCATGAAATCGCCGAAAAGACCCAATAATGGGAAAATAATAGGGAACCCCAAAAAATAATTCTTCTAGGTAGAGGAAACGTTAATAGGGTAGAAGGAGGCTATGAATCAGATGCCAAAATTGCTGCTATAGCAAAAAGGTTAGAAGCTTTAGAAGTGGGTCACACTAGTGGTAGATTGGAGCTTTTTTGGGAAGGCCAGAATAATGAAGAGCAAGCCAATGCTCTCTATAATAACACTAGATTTGATAACCGTCAAAAGTTTGACCCATATTCAGAAACCTATAATCCTAGTTGGAGAAACCATCCAAACTTTTCGTGGTCTAAGGGCCGCAGTCAAGGTCGGTTTAGTAATTCTAATGCTCCCCAGGTTTTGGTTACACTAAGAATTCTTCAGGCCCAGAAAATAAAACGACTAGCTTAGAGGACTCTATTAAGATGTTAGCAAAAACTCAGGAAATGTTAGCACAGAACCAAGTTAGTTTTCAGCAAGAAACCAAGCAGAACTTTCAAACTAATGCTCAGAGCCTTGCTAAGTTAGAACTCCAAGTGGGCCAAATAGCTAAGACCTTAAGTGAGAGAGATAACGGAAGGTTCCCTAGTCAAAATAATCCCAATCCTAGAGGAGTTCATGAAGTAGGTGCAAAACCATCGAATCAGTTGAATGCTATTAGAACCCTTAGGAGTGGTAGAGTAGTAGACAATCAGGTAACCATGCCCGATAGTGAACATACTGTAGTTCACCCCTCAGGACCACCACTAGCTGAGGAGACTGATAAAATTTCTGATGATGCCAATTCGGTTCCTTAGAGGTCTGATTCTCGTGCCTAGAGCCCCGTTTCCCCAACTATTAGTACCAACAAAGAAGGAATCGAACTTTAATGACATATTGGAGGTTTTTAAGCAAGTTACCATAAACCTTCCTTTATTAGATGCAATTAGGCAAATTCTGCTTATGCCAAGTTCCTTAAGGATATGTGTACGCGAAGCGAAAACTTAGCGTCCATAAGAAAGCCTTTTAGCTAGTCATGTAAGTTCAATCATTCGAACACCACAACTCCAAAGTACAAAGACCCGGGTTCCCCTACCATTGCTTGTACAATAGGTAAACACCGGGTAGAAAAAGCTTTACTTGACTTAGGAGCCGGTGTGAACTTGCTGCCGTACCATGTGTACTTACGACTAGGACTTGGTGAAATGAAACCTACTCGAGATGACATTGCGGTTAGGCGATAGGTCATTAAAATTCCTCGAGGTGTTATTGAGGATGTTCTTATTGAGGTCGACAAGTTTATTTATCCAGGTGGATTTCGTGGTCCTAGATACCCAACTTTGTCCACCCCAGAGAACCCGGATACACTGTGATATTAGGTCGCCAATTTTTAGCTACGTCTAATGCGATCATTAACTGTCGAAATGGTGTGATGAATTTATCTTTTGGTAATATGACTATGGAGATGAACATTTTTAATGTCAGTAAGCTACCATATGAGCTAGATGACACATGTGTTGAATAGGTGAACATGATAGAAGCCTTAGTTGAGGAGTCATTACCAAACATCTTGTCTGATGACCCATTAGAAACCTGTCTATCCCATTTTGGTTTAGATTTTGATGACGATAGCACAATTGAACAAGTGAATGCTCTATTAGATTCTACCCCTGTGTTAGACACTGATAGATGGAAAGCTAGGTTCGAACCATTACCAGTTTCTGAGACTACCTGAATTCCTTCTTTAGAAGAGCCTCCTAAGTTGGACCTAAAACCACTACCCAACACTCTAAAGTATGTGTTTTTAGGCCTATCTGAGACTTTACCTGTGATTGTAGCTTCCGATTTGGATAGTGATCAGGAAAGTAGGCTAGTAAAATTACTTCAAGACAATAAGGAAGCTTTAGGGTGGACTATAACAGACATTAAGGGTATAAGTCCTACTTTGTGTGTATGCATCGATTCATTTAGAAGAAGACTCCAAACCTTCTAGGGAGATGCAACGTCGGCGAACCCTAACATGAAAGAGGTAGTTCGAAAAGAGGGGCTTAAGTTGTTAGATGCGGGTATTATCTACCCAATTTCAGATAAGTAAGTGGGTCAACCCCGTTCGGGTTGTCCCCAAGAAATCGGTATCCTTTTGTAGTCCGAATGATAATAATGAGTTAATCCCAACCCGAGTGACCACGGGATGGCGTGTCTGTATCAACTATAGGAAATTGAACAAGGTCACAAGGAAGGATCACTTTCCCCTTCCTTTTATCGACCAAATGCTAGAGAGATTAGCTGGACATAGTTATTATTGCTTCCTAGATGGCTACTAGGTTATAATCGATCGTTATTGCCCAGGAAGACCAAGAGAAAACCACTTTTACCTGTCCCTTTGGTACCTTTGCGTATAGACGCATCCCTTTCGGGATATGTAATGCCCCTGCGACTTTTCAGCGTTGTATGATGAGCATATTTTCCGATATGGTAGAACGGTTTCTAGAGGTCTTTATGGATGACTTTTCAGTGTTTGGTTCATCTTTTGATGAGTGCTTGCATCATTTGACATTAGTGTTGACTAGGTGTAAGGAAAAGAATTTAGTGCTTAATTGGGAAAAATACCATTTTATGGTTAAATCAGGAATTATGTTAGGGCACATCGTTTCTTCTAAGGGTATATAGGTAGATAAAGCCAAAGTTGACCTTATTAAGACTTTACAGGTCCCAAAAACCGTAAAAGATGTTAGGTCATTCCTAGGGCATGCAGGTTTTTACCGTCGATTCATTAAGGATTTTAGCTTGATTTCTAGATCTCTTTGCAATTTACTTGCAAAAGATGTTGTAGTAGCAGGAAATCCCACACTACACCCCTTACTCGATTTTGCTTAATTAATCCATTGAAAGAAGTAAGATCAAGAATATTTATTGATTGAATCCATGAAATGTTTACACAGGATAATGGAATTACACTTAGAAATTAAAGCACTCTTAAACTTTCTCTCTCCTATTGACTTGCCTAACAATTCCAAAAAGATCTCTCTCTCTTACAGACTCATTTAGCCCTTTATATAGGGTAATACATAGTGGATGACAGCTAAGCTCCCCTTTATTTTTTTCGGGAATGTCTCGCGAAGTGTCGCAGACGCACAAACATTCACTCTCGCGACACTTCTTAACCCTCGCCAGTCTCACGTCTTCTTTATGTTTTGCCTGTCGTTATTCATTGCGTCGTTTATTTTAGCTCCCCGCGACTCCCTCGCGACGCCGTCGTTCATTAATCTCGCGAGCCTTGTACGTTGCGATATTATGATCCTACATCTTGCCTCTTTTTCCTTGAATATTGCTTGAAGAGCGATTTGAAGGAAAAATTCATTGTTGTCATATTCCTTGGTTTCAATTGGTGAAGGAACGAGCGAAAGAATACTTTTCTCAAAAGTACGTACTTGCCTCTATTCTTTTGTGTAGTTCCGAAGCTTCTTTGTAATACATATGCGAAGTGCCATTTCTTGTCTCGGGAATTACAGAAAATAATCAATTTCGCAATTTCTCCTCGCCTATCAAGAAATACACTGTATATTTGGATTTTACTAAAGTTCTTTCCGTCAGGTTTCCTTGGATTTAGCAAAGTGACCGCTTACACGTGTCTATATTTACCTCTTTTTACGGTGCATTTAATGTTATCCGGTCATAACATTTTTCTCATCTATTTATAGGAGCATCCCTTGTGAAAAATTTTCCTTTTCCTTTTCATCTTCTTCATCGTCTGCAAGTGTTCTTCTTCTTCATCGTTCTGCAAGTGTTTGCTTATTGTTGTCTCTTATCGTCTTCTTCACCACCTTAACTATTCCCTACCAGTTGTTACTCTCATGGCGTCCGGGTTTGTTAATTTTGCCACATCTCGGCTGATTTTGTGGTTGATCAAGTTTGAGATTAGCTTTCTTTGTTGAAATCATCTTGGTATGATTAACTTTGTAGTTTTCTTTCTGCCATTGTTGTTTAGCAAAAACCAACCCAGAAATAAGTTTATCGTGAAGGACCCTCTTCTTTCTTTGGGCTCGCCATCGAAATCCACTTCGCAACAAGAATCCCTCGCACAACCAAAGCTCACTCCGCGAGCAAAATCTATGGCTTCAAAAAGACAGTCTGCAAGTGACAAGGTATTCAAGAAACATTTATTTTATATCAACAATACATTGTTGCCTCTGTTTCTTATTTAATTTGTCATTCGCAGGATGATAAAACTACTGGTCATGCTCCCAAAAAGCCTCGCTACTCCAAACTGTTACTCCCGACGTTCCATTTCCTTCATTCACACCTTCATCTCCCCGCTGCGAAATCTTCGCAAGATAATTTTGTGCCCCCTTCCCCCGGTAATACTACCAACGACGATATTTCTATACCTCAACTCCTCATAGACCAAGTTCCTTATAACCTGTCCTACTACAAATGATCTTATACCTTCTCCCCGCTATCAATATCCCTGCTATTTCTCCGATCACTTCTCTCCCGAAACCTCCTCTTCTCATGAGGTTCCTTTGACAAAGGGCGACTCGTCTTCTTTGTTTGAACAAATTTCCTAACTGCGGAGAATTTGGAGGGGATAGATGTGGCCTTTAAGGTCCTTTCGATCTCGTGAATGATGCCAAAAAGACTTCTACCGATTCTCACAAATCGAATGTCTGCGAGATTTTAAGTAAGCATCTTGGTTCGAGAGGATCTCGCAAGCACTTTAGTTCAAGAGGTTAATAAGTGAAGGATGATCTCCAAGTTATGGCTGTGAAGTGCAATAATCTCCACCTTGAAAATCAAAATTTTCAAAAAGTATCTCACTAGATCGTGACAATCTTCGCAAGAAGAATGAAGAATTAAAAGGTATGCTCTTGCCGTCCATTTTTTTTTTTTTTTTTTTACAACTCAAACCCTTGCTCGTCCTCAAAGTATTAAACCGAGAAACGAATAATGGAGATATATCAAACGGAGTCTATCATTGAAGAAGTTCGAGTTGAAAGAGATGCTTGGATGGAGCAAGTATAATCTCTTAGATAATCTTCATACCTATGCAGCTGATCAAATAAATAACTTGTCTAAAGAGAATTTTGATTTATCGCAAGAGCAAGTCTCATTAAGTAATGACTTATCTCGCCTCTCTTATGCTTTGACTAAAACTAATTTGGAGTTGGAAACTTTATCGGATGAGAATCGAACTCTTTCTCAAGAGAAACGTTCTCTGTTGAATAAGATGGCGAGCTACTCGCAGAAAGTATAATGCTTGTCAAAAGTTATGTGAAGAACACAAACAAGCTAATCATACTTTGAAAAGCCAACTTGAAGAAATTCTTGCGAGAGAGATAAACTTATTCGGGGTAGAATAACGTTGAGTGTAAAAGCGAAGCAATTCCAAGAACAATGTGTCAAATTAGAAAAATCCAACTCTACTCGGCGACCGAAAACTCCATACTTGTTTCTAATGAAAAGAATTTGCGATCTCGATTGAAAGGCTTAGTGGGAGATTCATTTGATGATGTCATGGACCGCTTGGGAAATAATTTGTGACTTTAATTCAACATCTTACTTCTCAAAAGGAAGGTACTCAAATTATTTGACTATCTTAATTTATGTATTTATTCCATGAATGCTTTACTACCCTGAAGATGCCAATAATGTTCAATAAGAATTTTCTCTGATCTTGTGTATTTGTTATGCAGACTCTGAGAGAAAGCTTCGCGCCACTATCTCCACCCTCAGGTCTGATTATTCTAGAATTCGCAAGGAAAATGGACTACTCTCCGCGTCTCTTGCTCGTTCTCGCGACCGTGCAGAGCGAAGATTTGATTATATGTCTTATTGTAAGGACATTGATAGTAAGAATCGTCAGAAGGCATTGCTTCGCCAATTCTCTCCTAAAGCGGAAGTTCTTGTGAATAATATTTTGCTGTCCAAGTCTCTTGATCCTATCCACGTCGATCCTTTGGAAGTAAGTGATGATGAAGTTCCCAATGCTCCAGATAGTGATTATGAATATGAAAGTGGCGAAGATCTCTCTGATAAGGAAGTCGTCGATGAAGATCCGAATAGAAAAATTTCGATGAAAGTCCAGCAATTGGCGAGAACAAAGGTGAAGAAAACATTTCGAAGAAAATCCATCGGCGGCGGATGTGAAGGCGATAAAGACGCAGAAAAGCCTCAACCATCCTCTGCCCAGATGCGAGAGAGTTAAATTCTCTTTGTAATTTGTTAGAATTCCTTGTTGTTTGAGTGACTTAACTCTTTTGATTGAGTAATTTCCATGTTTCTTTCTTCCTTTCTTAGTTAAGATCACCTTGCGAGCATGTTCGCTCATTGAATCTTTTATTAAGTAAATCCATCCCAATCGGGGATTTGATTTTAATTCTTCTCATCTGCGACAAAGTCGCAGTCGCTTTACATTTTCATGCGAGAGGCCCATTGACCTTTGCCTTATCATTTTGTGTGGTCTTCCAAGTTAGACCTCCTAGTTAGAGGTCTTCCCACGCCACCCTTTCATCGCGACAAAATCGCGGGAAGTCTTTACACTTGCATGTAAAGACCCATTGATCTTGCCTTATCATTTTCCAAGTATTTTTGCCTCTGCGGGATGTTTTAGTTGCGACAATATGATAGGCCTATATATCCTTGCGAACACATAGCCCCATGACATTGCCGTCGTGCGGCGACGAAATCGCGGGACGTCCGTACACTTTCGTGTAAAGACCCATTGATCTCGCCTTACCCTCGCGTTAGTATTATTGCCTCTGCGGGATCATTGCACAAATATGACGAGCCTAGATTTTCTTGCGAAAACATAGCCTTATGACATTTGCGTCTGTTTTGACACCCCCTAATGGAGAGCGTCGCCCTTATCATCTCCCAGGTTGCCCCTTCAAGGAGGCGAAACATCGGCCATACAAGACTAGCTCCTCCCATCCGGTCTTAACAACAACCAAGTTGTTTCGCAGCCTCTTATCCCTTATACCTATAGGGTTTATGGTTACGAGACTGCACCCTAAGTGGAGTTTTCTTCGGGCGAGTGCAACATATGCCAAGACTTGCCAAGAATGGCCGGGGTAGGTTCATCCATCCCGGGCACTGCAGCTCAACCGTGTACCTCGGCGCCTTGAGCATACACTCGACTCCTTGAAAGAGACCCCGGTCGCCCAACCGGTATAACCTACATATATAGTTGGGAATCCAAGGTACCTCTTAGGATAGGCTTTCATGGGCCCCAAATTTCCATGACTCGGGCTTCGGGAGCGGTGTAACCTTCCCCCGAGCCATGTCGAGAGATACCCCCTTATATGACGTACTTTAGGTCTTACATTTGCCTCTTACGAAATGTTATTCGCGAACTAGGTGTACGCCATAAAGGTTCGTCCCATTCATTCATTCTTTTATTCAATCATTCTTCATCCTTTGTTATTTTGTTTTGCGAGATATTCGCCAATTCATTCATTTAATCATTCGTTATCTCTTGTTGTTTTGTTAAGTCATTCATGACTTTTTTGTTATTCTTGTCGCGAGATCTTCGCGTATTTTCTCGCATTTTTTTGAATGTCGCAAATATCTTGCGAAGAAGTACTTCATCTTGATTCCTTTTTCCTCTCTCATTTTTACGGTAATATTTCTTTAGATATAACCTATTCCATGGTCTATCCAACTTTTTGTCCCACATCTCTTCCTTCGGGATCCATCAATCTATATGCCCTCGTACCAACTACTTCTTTGATGATATACGGTCCATCCCATTTTCTCGCCAATTTGCCTCCACTTTCTCGTTGATATATTGGGGTTTCTCGCAACACCAAGTCTCTGGTTGGAACTCACGTATTTTGACACGCTTGTTATATTCTCTACTTGAGTCTTCGCCGATAATTCTCCATGTGTCGCAAGGCCTTTTCTCGTTTTTCTTCCAATTCATCCAACTTGATTAGAATGTTGCCTGCGCTAAGATTTTTCTCCCAGGACCTCTTTTTTGGTTGTCGGAATCACGACCTCTGCCGGGGAGTACTTGCTTCCATTCCGTAAGTTAAGCAAAAAAGGGGACATTCTGTGGCTTCTCTTCTAGTTGTATTATAGGCCCATACCGCATTGGGTACTTGTTCGCACCATCCCCTATTGTGTCCTTCCAACTTTTTCTTCAATATATCGGCAATTGTTTTGTTTGTTGCCTCCGCTTGACCATTAGCTTGTGGATATAATGGAGTTGATTTTCCACATCTTATCTCGAAATGCATTGAGTAGCAACTCTATATTTTGCCCTTCAAAACCGCTTCCCGTTATCGATACCAATTGTGCAGAATCCCAAATCGCATATAATATTTTCAAATATGAAAGTAAAAATATCCTTATCGCGAATGTGCTGGACCGCTTTCACCTCCGACCATTTTGTGAAGTAGTCTCGTTGCGACGATTAAGTATCTTCTCTCATCTGTTCCGGTAAGAATGGTCCCACAATGTCTAAACCCCATTTTCCAAAAGGCCACACACTTCTTGAAGAATTTAAGCGTGCTCCCGGTGCATGTATCTTCTTCCCATGTCTTTGACAATCTTCGCAGCGCCTGGATATTACTCTCGCGTCTTCATGCATATATGGCCAATAATATCCTTGTGTCTTTGCCTTATATGCCGAGATCTCCGCTTGTTGTGATTTCCTGGCATCTCCACTATGCAAACATCTTCAATATGGTTTCTCCTTCTTTCCTTGATAGACATCTTAGCGAGGGTCCCTCAAAAGAACGTCGATAAAGCACGCCATCTCGTAATTCATAATTCGTTGCCCGGCTTTTTAACTTGTGTGCTTCCAATCTATTTCTTGGTACCTCGCCTTTCATTAAGTACGCGTGAAGTTCCACTCTCCGGTCTTCCTCGCGACCTTGCATTTCATCTACCACCATCATTATATCTCGCTTCTTGTCCCTCCTCTTTATTAATTGATGGCGCTGTAGCGTCGTATTTTGATATTCCTCGCAGGTTGGGTCTGTCATCATACTTGATATAAAGGCAAAAGCGTCTGCGAGTCTATTATCTCTCCTTGATATGTGCCTCCATTTTATTTTGGTATACGTCCGACAACACTTCTACAAGCTTCTGTATTTCACAGAGATGGATCATTTGTAGCATACTTCTCTGTTATCCGACAAATTGCTAATTGCGAGTCACTTTGGTAATCCTCACATTCTCAGTTTCATTTCTATTGCGAATCGTAGAGCATGTATTATAGCTTCATACTCCGTTTCATTATTGGTAGACTCAAATTCCAATCTAAAAGCGAAAGCTAACTTATTGCCTTCTCCTCGCGAAAATCACAACAATTCCCACTCCTTTACCTTCTCCATTGGATGATCCATCCACTAATATTTCCCACCGATCCGGCTCGGTTAACAAATCTTTTGGATCTCCATGCTCTTCTTCTACATCCATCATTTCATCCACGCTTCATCTTCCTCCAAAGGAAATTCTGCCGAGAAAATCTGCGACAACCTCGACTTGGTTGAAGATAATATTTCATATTTGAGTTTATAATGGCTTATTTGAGCATTCCATATTTCGACTCTCCCCGATCTTTTTGAATTTTTCATTACCGACTCGATTGGTACCTTCGTTACCACTTTAACAAGTATGTGCTCGAAAATATATGCGAAGTTTAAACGACGCATAGACTAACGCCGAGATTAGTTTTTCAATCTTGAATAATTTCTTTCGCAGCATTAAAAGTTTTCTTGATATAATAGATTGGTTTTTCTACTCCTCAAGCGTCCATTCGCAGAAACCGCACTTAAGGCATGCGATGTTGTCGCGAGGTATATTAATAATTCCTCTCCCGGTTCTCGCTTCGCATAATGGATATATCCATTAAGTGCTCTTTGATCCCTTGTAAAGCCTTTTCACATTCGTCCGTCCACTTAAATTTCGATCCTTTTGAGAACACTTTGAAAAAGTGTTTACACTTATCGATGACCGCGAGATGAATCTTCCTAATGATGCTAATAGCCCATTCAGCTTTTGAACATCCTTTCTTTGTCGCAGTGTCGCATATCGCGATTTAACTTTTACTTTCTCCGATCAACATGTATTCCTTCCTTTGATATAATGTAACCCAAGAACTTCCCGACGCAACTCGAAGGTACATTTTCTCTGGATTGACTTTGATGTTGAAACGCCTCATTTGTTCAAAAATTTCTTTCAAGTCTCGCACGTGATCTTCCTCGCCCTTTTACTTTTTACCAAAGATGTCATCTACGTATACCTCTAGTGTTTTATGTATCCATTCTGCGAATACTTTTCTACCATCCTTTGATACGTTGCTCAAAGCATTTCGCAAACCAAAGGGCATTTTAGTATAAAGCAGTATAATCCTCTTGGAGCGAAGAAAGCGTGTGCTCTTGGTCTTCTTCAACGAGAGGAATTTGATTGTAACCTTTATATCCAGTCAATGATGATACTCTTTCATTCCCGCCGCCGATTCGACTAGTCGTGGGATGTCTCTGGTAATGGAAAACCTGTCTTTAGGGCAAGCTTTATTTAGATCGGTGAAATTAATGCAAATCCTTATTCCCTTGTTCTTCTTTGGAACTATAACCATATTCGCTATCCACTCGGTGGTACTTTGCTTGTCTAATAATTCCTGCGTCCAACATCTTCTCAGTTCTTCTTCTATCTCGAGAGTGATATCTTTGTTGCTATCTTTCTAATTCTTTGTTTAAATGGCTTCACATTTTTATCAATTTCTAACTTGTGACAAAGCGATCGACGGATCCATACTGCATTTCATCCATATCCCACGCGAAGATGTCTTTATAATCTCGCAATGATCGACGCTTCTTTTCTCTTCATCTGCTTCCATGCTAGTTCCAATCTTTAGTATCTTGGGATTTTCCTTAGTTCCAATATTCACTTCTTTGGTTTGTTCTCGCCGCGACGTAATCTGGGCCTTCGGTTCTCCCATAGGAGTTGGTCCTTTTGGTTCTTTCGCCCGATCATTTTCTTCTCCCGAGATCTCGCTAGGTATGCCTTTTCCTTCCTTCGCTCTTATCATGTAAACTCTGAATTCTTCTTCTTTCTTAGCCACCTTTGCTAGCTTTTTGCGATACTTTGATATACTCCTTCGCTTGTTTACTTGTTCTTCGCAACACTTTACTTCATTTTGATAGTATGTTCTTCCTTTAGCAGCATCTCCTTTGATCTCGCCGACTCCGGTTGGTGTAGGAAATTTGATACATTGATGAAGCGTCGACGCCACGCCTTTTATTGCATGTACCCATGGTCTTCCTAGTAATATGTTATACGGCGATTCCATATCCACTACACTCAAACATCACCCGTGTTTCAATTTCCCCTAACGGAATATGTATTTTTATCTCCCCTTTAACTTTTGTTATAGATTTACCAAAACCTTGAATATTGTACGCCGCGAAAATCATATCTTCGTCTTTATATCCCATCTTTTGTAAGCGTGATAAAACATGATGTTCACCGGACTCCCCGTATCAATTAAAACTCCATTTACTACCCATGTTTTTACCGTGTTCTCTAGTTTCTCTCTTTCCTTGTACGCGTTTATTGCGATTACCGGTGGAGATGCGTGATCCAAGTTTTCTTTGGATATTTCCTCGCCGTAAAAAGTTATCTCTTGCTTTTCCCAATCCTTCAAAGGTGATGTTATTTCTCTATCTGTAATCTTCTTTCCTTCAAAATCTCGTTTGTGTATTCTTCCTCTGATATTTTCATGAAATTCACTAATCATTACTCTGGTGTCTATGCCGCATGCCATATCTTTTTCATTCAAGTTAAGATTTTCCTTTCTCATTTTCCTGATTCAAACAACTTTAATTGCAATTTTCTCTCCTTTACAAATGATCAATCCCTGTTTCTAGCGCATATGTAGTAGCAGGAAATCCCACACTACACCCCTTACTCGATTTTGCTTAATTAATCCATTGAAAGAAGTAAGATCAAGAATATTTATTGATTGAATCCATGAAATGTTTACACAGGATAATGGAATTACACTTAGAAATTAAAGCACTCTTAAACTTTCTCTCTCCTATTGACTTGCCTAACAATTCCAAAAAGATCTCTCTCTCTTACAGACTCATTTAGCCCTTTATATAGGGTAATACATAGTGGATGACAGCTAAGCTCCCCTTTATTTTCGGGAATGTCTCGCGAAGTGTCGCAGACGCACAAATATTCACTCTCGCGACACTTCTTAACCCTCGCCAGGTCTCACGTCTTCTTTATGTTTTGCCTGTCGTTATTCATTGCGTCGTTTATTTTAGCTCCCTGCGACTCCCTCGCGACGCCGTCGTTCATTAATCTCGCGAGCCTTGTACGTTGCGATATTATGATCCTACAGATGTTAAGTTTGTCTTTGATGATGATTGTTTAGAGGCTTTTGAGAAGCTTAAGAATTTACTCACTACTGCCCCGATAGTCCAGGCACCTAACTGGAACCTACCCTTTGAAATTATGTGTGATGCTTCAGATTATGCTATAGGTGTTGTGCTAGGTCAGCGAGAAAAAAAATTACTTCATGTGATTTAATATGCTAGCAAAACTCTGAATGATGCCCAAATGAACTATACAACTACCGAGAAGGAACTATTAGCCATCGTGTTTGCCTTGGATAATTTTAGATCCTACCTATTAGGTTCTAAGATCGTAATCTATACCGATCATCTGCTTTGAAGTACCTTTTGTCTAAGAAGGATACCAAACCTAGATTGATTAGGTGGATCCTTTTGTTACAAGAATTTGTCCGGACATTAGAGACAAAAAGGGTGCGAAAATGTAGTAGCACCACTTGTCTAGGCTAGTTGTTAGTTCCCCTAATGATTCCCTTCCTATAAGGGATAGCTTTCCGATGAACAATTGTTCTCTGTTTCCCAATCACCTTGGTATGTGAATATAGTGAATTATCTTGTTCTTGGTCGAATGCCTCAACATTGGGGTAAGCAAGATCGTTCTAGGTTTTTAGCCGAGGTTAAGCATTTCTTTTGGGACGATCCTTATCTGTTTTAAGTATTGTCCAGGACAGTTATTAGGATGTATACGAGAGTGACCAGTCCAAAGATTATCTCCTTTTGTCATGAACATGCATGTGGGGTCATTTTAGTGCTAAAAAGATCTTTGCTAAGATATTGCAAAGTGTGGTTTTTAATGGCCTTCGTTGTTTAAAGACTCCCATAGTCATTGTGTTTCTTGTGAGCGTTGCCAGAAGTTAGGAACCATTTCCCGTAGAAATATGATGCCTTTGAACCCTATTTTAGTGATTGAGGTCATTGATGTGTGGGGCATTGATTTTATGGGCCCATTTCCTAACTCTTTTGGTTATCTTTACATACTTGTCGCTATAGACTATGTGTCTAAGTGGGTTGAGGCGGTTCCGTGTAAAACAAATGACCACGGTGGTCGTAGTCCGCTTTTTGAAAGAGAACATACTTACACGTTTTGGTACGCCCGCGAGCTATAATTAGTGATGGAGGTTCACACTTTTGTAATAGACCGTTTGCTCTTTTAATTAAACAATATGGTATTACCCACAAAGTAGCAACCCCATATCACCCATGAGACTAGTGGTCGGTAGAGGTCTCCAATAGGGAAATTAAGCGTATTCTAGAAAAACAGTTAATCCCAATAGGAAAGGCGGTCGTCGAGGCTTACTGATGCCTTATGGGCTTACCGTACTGCGTTTAAGACACCCATTGGAATGTCACCTTATCGTCTAGTATTTGGAAAGGCATGTCACCTTCCTGTCGAGTTAGAGCATAGAGCCTATTGGGCTATTAAAAACTTAAACTTTTCACTTGACAAGGCAGGAGCTCACAGAAAGCTCCAACTCAATGAGTTGGACGAGATTCGTAGAGATGCATACGATAGTGCTAAGGAGTATAAGAACAAAATGAAACTTGTTCATGATAAGAATATTTTACGAAAGTCATTTTCTCCAGTCAAAAAGTTCTTCCGTATGACACTCGTTTGCATCTATTCCAGGGAAGTTGCGCTCTCGGTGGACCGGTCCTTTTGTGGTCCGTCTTGTTTTTCCTCATGGCGCTATTGAGATTGAGACACCAGATGGTAGTAGTTCTTCAAAGGTTAACGGTCGCCGATTGAAGCCCTTTTTAGAGCCTTTTCCTACAGGTGATGTTGAGGAGGTACCTCTGGAGGACCCTGTTTACCTTGATTGACCTTCGAGGCGGTTTGTATGTTGTATATTATTTTTGTAGGTTTTTGGTTATACTTCACCCAGGTACTATCTTTCCGATTTCTCTCTTTTCCTCATGTTTTTGCTACTATTCTTTAATTAGAAACATTGAGGACAATGTTATATTTAAGTTTGGGGGTGGGGTAGAAACTTTTGTTACCTTTTCGTTACAATAAATAAACTCCAGAGCCTAGAAATTTATGCTTATTAAGGATGGCACTAACCAATCTAAGTGGATGGAAGCATTTTGGTTGTAGGAGTTGAGGAACCAATCTGATTAGATGGAAACATCTAAAGAGTCTATTCATAAAAGCACAGAGCTCAGGTGTTAGAATTAAAGAAAAAAACACGGTAGTTTCGCCATATCTCATTGAATCCTTTTCACTTCTATTTTTATTTTGTTTTCTTTAAAATATGTTTGTCTAAGAGATTAGGTGGGGCTCACGATTCAAGTTGTTACCACTGCTAGGGTGAAATAGAGTGATTGAGATACCGAAAAAAAAAAAATTTGAGACCGGGCCATCAGACCAAACGGAATAAAGTGTTCAATAAAGTCTACCACTGGTACCCTTGTATATGCCAGTTGTGTTGACCTAGAATTAGGATTATCGACCACTGGTTCCCTTGTATATGCCAGTGTGTTGATATTAGTAAGACTAGTATCTCAGTCCATTAGGATAGGTTCGTCTTGGCAGTGGCTTTCAGACAGATATGAGAAACACCATTCACCTTAGACAACATCAAAACCATCTACGTTTTTCTATATCCATTTCTTACTCTATCCATGTGATTGGTCGACTCCGGTTATGATATCCAGAAACTATCTGAGTATAACTTTGTGACTTATATATGAATTTTAGTATGCTTGAGTGCAAACTCGTGTACATCAATTGGAATTTCGCATCAGGGTACTTCCTCCTGTAGTCAATAAGTATGCCAACCAAGGAGATTCTTTAGTGCCTTCCAAGGTTCTACGTAGATAGTTAGGTCTGGAGTAAAGGTTTTGTGGGTACACCTCGGTAAACCCTCCCGAGACTATAACTCGGCCACTAGGGACACCTAGGGGTTTAAAGGCTTATTGCATACGCTAAATGCAATCGACGATGATCTGCGATAAGTGAGTTAGGATTTTATTTTCTATTTGATTTGCTCGAGGACTAGCAAATAATAAGTTTGGGGGTATTTGATGGACATATTTATGTGTCTAATATGATCTCAATTGTATGTATTGTTAGTGCTCGATTTCGTATTTATTATGGCCTGTTATGTCTTTGTAGGTGTTTTTGGAGAAATAAGCTTTTGCGGGAAAATTGGCCCGAAAAGTGGTATTTGCGCTCGTGAGAGAAAATTACTATTCAGACCCCTCATTTGGATAAGGGGCACCTCATTTACTAAGGGGTATCCTAACTGCTATTTACACCCCATCGTAGAGGATAAGGGCATCCCATTGGTCAACTACTATTGGCGACCGGAATTGGTTAGGGGAGGTCATCTTCCAAATTCAAATTATGAAAAAGGCGGGAAAATTGTTACAACACAGTAGGGTTGGATTTTTGGAACCGATTGGGGGAGATTCAATCGCCAAACTAAGTTGGGATATACTTCAATTGACCAGACATGGCATGTATGTTCGTCGGATGTGAATGAACTGGGCTAGATATTGAATTGAACCAAAACAGGGGTGAGGATATTTCGTCATCCCCTGGATTGAATTCATGGAGTTCTTCTCGGATTTCTTTGCGGGTTTCTTTTCGTTTGGGCCTGTTCGGATTATACAGGGAGAGTTGGACAAGAATTACCCGACTATCTATTGTTTGGATTATTTGAGTTATACGGGAAGGTATTGGTCTTGCAAACGTAAAAAAAGGGAAGAGCTAAAACATAGATAGTCGGGATTTCTTTTGGTGGTATTTCTGGTAGTTACATGGGAATGAGAAGAGAGAATATCCTCTATTAGCCGTACCTCTATCTTAGGAAAGATTTTTGACAAAACAGAGAAGCCGCGCGGAAGAAAAGAAAAGAAGAAAATAAGCCGAGACGTGAGAGAAAAGAAAGGGAAGTTTTCCTCGAGTATTTTGGCCGCTGTTTGGTATAAATACATTGGTTGGAGTCACAAGAAGGGTGGTCGAGACCTTGGGGAATATTTCTGGGTGTTGCTGTGAAGAAAACTCAGCTGCAGAGACGTCTCATCATCAGCAGGGAAGGAGAAGGAAGAAGAATAGAGAACAACACTCAAAACCAAATGTAAACCCCATTGCGTTTTCTTTCAAATCCAACACTTTTGTAATGATTTTCCAACAATTATACTCATCTTGTAATAAATCTTTATTCTTTCTTTCTTAATTGAGAGGTTCAGCGTAACATCTATAATAGTTACAAACCCGCTGCTTCATTCTTTTCCTCTCTTTTAATCAACTTTTGAGCTATGAACCAATATTTTGAGCAAGTGATTAATATGAGGAGCTAAACCCCAACACTGGGATGACGGAGGAAGCCATATTTCATGCGTGTGGTAATTTTATTTAATTCTTTTATGACTACTTGCACTTGCTTTAATTGTTTTATGATTTTCACTAATTAGTTGTGATTTCGTTTGATGACGTATGCTTAGTTTTAGTACTTTTGATGCGTCATGCTTGTGATTTACAATTAATCTTTTAAGAATCAACCTTGGCAAAGAATTAGAGTCAGTATTATTTGAGCTATAATTGTTTGGAATAAATATATGAATCGCATGAATGAATTTTATGGTGGAATCCTGAGTCCTAGTACCTCTCGATATTTGTGACAAACCTTTTGTATATATTTTCTATTATTAAATTCTGAAACCAAATCTTTACAAGTCTGAGTTGAACGAACTTTTACTACCACTTTCTACAACAACATAAAATCACATCAGTGATCTTCTTGGAAATCCGATACTATGTAGTAATTTTTAATCCACTCGGTTTCTTCCTCGACATCCGCTTCTATCTTAGATTGTTTTTGACGTTTAAGGATCTCTTTAGCTTCTTTGCGATAATGTTCAAGCTTTGCTTCCTCTTCTTCTTCTCTTTTCCTCTTAAGTATCTCTTCTTCCATTGCGGCAATTGACTTGGTGGTTTCTCCCTTCCTTTTTATTTTTTCTAGTATAAGGGCAACTGAGTTGGTGGTTGTTAATTGATTTCCCAACGGAGTGGATAGTTTGTTCTTCTTGAGTTTTTCTTTTTCCATGGCAATGATGAAATTGGTTGTTGTTGATGGATTTGAGTTGGTGGTGGATGATAATTGATTTCCCATCGGAGTGGATAGTTTGTTTTTCCTAAGTTTGTCTTTTTCCATGGCAATGATGGAATCGGTAGTTGCTGATGTATTTTCCATTGGAGGTATCAAGTGCAATGGGTGAATCCATTGCATTAAATAGATGAATGCACAACGGATTTATAGTGACGGCATTGTCAGTGACCTACTATCAATGCCGGCACTATAAAGCCGATTTATGGTTTAAAAAAATAGCCGTTGGGCATTGAATTTTGAACGATCCGGCATTGTGATAAGCATAACCGACATGCCGGCACTTAATACCGGCATAAATTAATATACTACAATCCACGCCGGAACCATTAGGCAATTGAAATATGTTTACATACTAAGCCGGAACTATAATTTATTTCGAACGTAATCCTTGTCGACGGAACAACGAATGCACTTAGCACGTGCATCAAGCCTTTAAACCACTTGGTGACCCAAGTGGACGAGTTATAGTCTCGTGAGGGCTTACATAGAGATGTACCCACAAAACCTTACGAAATACCTAACCAGATACTCTAAAAACCTAAGCAAATAACACTAAACTATCAATTTTCTTAAGAACAATCCGTTTCCGATTTACCCAGCTGGTGGTACTCCGTGACTTTGGTTACAATATGGTTCACGTTGGCTTCAAACATGAATGCTTCTCCCTTTTCTTGTAAGTAACGCGTTTTCACGGCTTCATGCTACAAAAACAACACACAAACTTTGTTTGTTACATAAAAATTGAAAAAGAGTAGATTGTGTCGAATTAATCATAAAGATACTTACGAGTTGTGGAGGGGACAATCTATTGTGGTTAGCGTGGTCGATACAGTGTTTCATTTTTAGATACTCAACCACCGCATTTAGGATGATGTCGTGTCGTTGCTCGATTTGTTGAGCAGTTCTTCCTTTCGGGTTACCGTAATCGTGAATAAATTTGTTAAAAATCTTCAACCACATGGAATCCCGCGTGCTGTTATCTATAGTTGAAGAACGAGTTTCAGCGTACCATGCTTGGGTGATTGCTAAATCTTCCTCCGAGTCGAACGATGCCATTTGTTGTATGTGGGATTAGGTACTATACTAAGCTATTTATTGATGATTAATTGTTCTAGGGTTTAGGGTTTCTAAGTTAAGAGGCCCAAGGAGATATATAAGAACACGAGTTTTGGGATTTTGGGTCCAAGAATTAGCTCTCTTTATATAGAGAAAAACGTCAACGACTAGTATTTTTGAAAATCGCCAAAACCGGCATTGAAGTAACTGTGAAATAGAGAACCGACATTGGTTCTGGTACGGTTTATCATAAGATGACAATGCCGGTACAAGGGAATTTCTTTACAGAGATTGGGCCAAATATGCAACCAATACCGGCATGGTTTTAAAATACTTTGAAACGCCGGTACAGGGAACCAACATTCAATCTATAATAACGACTATGCCGGCATTTGTTAAATTAAAAAAAAACGGCTAGTTTTTTGAAAAATAAGACCGTTGGAGATTTATTTCTATATAATACCCCCATTCCTTTGGAAAAATCTACACAAACCACCTACCAAATAACAAATATCATTCTCTCAAGAAAGCAAGCATGGTTAAAGCTTCACAAGGGATGGGGGATTCATCATCTACCTCTATTTGCAAAGTAAGTAGATTTACTAAAAATATGATCTTCACTACTATGACGCATGACTAATATAATCTTCTCTTACAGAGTCATCATTGCAAGTGTCAAATTTGCAAGTCACCTTCTCATCTAGCCATGGACTGTCCTTTTATTTATTCTAAGTGTAGAAGCTGTGATGGGACACGCCGGTTTTGGATTGCAAAAACCGATGATGCTGAAAATGGAAGAATGTTTCTAAGGTGTTTGAATCACCCAAAGTGCGATGAGTTTCAATGGTTTGACAAAGCTGTTGAACTAGCAGAGTCAAGAGAAAACCACAAGGGCCAATGCAAGCCTATCGATGGGTGTGATGGGTGTTATATGAAGGGAAAGGAATATGTTGAAAGAGAAGAATAACCAATGAAGATGATCCTTGACACCCCCATCCCGGACGATGTCTTCGAAGAGATTCGGGAAAGGCTCAAAGGTTCCGCAATTGTTGAAAAGGGATGGAAATAGATTATCTTTAACCAAATGTAATCCGTGCCATGTTTTTTAGCATGTTTTAATTAAAAGTTTCAAATCCAATGTAATAGATTACTTAGGAATAAAATAAAAGAGCATTCGAAATGGATTTATATTCAAAACTAGCAGAGTTAGGCATGGAAGAAATCAAGCTTACAAAGTCTTAGGTTTTTCGACAACTATGAAAATTTGAAAATATCATAAAACCTGCATAGATGTTAGAAAATACTATTATGCCGGTACCTTCCAATATCTATACAGGAACATGGAATTTTTAATCTTCTTGTTCCGGTATGGTTTTATAAACAATTTCATTGCCGGTATCGAGGACCGGCATTGATTTATAAATATCGTGCATGCCGGAATAGGTATCGACACCGTTGAACCTAAACTTATCTATGCCGGTAACAGTCGCAAATAAATCTTGCAAGGATAAACATGTTCAACATAAACGAATCACTAGAAATCAAAACATGTTCAACATAAACCAAACAACTGGATTCTGCTATGAATCACTGGATTCTTAATCAGGTATCATAAACCAAAAGCAAACCAAACAACTAAAGAGTTAACCACGAGGTACAAACGAAAACAAGTTCGGAATTGTTCAAGACGTAACAACCACCATCCAAAAAACAAAACACAACTAAAGAGTTAATCACTGGGTCTTTTGCTTCTTTTGGGCCGGTTTGTTCTTAGTTTCCCCGAACAAAGATTTTGCACTAGGGTCGGTTTCTTCAATTCTATCAAGCTTTTCCTCGACTTCCTTCATTTCTTCAAGGGATAGAACCTCTCCTTCCTGGTACTTGCAACCCAACATCTTCTTTAACTTTCCAAGCCGACGCCGCCAGTTTAATACATCAAACACATAATTAGTATACATATAAGATTATGTGTACATTAAACGACGAAGAAATTAACAATACTTACTAGCAATCCAACGGTCTTATTAAGTTGGGTCATCGTAGGTGGTGCCTGCAAGGAGTTGGAACGGAGGGTTTTTACGGGGAGGAACTTGGACGTCATCCGGGCGGACGACATAAGGATGTGACCATTGCATGTAATCTTCCATGTAGTCGGCATCACCTTCATCACGTTTTCGGAAATCTCCAACTTCTCCCACCGACTAATATCTACCAAACGACGTGGTTCCCTATCACCCAACTGCTGGCTCGGTTTTGGAACATACTCTACATGCAACCGATTTGGAGTTGAAAAGTACCGAGAAAGGTCAAGATCAAAACATTGAAAAGAGGTCTGTTCGGAAATGTGCTAATTGCTTATATCCAAGTTGGCGCATCACACGTGTAGGATTAGCCATAACGTATCCTTTTGGGTGGAACAACGGCCCATGGTAAAATGCAACGTTACCAAACCTCAAAACCTGGCGGTTTCCTCTAGCCTCCTTGTAAGGGTCGAACATAACATCTTTGGTACTCATTGCGTCCAAAGCCAATCTCATATCGATCAATCGACCTATGTTACCGGGCTTTGGAGTATTGTTGAACTCGTATCTCTTAGCTATAGGCGTATCGGGTTCTGGAAGGTTTATGATCTTCAAGGAGGGGTAGACCTTGAACAAGGTTGGGAAGTGTTCATAAGCCCACACCTATTCCAATGTGAAGCAATAAGTTTTGTTTCTAAGTTCACGATAAGGGTACATGTGAACAATATACATAATAACATAAGTTTAAGAACAAAATTACTGCGCAAAAGAGAGTGAAATTCCCGACAAATTGATTGGTTTTAGCCTTAGAGGCCCTTCTCATCTCCGTCACCAAATGAGCCATTACCACGGTGCCCCAAGAATAATTATAGACATCTTCCAACGGATCCAAGTACTGAAGGTAGTTTGCACTAACCCTGTTGCCATTGGTGTCAGGGAATACTCTAGTGCCCAAGATGTATAACAGTAGGGCGAAGATATAACGAATTTTTTGGGGTCCCATCCATCCTCCAAACTTCTTTTATTTGTGTTTTCAAAATTCTTCTTAAGCAAAGTGTCAAATTGATTGTCTTTGTCTTACCGGGACGTGGATTCATAAAAGCTCTCCACGAAGTTTTGTAGTCCCAACCAAACAAAGCCTTTGTTAGTCGACGTGCAACTTCGACCATTCTAGGTCTAGAGACTCAACTCCTTCTGCAATTGATTTGCCGATAACATTAAAGCCTAGAATGTTTTGAGCATCTTCAGGGATGAAGGTCATCTCCCCAAAAGGGAAGTGCATGGTATCGGTTTCAACATGATACCTTTCGACGAAGCAATTGACAGTAACAGAATCAGGCTTCAAATAATTTTCAACCAAAGCATATAGACCAGAATCCTTTACTATTGTTTGGACCTCTTCACATTCCTCGGACAAATTCCAACCATCCGCGGCTTGGTTTCGGCAAACACGCACAGCCTTCTTATGATCCTACAATTAGGAGAGACAATACAATCAAGAGATTTTACATAAATACACAACAATACATATGTACAAGATTAGGAAATGCTTACATAGGTTTGATAGATAGTACGATCCCACGAGTGCTTGTATCCAAATAGTGTTTTTGGTTCCGGAGCTTCATCCCAAATTCTACCACGTTCAAGGTCAGGTATCATGTCATTAATATGAGGAAGGTGGGAACCTTTAACTTTCACTTTGACGTTGCCCTTCTTGCCATTGCCTTGTGTTGGTTGTTGACTTGGCCCACCAACTTCGCTTTGGCTTGCTAATTGACTTTCCTCTTCATCTTGCTCATCTTGATCATCGTGCTCACGGTTTGCAAGTCGACTACGGTCACCACCACTCTCCCAAATTATCCCTCTTGTACCAGCCCCCAAACGTATCTTACGACCTTCATCTTTCCCTCGAGGAGGCAAAGACTGAGGAGTATCAAGACCGTCCTTCCTTCTTCTCTTAGTGACAACATATTTAATTTTTCTTTTGTTAGCTTCCTTTGCTTTTGACCTATATCGTAAGCACACGGAAAGCAATGCATATAAGACAACTCACCTTAAGTTTTAGTACCGGCATTGACTACCTTAAAATAAACCACGCCGGTACAATGTTCCGGCAGTACACATTGACTATCGACAGTGCTGGTATCAAGTACCGGCATACAACGCAACCTAAAATCTAAGCCGGTATTGGTGACAATTTTCATGTATGTTTTAAGTCAACTACCGGCATGCTTGAATTATTACAAAAGAATGCCGGTACCCAAAATCGGCAAGCAATGAAACCAAAAATCTATGCCGGTACTAGTGACAAATTCATAAACTCTCCTGTATGTTTTAAGTCCACTACCGGCATACACGAATTGTTATCAAACACTGCCGGTACTAATAACCGGCACTGTATTCATCCTAGATTGAATGCCGGTAGGGAAAATTCAGTTTCTGGTTAATCTGGGGTTGGAAACCGGTACTGTATTCATCCTAGATTGAACGTCGGAACACAAAACCGGCACTGTGTTCATACAAATTTCAGTGCCGGTAGTCTCTGAAACTCAACTGTTTGAGTTAAGGTTCGCGATTCTAACCGAAACCCATTGTTATAAATAGATTTAAACACCTATAAAATAGTTTAAAATCACTTACCTTCTCACAGAAGCCATATTTCTGAGTAGTTGATCGTCAGAGAACGTGCTTCTTCGTCTTCTTGCTCTTGAGCAATCTTAGCAATTCTTTGCTCCTGTTTTTGTTGAGCAATCGATGTTGAGTTCGATTGGGCATTTGGTTTCTTTCGTGGAGGCATTATTTATGATTCAGGTAGGTTAATCGACGAAGAAATTTTCGAATCGACGAAGAACGGATGAAGAACGATGAAGAAAAAAAAAATCAAAAACCTAACCCTAGGTCAGTGCCGGAACTGATTTGAGAATGGGGATAAATGGTTTGCTTTTTGATTTTAAGTTTTAGTAGAAAGGGCATAATAGTCTTTTCATAATGTTTTTTAATTAACCAAAGGGTATTTTAGTATTTTCATACCCAAAAATCACCCCTTCACACACCATGGGTTGGGAGAAGTAATCAATATCCCCCAATTCCTTTTTATATCCCCCAATTTCGCGTTCTTAATTAACTAGAAGCACTAAAGTAGTTTTAATGAAAGCACTATTGGAAATAGAGTTTGGCCTATCTTAAATCTAAAAAATACGGCCTACGTCTGATGGAGGGAGTATCAGAAGTAAATACAACAATCGGACTTCTAACACTATGAGTATTACTTTTCCATGTTAATGAACCAGATAATATTTCTTGCTCAGAAGCAACCCTTTTCGGTTTCACCACAACTGTAAAACTGATGCTCTGATTCCTATAAGTGAAAACCAAACTCATGGGTTCCACTGTAATCTCTACATCTTTAGGTGCACTAACGGTGGCATTGTATACCGATTTTGCATCACCAACATTCGTGACAGTTCGGTTGAAAACCGCAACGGCGGGTTCCTTGTCAGATGTTCTCATACTTACTTGCATTGTTGGATAATTTAGTGCATCATTTCCATTTGGAGGAGGCAATGCTGAGCAGTTTACCGATTTTGATTCGACAATGATGCTGATTTCTCCTTTTGTGTAGCCTTCGTGACATAAGAACTGGATGTACGGTAGATGATTCATGTCATAGACTAGCCCTGGATCCACTGCTTGCAGTGGGTTTACTTGACCTGATCCGTATGAGAATTCGGCTTCTTCGTTTACTTTTGCACTCATGGGTGTTGCTGTTCATCAGAAATTAAATAAATGGATTAGTTCTACAAAATGCTACTAAGAAATATACTAAAAGAAAAAGAGTACTACCGGTGGTGATGATGGCGGATTTAATGGCAGCAGGAGACCAATCCGGATGGAATGTCTTCACATAAGCAGCTACACCAGCGACATGAGGGCAAGCCATGGATGTACCAGACATGATGATGTACTTAGAATGTTGAGTATCACCTTGTAAACCAGTTATTGACCTAAGAGGAGTATATGCTGCCAAGATGTTGACACCTGGTGCAGTGATATCCGGCTGTTCAATGCAAGAACCAATCAGTTATATATGATCTGCTAAATGATAGACTAGTATAATTTACTAGAAACAGTACATATACTTACTTTGAGCAAATGACGTGAACCTTTACTAGGCCCTCGAGATGAAAATGATGCCACAAATGGAGCTGAAACCTTAACTTCCTTGGTCTTGTATATAACTGCGGACGGTGATCTGCATGTATTAACATCACAGTAGCATGAGAATAACAGAACCACATTAGCAACTTCTGTTGTTGGGTGATGTATCTGACAGAGTAGCAACTAGTGAAAGCGCTAAGACTGGAATTTTATTGTTTTTATTTACCTAGTCGAGTTAATATAGTTATTAATGACTTTAGCAGTGGAATTATCAATCTTGGTCGCAGGAGACATGAAAATATCAGCAAAATCATCGCGTCCAGAATTGTGTACAATTACTGTTCCTACGCCTCCCGCCTTAGGAATAACAGAATCAGCGGGATCACCCATAGGCGCTGTTTCGCATAACACAATCTTTCCTTTGACCTTCTCAGGGTCCATTGTTCCCTCCATGCACATTCTATAAGCAGCACATACAAAAATATAACGTTATTATATAGTCCCAGTGCCACGCAGGATACTTTTTGAATCAGTACTGCACTACCTATATTCCCTTGGAAGATAGTCCGAGGAGTCAAACCCAGCGTCCGCTCCACTAATTAACGGATAAAGATTTTTCTTTGTGCTAAAGGTGTTAATTCCGATTCCCTGTCATTCCACGAGGTGAACGCATATCCAAGGAGAAGATAAAAAACGAAAGAAAACACAAAGTAATGAGTCTAAAGAGTGATACTTACAGAAAGGATTTTCCCATTGCCCAACATAACTTTGCTTCTGTATTGCTTATTGATGCCACTAGCAGCAACAGTTAAAATCCAAGGCGCATGATTAACCACTTTACCGATAGACGGTCCTTGGTTACCGGCTGAAGCAACAGTTAATATTCCCTTTTTCATTGCATGAAATGATCCAATGGCTATTGGATCTTTAAAATAACTCTCAGAATGACCAACGCCATTAATAGATACGGAAATTACGTCAACACCATCTGCAATAGCCGCATCAAAACCAGCTAATATGTCCATGTCTGCACAACCAGTAGTCGCCCAACATACTTTATACATTGCAACTCTTGCGGACGGTACTGCTCCCCTTGCTGTTCCTTTTCCTATTCCGATGAGACTTGCATCTTGTACTACGTTCCCTAATATTGTTGATGATGTGTGAGTTCCATGCCCTTTCACGTCAGCTGGTGATAGCACATCTGCCGGATCATTAGTTCCGTCTATTTTGAAGTACCTCGCTCCTACTAGTTTACTTCAAAAGGCGAAACACAAGAAATTGAATCCAGATATGAAAATGGCATTGCGCTGGCTCGGAGTTGTTTATGAGAAAAAGTTTACAACTTACTTGTTGCAGCCAGTGAAGTTGACAAAAGGAACGCAAGTTCCTTTCCACTTAGCAGGAGGAGGACCAAATCCTTCGTCATTGAAGCTCTCAGATCCCGGGCTTATGCCTGTGTCTATTACACCCACAACTAGATTGCTCTCCAACTTCAAATTCCTTTTAACATTCTGCGGAAATCCTATGAAGTCCCATGATTTTGTAGTATGAAGTTTTCTGTATTCGTTAGGAAACACCGAAATAACACTCGGCCAACCTACACTAGAAAATTCCATCTAATAATAAAACTTCATGCATGTACATTATAAGCCTGAAACAAAGAAAAAGTAATCGAAAACGAAATGTAGTTATAAAACCAATATGCACATACTTTCTAATTGCTTAGCTTCATTTGGTGATAACTTTGCAGCAAATCCATTAAAGTGGTTTACGTAACTATGTGCAATTGAATCCTTTGCAGCAGCCGCGCTATTTTATGATGTTCATGGTCCATAAAAAGAAATGCAACCAAGTTAGTAAATCTATGCAACTGCATGCATGACCTCATGCACTATATAACTCGGGAGAAAAAAGTTCCAGGCACCTTCCAACAATATTTGACAGAATATTGACATGTGAATCAAAAATGGATTCCTTAAGAAAGGAATCCGTGAGCACTGAATCACCCATGTAGACGATATAGAATTTCTGCAAAATAATGGAATAGAAGGTACATTAGAGCAATTTTGAATTTCCCCTGCACTAACTTCTTGAAATGAAAACTTAAAGAACAATACCTTTTCTTGCTCATCATCTGCATTTACAAAACCAAAGCATGTACACATTATATGAAGAACGATCAAAACCGCGCAAAAAAGATGACGATATCTCCTCCGCGTTCGGTGATGATTATTATCTTTAGACGGTAACATGTTTACAAAGTTAAATTCCTACAAAAAAAAAAAAAAAATTTCTCCCTAAATGTAGTCTAATAGCAGTGAGCCAAGTTACTGAAGAATAAACGACTAAAGAATTACGAAATTTTAAAGTTTCAACAAAGAATACAGTTGGTGAAACCTTAAAATCTCATCAAGAAAAGAAATTGTGGAACAACAAAAGAACAAGTTTTATGTTGAACCAAGTTATAACAATATCACAACCAATACAAATGAAACTAGTACTTTTTGGACTCAAGAGAATGAGAGAATAATTAGCAGAAATCTAAGCTGTAATTAACATGACGTAGAAAACCGATACTCAATAGGGAAAATTAGGCTAAGGCCCAACCCATGGATAATCCATAATATGAGGCCCTTAATTAAAAGAAGTTTAAATCTAGGCCCCAAATTATTAAAAGTCGTTGATACCCTTATGCATATTGTCAAGCCCATAATTAAATAAAATTTAAATTTAGGCCCAATATTATTAAAATATAGTGTGATGATGTTCCAACCACCTCGACCACCACAGCCACCTCCACCACCACCGTCAGCCACCTCCGACCACCACTGCCACCTCCGACCACCACCACCAGCCACCATCAACCACCTCCGACAACTACCGTCAAACCACCTCCGACCACCACCGTCAAACCACCTCCGACCGCCGCAGCCACCGTCAAACCACCACCCGCCACCTCCGACCACCACCGCCGCCGTCAGCCACCGCCACCAGCTACCTCCGACCACCACTTCCACTGACAACCACCTCCCGCCACCACCACCAACCACCACAAGCATATGTCATGTGTATCAATAAGTTACACATGCATATGACACGTGTAACGCAAAGTTACACTTGTATATAAATGTGTGCTCAGTAGTTACACATGTGTACGCAGAAGTTACACATGCGTATGGCATGTGTAACTACAAGTTACACATGCATATATGTGTACTTATTAGTTATACAACAAAACTACACATAGAAAATACATGTATTACTTTAATATTTCATTTACAATAATTTGTTTGTTTATCAATAATAGTAATTGCTTGTTATTCACAACAAACGAGTCAAAAAAACTAGATATGTAAAACGAAATCCTCGAAATAAGCCGTTATATCTTAGAAATTTTCTCTTCCCTTCTTGTCTTCCTCGATTCCAAAATGCTAGGATATACGAAAGAAAATAAACACCCATGGGATTAGGTTGGGATGAAGAAAAAAAAAAAATTATAGAGCATATGCCATGTAACAAACTTAATCAGAAAAAAACTATGAAGAGAGATGTGTAATCGAAATTACACATGCATGTAACTTGTGTAATGATAAGTTACACATGCATCCGACTAGTGTAACAAAGAATTCAATCACTAAAACTAGAAGTTACATATTCAATCAGTATGTGTAAGTAAAAGTTACACATCTAATTAGCATGTGTAACTAGAAATTACACATCTATTTAACTTGTGTAACTAGAAGTTACACATCTATTTAGCTTGTGTAATTACAAATTACACATCTGTTTACCTAACATCTAGGTTAAACAATTTAAACAAGAATGGAAAGGCACAAAAACAAAATGAAAGCAACTTTCATTTCAAAAAAAAATGAAAGCAACTAAGCTAAGTGTCTGGCAGTGCACTGACCTTGAAAAGATAAAATACTATGTCATGATAATTGCCAACAGTAAACATTGGTCGCTACAGTAAGGGTAAATAAATTAAGTTACTAATATACCTCCATTTTATTTATAGGATGTTTATTGTGTAGTTATGTTACGGGGTAAAATAGTGAACAACATTTTTTCAGTTTAAATTACCATTATGCCCTCCTTTTAATTTGTAAAATACTATTTATGTGTACATAATATGAGGGCAATTTGGGAATATCAGTTTTTACAGCTTCATTTACTGTTCGATGAACAGTAAGGGGTCTTGGCTTTATTAATAGAATAGATAAATCAAACACAAGTTTAGATTTTAGCCAATGTGGGACTAATATTTCGTAGCATTATAAAAGCGAATGAAAAGCGATTGCCTTGTTCATTTTCCCCTTTAGCGGTCTCTCAACCTCTCTTTCTCTCTGTGTTTCTTTCTTTCCTGATGAAATGAAATTTGAAGAAATGTCAATGTGATGGAGACTTCCGGAAGGAAATCAGGTACATGTTTTTTTCAGATTACCAGTTAATTCAATCTGTATGCAAACACTGGTGTAGTCTATTTTCTAAACCTAAATTTATCAAGAATCACCTTAATCTTAACAATTCAAAGTAGCACTAATAATAACCCTAGACTCATGTTTGATCAATCTTAGTATGATCAATGGAGGAACCCTATGATTAACTCCGAAGATTGCAACTCAATTTCATCTTCATCAAAATTGAAAGTTGTTTCAATGGATTACCCATTTGAAAATAGGAACAGTAAAGCCATTGTAACAGTGGGTTCTTGTAATGGTTTGATTTGCTTAGGTATTTATGGTGCTGAAATAGGAATTGGCGTGAGATATTTTATTTGTACTGTATTTGGAACCCATCAACTGCTGAATTATGTGAATCTTGAAGTGGAGATTACTGCACGATGGGTTCCAAATAGCTACTTTGAATCATATATGAAGGCCAAACCCATATATGCCCTGTAATTCAGCAGTAATCTCCACAAACATACCCATCAACAAACATGCTGAAATAGGAATTGCCTTCACGATGGGTTCCAAATAGCTGCTGCTATGCCCTGTATCAATGACTTCTATTCACTGTGACTGTTTCCTACTGCACACTTACTGCATCACCGGTTACTGCTGCTGCAACTTTTGTTTTTGCATCTATTTCACTACCTAGGCATGACTCTCACATAGCCTGTGTGTGCGAGTCAAAGTGTGTGCAATCCCAAGTTGGCTAAGCCTACTTGCGCTTGAGGGGCGGTAATAGCATGACTATGTCATGACTGTGTGTGTGAGTAAGATGTAACCGTGCCAACAGCATGTGCAAGTGTCGGTCTGTGTTTAGAGTGTTTGAGTATTAAACCCAGTCGAGTCCTGTAAATCAAATTATCTTTCTTATTCAATCAAATTGATTAAACAGTAAGCAATGTAGATATCAAGATTTTCCTGTGTTACTACAGAGATCCGTCTCTCAAGCCGATATGGTCTTTTGAAAATGGTGACATTCTAGTTTATGCTCTCGAACAATTGATCTTATGCGATCAAGATAGTGGAGAAACTAGAAATGTTCTGTGCAGGTATCCAGAGAGCAATGTGGAGAGCCTGGTTGCAAATAAATCGGGTACCTATGTTCAGAAATGATTGCAAATGGAAATAAGAAGAAACCTATTCGAAGAGATTGAGGTGAAAATGTCATATCTTATGCACTATGTTATTTTCCAATTCTTAATTAACGGGTCTGCAATTACTTAGTACTAACAAATATTAGATTTGTAGAAATGACATTTTGTATTACTTTCTTTGTGGTGTTTCCATGGCATATTCACTCCTCCTCCTGCTGCTCCTCATTTGATTTCATAATCAATTATTGGTAGCTCTAGGGGGATACTAGTGGGTGGGTAACTGTATGCTGCCCGTTGTGGGTGCCCAACACTATTGAACAGCGTTGTCATCACTTGAAGTCTAGCACTCCATCACTTGTGTCCACTTTATGCTTGTGCTGTGTCTACAATACCTCAAAATGGGATAATTTAGAACTTATTACATGAACATATTTAGGTATATAAAATTGATGTCAACCGTTCCGTTTGAAGTTTCAAATAGAACAGTCTATATGGTTTAGATACTCTGACTGCATGACGACAAAGTATTATGCAGAACTAGCCTGAGTTAGGAGGACGTGCTCTTTGTGCAATACTCCAAAGTTGTATGAGATAGATGAAATTTCTAAGTACACATCGGCTAATCTGATTCTTATAGCATCTTTATAGTTACATGTGACCAAATAACTGAAACTAGCAAGTCTGTAAAGAGAGGAAAAGTGATTTCTGATCTTGACACTATTTAATGTTTGTAGGTTGCAATGTTGCATGCCATTGTCAGTTTTGTTTTGGATTGGTACGGATTTGTATCTTAGTGATATATATCTTTTTTGTCTTGTTTCTCCTAATTGAGACTGACAGATTTGTTAAACAATTTTACAGATGAACATGATAGCTTTCAAGAATCATCCTTCGAGATCTCATCACTAACGACATCAATCCTCATCAACAACGGAAAATATTGAATGCAATTTAGTTTGCAATAACATTCCGGTAAGAAACACACCGTCTGGCCATTCAGAAACAAACTATTCACGATGCCATTTTCATTGTTGGTAACAAACTATTCACGATGCCATTTTCATTGTTGGTTGGCCTATGTAGTAGTTTTTTACTGAAACAATGTCTTCTGGAGAATTTATGATGTATATTGAACTAGTTGGGTACTGTACTTGGTAGTTGTTTGGTTTAGGAAAGAATCCCAAAATTACAAGGAATGTAACCTTTTGGATTCCTTATCAACTTTTATTTCTGGAATGTTTTGTTTCAAAATTTCTTGCTTTATATTTGGCATGTGGCTTTCCAATTGGTCCCACATAGCACTGGTTATCTAAACTCTTCTTATATATAGTATATAATAAACCCTTGGTTTGCTTTCTCAGTTTACCTTTTTTTCAGCTTGATTCTTCCTTCCTCGATAATGGAGCAAGTAAGGTTTGGTGTTGGTGAAGGTGATGCTGCAAAGCCTGATTCCCTACAAGATGGAGCAACAGGTGTGCTTAGCCTTCCAGAAAAGGTTCTAATGAAGATCTTTGTAAGGTTACCTGTAAAATCTATGTTAATTTGTAGGGTTGTATGCAAGGCCTGGCGTAATTTAACTTGTAGCCCTGAATTCATCATGATGACCTTAATTTCCATTTCCATTCGTCAAGGATCACCTTAATTTCCATAGTTGTGCCATGATGCATTGTTAGAATTCAGAAGGTGAGATTTCCTTATCTAGTGCTACAAGTAAATTTTTTTTTTTTAATAGATGTATTTCGTATTTTGACAGGTTTGGTCTATGGTTTATATCTTTATTTTTCATATCATTATTTTTTATTGGAATACTAGGTCTAGTCTTGGACCAGCTGATTTTGAAGTGAGGTTCAGCTATACAATGCTGCCTGTGTCCTTGGTACTAGCTTAATAGTAGTCTACAAACCAAATTAGTGAACTAGTGCAGTCATCACCTGGTTTGATTTCTAATGAGGTAGTAGTAGTAGTAGCCTTAGAGGGATAACCATATGTGGGTAACTGTATGCTGACAGTTGTGGGTGTCCGACACTGTACTTTCTACGTACTGATAAAAACGGCCCAAAAAAGGGTAACATATCACTCACAACCGCGTGGAGTGCAACGGGCGGTAAGGCTAGCAGTATGCATCCCAGTTCCAGAAAGCAAGACTCAAAACTTAGAACTTACTGTAAAATTGACAAAAGGACCACAAGTTCCCTTCTACTTAGCAGGTGGAGGACCAAATCCTTGGTTACTGAAATTTTCGAGTCTGGAGTTATTCAAATATATACATGTGTCTCTAACACAGCAGTCTGGAGTTAATTTTAAGGGGGTGGTGTAACTGAACCTTTCGCAGCAACGGATATCATCACAAGCCAAAAGGGGAAAATGTAGTTAGTGATTAGGGGTTTCGTCATAGAAGTTTTGAAACTAGACTCTACACAACCCACTATTTTTGTATCCTTAACCAGTTGACATAAACTCTTGCAAAAATGGACTTGTTTACAAACAAATTTTAGTCGTCTGTACTCTGTAGCATACAGTCCTGTTGTTTTCCTAGAGGCATTAATTTATGCCCCATGAAGGCGTTTTTAAGAGAGAAATTTATATTTACGTACCTTCCAACAACATTTGAGAGAAGACTGACATGTGAATCGACCATGACAGTCTGACCAAAGGAATCCATTAGAACCGGCCTCGGCAAATCTCCCATGTTGCTATCTCAAGGTTAGGTATTTTTGGTAAACAAAAGCAATAAGGGGCAACTGCCTCGACCAGGCAATTAATTCCTAAAGCTTATTTATAGTATTTTCAGCGATTTCTAATAATAATAAGGTTGGTTTCTAGTCCAAGTTATTTTAGGAATGGGATTAGAGGTCTGTAACTATATATAAATAGGGGATGAACTGCAGTGCTGCAACAGGAAAAGTTGTCTCTGGTTAACAACAACAGCAACAGCCAAACATGGAGAAGCTGCACACGGTAGAAAATAAACATATATTTTCTAATATACTTTGTCGATTACCTATTGTGGCAGTTTTAGATGCCAAACGTGTATGCAAAACTTGGAGAGCGATCATCCATGGTGAAACTGAAAAGGTAGGCTTCCTTTTCTCTCAAGCCAAGGACCAGGGTACCTATAAGCAGCTTAGATAGCAGTTCATCAAAAGAAGGTGAAAAGGCTCTTTGCTTTCTAGTGCTGCAATTGAATTTATGTTTTGGGAGGTTTGGTCTATGTCCCCCTCCAACTTCTGTTCTCTATCTTTATTTTTCGTATCAATGAATTTCCTTATTACAATGTATTGAATTTTACGGTGCAGTTTGATTTCTAATCATCACTTAGTAGTAGTAGTCTTAAGAGGGATACCGATATGACTGTTGTGGTGTCCGACACTTTACTTTCGGTCTTCAACGCACTAATCCGAAACATCTTCAACGCTTCGTTTCAGTTCTACGTACTGATAAATCTCATGCTCTATTATCATAATAATTGATAATCACTCCTCTATCATAAGATTCATAAGAATCATAACAACCTAAAGCAGTTCGAATATAAAGAAAAAACGGAGAAAACGGTTCGGATTAAAAGAAAAAACAGCCCAAAACAAAAAAAAGTAAAGAAGGTCCCCTACCATATCCGTGAATGGCAAGGGCAAAGGGCCCTAAACTACAAAGCCTGTACGAGCTGGATCAATAGCAGTCCAATGTGAACATTGCCAAAGCCAGGAATGAATTCTGGTCGGTGTCGGACTAATATTTCGTAGCATTTCCCCTTCCCTCTCCTTCTCTCTCTGATGATGTGAAGTCTCAGATATTTTCATCAGATCCCCAGTTGATTCAATCTTAGCATTCAGATGTGTATGCAAGCATTGGTGTAGTCTACTCTGATAACACTAAATTAAACTGAAAACTAAAGAGAAAGGGAAATCCCATGACTTAGTCGTAGCATGCTTTTTATATTGGAAACACAGATATAATAACGTTCTTCTTTTCTGCATACATGAAAAATAAAATAAAATCCGATCAAATGTTATCACTAGACCGACGTATTCGTTGAGTTGACTATTTAGAACTCTAAATTTTGAACAACTAATAGTGATAACTTTGCAGCAAAGCAAATGCATTAAAGTGGGTGGTGTAAGTGTGTGTAATTGAACCTTTCGCAAGAACCTTTCACAAACCAAAAGTGAAAAATGTTGGTAGAGAACGTTGGTATTAAATATGGGCCTAAATCTTCTGTGAAGCCTCACAAATCCGAGTCTCAGCGTTATAGGAGATTTTATTTGTATATCAAGGGAACAGACTAAAGGCAACAAGGGGTAGCTGCCCCCACCTTGCAATTTCTTCTAATAATGATAAGGTTGGTTTATAGAAACCATAGTTTAGTCCAAGTTATTTTAGGAGCCGGATTAGAGGTCTATAAATATGAATTGCAGTGCAACAATTGAAGGGGAAAGTTCTCAGTGTAGACGACGTAATTTATAGAGTATTTCACGTGATCAATAACAACAGCAACATGGAGAAGCTGCACACATATATCTTAGAAGATATACTTTTGCGATTACCTATCCAGGAAGCTTTACATGCCAAACGTGTATGCACAACTTGGAGAGCAATCCTCCGAAGTAAAACTGAAAAGGCAGGTCTCCTTTTCTCTCATGGTGTTGTTGACCAGGCTACCAACAATAATTATAGAGAACAACTTTTCTATGAAGATGAGTATGATCATTCAAAGATGAATATGAACAACTACTACTCTGACAGCAACTGTATTACGGAGACAGAACACAACAGATTGATTATGGAATCAGCTTCGAAGAATGTTATGGTTGGGTCTTGCAATGGTTTGGTTTGTTTTGGAAAATATAATTTACATGCTCTAGATCCTTTCCTAATCTGTAACCCGTTAACCGGAGAATCTGTCATGATTCCGGAATTCAATTACTCTGAAGTCCCCGGGATAATAAACCAAGCTTACCTAGGTTGGGTTATGGTCGTTTAGCAACTGGGTTTGGTTATTGCCCTTCAACTAATCATTACAAGGTTGTCACAATATATTATCTTCAGGAGGAACATAAGGGACATGCTCAAGTATATACTGTTGGTGGTAAGTGGAGATACATTGGATTTATCGACCGTTACAAACGTTGCACGTTCAGTTTTTCATCAGGTATCTATGCAAATGGAGAAATTTACTGGTTGCAGCGAAGTGGTCGTAAGGTACAAGAAGGCGAGATCCTTGCCTTTAATTTGGAGCACGAGGAATTCCATTACATCCCATTGCCATGTTCTGAAGATTTTGAATACACTTGTCCCGTTTCTCCACTAAAGTTGCTTGGAGGGAATAATAATTTGTATTTGCTTCATACAAGCCATACAACTCCCCGCGCTGACTTATGGGTATTCAAGAGAAGTTCACCGTGCTGGATTAAAGAGTTTAGCATGCTTCTAGAGAAGCCATATTTTTCTAAGCCATTAGCAATCACAAGGAGCAAGGAAGTTTTAATGTGGGATAAACATTCTGGCAACGGGCTCTATTGCTATGACCCTAAAACTTCTACCTTAAACAAGCTTTGGGATGATAAAGCTATGCAAATGAGATCTATGTACATTGATGCGATTCCTCACATACGGAGTACTGTTTCTTTGAAAGATTTGGGAGAAACTAATGTTACTTCTTTGAAAGATTTACAAAAACTCCGAGAAACTAATCTTAGTTTGAAAAAAGCAACAAAGGCTAAAAGTGGAGGAGCCAAAAAAATTCTTGGAAAATTCTGTCTGTTCAAGTGGTGTTCAAGTGGTATAAGAGATTAAAAGTTTTATCCGGTTCCAGATTGAACCAAATTAGCTAGGGTGACTGATAAATGCTGTACAAATGAACATGGTGTTCTTTTGGATTAGTTTCATAAAAATGTGTACAAATTCTTATCTTATTTGATTAACTAATTCAAATTTCTGCGAACTAATTAATTATTTTGATCATAAAAACATCAGACTAAAAGACTAAAAATAATCAGAAGTAAAAAGAAGAATCGGACTTCTAACACTATGGATATTACTCTTCCATGTCAATGAACCAGATAAAAGTTCTTGGTCTGGAGAGACTCTTTTACCCTTCACCGTGACGGTAAAACTTATTTTCTGGAACCTCTTTGTGAATACCAAACTCATGGGTTTCACTGTAATATCTACTTCTTTAGGTGAAACTCATGGGTTTCACTGTTATAAAGTACGTGCGAGAAGAGTCAATGTAAGCGTGCGTTTATTACGCACGTCAGATCCGAAATTAAGGGTTTTATTAGATGTCATCCACTATGTAAACCCCTATATAAAGGACTAAGCGACCTTGTATGAGGAGGGATCTTTGGGGAGAGTTTAGATAAGAAATTTAGGAAAGAGAAATTTTTTTGTTCTCCAAGTTAGAGCTCTCTCATAATCTTGTATCCAACTTAAATATTTTAATGAATGTTCTTATGAATTTTATGATGATCACTTGGGTTGTTCTTCAGATATCATTAAAGGTTTGGTTGTAGGATTTCCTGCAACTATATTTAGCGCTAGAAATAGCTCGGAATGATATACCCTGTTGGTGGGATTCCTTAAAAACAAGTTAGAAGATATTCATAGTCTTGGAAAAACTTGGGAATTTAGATCTAAAAATTCTGTGAATAATCTTTGTTTCTTCAGAGAAACAATCATCATTAGTAAAATCTTTAGTTCTTGAACGAGTATTTTTATCTTTGAAAAGCGAAAACATGGTGAGACATACAACTTGCAGTAGAACAAGTAATTTCGGCAAGAAGAAGCAGAAGAATCGCTGGAAGAAGGAGAAGTGAAATCGCTGAATCATCAAGGATGGGGGAAAGAAATAATCAAGGCAATCAAGTCCAACCTCCGATTCAACGTGAAGTTGTGCAGAATAACACTATCGACTACGATAGAGTAAGTGTTCATACCTCACAAACAGATTCAACAAAAGCAGATGAACAAAGGACTGTGGAGGAAGAACTTATAGAAGGAAGTGAAGAGAACATGACAATCGAAGAGCTTCGACAAAGACTGGTTGCAGAATAGAGAAGAGAGGATGAAGAACGTGCGAATCTAACGTGCCAGAATAATGAGTTGATAGGAGAACCTAAGGTTACAAGATCAAAGATCAAGAAGCACCACATGCTCAAGGTCGAGGTCAAGCAGAAGTACGTCAAGACGTAGCCAATCTAGTCGCAGAGATACCAGACAAGAACCGCCATTGAATAATATCGCAGAAAACTTTCCAGCAAATGATAGCTTACAGGATCCATGCGGTGGGTATCGTATAGAATGACAACCAGTAGATGATCGGTATGTACAACATGGCGAAGATTGCCGCACGCGAGAGGATGACAGAGGTAATAAACATGAAGAATGCGGCCAGCGGCATTGCATCCGTTATGATCAAGATGATGGGAATGACCATGAACAAGGAAGGATCATATTGAATGGAAGTGAAATGCTAAGACGTCAACGTGATCACTCAGATGAAGCTAAGAGACATAACATCGCACAAATTGATGCAAGAGATGAAAGAGAAAGACGTAGGAGAAGAAGAGAAGAAGCTAAAGAACGAGAACTACAAGAGGACATACGTCAAAGCGGGGACGTGAAAACAGGGAAAGACAAGCAATGCCAATGCAATAAGGCACAGATCAGTACAACACATAAAAGCTTACGCGAGATCTTTGTTACAGTGGAAAAATAATGATGCGGTTCTATGCAAGTATTTTCCGGCTAGCTTATCCGGAGAATCTTTGAAGTGGTTTGAAGGATTACCTACGGGAAAAATCCGATCATTTAGTCATATACAATTAATATTCCTAGGAGTATATATCAGTAATAATGTATTACGTCCAGAAATAGAGGATGTGTTTGGTTTGCGAAGAAGAACAAATGAAGGCCTGTGAAGCTTAACTATGCGGTGGAGAACTATGTGTAGCGAAATGGCTGGTCGAGTAGATGAGAGAAACCTCATACTAGCATTCATTAACTCACTCTTCGCTACAGATTTGCTATACACGCAAATATTCAGAATTAAGGGCACCATATCAATGACAGAGCTGTGCGAATATCAGGAGGAATATATAGCTCTTGAAGAGAAGCAGAATGAAAAGGGCTGTTACGAACACCAGTGCGAAAGCAGGGAACGTGAATCCACTACCAAAGATAACAAACACAGTAGCAAGCACGTCTCAATGAAAACAAGAAAAAGTGATGATCGGAGACCAACATAAGCTAGTAGCAATGGGTAGTCGATATCAAGAAGAGTGGGAAAGGGAAAGACAGTTCAATAATATTTGAGGAAATAATAAGATTCGAAGACTTGATAATCAGTAAGAAGGATATGGAGGTCAAAAGCAATATTATAATCAAGGTCAAGGAGGTAATAAAGTAGTTTGGGAGTACATAAAGATGCCGCATTTAAATACTACAGTAGAAAAAATCTGGGAAGCTATAATTTTGATGGAAGAAATACCAGCACCACCAAATATGAGAAATGAGCCACCACCATGGAGGAGAAGTAGAGAATTCTGCGCCTATCATCGCTTTCATGGCCACACAACAAACAACTGTAGGAATGTGAAGAAAATCATATTAAGAATGATTGATCAAGGAAAGCTAAATCACTTTCTAGTACAACAACCGTAGAATTTTCAGCCACCACCACCACCACCACCAGAAGGTCGTGCACAAGGTGCGGAAATAGGAAGGAATACATATCTGATTGAGATAGGAGCCAGGGCAAAGAATTTATACTGCAATTCCATAATACACTCATTAAAGAGTATAGAGGATTTTCATGATAACGTCTTGAGCTGAGTTTATGCAAGAGATAGTTGGATGAGAGATACTTAACCTTGAGAAGATATCACCCTTGAAGGAATGGCAAAAGCAACCTATTTCATTTAACACAGAAGAAGTACCAGGAGGTGGAGAACCGCACGATAACCCGTTAGTGGTTAAACTAGAAATCAATCCAAAAGCAAAATATGGTGAAGATGAAGAGGAGAACGCAGAGACACATGGGCCATCAATAGGATACCGATTGATCTGGCGGTTCGATTGATATTCTATTTTATCACACATACAAGGCTATGGGTAGTAGAGACGAGGAATTAATCCCATCAACTTATAAGATTTATGGTTTCAACGGACAACCAACAAGCCAAAGGGAGAGATAACGATGCGAATTCCTATAAGGAGCTTATCAACGAAATCGTATTCTGTTTCGTTGATGTAGAATCACCCTATAACGCTCTGATAGGAAGACCATGGTTACATAGCATTCTAGGAGTGGTATCCACCTTTCATCAATGCATTAAGTTTCTGTTTGTACCGTGTATAAAATACATGGGAGGCCCGAAAATCAATACAAGGAGGCATGAAGGGAGGATTAATACCAGGAGGCATGCAAGGAAAGTTTCATGCGGATTAATGCCAGGAGGCATGCAGGGAGGATTAATGCCAGGAGGCATGCAAGGAAAGTTTCATGCGGATTAATGCCAGGAGGCATGCAAGGTAGGTTTCATGCAAAATTAATTCCAGGAGGTTTCATGCAAAATTAATTCCAGGAGGCATGCAAGGGAAATAAATACCTTTATGTTCAGGATTGTATAAATAGAGGGAATGTAATTTTGAAAATAGGGGAGAAAAAATAGAGAAAAAATCTATTGTAATTCCATAATCAATATCAACACTACTCCCCAAGGGGATTCGTCAGTGGATGTAGGCAAACCATGCCGAACCACGTAAAATCTGCGTCTCATTTCTTTATTCTGGTTTCATGTTTTTAACCCCGTTTACATCAACAACACCAAAATCATCGTGTTTAGTGCCCGAAAATATTTATGGGTGCAAACAGTTTCCTCTACCTCAAGGTGTAGGAATAATCAGAGGAGATCCAAATTAAGGAAAAACATGTCATGAGATTGATGTTGAGAAGTGTGAGGAACGTGCGAGCAAGCGAAGAAATTGGAAGACGCAGATAAATGAGAAAAGGAAGATCTCTGCAAAGGCGATAACAATCGCACAAGAATACAGACGTGACAAGAGCGTTGATAAGAGTGAATTCCAAGAAGGAGAACTAGTATTGAGGCAGAAACAGTGTTATCAGAAAAGTGGTAAAGGAAACATGGAAAACATGTGGGAAGGGCCGTATAAAATCAAGAAGGTAGCTGGCAATGAAAATATGAATTGGCAGATGAAAACAAAGGAGAATCATCTAATGAGCTATGGAATCAAAAATATCCGCAAAGATATAGTCCTTGCGGCAATTCTCGCACACTAGAAGAAATGGAACACACTTGGATCAATGTATTGGATAAAATATGCGAATTCAAAGAAGCACAGAAGGCAAAAGAAATAAGTAAGATTCCTCAGGCATAAAAACAAAAAAAATGATTATCATGTAGGCGAATAAGCAAAGAAAGAAGATATTGATATTGTATTAATCAAGAATATGAATGCAAATGAAATATTTTCTTCTTAAATGATAGAAGTCAAACAAGATTAAGGCAAAAATAAGACCTTATAATAAGACCTTAATAGAAGGCATAAGAAGTAAAGACTCCAACTAGGGAAGCTAGTTATCCAATTGTGGCGTGCACCCTAGTTCGCATACAGCAAGAGGCAATAATAAGAGCGAACGCGCGTCATAATTTGGAAACTAGTTAGCATGACTTGGGGTAAAGCTACATCGACCCTGAAACCAAAGTCATGGAGATTTGGGGTGAAACAAAAGCCCATCCAGAAGAGACGCCTAAATCGAAAGATTAAGGTGACAAGGTCTCTCCTAAGGAGTGCAGAAACTCGATCAAGGCGCCGAGGTACACGGTTGAGTCAACAGTGCCTGGGGAGTCTGGAGCGTACCTGGCCGCTCTTGACAAGTCTTGACTATGATGCATTCGGTTCGAAGAGACCGCACTCTAACCATAAGCCATATCGGCGGAGGGATAAGAGACCGCGAAAATAACTGGTTGTTGCATCACTGGATGGGAGGAGCCCACCCTAACCTGGTAGGGGTAAGCTTCCTTGAAGGGGCAATCAGGGGTAATATAAGGACGGCACCTTCCATTAGGGAGCTGAATTGTTTCAAAAGACGCAAATATCATGGAGATTTTTACTCACGGGGGTATCAAGGCTTGTCATATTTGTGCGTCAATAAAACCTGCAGAGGCAATAATACAAGAAAGTGATAAGGCGATATCAATGGGTCATTACATGAAAATGTAAAGACCGTCTGCGATCTCGTCGCACAGAAACAAAGTCATATACTAGGCAAAATAAGACCTTTAGTTAGGAAGGCTAAATAAGACCTCTTGAGAAAAATAAAATAGATGATAATAAGCATTGTTTTGCAGAATATAATAAGCAAAGAGCGAATAAGCCTTCGAATACAGTCGCATACTGACAAAATAAAGAGTATTTTTCACAAGAAGAAATCAGCAGATGCATAGATATGAAACAATAAAACAGAACATAGCTGAGGCAACAAACAAAGGTACATTCATAAGATAAGGTAAAATAAAATAATTAATATTTGCATAATTCAATCATCTTGCGACGACTAACATAGGCAAGTAAGGGAATGCAAGCATATAGAAGGATGTTATTTGCCCCCATATGATAGACTTACTTATAGGCTATTTACTATTCTGAGCGAATATTATCGCACATGTTATTACCGCCAAATTAACTCCAACTGCTGGAAAGAACAGATTTTTGCTCGTTTGAAAAAACATATATATACCAAGGAGAATATATATTAAAAAGGGCTCCAAATATTCAAAAGTCTCACCTCAAAGAAGAAGATTCGAAAGTTGGGAAATATCATACATGTACAAAGAACTGACAAAGGATTTACAAACGAGACAAAGCAGAAATGATCTCTCCCTATTTCTTCAAAAACAAAAGAACTATTTCTTGCCTATGAGGTCTTCATATACTTCTTCATATTCAAATTCGTTATCTTCTTTATCAGTCGCCTCATCCTCCTCATACTCTCTTTCGCTATCAGAGATATCTGAAGTTTCTTCATTAGGGGGAACGTCAGCAAGATGATATTTCGAAAGAGGAATGCCATTATCAGCACAAACTTTCTTAATAGCAGCATCACGAATGCGAGTAGCATCCTTGCTGTTATTGGAAACAGTGACAGCCAATTATTTCTTGAGCCTGCGATATTTGTAGTCACGAGCGACAAGCTTCGCCTCCAAATTTTTAATTTGATTGCGAAATTCCTTCTCAGCCTCTGCAAAAGGAAATCAGAAGATTAAAGCAACTTAAGAATATTTTTCAAGAAGTGATAAAAGAAAGAGCATAATAAACAACCTTCTTTATTAGACATAATATCTTTAATCAAGGCAGTATGATCTGATTCGAGACTGATATTCATAGCAAGATCATTCCTATCATTATCTAAGACTCTAGCAGCCCACTGAAATGCAGCATCATTTTCTATGAGAAGTAGATAACGAATCAAGTTCCCTCGCTCAATAAGTGCGTTCTTCTCGCTTAAAGCTTGATCTCGTTCCACTTGAACTTGGAGAATAGCATCTTGAAACTCCTTTACACTACACCAAATTCTGGGATTAGAAACAGAACCAGGACGTTACAAAAACGGGTTGTAACGGCCCTCGCCTGTTGCAAAAGTGGGTGTTACATTTTTTTTGTTACGGCTTTGTGGCCGTTACGATTTTTTTTTTTTTGTAACGGCCCTCGTAACAGGCTTGAGCCGTTACGAATTTACCATGTGGTAACAGCTCAGGGCCGTTACGAATTTTTTTTGCAACAGGTATGTTGTAACAGCTCAGGGCCGTTACGAACTTTTTTGTAACAACAAAAAAATTACTGCCGGAAATAAGCCGGAATTCCAAAAAACTACCTGCATACACCTTTCATTTCATCCTCCACAATCAACAATATTTTCTTCAATCAAATTCATCTCACATTCAATCAATTCTTATCATATTCAAATATCTTAATACAAAAAAGAACTTAAATTCTTCTAAGTATCAAAAATTTTGTTAAGTATGAAATACTAGGGGGATACTAACACCAATACTTACATTCATTTTCTCGCGAGCAGATAACACCAATACGTTACTACATACATAATCAACGTCCTTGACAGTCCACTGGCCTCAGCAGCATCAATGAGTTCTTGTTTCTTCATGAATTGAGTACATGTTCCATCTGAAGTTCTTCTGAGACATACGAAAAATCATTCAAGGAAACCATTGTTACACAAGTTTACAACAGAACAAACAACCAAATAAACATAAGAATATCAAATAAAATGAGACCTTTGGTAGTTACTCATAAAGGGCAATTAATAGTGCATAAGACACGGAATTCTTTTGTGGTAAATAACGCCTTTTGACTTTACTTTTTTTCCCTAAAGTTTTACACACAAACCATGAACACATTTTAAACCTGCTCATTCTAAGCATCCATACACTCTACACATCAACTAATCTCAACTGTAATATCATCATATACACTCTAGAAGGAGCAGGTGATGTTGCGCTACTGCTGGTGATGCACTTCCTTGCAATGTTCATTTAGTTTCAATCCCATCAACTCATGTCCCCAACAATCACTGCCAAAAGAATAACATTATCAACATTAGAACAAGTAAGGTTTGAGGCCAGACCAACTAAGGAAAACATTAGACCAGAAATCTTGTATTATCAACACTACAAACCATATAAACAATTTCCTTTTCGAGGTCCAAGAGAATTTGAGAAGTATCTCCATCTCCGAATCTCTGTGCAAATAAATCACATGCATTTAATCTACATATAGAAGGAACTAAGAAATTTCACCAACCAATCCTTAAGGTAACAAAACACATGAGAAACCAAGGATAAGCATGATCTTAGGGAAGACATTGCAAATCAGTAAATTATTTTCATAAGCATGAGCTAAAGAAATCCTCAACCAACAAAATAAAAATCACCAACCAATCCCTTGATGCTTCATCGATAAGTAACCTCCCAAATTCAGCCAGTGCATTCTCTATTTCCTTACCCTATTGCTCGATTTCTACTCGAGTTTTTAATCCTCATACATAGTCCTCTGCGCCTTTGTCTTTTTCTGAATTAGGTGACACCTAATTACCAAGGCAGTTATAAACGTGAATGCATCAAAATAATGTAAACATGGATTAACAGTTATACATATAGTTACCCTCATTATAAACTTAAAGATCATCTGTTTGTTGAGTGGTTAGGATCAGCAACAAACAAGATCATCAGAGAAGCCGAAGAAGCAGCACTCATGGAAAATGGCCATAAACAACATAGCTTTGGACCAGCTCTTCAAAGTTCAAATCCTGGGAAGCAACAACACACCCTGAAATCATAAAATAGAAACCCATGTTAGAAAAACAAACCTAAAATCAGTTCATATTTACAAACCCTAAAATAAAAATTAACATAAACTAAAATCAGTTCATACTTTCAAACCATAAAATAGAAATTAAAACAATATATCAACATAGAAATTAACATATTCAAAGATTATATTATCAAATTTAGCAAATGAAACCCAAAATCGATTAACATATTCACAGATTAAGATGAAAAAACCCAAAATCGAATCTAAGATAAAACCCTAAAATTAGACAATGAAAAAAAAACCTTAAAATCAGACGATAAAACACATACACAATTTGTTAATCGATTCAGCTGAGAAGTTTTTGTGATGATTGAGGTTTTTATGATGATCTTAAAAGAAGAGAGGCCGAGAGCAGAAGAGAAGAGAAGAGAGGCTGAGAGCGAAGAGAGAAAAATGAAAAATTAAAACTGAAAACTCGATCTGCTTTCATTAGGGTATACCCATATCACACATGTAAATCGCACACGTTGGTAGGAAATATCCTCTAGTGTTTTTAAATTTGGGTGGAAACATAACGATACAGCGTGTGAATGGCACACTCACAAACTCCGGTGTTACGATCCTGGTGTGACCAAGCATGTGATCGGCAAAAAAAAAAATTCGTAACGGCTTTACCCTGTTACTAATTTTAAAAAAATTAGTAACGGCTTGAGCCTGTTACGAATTTTTTGTAACGGGCATTTGTAACGGTAAATTCGTAACGGCCCATAAGCCGTTACGAATTGCTGTTACGATTTCAGGAATTTGGTGTAGTGTTAAATCTTTTGCACCATTAAGAGCAACCCGATCCTTCTCAGTGATGAGATTACTAACCCTATCTTGCAAAACTTTGTTCGTCTCTTTGGATTCTAAGAAGCGACGTCTAAAACGATTACTTGTAGATAAGGCACTCCTATGGTTAGTACTAAGAAGTTGATACTTCGCATTGAGTTCTTCCAAGGAAAGATTTCTTAATTCACCATCAGAAATATTATTTTGAGAGGCATTAAGATGCTCAAGAAGAGTATCATCATCAACAGGATGATGAAGAGATTGAAATAGAGAGGATGCCTCATCAGTAAGACGGTAAATTTCTGCAAGAAGACATAATCAAGATGGAGTGCAAGTAACAAACAAATAAAAGAGGGGACATGAAGAGTTACGCACCAACTAACTGATCACTTCTCTTCTGAAGATTAGTTATATGGTTCTTAGAAGTGGAAACATCAGTTTCTAATTGATTATTCCTCTGACGAAGATAAGATGCGTCATTCTCATGAGTGCAAACTTGGGCCTTGAGTTTAATATTCTCAGCATCAAGCTTGCGAAGTCTTCGATGATAATATGATGAAACAACATAGGACATGCGGGCCATCTGCGAAGACATATATAGGGTGAATATTAAACATCATTCTTATCAAAGATATCAAAGCATTATCACAGAGGGTACGAAGGTATAAGGATTACCAAAGAGCCAAATGAGAATTGAAAACTTGGACTTATCGCTGAGGAAACTCCGCGGAGGGTTTCATGATCCAATGAAGCAGCATCACATATCTTCGCAACCGTTTTACAAGTGCGAGTCAGTTCTTCATTACCAACTGCCGACATGGAGTCGGAGAAGATATTAGACAAATGCTCCATTGAAGATGTGATTGAAGGGTCTCCATTGAGAAGAATATCATCATCATCACTAGAATGATAACTTGAGGAAGAAGGAGGAAGTGATTTTCGCTTCTTTGGAGGATTCTTAGAAGAAGACTTAGAAACGGTCTTCTTGATACGAACTACACATTTACCTTTAACACTTACAGCCTCGCCAGAACCACTAACCTCTCCAGCGTCAACCTTTGCACACATATCAAGATAAGAAACAGAGGCAACAATATTGTTAAAATACGAGAGAAGGTATTTCTTACTTCATCAGTGATCGAACGTAGAGCTTCCACTGTGCTCTGTCTCCCATGAGCCTTTAGGTCTTTCTTCAACTTAGCAATCTGAAATCAATGAAAGTTAGCGAAACAGACAATAAGTTGAATAATGAAAGATAAACAAGCGAAGTTATAAAGGAAATACCACATCTTCTCTCTCAGACCACTTGAAATCCCAAGGATTGTAAGCGGGAAAACCCTCAGGGAGAGGATTAATTGATCCATCAACATTAACACCAGAAAAGTAAGGACCTTGTAAGATGATGTGGAAAACATTCCAGCGATCATCCTTCGAATATCGCGCGGAATTATTAGTTTTGTCATGAAAATCAACATCCCGCATGATCCTATCCTCTTTTGCGATGCCATCCTTCCTTTGCAAGCGGATGTGTTAACGAGATAACTCATTCTTCATGATAACAATATCATAGTTAGCTAAGAAATTCTCTACTGTATACTCTGCAGGGTTGATCTCTAAGTCCGCATACTCAACTTTCCAATTTCTTTTTGGGTAGAGGGACTCTAGTCCAGCTGCGCGATGAGCGAACTCTACCATAATTCTGATGCAATCACCGCTCAGCTGAAAGATACCACGCGAAAATTTTGTATCAGAAAGAATCCTATAGAACAACGGAATTCGGGGATTATAAAGAGGGATATGAAGGCCATCGCGAATTTGCCCAACTGAGATGATGATCTTTTGGTCATTCCAACTATCAAATGAAAACCATCTGGGATTAAGAGTTGAAGTGGATTTTGATTTGGGGGGAACAGATAGTGCAAAGCCTCTATTTTTGAAATCCTCTCGAATCCTGTCGAACTCTCTGTCGTTCTTCCAACTAGCAGGAGGCATTTTAAGTATGATAATGAGGGTAAACAAAAATAATCAGATCAATTAAGATCAGGGTGATAATAAAAAGGACGAGAAGTAGAATGGAAGTAAAACGCGGAGATGAAGAGATAAAAAGAAGATGATAAAAAAGTACGATCAACCCAAAAAACAGAAGAACATCAGCAAGATTTTAATTAAAAGAACAACAACAGAGAAAAATAACAGATGCAAAGAGAAAATGAAGAAAGTGAAAAGAAGAAAAAGAGTAAAGAAGAGATTTATTCCCGATTCCCATGATAGTTATCTCATTAATGCGATGATTGAAAGTGAACGGATAGGAATAAGCGGTTACAAGAGACGTGTCAGATAATGAATGGGTGAGAAGACACGCGTAAGTTATCATGCCTAAATTGGGGAATTATGTCGGCAGAAAAGAATACGAAAAGATGAATGGGTGCGGCAGTATAAATTGGAGGTTCTCATATCGCTCTCTTTTCCAAAGAAACGACATGAGAAGAGGCAAAATGTAGATACAAAATACCGCACACCAATAGCGTATGCGAGGTAATGGTTATCAAGACCAAGCGAAGACATTCGCACACAGCCTATTCAGAATGACGTACCAGATGACGTCAGCCTGATCACGGGTAAACTGTGAAGATCATGCGATATTATAAAGTATGTTCGAGAAGAGTCAATGTAAGTGTGCGTTTATTACACACTTCAGATCCGAAAATAGGGGTTTTATTAGCTATCATCCACTATGTAAACCCCTATATAAAGGACTAAGTGACCTTGTATGAGTAGGGATCTTTGGGGAGAGTTTAGACAAGAAATTTAGGAAAGAGAAAGTTTATTTGTTCTCCAAGTTAGAGCTCTCTCATAATCTTGTATCCAACTTAAAGATTTTAATGAATGTTCTTATGAATTTATGATGATCACTTGAGTTGTTCTTCAAATATCATTAAAGGTGTGGTTGTAGGATTTCCTGCAACTACAACTTCCACTGCTAGCTGTCGAATCCGGCCAGCAGCTTATGTCCACATCTGGTCAGGTTTACCGTCCTCGCAGAGCACCCCTTCCGCGAGCGCTTTTTCTTTGAAGGTTCGTGCTGCACCTTCCTTAAGGTTCCACCACTTAGTTATTGGTGGGTTAGCAGTTCTCTTCCGCTAGAAGCGAGTCTTGATATAGAAATCCGCAACTAAGAGTTTATGTTGGGAAACAACGTCGTCGCCTTCTACTAAAACCTTTCAATCAAAGCATTCCGGCCTATCATCCTTCCTATCTAGGATAAAGTCGATTTGAGTCTCGTGTAGACGACTTTTATAAGTGATCAAATGCGAATTTCTCTTCGGGAGATAGTGTTTGCGATGAAGAGATCGTATGCCCCTGCAAAATTCAGGAAATCCTCCCCCCTTGGTTCAAGGTGCCGAACCCAAATCCACCATGGACCCTTTCGAATCCCCTACCGCTTGCGCCAACGTGTCCATTGAAGTATCCTCCAATGTACGCTTTTCATTTAGTGGGACGACTTTCGTCATACTCTATCATAACCAATTGTCATTAACAACCTATGCTAAAATGGTTCAAATATAAAGAAAAATCAGCCCAAAACAAAAAAAATACAAAGGTTCCTGTGGTACCATATCCGTGAACGGAAATCTCAAGAAATCCCATGACTTTGTCGTAGCAAGTTTTTTATATTATCCATTTGAAAACGCAGATATAATAACGTTTTTCTTTTGTGCATACATGAAAAAAAATATCCGATCAAATACTAACACAGCATGCAGTCGTGTTGTTTTCCTAGAGCCATCAAGTTCCAACAACATCTGAGAAAAGAATGACATGTGAGTCAACAATGGCACTCTGTCGAAAGGAATCTAATAGAACTGGCCAGGCAATCTCAGGGTTAATAAATCAAGGAACAGAGCTATTTAAAAGAGAAGCTGCCCCCACCTGGCAATTGATTCCTAATGCTTGCTTATTTATAGAAACTGGTTTAGTCAAAGTTATTTTAGGAATGGGATTTGAGGTCTATAAATATAAACTGCAGTGCAACAGTTAGGGAAAAGTTCTCTCTGGTTGACAACAGCAACAACATGGAGAAGCTACACTCAGATATGTTAGAAAATATACTTCCGCGTTTACCTATTGAGCCGACTTTACATGCCAAACGTGTATGCACAACCTGGAGAGCGATCCTCCGTAATAAAACTGAAAAGGCAGTGTAGATACCCGAAAAATATCAAAGAAGAAGCGTGGTTTCCCCATATCCAAAAGAAAGAACGAAATAGCACCCAACCTGATGAGGAGGCATCAGGCCCTCCCCTTATCCCGAAGGGGGTGTTATTAAACAAGGACATGTTTTCTAGAAGGATCCAAGGTACAGTTGTACGGTCAGAAGAGGCAGTAGCAAGATAAGGGAAATAGAAAAGGACACACATCCAACATTTCCACTTGAGGAAATAACTATAAATAGGGGTCTTTTCCTAATGAAAGGACTCAGTGATATCATTGTGGGAAATTGTGTTCTACTTCTAGGAACTAGTTTCTACAACCTACTTCTATCTGTACCCTGTATATTCCTTACTGTTTACATTTTGGCGACCACAGTGGGAGACCAGGTCATTAGCTTAGCGCACGATTCATCACATGGACACTGAAAGGTTCACACGCCAGGCTCAGCCATGCGTGTATGGACCGCTTACTGAGATAAAAAAAATGTTGTTCGATATAGAGGAAAACGATCGCTAGAGACAAGCTCTTTTGGCAAAATTGGAAGCTATCGATCCGCCGCCTGGAGGGAATCGTGAAGAAGGTTTAGACTCGCCCCGATTGAATCATGGGTGCGACTTCGATCAAGATCAAAGATTTCGGACTCCTCAAGGGCGATCGCCAGCTAACCAGTCTGCTAACCAACCTATGACGGATGAACAAGCCCGGATCGCCTTGTCAGATGGAAAGTTTACCAAGATGCTCGAAGAAAAGTACGGCCTAGAGACTCAAGCTAGCGCCTACACTATAACATCACCTATCCCGGCCGAAATCCTGTCCAGACCAATGCCAGCCAAGTACAAGACACCGAAGTTTAGGCTGTTTGAGGGAAGTGGTAATGCGACGGAACACATGCATCGATTTACCATGTCGGTTAATGAGTATGCCCAAGACGAAGTCGTATGTATGAGGGAGTTCGGGAAAACTCTGACGGGAGACGTCTTCACTTGGTATATTTCCCTGAAACCCAACAATATACAGTCATGGGGTGATGCAGCAGGTGTTCATGCAAAAATTCTACTCCAAACCTGTAAAGATTTCCATTTCTGACCTAGGAAACACCAAACCGCGAACATGAGAGAGGCTTAAACCATTTGCGGTACGTTTTAGAAGTGAGTCCCTCAAATTTCGGACAGAGGTACTTGAAGAAGAGTTAGTAAACATCTGTATATCGGTGCTTGAGCCTAAGACTCGCAGAATGTTCGAAAACGCCCAGATAACCATGTTTATTGATCTTGAGGAAGCATTTGCCAGGACTGATGCGACTAACGAAGAGATTGTGTCGGCTGAGAAATCCTGGTCTCATTCGGTCGCCTATGCTAAGGAAGAAGGCTCAGGAGCACCAAAGAGGCGAGGTCCACCTGGCATGACAATAGGCGAGGCAAAAGCAGAGCAGAGCAAGAGCCACCTGATTTCCCATGTTCCTACGAACAGGCAGTTGGCCTGCTAAAAGAGTGGATCAAAAATGGCGATATTATCCTCCCAGAACCTAGGAAGGTTCCTACTGATGCCGACAAACGTAACCTGCGCAATTGTCTATTTCATGGAAGGGTAGATCACCCTACTAGGGAATGTCGAACTTTCAAATGGGAGATCTACAACAAACAACAGAATGGAGAGGTAGATGTCGGAGGCGATAATGGCATACAGGATGACCCGCTGCCAGACCATGGAGTGGCAGCCCCGACTCATGACCCAAGAGAAGGAGAAGGGTGCCCGATTGAGGTAGCGGAATAACAAGAAATATACGCTGTATCATCAGGCGGTACGACTGAGCAAATAGCAGAAATGGTGGAAAAGAAACCTCTATTCGCAAACTTCTTCAACGCTTTGGGTTTTGACGTCGCTCAGAGACACCTAGCATCGATATTTCTAACCAGAATCGTAGCCAGAGAAGATGTGAGCGCCTACTTGGATAGGAAGTATCCACTGCCCACCAATGTTATAACCTTAGCTGAGGAGGACAAGGCCGTGAATAGCGACCATACGGGATCGCTGTACCTTACAGCTAGAGTAAAAAAGGACACTTTCAAGCGAGCATTCATCGATACTGGCGCATCAATCAATTTGATACCCCTGCACATCCTAAAGAGCATTGGCAGGAAAGAAGCGGAAATTAAGAAATTCCAAACGAGGATCCAGGGTTTTGGCGGTCTGAGTCAACATACCATTGGGACGATCAACCTAGAAGTCAAGGTCGGCCCAATAAACACAATCGATCCCTTTCACGTGATGGACGTTAATACGGCATATCATATCTTGTTGGGAAGACCTTGGCTAAACAAACATGGAGTTGTTTCATTTACTTATCATCAATGCATTAAATTTATCCTCAACGGAAAACAGAAGAGGGTCCGAGCCACTGAGAACCCATTCTCTGCTGATGAGGCTTGTTATGCTGAAGCAGCCTTCTTTGATGGTCTGAGCGAGCCAAGCGAGGTGGTGACTCGCATCCACTCAATATCGATTCCAGACCGGGAGACGACCTACCAACAAGGAAGCACTAGCCAAGGACGAAAGAAAGACTATGTTGAAGAAGACAAACGACGCTTCCGAAAGGTGTCTCGCCCGGATGGACGTCATGTGTATCGATTATAGCAATTAACCGGGGAAGCCCCGACAGCAGAAGTTAGCATCACAGAAGCGATGGAAACTTTGAAAGTTGAGGACGTCCCTCACGCCTGGGAAAGAATGACGAAGAACGCGCTGCTAATAGGTGTAGAATACACCGTATTTACTGTATAGAGTTTATGCTTTCTTTGCTATTTTTCTTGTGAATTATGTACTTTACGTGTGCTTTTGATCTAATCAGGTGCAATGGAGTCATTTGGAGCGAAATAAGGAGAAATTACCCATTTGGAGCCAAAAAGGCAACAAGGTCAATTCACAGGTGATATTTGGAGCATTCAAGGTTGCGCGAGAAAGGAGATATGCGTGAAATTAAGCTGTCAGTCTCCTAGAGCTGACAGAACTGAGCATCTGGTTAGCCCTTAACCACCACAATGGAGTGCCAGTATCTGATCCGTACGGTTAGAAGCCGAGTTGTTTCTCAGACAACTCAAGTTTTTCTCCCATCTTCGTTTTACTACATTTCACCTGAAAACAAGAAATGGAGGTGCGGCTGAGGAGTTGTGGTCGTTGTTGAGTTGAGAGAGGAATTCATGTGAGAAATTCAGGGGAGATTGAAGTGGTATTGTTCAGAGAGGAATGAGATCGAGGGGATATGTTTTTGTGAAGTGTGGTGGTTCGATAAATAGTGAAGATTGATCTGAGATAGAAGAGATCTGTTGATGCAAGTAATTGACGCTCGAATCGAAGAATTGGTGATGGAATGGAGAGGGGTTTCGAGCATGACTGAGATGGAAGATGATGAACCGAATCGATGTCGTGGAACCGGATGGAGAGATTCAGGGGCAAGATTTAGATAACAACGAGTTCTTTGTTGCCGATTGATGAAAGAAGAAGTGCTTCTCGATTTCAAGGAAGGAATTGATGGAGGATTCGTGGTTGTGTAGGAATGATGGGTACTCGATATTTGGTGGATTGTTGAAATCGAATTTAGGGTTTGTCATCTGAATCAGAGATGGGTTGGATTAGGATTTGATTTTTGCTCGAGTATCAGTTGCTGTAGTTCGATGGTTGACTGACAGCTTTGTGTTGATTACCACATGAAAGAATTAGGGTTTGGTGCTGAAATGGTGTTAGCAATTCGTTCTTGCAAGTAACAAGGGTTGATTGCACAGGAATTGAAGGCTGCAGCGGATACACTGAGCTTGTGCAATGCAGAAATGGGTTCAAGAGAATGGATGCGATTATGATGCTGTAGTGAAGAATGTGGATGAATCTTTACACTCCCAGAAGTGAGCAGGTTTTGGTGGTTGCAATGGACTGGATTTTGGGAAGCTACATGGTTTGGCAATGACTTAATCGTTGGTTTTGAGCTTAGTGAAATTAGGGAGATGGTGGTTGACAATGGCTAGGCTTGGAGATTGCAGGGAGTAGAGCAAGAGTTACATGATGACCTGCAGTGGCTTTTGGCTGAGATGGTTAAGCTGGAATTGATGTGCAACGGAGTATGAAGATGGAATGAAGAATTTAAATGGTTAAAGGAGCTTATGTTGCAGGGAGGCAGTGGTGGTGCAGTTCAAAAGCCGATTTGCAGTCAAGATAAGTTGGAATGGATTGCAAGTGTTTTTTAGTTATCATGGGGGGTTTGAAGTTCAGCCAGACAATGGTGCTATGCAAGCACTTAAACTGCAGCTAAATAGGGAAGCAGTGAGCTAGGTCTGAGACTGATATGGCTGTGTTGTGGAGCTTTTGGGGCTGGTAAGGATTGTCATGAGATGTAAGCAATGCAGGCTAGAAGTTTCTGGAGTTGAGGCAAGTGCAGAGGAGTAAAAGTGTGTATGTGCAGCTGTGCTTGAGAGTGGTCATGGTGCAGGTCTGATAGCTGGGAGAAGCTGAAATGTCACAGGTGCGGTGACCTGAGAAGATGGAGGGGTTATTGTATTGGCAGTGGTTCGAGCTGGTGTTGGTTATTGTGCTAGAGCAAGGGTGAAATGTCAAGAAGCTCAGGGATATTATGACAAGGAATTGCAGGTATAAGCATTAGTTGCAGGTGAAGCATTGGCTAAGGAGGAAGTAATATTGCTGGCCATGAAGGTTGCAGCTGAGAACTAAAGCAATTGCAGGCTAGATACAGTGTGGAGTGTTATCAAATGCTATTGGTATGACTGGTGGATTTTTGAATGGAGCAGCTGGAAGAACAGCAGAAATTTGAATATGAGTCTTTGGAATGGAGTTGGCAGAGTCTGAGTAGTGCAGGGCCATCATGGATGTGCTGAGGTGGTGGTGCACAATGATTGTGCTGCAGAAGTTCAGACCTGCAATGGCTCAGGCCAAGACAAGTCAGCCCAGCTAGTCCACTAACTCATCTGACTCGGTTATTCTTTTGCTAACTCATGAATCTGACTCAGCTGAGTTATAGTATGATTCATCCTGACTCTCCCTGACTCGGTTTGACTCGGTCTGACCGAGTTGACCCGAGCTAACCCGTTGACCCGACCGTTTTGACCCGGTTGACCGGTGACCGGGCGGACTTTGCCGGTCACCGGAACCGATTTCCGGCGACTTTTCCGGCCGTTTTCCGGCCACAATACCAGATTTCCGGCGACCACTTTTGGGGCGTATTTTCTACATGGGTTTCTCCTTCTTATGGGCTTGGTGGATTCTCATCTAATGGACTTTGAAGGCTAGACCTAATTTTAGAAGTTGGAGAAAAGCTATAAAGGGAAGGTCTTCTACAACTTATAATATATCTTATTCTTGGAATTTTGGAGAGCCACTTTTGTTTACGCTTCTAGGGTTTGCTTTTGTTTTTCTTCATTATTTTATTATTGAATATTGATTATGATGAACTCCATAGCTATGAGTAGCTAAACATATTATTGGTTATGGGATAAAAGTTGATTTCTCAACATGCTTTTGATTCAATGAATTAGTTTTGTCTCGGTAATTATTGTTTGTGATTCACAATTAATAGTGTAATAAGATTTGAAAACTTATTAGGTTGAGTCCGGAATCAATCAGATTTGTGTTCATCTCTAGAGCTATATTAGGGTTTTCAATACGAAAAAGTTGTTTATCCCTGATTCTAAGTAGCATAATTGTGGGTAGTGCTTGTAGTGATATATCCTACTAGTCACAAGTGAATCATAAATTTTGTTAAAACGTTTAGTGCTTTTACACATTCGTTTGCATTGATGAGTCTTATTCCATAAAACTTAATGCTTTTAGGGAGTTAAACTTAATTGTGCTTTTACACTTTAGGTTGCTTTCTATGAAGAATTCACATATGCATCTTTTAATGTGGTTGTGATGAAAACGGTGAATTAACTAGGTTATACTTGCGATCAAGGTATCCTAGGACTTTTAATAAATACGAGATTAAAATACCAATTCTAATCATTGATGAAAATACATGTTTGTGAATGATACTATCCCGTGACCAATATCCTCTCCTTATTGATAACTCGAATTACTTACTTTGCCTTTAATTACTTTTATTTGCTTAAATACAACAAACATTCCCCGTGGTTACTTAGAAACTAAAATTTTATAACAACGAAAGCCTCTCTGTGGATACAAACTCTTTCTTATCGCATACTATATTTATATCTAGTTGATTGAGAAAGTGAAATTATATTTGACGGATTGACAACCGACCAGCTGCCCAAACATGATGAAGCAACACAAAAAGTCAACTTGGATACCGAAGAAGACCCAAAATGGATTGAAGTTGGAGCGGCCCTGACAGAAGAGGAAAGTGGTGAGTTACATGAGTTACTAAAAGAGTACAAGGACGTTTTCGCTTGGTCCTATGAAGATATGCCGAGATTAAACCCCGCGCGCCTTGGTCTGTCATGAACTAAAAGTCAGCCCAAGCAGTAAACCCATAAGGCAACCCCGACGCCAGTTCCACTATGAAACTGAAGCACAGATAAAAGTCAAGTAACAAAGCTACGGAAGCGGGGATATATTAAACCCATACATTACCCAACATGGCTTGCGAATATTGTACCTGTAGAGAAAAAGAACGAACCATTCGATGCTGCGTAGATTTCCGAAACCTAAATCGCGCTTTCCCCAAAGACGAATTCCCCCTCCCCAACATCGACATGACAGTAGATGCAACGTGTGGGTATGACATGTACGCATTCATGGACGGGCACAGTGGTTTCAACCAAGTCAGAATGAAAGAAAGCGACGCGGCTAAGACGGCGTTCTCCACTCCCATAAGAAACTTTTACTATGTTGTCATGCCTTTTGGCTTGAAGAATGCCGGGGCGACTTATCGACGGGCGATGACTTCCATTTTTCATGATATGAATCATGAAATCGTCTAAATTTATGTGGATGACCTTGTGATTAAAGCAAAGAAGCGAGAAGAATTCGCCCAACACCTTCGCCGAGTTCTCCAGCGATGTCGAAATTCTAATCTAAAGATGAATCCGTCCAAATGCGTGTTTGGAGTCACTAAGGGGAAATTCTTAGGGTATCAAGTCACCAGCAAAGGGATTGAAGTCGATACTGCTAAAGCCGAAGCTCAGGGAAGGCCGCATAAGAGAGATAGTAGACTGTTGAGGAGGCTAACGCCTCGCCCAAACAACTAGGGGACTTAATGTAGATACCCGAAAAATATCAAAGAAGAAGCGTGGTTTCCCCATATCCAAAAGAAGGAACGAAATAGCACCCAACCTGATGAAGAGGTATCAGGCCCTCCCCTTATCCCGAAGGGGGTGTTATTAAACAAGGACATGTTTTCTAGAAGGATCCAAGGTACAGTTGTACGGTCAGGAGAGGCAGTAGCAAGATAAGGGAAATACAAAAGGACACACATCCAACATTTCTACTTGAGGAAATAACTATAAATAGGATAAATAGGGGTCTTTTCCCAATGAAAGGACTCAGTGATATCATTGTGGGAAATTGTGTTTTACTTCTAGGAACTAGTCTCTACAACCAACTTCTATCTGTACCCTATATATTCCTTACTGTGTACAGGCAGGCTTCCTTTTCTCTTATGCTGAGGTTCAGGGTGCTTATAGGCTTAGAGAAAAGCTTTTCTATGAAGATGAGTATGATCATGATGATCATTCAAAGATGATGAACTACTACTCTGACAACAAATGTATTACGGAGACAGAACACGACAGATTGATTATAAAATGCGCTCCGAATAATGTTATGGTTGGGTCTTGCAATGGTTTGGTTTGTTTTGCCAAATATAATGTGGTTGCTCCAGATCCTTTTCTAGTATGCAACCCGTTAACCGGAGAATCTGTCTTTCTTCCGGAATTCGAATTCCCCCGGGATAACAAACCAAGCCTGCCTAGGTTCGGTCGTCTAGCAAGTGGGTTTGGTTATTGTCCTTGAACTAATCACTACAAGGTTATCACAATATATTATCTTCAGGAGGAACACTTTTGACATGCTCAAGTATATACTGTTGGCGGTGAGTGGAGATACATTGGATTTATTGACCGTTACAATCGTAGCACGTTCATTTCTTCATCAGGTATCTATGCGGATGGAGAGCTTTACTGGTTGCAGCGACGTGGTCATAAGGTACAAGAAAGCGAGATTATGGCCTTTGATTTGGAGCATGATGAGTTCCATTACATCCCATTGCCATGTTCTGAAGATTTTGAATACAGTTGTCGTATGATTCGTATTCCTCCACTCAAGTTGCTTGGAGGGAATAATAATTTGTACTTGGTTCATACAGGAGGCCATACAACTTCTCGCGCTGACATATGGGTATACCACAAGAGAAGTTCTCCGTGTTGGATTAAGGAGTTTAGTATACAACTGGAAAAGGCATATTGTACTCAGCCGTTCGCAATCACAGAGAGGAAAGAAGTTCTAATGTGGTACACATTTCATGGCAGGGGACTCTATTTCTATGACTCGAAAACTTCTACCTTAAACAAGCTTTGGAGTGATAAGGCTATGCGAACGATATATATGTACATCGATGCAATTCCTCATATACGGAGCACTGTTTCTTTGAAAGATTTGGGAGAAACTAATGCCACTTCTTTGAAAGATTTTGGCGAAGCAACAAAGGCGAAAAGTGGAGGGACCAAAAAAATTCCTAGAAATAATTAGGAAAATTATCTGTACAAATGAACTTGGTGTTCTTTTGGATTAGTTTCATAAAAATGTGTACAAATTTTTTCTTATTTGAATAACTAATTAATTATTTTAATCATAAAAACATCAGCCTAAAAGACTAAAAATAATCAGAAGTAAAAAGAAGAATCGGACTTCTAACACTATGGATATTACTCTTCCATGTCAATGAACCAGATAAAAGTTCTTGGTCTGGAGAGACTCTTTTACCCTTCACCGTAACGGTAAAACTTATTTTCTGGAACCTCTTTGTGAATACCAAACTCATGGGTTTCACTGTAATATCTACTTCTTTAGGTGAAACAATGGTGGCATTGTATATCGATTTTGCAGGACCGACGTTCGTGACGGTTCTTTTGAAAACCGCAGCGACTGGCTTCTTATCGGTTGTTTTCATAGTTACTTGCATAGTTGGATAATTTAGAGCATCATGACCACTTGGAGGAGGTAATTCTGAACAGTTCACTGATTTTGAACCCACGATGATTCTGATACCGTCATCTTTATAACGTTCTTGACATAAGAATTGGATGTAGGGTAATTGATTCATGTCGTAGATTAATCCTGGATGCACTGCTTGCTTCGGGTTTACTTGACCAGCTCCGTATGCAAGTTCGGCATTTACATCCGGTCTCATGTGCGTTGCTGTTAATCAAATTCGAAAATTGTGAACTAGGATTATTATTTGAGTATGGACTTGGAAATCTAGGACTTTGAGTGATTTTTGAGTTTGTCTTACCGGTGGTGAGTATGGCAGATTTAATGGCAGAAGGAGACCAAGCTGGATGGAATGACTTGACGTAAGCGGCAACACCAGCGACGTGAGGGCATGACATGGATGTACCTGACAGGATGTTGAACTTGGAATGCTTGGTATCACCTTCTATACCACTTATTGACCTAAGAGGAGTAAATGCTGCCAAAATGTCAATGCCTGGTGCGGTGATATCGGGCTGTTCAATAACAGAAGGCAATCAGTATGACGGAATGCAACTTTTAGCCGACGATATACTCTAAGCATTTGTCAGAAGTTTCATAAAAGTGATTTGCATTTTTACAAGCGCTTTTCTAGTGCAAAGATGTTAAACTTCTTACTTTGAGTAGACGGCGCGAACCAGAATTAGGCCCTCGCGATGAAAAGGATGCCACAAATGGAGCTTTAACCTTCATTTCTTGGGTCTTATATATAACAGCCGATGGTGATCTGCATTTTTTAAAATTTCAGCAAGGTAAGAATTCAGTTTTAAGTTATAAAACCCAAAGCCAATACTAGATCATTTTATTTTCATTGTTTTTACGTACCTGGTTGATTTTATGTAATTTTTAACCATTTTGGTGAGAGTTTCATTGATGACAGTTCCAGACGCCATGAAAATTTGAGCAGTATCGGGATTCAGTGAACTATCTAAGAGTGTTCCCGTTCCTCCAGCTTTAGCTACAACAGAATCAACACCCCATGACTGTAGTTCACATAACACAACTTTTCCTTTTACCTTCTTTGGGTCCAAAGTATCATCCGTACAATACTCACTGTAGTCAGTAAAAAAGAACAAAAATAAATTTAGTCTTAAATTCACAGCTGTATCAATGGAGGATTCTTATGATCAGTCTGCTACCTAGATTCCGATGGATCAACGGACTTATTGAAACCAGCATCGGCTCCATTAATTAAGGGATACATTTTTTGCTTTGGACTAACGGCGTTAATTCCAATTCCCTGCAATTCCACACAATGACGAAGCCAGGAATCAACAAAACAAAGAACATAATGAAAAACGAACCACAATAGTGCAGTACTTACATAGAAAGATTTCCCATTGCCCAACGTAACTTTACTTCTGTATTCTCTATCAATGCCACTAGCAGCAACCGTTAAAATCCAAGGGGCGTGGTTAACTACCGAAGCCAAGTCAGGTCCCTCATTGCCAGCTGAAGCAACTGTTATGATTCCTTTCTTCATAGCATGAAATGCTCCAATAGCTATCGGATCCTTAAAGTAATTCTCAGAGTTACCACCAATTGATATCGAGATTACATCAACACCATCTTCAATAGCTGCATCAAAAGCAGCTAATAAATCCATATCTTGACAACCAGAACTTGCCCAACATACTTTGTACATTGCTACTCTTGCTGCGGGTACTGCTCCTCTCGCCGCACCCTTTCCTAGTCCTAATAGGTTGGCACCGTTTACTACATTCCCTAATACTGTTGATGATGTGTGCGTCCCATGTCCTTGTACATCAAGTGGTGATAAATCATCTAAGTCGTCATGCTCTTTGTCTAGTTTGAAGTACCTTCCTCCTACTATTTTACTTCAAATTAAAACAACAAACAAAAAAGAAGATTTCTAGTTTAGAATGTTGCTTTTCATGATTTAAGTAAGTAGATTGAGAAACAAATTAAAGCGCTTGATAATGAGACATTAAAGGTTTAAATCCTAGCTAAACATAAACTGCCTATACTTAATGGGGCCTTGAGATGCATAAACTGCCTAAAGTATTGTTGTTATCTGTAGAAATGTTTTGTTTTACTGTATTTGTAAGGAATTTTTTTTTACTGATAACATTTTTAATCTAGCATCATCATAACTAACCATCAGGAAATATAAACAATGTTTTAATCAGGTTAGTTTCGGTTAATTTGAGAATTTAATTAGTTCAGTTAATTTGGACAAGTTTATGCCACACGAAGCTTTCCCTATCAAAATAAAGATCTTGCCTCAATCATATGCACAAACAAAAATTATTCCTATTTTCTTCCTTAATTTTTTTGTGTTAGTAAGTTGTAAAAGAAAGAAGGCAAAGCTAGTGATCAATACTAAAATCAGTAAAATAACAGCCACACTTCATGACTATATCTGTTTGATTGATGTAGTCAAGTAAAGGGTATATGTAACCCCCAACGTTTTTTTTTTTTTTTTTTTTTTTTTTAATACTCATAGAGTCTGCTATTACAACAGAGTACTTTATGTCACTATATACGGAGTACTTAAAAATATTGAGGGTTATGCACCAATTTGTTACCCAGCTAGCGTTACTTACTTGTTGCAAGAAAAATTGGCATAAGGGCCACAAGATCCCTTCCATTTAGCAGGTGGAGGACCAAACCCTTTGTCATTAAAGCTCTCAGATCCCGGCGTAATCCCTTTAAATTCAATTTTACTATTTGATTAGCAAAGCATAACATACTAATATCAAACTTGCAAATTCTCTATTAGTGATGTATATGTACCTGTATCTATTAAACCCACAACTAGATTGCTCTCTAGTTTCACCTTTCTCTTAACATTTTGAGGAAATCCCAAGAAATCCCATGTTTTTGTTGTATGAAGTTTTCTTTGTTGATTAGGAAACACCGAAACAACACCTCTCGAACCTACACAAAGAAATTAACATTAGGACTCGAAATAAAGACAGAACAATAATCCATGTATACACACTATACATACTTTCTAGTTGCTTAGCTTCTTCAGGTGATAACTTTGCGGCGAATGCATTAAAGTTGTTGACGTAACTGTGTACGATCGAATCCTTTGCAGCAAGCTCGCTGTTTTATGGTCATCATCAAACTAATATTAACATCTTGGATTATCTGACAAATTAAAGTGCATGAGGTAATAATTCTAGGGAGATTATAAGAAAATGCATGCACCTTCCAACAACATCTGACAGAAGATTGATATGTGAATCAACAATGGAATCCTTAAGAACTGGTGAATCACCCAAATATACAATATAGAATTTCTGCAAATAACAGAAACATCAATATCAGATTCATATTCTTAACTAATCATTACTGATTAAAAGATCTGAATTAACAATAAGACATGCAGTAATACCTTCTCTTGTTCATCATCTCCATTGACAGTAACAAAACATGCACATATCATCTGAACTAGAAGTAAAACACAAACAACACGACGACGAAAACATCTATCATCATCGTCATCTCTAGATGCTAACAACATGTTTATAGCAATCAAATCAAATCAAACTAAGCCAAAATACTTTGAGTAATATCTCTCTGATCAACAAATGGATAAAGTTGTAAACTAGTAATAGAGTTTAGTAGTCGTATTCTTTAATTCTTCTCACTTAGCTGTATATATAGTTTTTGTTTGCAAGTAAAGTGATGTATATTTGTTGAATGGCGACTGTAGAATGGTGTAACTTTAAGATTTGCTCATAAAAACTCATTAAAACAAATAAAACCTAATTTTGCCAATTCTAGGTTAGGGGTTGCTGTAATATCTGGTTATTGTTGGTGTAAAATCGTAGAAGAAACCTCATACTTCGGATCCAAGAGACCTTATAAACACATTCCTTTTCATTCGAATCTTCCAACTTACTAGACTTCCGGCTCTTATCCAGTATTATGCTGACATGTCATCTAAAAATGAGATTCTAAATACGCAAATATACATACATTTGGCCTTGTCACTGTTTTATATTTTCTTTGATGATTATCCAATTTCTAAAGATCTTATTTTGCACATTTTGATGGATTTGTGCATGGTTACTAAACTTTACCCCCATTTCTTGAATTTCACTCATGGGAAATGCTTAAAAATTCAATGGTTCTGGTTGCAAATTGAGGTTGAAAGTCAAGGAATTACAAAATTTCTCCTCACATCTCGTTTAAGTAAAAATCTACTTATATTTTACCATACAGTTGACAAAAACTATCCTCCATATTTCATATTTTATTCTCTCATTTATGCGTTCAGTGTGGGCATTTTAGTCATTATGATGAATTTGTTTTACTAATACCAGTATTTAAGGATCGAATCTGTGCTTTGAATGGTCAAATTTTCTCGACGTCTGAACGGAATTTTTATTGTGTATGAATAGAGCCTTCAATCTTTTTGATGTACTACCTCTTTAAGTTGAAGCACGTATTCTTTAATTGGACGGCTAAGTGATGGAGCCCATTTTGCTTGGGACTGGTTCGCTTCCAGACCTAACTTATGTGTCCAAAATTTTCATTCCAGTTTGGAGGTATACCCAGTTACAACCATTCCCACTACATTTAGCTTTTTTGTTGCATGGGAATTTCATATGTTATTGTTTCACCTGAAATTGGTTTTAATAACTTCGGCCAAGAAATAAAGTCACTGAATTTTGGTTTACTCGAAAGCAACCTGCAACAACAATCAGTTTAAAAAATATAGTCAAGAAGTAAAATTGTTGGGTCTTGATGCTCAAAAATTTTATTAAACTAAAATCGCTTTTCAGCGGTGCATATGACCAAAATAAAATAAAATTGTTGAATGTTGATATTATATTTGAAAACTCTTGAATTAATTAAAAAGTCATCAACATTTTTATTCTAGACACCAAATGAGGCAAATTTGTTGCTTTGGGATAAATGAGCTAAAGGCCTAACCAGTTTGCAATTGGCCCAAGGTATGGTAGGGTCTATAAGGCTAAAGGGAGATGTAAAGCAAGAGCTTAACCAAATGTAGCAAAAAGAATTCTCATTGGGATTTAAAGAAGCACACCTACAAACAGCAAAGAATGTCCATTATTAACCATCTTAAAGTTACAAAACACTGTGACTCTCTCTTTAAAACCGAAAGCATTTTTCCATACCAAATATGAAAACAATAAACTTTTCAAAAGCTCGTAGTGGAAATCTAAGGGGGGATGCCTTTGATGTATCAAAAGCTCACAAGGAAAGTTTAGATTACTTGTACACAAAATATAACTCTTAAAAAGGAAAATTCTCATTAGATCAGCTTTCAAAGCACAATTACAAAGGCTAGCTTGACAAAGAATGTTTGTTTGGTTAACCTTCAAAAACTTAAATGTAAATTGAGGTTTAAGTCGACTTTCTAAAAATGGGTATTAATCGAAGTGTAAAGATTACTTGAGCTAAGTGCTTCACTCAACTGTGGTACTCGAGAGCAGAATTAGGATATTTTTCTTACCTTAGAAAGTAATTAAGACTAGGCAACTAAGACTCTAGGAGAGAGTACTTCTGCCTCATTATTGCACATTTTTACTTGTAGATGATGTGAACACATAAATTACGAAGGCATCCACGTGTTCACAAACAATATTCGCATTCGTAAATAAATAACACTGCAAGGGATAAGATAAATATAAGGCGGTATGAGATACGATGACTCACCGACTCAGAGTCTTTGGACTCGTCATCGTCTAGTCGATAAGGGATTGAATCGTACATCCTACACAATTACGATGCATAGCATTACGAGAAATAAAGGGTAAAGCGTAAAGTAAAGTGCTAAAATGTAAATGAGACAAGGATTTACGTGGTTCAGCACTAAGGCCTACATCCACGGGGTATTGAGTTTCACTATGTATTAAGAGGTTACATAAATAGTCGAATGACTTTAAGTGTGTTACGATGCTTGGGGAAATAGAATTCATACCTACTCTTCCTATTTCTCTTTCCTATGTTCTTCTCTAGTTACTTAGAAACTGGTCGACCCCTTCTCTCTTAGTGGAGAGGGGTATTTATAGGGAAGATACGTTGAGTCCACCGTCAGAGGCCGTTTGAGCCTTATCTTCTTGTTCTCTGTGCTGATCCCGCTAGTGTCTTTGCTCTGGACCGATGCCCCCAGCGGCTATACTCGATGACGATGGGTCGACGCTTTCTCCCACGTACCTTATGGTTAGAGTGTTTAATGCGGGTGGTTGGGTCGCCTGCATGCGACAGTCAGCTGTCTGTGGCTCCCATCCCATCCATGTCAGTCAGCCTTTCCCCCATCGTTGATTCATAGATCCCTCTCGGGATGGGGTAAAACAGATCTTCGGATATGTTCATATGCTTCGCAGTGGCTCATTCCTTCAGTGTTCCTCGGATCTTAGCCGTCAGATCATCTCGAAGATGTATAGATGGCGGATGCCCCTTGGGTGTTTGTGCATGTCATCGTGTCTCGATGTCCTGGATTATAAGCCTTCCACGTGTAATCCCTTGGGCACGTGGCGAGTGATGAATTATGTGTATACAATTTTCCCCTTTTCTTCTAGCCTGGATGTTAGTAAATGTTAGAAGAAAACTGTTTTCACAATCTCTTCATCTCTCCATAATAACTTCTCCTAGATTCAAGGGCACGTTTCCCACTCTTTTGCAATAACTTCTTCTCGAATCGTGGGACGGTTTTTATCATTCTTGGTGCTATATAAGGGAGAGAGAATGTCAATTTTTGACATAAATTCTATTCCTTCTTCATTCTTCTGTCAGTCCTTAATTTCTTCTTCTCTCTGACCTTTCCTTCTCTTCTTTAGTTTTTCCTTTTGTTCTTTAGTTCTTAAATACTGCTGGTGTCGCTGTGGATAGAAAATCCTAGGATTTTTCGAGGTTTTGACTGCTGTCGCTGTTCATCGTTCTCTCATTAATTACTTTCGTTCCTCTCCTAAAGCTTTTGATACATGTATGAAGCTTTATTTATTTTTATTTTATTTTTCTAATCTTGATTGATTATTGCTTTTCTGCTGCTGTGTTCTTGGTTTTGTGATGAAGAACAAATATACGAAAGTATATATACTTGCCCCTGTTTTTCATCACTAAACCTGCGACTTCCCGTCTGTTGATTTAAACTTGTTTTTGATGTTTATGAGTAGTCTAGGGTTATCTGTTTGTTACGGATTTTAGGGTTTTCAGATGACGTTTCTGATGGTTTTGAAGAAGTTAAAAAATTTACTTTACGATCTTCATCATTCCTTCTGTTTAATCTTCGTGTTGTTTCTGTGAGTCTTCGTAGTTATGGCTGATCGTCATCGGGTTCTGATGCTACCCTTCCTTCAAAGATTACCGCTGTTGTTAAGGTATGATTCTTTGTTAGGCTGTATACTTGCCCCTTCTCTTCTTAGTTTGGGATTTTACCCAAAGTGGGGAGAGAATAACCCTCAAGCTAACTTTATATCATATCTCTAGGTAACAAAGAGGAAAAAACTTGGACCACTTCAATCATACACCGCTTCTACCGAGGGGACGGAAATACCCGATGAAGTTGTTAGTCCTGTGAACGAAGAGTTCGAAGAATAAGAGGTCACCGACGATGAAGAGCGTATTGATACTTCTCCTCATAATCACGAGGATGGTGTGAATAATGGTGATGGCGCTGTTGAAATCGAGATTGCCCCTGATGGCGGGGGAACTGTTGAGAAAGAAGTTTCCCCTGGTGGTCTTGGGTCTACTTCTCCTTTAGATCAACGGAACGAAGAGGTAAATCCTAAGTCGTCTCTCCCCACTGGGTCTGGCCCGGAATTTTCTTTCGGAAAAATCCATTCCACTGGTGGGCCAATTGATGTGAACGCTGTTATGGGATTAGCTTTGGAATTTTCATTGTTTTCCCCAAACGATGAATGGGATGTCCTAGGTGAGACCGTTGGTGAGAAAGTTGTTAACGTGGAAGAAAGTTCTGAGGGCGACGATGCAGAAGCTCTTTCCAACCAGGAGGCCGAGGCTAGGAAGAAATATGAAGCCCATAAAAATGTTGATCTTTGGAACGAAAGTTATTACTGATGAGGCTTCAGTTGAGGTATCTCCAGAGGACTCTCCGCAGTCTTTGATGCAGGGTGGTGATGATGCTATCTTAGACTCGTTAATGAAGAAGAAACTAATGTTCGTTCCCAACCCTTCTTCAATAATTCTTGGTGAGAAGAATTCTGATGCCTTTACCCATCGGACGATGCAGCTGACTTCTGAGGAGAGAGTTGCAGAGGTATGGGATAAGTACTTGAAGGCCACTTCTACTAGCTTCCTGGTCGATCCTCCATCTGATGTTGCTGATATGATGGCCATCGCTGATGGGTATCAGTACGACTTTCCTCAGCAGCGTGTTCTCGAGGTATGTCATCGAGATTCTTCTTAAATTGTGTTTATAAACTGTGTTCTTTAAGAAATGAAGTTCGATTTCTTGTATGTTCCATTTATTACAGTGTCTTATCTGCTTGGTTTTGATGCAGATGATGAGAAGTGAGCATTGAAACCATACTCTGTATCAGTTTTTTAGGGCGAAGGCCCTCAAACTTGAGGCTAAGCTTCGTCATCGGGAAGAAGAACTGACCGTCTCCGAAGCTACCACTTCTGCCAAGGGATAAGGAAATCTTGGAGCTGAAGAATAGACTGAAAAGGAAGGAGCAGCTGGGTGTTGAATAAGAGAAGCTTCGTCTCGACTTAGCTCTTGCTCGCAGCGAGTTGGAGAAGGCTCGTAGTGATGCTTCGTCTTCTAAAGGTTCGTTTTCTTCTACTATCTTCCTCTTCGTATCTCCGTTTCATCTTCTTAGTGCGCTGTCTGAGTCCCCCCGCCCTCTCCATTTATCATTTTTTATTTAACCCCTATCTCCAGTGAGTGATGATCCAGAGTTGATATGGCTTCGGAAAGAAAGGGCTCGGCAGGTTTTTCGAATCAAAGAGTTAGTGCAAAAAATTAAGGACGAAGCCAATAAATGGAACGCTCTAGTTGACAAGCATAACAAGCTGGTAGCTGAATGGAGGGTGAGAAAAACCAAATGATTGATATGCGAAATAGCTACACCACCGTATGTGAGAATCTTCGTGAGGCTCATGAGAATGCCTCTAGTCTGGAGACCAAGGTAGTACAATGGGAAGAAGAGATATGTCAAGATCGCTCTTCTCCTGATCTGGAAGTGTCACATTATATACAACGGCTCGTTCGCGAGAGAGATGACGCTAGGGCCGAGGCCCATGCCCTTAACAATGCTCTAACCGCTTCCCGAGAGGATGTTGCTCATTTAGTTGAGTTTGAAAGGAGCCTTGAAGTGAATATGTACATGCTTAACAACGGGATAGAAGAAATGAATAACGAAGTCAATCATCTTCGTCATTTGGACTTCATGAAATAGGTAGAGTTAGATGAGTGCCAATTTGCTCTCACAACCCTTCGATCGGATTATAAGAGAATGTCGGACGATTATGACTTTCTTGATGAAGCCCGGGACGCTGTAGTTAACGAATATGAAATAGCTTCGGCTAATGTCGAAGGTATATTATTATTTGGTCGTGGGTATCTTAGTATTTTAACTTAGTTAACTATTGTATCTTCTTTTTTAGAGCTCGAGGGACAAATTCTCGCTGCAAATGAAAAGCTTGACAAGGATCAATCTTCCTTAGTGCAGCAGGAAAGCCAGACAACATATTATAAGGGCTTAGCTGGGTCTCGGGACCAGGCGGCAAAGGAGGCGGCCAAAGAAGTCGCACATCTGTCTTCTCTGCTGTCGCAGGCTGAGCTCAAGAATACAGTGATTGCTTATAAGGCTCGTTGTTAGCTAGCCAAAGAGGTCAACAAAACTCTGACTAGGATCGAGCAGGGCCTCTTTAAAGATCATGGAATTACGAAGAACTACCCGCGTCGCTCCATGCCCGAGCCCTTGACTTTCTCTTCATGTCCCTCTTCGGGTAGAAGTGTGCCTTCGTCTCAGAAGAAAAGCCATGTTGATCAGGTTGAATCATCCAAAGGAAAGAAGATTTCCTTGTTTGTTATAGAAAGTTGATCTTTGTTGATTACCTGGCTTCGGGCCATTTTTTGATGTATTTTTGTTTTCTTGCGTACTTTCCCCAACCTTGTAATCAACTTTTATGGAATAGATCATCGTTTATTTGAATCTTTGCAACTTAAGTTTTTTCTGCAGTATTAATTCAGTTTTTAGATACTAAGCTTAGTAAAATAAAGAATGATAAAAGTGTTTGATTGCGATGCCGAAGGTATGCACCTTCGTGATCGTTTTGAGACATGTCCCCCGCTGGCTAATCCCTGGCCAGGGGATTCCCAGACGGCGGGGGTCGGGGCAGCATTCCCAGATATGTGGTATGTTATTGGAATATTTAGATGTACCCATTTCGCTGAATCACTGCCTTGCTATTGATTGTGTATCTCTTTCTGCTGGATACCTTCCCCATGGTCGTACACTTTATAGACGCTGATAGGGGAGTCCCGAGAGATGGTGTATGCCTACTTTCTACAATGGATAATTTTACAAAAAACTTATTTGTTTGATTGATAGTTCGAGGTCTGCTACGCCTCGTCCAGAGATAGAAACATGTCAAGTAGATACGCTTCCTTCTTCTTCTGGTATTCTTCACGCAGATGCAGAGTTGCGCTTCCTTATGGATAGTATGGCCTGAGATATTTTGCATTCCAAGGGTGTCTGAGGACCTCCCCTTTTAGGTTGCACAGGTAGTAAAATCCATTCCCTGCGATGTCGTGTATAATAAATAGTCCTCCCCATGTTGGTGCTAGCTTGCCCCACTTTTCTCTCATTTGGTATTGGGGTATGGTTCGAAGCACATACTGTCCTTCTACAAAGTTCCTAAGTTTAACCTTCTTGTTGTATTCCCTTGCTAATTTTCCATTCTTTGCAGCATTGTTTCCCTTCTTTCTTCTAGGTCATCAAGCCTCTCTAGCATCATGTCTGTTGTAAGGTTCTTCTTTCAAGCTTCGGTCTTTGTGGTGGGCATGATGATCTCTGTAGGGATGACTGCCTCAGCTCCATAATTGAGAGGGAACGATGATTCCCCGGTGGCGGACCTCCGGGTTGTCCTGTATGCCCATAACACGTTGTGTAGCTGCTCACACCATCGTCCTTTATGTTCATCCAGCTGCTTTTTGAGGATAAACGCGATGGTCTTGTTTGTGGCTTCGTCTTGGCCGTTGCTTTGAGGATAAATGGGGGTTGATTTATTCTTCCTGATTTTGAAGGTATCGAAGAGCATATCTATGTTCTTCCCCTGCAGTTGTTTGCCATTGTTGGAGACAATTTCCACAGGGATTCCAAACCTGCAGATGATATTTTGGAAGATAAAAGTGAATACATCAGAGTCGCGGATCCTTGCTAGGGCCTTAGCTTCTACCCACTTGCTAAAGTAGTCTATGGCCACAATTAAGAATTGTCTTTTCCCCGACCCCGTGATGAAAGGTCCAACTATTTCTATTCCCCATTTGGCGAATGGCCACCGGAAATCAACAGAATTTAGCTTCGTTGCGGGAGCTTGGATTTTTTAGCGAATCGCTGGTATTCTTCGCACCTCCTGGACATCTTAGCCGCATATCGTACCATTTGTGGCCAGTAATACCCTTGCATTTTTGCCTTATCTGCTAGTGACCTCATTCCACTATGGTTTTCTGCGTCCCCATAATGGATTTCCTTCAAGATGTAATGTCCTTCCTGTCTTGATAAGTATCGTAATAGCGGTCTAAGGAAGGATTTTTTGTACAAGATTCCATCACGAAGGTCATACATCCCAGCCTTTTATTTATTTTCCTGGCTTGCTTCAGATCCGGTGGAAGAGTTCCCTCTTTAAGGTAGAGGTGAAACTCAGCTCTCCAATCCTCTTCCTTGGTAAAATCCTCATCTTCTTTCGCATTTGCTACGATATCATCTTCAACAAAATCTTCGGCGATGTCTTCCCCTACGTCATCGTCAGCGATGTCCTCCCCTATATCGTCTTCACGATTTGTAGCGAAGGACTGCTGTGGAATGATCAAAGTTTCGTATACCCTTGTTACCTTGATGGCCTCGACGCTTTCATCTTTCAACATGGATGATATGTATGCTAAGGCATCGGCATGTCTGAGTTCTTTTCTGCATAAATGCTGGAATTTGATACCAGGTATCTGGGCTTCCATTGTCTGGGATAGAGTCATGTATGCTGATAGGGTCTTATCGTATACGTTGTACTCTAGCCCTATTTGTCGTATGACTAGCTGTGAGTCACTTGTCAGGCGAACCTCCGCCAGCCCCATCTCTATTATTATACGGAGAGAGTGTATCACTGCTTCGTATTCCACGATGTTAATGGTATGCCCTTGATAGACACACTTTTTGTGTCTGAATTGTCCTCAGTGTTGGTATTGTTGGAACTCGATTTTTGTACTAATATTGTGTTTTTATGTATTTTTAGGTATTTTTGGAAATAAATATTTTTTGGAAAAATCGGCTCGAAAAGTTGCGTGGAACACCCCCGGAGGACATTTGCTATTCGGACTCCCACTTTGGATAAGGGGTAACCCAATTACTAAGGGGCACCTCGGTTGGGCACTGCTATTCGCACCCCTGGTTTGGTTAGGGGGACACCTTTCTTCTTCATTTCAAAAATAGTTTTCGGGAAAGCTATATTTTCATGGCAAAGAAGATTTAGGATTTGCATTTTGGTGGGAACCAAAGAGACTCAATGGCCGGAATTTGTTGGGGTGATGTGAAAGATCATAACAGGCATGGTATGGCTTATTTCGTCGGATAGAATTGGCTGTATTCTCGTGTTGAAGAAATCAGAGCATCACGGGTTTTGGGTAGTCCGTTCCAAGCTCTGAGTTTGTGATCAAAGGGTTTTCGCGTGCCTTCTACATGATGGAACACTTCTGGACGCGTTTGGATTATTTTGGGCACGAGATAACAGCGTATGGAGTTAAATTTGAGAAGAAAATATTCTCGAAAATATTTTCTTCACTGCCGAATAATGGAGAAGATTTTTAATTAATGAGGTATTATTCTTTAGTGCCTTCCAAGGTTTTGCGTAGATAGATAGGGTTTGGAGTAATGGTTTTGTGGGTACACCTCTGGTAAACCCTCCGGAGACAACACTCCGCCACTAGGGTCACCTAGGGGTTCAAATGATTTTTATTTTCTAGAATAAATTTGCTCGAGGACTAGCAAATAATAAGTTTGGGGGTATTTGATAGACACACTTTTTGTGTCTGAATTGTCCTCAGTGTTGGTATTGTTGGAACTCGATTTTTGTACTAATATTGTGTTTTTATGTATTTTTAGAAACTGTAATTAGGTAATTATCTTTGTAATTTTTATTTTTATTTTTATTTTTTTGGACTTCTTAATTTTGGACTTTAGTTTTGGACTGTTGGACATTTTTTTTTAAAACCCTAAGGAAGGGTTATTTAAATATAAACTGCACAGGGAAGGACGACGATTACGATATCGTCTCGGCCCCTCGGGTTCGTACATGACATAGGAGTCGTGGCCCGAGTCGACTTCAACGGTTCATCCCCCGTCCGGGAACGGGAGGTAAGAATTCTAAACACCGCGAATCCCCGCCAGCGCGGGTTTCCGGATGATTTTGTATGCATATATGTTGAGGTATTGAAAACGGCTGCTTTAATTTCCTAGTAAAGGGCAAGGACTGGCCATACAAGATAAGGGTTCGGATTTCATCACCGTTCTCTTCTTGCCCGCCTTAGGAAAACAAAACCAAACGCGAACCTAAGCTTAAAATACTCGACTAGAACGAGACCGATAGGGTAACGAGCTTAATAGGAAAGTCATTCGAAAAATATTGGTTACTCTTTTAAGCACACTTCGAAGTTCATGATGGTTTCTGTGAGTTGAATGCGTGATTGCGCCGCCTTGTAATGCGGTGAGGCCTTGGGTATCAAAGCTCCACGCAGCTTCCCTCGCCTCTATTCAACTTACTTAAACTCGGATTGATTCTAGAGGGGTTTGCTCAGATTGTAACGAATTCCTTTTCGAAGGATTAGAAGCTGGTCTAGAAACAATCTAAGTGGAGCCATCATGCTTTTTGTTTGCTAGAAATCAGTAGGTTTGTTGTGGTCGAGTCAGACTTATTTGTGTTTGCGTAGAATTCCCTTGCAGTTAGGATGTCAAACTGGTATTATAACAGCCAATACAATGATTATCCGACTGAGTTTCGAAATGGACGTTACTACTTTGACCATAGTGTGAATAGTGGTTGGGAACATCAACCTTTTCAAGGTTATGGCTCATACCATGATGTGCCCAATTACTATCCACACACGCACGGGTCATACGAGCAAAATTCTTATGTTTCTCCTTTAGAAGAGTCTCTCAGGAAATTAGAGGAGACGACACGTAAGTTAGCTAAGATGAATAACTTAGTTTATGACGAAAGAAAGCTTTCTTTGGAAGAGACCCTTGAGAGGATAGCCGAGTCGACACGTAGACTTGAGTTAGAGACGAATGAAAGTATTGCTCGAAATAACTTGAATTTCCAATATAGTGTATCCAATAATACCTTTGAGAATGAAGATAGTTATTCACATAATCAAGGTGACGAGGTTAGAATTGGTAACACTACTTGTTTAGATGAGGTTCGATCATTTTCATGTTTTTATAATAATGATTATGATGAGGATAGTGTTGATGAAGAATTCGAAATAAATAGGCATAGTGATCAGGAATTTATTACTCCGATTGAACTTTATAATGATAGTACTATTTCTGGTTCAAATCCCAATAATTTTAATAATTATTCACCTATTCGAAAGGACGAGGATTTGACTAGAGATGCCACCGTTTTAGACGATGTAGTTCATGATCCTTTAGCCTACAATATGTTGGATAATCCATTATTTGATGTGCCTATAAGTGAATCAGACGAAGTAACTATGATTAACACCTTAGTTAACGAGCCTTTAATAGAAACTTTCGCCGATAATCCTTTATATGATTGTGATGATGGTTTAGAGGAAAGAGTTTACCCCGAGAATATTTGTTTTAGAGTCTAGTGATTTAGAAACACTAGTCTTAGAAGACGATAAACTCGTAGAGATGAGTAAGGATGCATTACCTAATAATAACTTAGAAGAATCAATTGACCATTTTCAGGATTCTGAAGTTCTCGAAATTAGGGAAATTGTGACTAGTCTATCTAGAGACACTGAAAACTCTAAGTTTGGGGGTGATTATCACTCTCCTAGTGCCTTACCTTTAACTCTCAGAAAGATCCCTCACTTGGGACTTTACATATGTGCCTCAACCATTGTGCCAGATTACCTTCATGCTAGCTCTCCCGAACCTAATAATGTCCAGGAAGAAGTTTAGTTGTTAGAAACCCATCCTCTGGTTGATGTGGTTAACCCAGGCTATGATACCACGATTGACTTTGTTTTCCCACCAAAAACCTTCCTTCCAATTGTGGGAACGTATAAGATTCAGATGTGTCAATTATTAAGTTTTAAGACTTAACCTAATTACTTTAGGAGATTATGGTCGACACATTTGTTTAAGGAAGACCACCACTCTCTTTGTGGTCAGCTGTGTGAGTCAAATCTGATTGACTTAAAGGATCCCCAATTATTCAGGTTATTGTGTTGTGCGTCTAAGTTCCTACTTGAGTATTTCCAGACTCTACAACCTGATCTTAAGAATCCTTCTTTTGAGGAAGTCCAGCCCATGAAAACATTTTACTTAGACCCGTTCATAGAGCCTGAACCTGAGCCACAACTAGATATAGTTATCTTAAACAAAAAGTTGAATAAGGGTATGTTCGATATCTTCATGGTTTATTGCAATTTTCTCTTCTTTTGGGTAATACTTTTTGATCCAGATGACCCACAGTTATTCCGGCTATTACTCTATGATTCTATAAGGTGACTAATCCTTTCTTAGTCTGGCTGAAGACTTTAAACTTAGCACTTCTTGGGAGGTAACCCATGCTCATGCAACACGGTAATATCTTTCCTTACTCTTCTCTTCAAGTGGTAAAAGTTTCTCATTGTTCATGCTTTTAATTTCATCTTTAGAACATTGAGGACAATGTTAGATTTAAGTTCGGGGGTATGGGAGAAACTTTTTAGTTGCAGTAAATAAACTCCAGATCCTAGAAATTTATGCTTATTAAGGATGGCACTAACCAATCTAAGTGGATGGAAGCATTTTGGTTGTAGGAGTTGAGGAACCAAATCGATTAGATGAAAACATCTAAAGAGTCTATTCATAAAAGCACAGAGCTTAGGTGTTAGAAATAACATGATAGTTTCACCATATCTCGTTGAGTCCTTTTCACTTCTGTTTTTTATTTTGTTTGTTTTTAAACTATGTTTCTCTAAGTGATTAGGTGGGGCCCACGAATCAAGTTGTTACCAATGCTAGAGTGAAATAGAGTGATTGAGATACCACCAAAAAAAAAAAAAAAAAAAAAAAAAAAAAAAAAAATTACAAAGATAATTACCTAATTACATTTTCTAAAAATACATAAAAACACAATATTAGTACAAAAATCGAGTTCCAACAATACCAACACTGAGGACAATTCAGACACAAAAAGTGTGTCTATCAAATACCCCCAAACTTATTATTTGCTAGTCCTCGAGCAAATTTATTCTAGAAAATAAAAATCATTTGAATTGATGGTTATTTTCAATGATGTTGTAGTAAGAAAGGTTGTCGTTCACTCGGACTTGATGGGATTGATTCTAAGAATTAATAAAAGAAAATAAAAGAAAAATATATACAAAAATTGTCACAGGATGAAGAGTTACTAGGACGCAGGATTTCACTACTTTTCATATTCTTGTGGTTGAGTCATTAACTCGAGACAATATAGCTCAAACAAAAGAAGTTGTGACTCTAATTCCTTGCCAAAAATAGATTTCATAAAACATTATCTGTAAATCATAAGCATGACGCATCAAAAGTACTTTAAACTAAGCATGCGACATCAGACAAAATAACAGACAATTAATAGAAATCATAAAACAATTAAATCTATGCAAAAAGTCATATAAAGAATTAATTCATTTACCACAATCGTGAAAAGTTGCTTCCTCCGTCGCCCCAGTGATGGGTTTTAGCTCATCATGTTGGAAACACGCTCAAAGTATGATTTCATTGCTCAAAAGGTGCTTACAAGGATGAAAATATATGAAGACGAGAGATTCGTAACACTTATATTTGTTACAATCGGCACTTTATTCTGTAACGATAAAATTTAACTGTCGCCGACGTCAGAATCTGCGACCCACAAATGTCGATCGTTGTTTCTTGTTGAAGAACGGCGTTCTTCGGCCGTCCGTTCTTCGTGTTCTTCAGTTCTGCAGCAGCAGAAACTTCTTTCTGCAACTCGTGATTTCTCACCTCCGTGATGCTCTGTTTACTCCCCAATCACTCCATACCCTTCTATGATACTCCAACGTCTTATTTATACCCAACAGGCTCAAGAATAATACCTCATTAATTAAAAATCTTCTCCATTATTCGGCAGTGAAGAAAATATTTTCGAGAATATTTTCTTCTCAAATTTAACTCCATCTGTTTGTTATCTCGTGCCCAAAATAATCCAAACGCGTCCGAAGTGTTACATCATGTAGAAGGCACGCGAAAACCCTTTGATCACAAACTCAGAGCTTGGAACGGACTACCCAAAACCCGTGATGCTCTGATTTCTTCAACACGAGAATACAACCAATTCTATCCGACGAAATAAGCCATAGCATGCCTGTTATGATCTTTCACATCACCCCAACAAATTCCAGCCATTGAGTCTCTTTGGTTCCCGACCAAAATGCAAATCCTAAATCTTGCTGCCATGAAAATATAGCTTTCCCGCCAAAACTATTTTTTTGAAATGAAGAAGAAAGGTGTCCCCCTAACCAAACCAAAGGTGCGAATAGCAGGTGCCCAACTGAGGTGCCCCTTAGTAATTGGGTTACCCCTTATCCAAAGTGGGAGTCCGAATAGCAAATGTCCTCCGGGGGTGTTCCACGCAACTTTTCGAGCCGATTTTTCCAAAAAATATTTATTTCCAAAAATACCTAAAAATACATAAAAACACAATATTAGTACAAAAATCGAGTTCCAACAATACCAACACTGAGGACAATTCAGACACAAAAAGTGTGTCTATCAGCCCTCTGAATTCCAATCTTAATGCATGTACAATCCTTTCTCTGGTGGGGGAGGTGATTGCGATGCCTATTCCAGCGCCTTCCCTATTCTTTGATCCGTCAACGAAGATCTCCCATCGTCTTTGGTTTGAGGGTTCGAGAACATCCTCCGGCTCCTTCCCGTCTTCGGCTTCTGGCAAGCCCCTTACTTCCTCGTCGTTTTTGAGGGGTAGATTTGCTAGGAAATCTGCCAATACTTGTGATTTTTGGGAATGTTGGATTTCGTGGATGATATTGAACTGGTCCAGGTGTGTGTTCCATTTTTCTATCCTTCATAACTTTCCAACACTTTTGAGAATAGCCTCCAATAAAGCTTTACATGTAACACGAACGTAGTGGGTCAAGAAGTACGTCCTTAACTTTAGGGTTGCCCAAACTAATGCCAAGATAAGTTGTTCGATCTTCGTGTAATTCCTTTCCGCTGGGTTGAGAGTCTTGATGACGTAGTAGATGGGTTATTCTATCTTCGTATTTGTTTTGACCAGCACTGCGCTGACTGCATCTTCTGTGGCTGCTATGTAAAGAGTCAGTACTTCATCGGGATTAGGCTTTTGTAGGATTGGGATCTCGGCTAAATATTCTTTGATCTTGGAAAGCTTCTTCGCACTCTGCTATCCACTCGAACTTGCTCCCTTTTTTGAGGATGTTGAAGAAATATTTCCATTTATCCGATGATCTCGCGATGAATCTTCCCAGCACTGCTAGGGATCCGTTAAGCTTTTGGACTTCCTTAAAGTTCCTTGGTGACGGTATTTTTACGATGGCCTGGATCATGGCGGGATCTACTTCAATGCCCCTTTTTGTCACTAGGTATCCAAGGAACTTTCCTGATGTGACGCCGAATGTGCATTTTTCTGGATTCATCTTCATGTGGTGCTTCCTCATAGCTTCGGAAATGTCTCTCAGATCTTGATGATGATCCTTGCGTAGCTTTATTTTGACTAGCATATCATCAACATAGACTTCTAGTGTGTTTTCGATCCATGGTTTGAAGATTGCATCAACGATCCTCTGGTATGTTGCCCTTGCATTCCTCAGTCCGAAGGGAATCCTTGTGTAACAATAGAGGCCGTGCGGGGTGTAGAATATTGTACGATGTTGATGTTCTTCTGCCAGGAATACCTGGTTATATCTGGAGTATCCATCCAAGAAGGTTAGTTCTTCGTATCCTTCCACAGCTTCGACTAGTTTGTCGATGCTGGGGAGCGGGTAGCTATCCTTCGGACATGCCTTGTTGAGGTTGGTAAAGTCGATGCAAATTCTTAACCCTCCGTTCTTTTTTGGCACGATGACCATGTTTGAAATCCATGTGGGATATTTTACTTCCTTGATGAATCCTGTTTCTAATAGTTTGCGGAGCTCCTTCTCGATGGGTTGATGATACTCCGGGGCTATCTTGCGCACCTTCTGCCTGAAGGGGGTTGTGCCTGGTTTTATACGGAGATCATGTTGAATTATATTTGGATAAATTCCTGGAATATCTCCTAGTTTCCACGCGAAGACATCCACGTATTCTATGAGTAAGTTTATTAGGGCCAGCTCCATTTCTTTGTCCATTAAGGTCCCTATCTTGATCATCTTCGGGTCTTCTTCGGTCCCTATGTTAATCTCCTTGGTGGGTTCCAAAGACTTGAATGTAGGCTTCGGTTCCCATAGGAGAAGGACACTCTTTAAGTGCTATTTGGTAGACTCTTTAGCCTCCTTAGCGGTTTAGGTGCTTGCTTTGGTGCTTAGGATGTCACCTCCTTGCGTCAAACTTTTTCCCGAAATTTCTTCGAGATATTGATCGATGGATTTATCTTTAGCAGCTTATTTGTTTTGCTTCCTTCGAGATTTTCGCTGCTCATCCAGCTCATTGTTAAGCTGGTTTTGCAGAGTCTGGCATTCTCGGGCGGTAACCTGGTCTCCCTTGATTTCCATTACCCCTTCGGGTGATGGGAATCTAAGGCATTGGTTATAGGTTGATGCCACTCCTTTGAGCTTGCGTATCCATCTTCTCCCGATGATGGCGTTGTAGAGAGAGGGTGCATCTACTACGCTGAATCGAGTGTCCATCTTCATCGGTCCCGCATCCACTTGTAGAATAATATCTCCCAAAGGCTTCGTAGGTGCCCCATTGAATCCATAGATGGTATAGTATGAAGACATCAAATGTTCGTCATTAAGCTCCATTCGCTTGAAAGTGTCGTAGAATAACACATTGACCGATCTTCCGCCGTCGATGAGAATCTTCTTGATATTGCACCCTGCCACTGGGAGTGTGAGGACCATAGGATCGTTATGATCCTCCATATCCTCTTCAATATCGTTAGCTTCAAAAGTTAATGGTGCGTCCATCCAATGTTCATGTTCATCTACTTCAACTCCATCGATCTTGTACAGCTCACAGTAGTCTTCGAATTGCTTTCTTAACCTTTACCTATCTATGCCGTTAGTAAAGGTCCAATGGCCTCGGAACATTAAATGGTATTCAATGTTCGATTTCCTTCGGGCAGTTGAACTTGCTTGCTTCGCTTTGATCTATCTTCCATTTATTCCTTCCTTATATATTGCTTAAGATCTCCTGCATCGATAAGCTTTTGAATCATTATCTTCAAATTCTTGCATTTTTCGGTCTGGTGTCCATTGAAGCAATGGTATTCACAATAATCCTTCGAATTCTCAGATCTTGGAGGCTGCTTTCCTTTGGACCATGGTCATTCCAAGTTTTCACGACCCTTGATTTATCTTAATATTCGAGCATAACTGGTGTTAAGCTTCGTGTAGATTTGGTCTCCGATCTTCCTGCCGACGATCCTCTCTTCGCCCTCTCTTATCATTGGATGGACGTTCAGTTGGGCCAACTCTTTTCGATCCACTGGCTTGTTCGGCGGAGTTAGTTCGATGAGGTCTTTGGGTTTGGGCCCTAGGATTGTCCCTCTGGATCTCTTCCAATCTGGAATTCTTCTCGATGATTACTCGAATGTGTCCTTTGATCGTGGGCACACTCCCATGAATCTCGACAAACAGTGGGCTCATCCTATCTAATCCCCACTTGTAGAAATTGATGCTGACCACCATATCTACATTTCATATAGCTTGATGATAGACGCATTTATGTGTCTATATTAGTCTCAATTCTATGAAATGTTAGTACTCGATTTGGCGCTTATTTTGGTATTTTATGTCTTTGTAGGTGTTTTTGGAGAATAAACATTCGTGGAGAAATCGGCTCGAAAAGTTGATAAAGGCACTTGGAGGATACTTACTATTTACACTACTCAATTGGATAAGGGGTACTCAGTTGATAAGGGGTAACTCACCATTGTTTGCACCCCAGAATTACTATTTGCACCCAACCAGCTATTCGCACCCCAACCATTATTAGGGGAACTCCATCTTTACGGTTTAAAACAACGATTTTGGCGGGAAAGTGAACTTTCATCTGGGAAATTTCCTCGGAAAAATTTGGACGAATTTCTCTCAAGTTTTCTCACAAATTTGGACTGGCGTGGGCTTGGTACATCAAAATAGTGTCGGTTTCGAAGAAAAATGCAAGTTTAATCGGTTCACAATAAAACAGGGCATGAATTATTCTCGGTAAAGAAGTTACGGGAAGTTTGAGTATTTTTGGAAGTTACGTGGGAGAATAATATTCTCCTTTGATTCGTATCTGTCAATAATGGAATAGTTTTGATATGCTTAGAAATAATTGAAACGCGTACAGGGAGAAAAGGAACAAAATATCCGAGACTTTAGGGTGAAGATAGAAAAGATTTTCTCGAGATTTAGGGGTCCTGTGGTGTTTAAATACGATGGTGGGAGGTCAAGGAAGGTCTGTCGGGAGTTTTGGGGCCGACTGGAGGCTGCTGAATCAAAGCGGAGAAGTTGCAGGAAGAATACGCAGCAGCAGGTGAAGAAGACGAAGAATCGACGCTTGAATCGTTCGTTGAAGAACACGAACAACAAACAGAAAAGAACTGTCGATGTTGAATAGTGTCTGCGATAGAAGCTTTGTAACAATTAGGTTTAAATCTGCAACACCTGGATTGTAACAGTGACGTCCGTAACATATTTACAGCGTTGCAAATCTCTATCTTAAACAATTTCTTCAATAAAAACACCTTTTAGAGATATGAAAAATTCTTTCGAGCGTGTTTCTACCATGATGAGCTAAACCCCATCACTAGGATGACGGAGGAAGCCAATTCTCAACACTATGGTAATTTTATTAAATTCTTTTTACGATTTTTGTATTAATATAATTTGAATTATGATTTTAAATTAATTAGTTGTGATTTAGTTTGATGGGTTATGCTTAGCTTAGGTGTTTTGATAATCCATGCTTACCATTTACAATTAATGTTTTATAAAATCTACCTTGGCAAATATTTAGAGTCAATAGTTATTATTTTTGGAGCTATAATTGTCAAAGAATTAATAATTGAACCATAAGACGCGAGTTTGGTGGAATCCTGAGTCCTAGTAACTCTTAATCTTGTTACTTTCTTTTTCATATTTTTGCTATTCTATTATTTTATTTAAGTAAGTCCTAAAATCAACAACTTCCCAAGTCCGAGAATCAAACCCCTTTCTTACCACAATTAAAACTACATCACTTGAAAAATCTTGTGCCATCTATCCGTGTATTCTCTAGTTGTTTTCTTATATTTGATTGCTAACGAGAATAATTTGTCCATCCCTGCGTGGACAGCCTTGTTGTACATGTATCTCCTCAAGAACTTCTCAGTAAGTTGTTCGTAGGAATTGATGGAATTTGGTGGATGGTTTTCGAACCAGGAGACAGCGGATCCTTTCAGACTTGAGGGGAAGTACCTACAGAGGATCGCGTTTTCCTGATCCCACCTGGCCTTCATACGGTTATAATACCGAAGTTGGGCAGCGGGATCGTTGGATCCATCGTAGCATTCAAATGTCGGGATCGGGCATTTCTTCGGGATTTCGCCATAGCTAATCTTAGCGTTAGAGGTGTGGTATTGTATTCCCTCATCACTTCTTCTAGTCTCCCCTTCCTTATTTTGCTTTCAATTGCTTGATTTCAGCCATCATTTCTGCACGAAGATCTTCCATTGCACGGTGATGATCATCTATGACCGCGGATTGCCTTGCTCCTTGATTTTCACTGTCGAAGTAATCTGAGTCTTCGGGAACGTAGTCCAGGTTGGAGAATCTGTTTCCTCTGGCCGCTCTTCGGTTTAAAGGCTCGGGGTTGGCTTCGCTTGTCACGATGATCCTTCGATCGTGCTTTGGCTATGGCGCTTTTGAATTAGCTTCGTCATGTTGATTCTCTGCTCCCAAGCTCTGAGCCATTTTGTCCTTGAGCTCTTGGTTCTCCCTTTCCAGTAGCGCCACCGCCTCTGCATATGCCTTCTGGTTCCTCTTCAATTCCTCGAGTTCTACCATCAGCTGGGGGGAATGATTCGATCCTTGATTAGGAGTTCTGACCTTCCTCTGTCCTCCAATAGCCATGGTATGATCTTCATCAACCGTTTGGATCAGAGGTGCAGGAGGGTCGGTTATCATTATTGGTATTTCCACTTGCTGTGCTACTGGTTGATTCGTCGTTAATAAGGGCTGAGTAACCGGAACGGTCTTTTGATCATTAGTCTGCGGCATTCCGAGTATTGGCTGATGCATCGTTGATTCTGCGAATCCTTCTCGTTGTTCGTGATCACACGAGAGGTCGCTGCTATCTTCGCTACATCGTCCTTTGCTGCCATGGCTTTAACCGATGCCGTTGCTATCGTGTTGGCATTTATAGGCGATGTGATCTCTACCGTATCTACCTTCTGTGTTGATGGCTTCGCTTTTTCCCCTTTCTGTTTACTGCGGGTCATAACCGGTGTTGTTGTCGGGGCTTCTTTTGATGAGGCTTTCGCTTTTCCCACGTCTTTGATTTTCTCCATCTCGGATTCTTCTGCAAAAGATAAAAAGCAGACGACGAAACCATGTCCACGGTGATTTCGTTAGCAAAATTATTAGATCTAACGAATATAGCTCTGACACCGAGAGTGGAAAGATATAATCCAGCTATTATTCCCCTCTTCAAGGGTATTGGATCTCTGAAAGACCCTCGGTTCACTTCGAAGATTAATAACAATGTAAGATAAATGCTTCTAAACACGATCACTAAGAAGTTGGTTTCTACATAAACGGGGTTTAATGAATTAGAAAAACTTATATATCCTTTTAAGTCACGTGGATTTGGGTCCAACAAAGAGACTTAAATGTTGTTCCAAGAAAATCTTTTCGAGTAATCTCAGATTTCGAAAACAATTAAAACAAAGGTTAGTTCTAAAATCCACAAATCCTGAGTAGACAGATCCAAAATAAAGGTTTCGGAAGAATTTAGAATAAACTTGAATCCTGAGGGTTTAGTTAAAATAGTTTTAAGATTGAAAGGAAAGTTTGGATCGTTGTGAGAAAATTCATTTTCGATGGTAAACATAACAAAATAATGAGTACAAATTCAGGCCACTATTTCGCATGGAATAGCACTGAAAGTCAAAAATCACAGGAAAGATAAATCTTTTACCGGGACGAAGTCCCTGTTTTCAGCGTCAGAATGTGAACACATAAATTACGAAGGCATCCACGTGTTCACAAACAATATTCGCATTCGTAAATAAATAACACTGCAAGGGATAAGATAAATATAAGGCGGTGTGAAATACGATGACTCATCGAATCAGAGTCTTTGGACTCGTCATTGTCTAGTCGATAGGGGATTGAATCGTACATCCTACACAATTACGATGCATAGCATTACGAGAAATAAAGGGTAAAGCGGAAAGTAAAGTGCTGAAATGTAAATAAGACAAGGATTTACGTGGTTCAGCACTAAGGCCTACATCCACGGGGTATTGAGTTTAACTATGTATTGAGAGGTTACATAAATAGTCGAATGACTTTAAGTGTGTTACGATGCTTGGGGAAATAGAATTCATACCTACTCTTCCTATTTCTCTTTCCTATGTTCTTCTCTAGTTACTTAGAAACTGGTCGACCCCTTCTCTCTTAGTGGAGAGGGGTATTTATAGGGAAGATACGTGGGGTCCACCGTCAGAGGCCGTTTGGGCCTTATCTTCTTGTTCTCTGTGCTGATCCCGCTGGTGTCTTTGCTCTGGACCGATGCCCCTAGCGGCTATACTCGATGACGATGGGTCGAAAGTTTCTATTCCATGGATTAGTTGACACGTACCTTATGGTTAGAGTGTTTAATGCGGGTGGTTGGGTCGCCTGCATGCGACAGTCAGCTGTCTGTGGCTCCCATCCCATCCATGTCAGTCAGCCTTTCCCCCACCGTTGATTCATAGATCCCTCTCGGGATAGGGTAAAGACGATTTTCGGATATGTTCATATGCTTCGCAGTGGCTCATTCCTTCAGTGCTCCTCGGATCTAAGCCGTCAGATCATCTCGAAGATGTGTAGATGATGGATGCCCTTTGGGTGTTTGATGCATGTCATCGTGTCTCGATGTCCTAGATTATAAGCCTTCCACGTGTAATCCCTTGGACACATGGCGAGTGATGAATTATGTGTATACAGATGACACTCTGACCAGGAGTACAACCAAACACTCTTAGTTTGTGCGTATCACAGAAAAATTCCAAACATGAGGCTGATTTTAAGCAGAGGCGGAGGCAATTAAAAGCAAGGGGGTGCAATTGCACACCTTGCCAAACCGGATCTCAAGTCTAAATTTTCAGAGATTTTGAGATCCTAAGCCTATTTTTGCTATCTCGCACCCCTACAAGTATTTTGCTTCCCTTTAATAGAGTTTCTAGCTCCGCCCCTGATTTCAAGTCCTCGGACAAAAATTGGGCGAGGTTCCACACTTTGGAAATTTAAGTAAAGATAAATTGATTAAATTAGCCATGTTGGTAGCATATATTATTTCCCAAGTATGCATATGAATATTGCGAGTCTAATCTCTCATTTGCGCGTTGTTGATTAAATCAGATCGTATCCATTTGGCACCGGAAAATATCACGTGAAATGGGCTACTATAAAGGCTTTTGTCCTGTAAAGCCCATTTATATACTGAAACGGTGATACGACTCGCACGATCCATTTTGTAAGGAACCCTGTTTTAGGGCATACGTAAAACTTTCAGGACATACTGAATAAAGACAAAATATGGATGTAAATATCAAAATCAATAACTCCTTAGCCAAAATTTTTTAGTAATGGCAAATCTACCCTTTTAGGATTAGTGTTGATTAATGATTAGTTATAATAATCTCGATTAGTGATTAAGATAATTTAGTTATATATGTTTGAGTAGATGAAAAATTTTGAGGAAGAAAAAAAAAAGTTAGTTTTTTTTTTTTTGAGGGAGAAGGGGAAAGTGAGGAAAAAAACTTGTATTTTGATTCAATGGATGAGGAGGGTCAATCTTCACCAAACTCAAACTCAAGCACAAACTCAAGTTGATGATTTTTATGAGCCAAATCCAGATGATGAATACATAAATGAGAAACCCAATGCTTCTAATACACAGGTACACTTCTATCTTAAACAATCTCGCTTTTGTAGATTAAAATCATCAAAATTTTGTGTTTTTTCACTAAGGTTCGGCAACTCTGGATGAACAGTTCAGATAGCTGAAAGTGTTATAATTATGAGCCGAACCATAGTTCGGCTAGTTTAAAATTTTTATAAGGAGCCGAACCATACACTGGAACTTCTGGAAGAAATTTTGTTAAAGGTTCGGCTCATATTGTAAAAATTGTAAGAGCCGAACCTTTTGACAATACATGGTTCAGCACTTATTGTGAATATCGTAATAGCCGAACCTCATAAATGTGCTAGGTTCGGCACGTATTTAGATTATAGTACTAGCCGAACCTCTCCATTATTTTTTCATTCTATAATCTTACCTTGTGTTATTCTATGTAGATCGTGCTTGATGGACATGTACCGATGGAAAATCAACCTAATCCCGTAGACAAAATTCACGAAATGTAAGAGCTAACGTTTGAAATGTAATAGTATTTGTTTAATGTAGTGCATTTTCTTCATGTTTGTCGTGCGATTTTGGAATTTATCAACCGACAAAGATGAAGAAAAATGCACAGCACTAAACAAAGTCATTATATGTCAACACTAACTAATTCTATCACTACCAAAGAACAATTCCGAAGTAAATCAAGAGGTTCGGCTAGCCCGAAAAAGAAAATATAAGCCGACCTCAACAACTATCAGTTGATTCTTAAACACAGTGAGTTGTTCGGCTTATAATTCAAAAATTCTTTCAAGCCGAACCCTACCACCATTAGTTGATTTTTAAACACAGTGACATGTTCGGCTTATATTACAAAAACGCTTTCAAGCCGAATTCATATACTTATACGATTTGTGAAAATGAAAACAACATATGTTCGACGTAAAATAGTTTTATCGAATACGCCTAACCCTCTATGCATCTCGATCTGTGACTAGGTTCGGCTTGAAATTTCATGAAATTTCATGTCGAACTGTTCATATACACTTACAGGAAGCTTTGGCGAAGAACAGTTCGGCTGAAAACGCAACTCAATTTTGAGCCAAACCCAGCACTGTAACCGTCAAAAACACTATTTTTTTTTTGGAATTAAAACCCATTTAATCGATGAAAAACAACAAATAATAAGAGATTGGGTTTGTAAAAGTTACTTTCTTATCCTCATTTCGAAGTTGGAGATGCGGTTGGTTCAATTTCTCGGTTCAATTGGTGGTTGATTTTCGGTTTCTACACCTTCATCTTCAATTGATGGATTAGAAGACGATTTGGTTTGCCTAGTCTCTGCTTTTTTCGTTGTACGAGTTATTATGTAGTTGAGTTTAATTGACAATCAAATTTTTACGAATCGACGACTAATCACGGTAATGAAATTTTTTTTCGGGGGGAAGGGGAAAGTTCGGTTAGAGGAGGAAGAAGAAAAGATGTTAAGGGAAACTGATTTTGATTTTTTAGAAAACTAATTTTAGGTTTTTTTATTAAGGATAAGGATAGATAGGTAATTGAACTACCCATAGGGTACCCCATAGGTAATTGAACTACCCATGGGGTACCCCATAGGTAATTTTAGGTTTTGTATGCCCTTAAAGTTTTACGTATGTTTTGTATTCCCAGAAAGTTTTAGGTATTAAAACAGGTGTAAGAACGTTAATTTGTGCGGTAACACAAATTTCATTGCAAGCCAAAATAGGATTGCGGCCAAGTAAACCAAGATATTCCTTCATTCATTTGCATAGAGTAAAGACCTTGTGCAACAAAATCAACTCTGAATTTTGTGTCGCATATAGTCGAGACGATCATTTCCAAGAAAGCCATAAAGTTACAGCCTTTACTGGTTGAACATATTGATTCAACAAGAGGTAGTTTTCGCTTTCGAGATGATGTTCTGGCTGCCTCCAGGTTTTGGCAGGTGAAAACAATCTGCATTCAGCTTACCAACTAAACTTCCAAGTGTAGGCAATTAAACAAAAAGAATTCATCGGACCATTAATAACTTTTCTAATCTAGCAAGAGAGGTAATCTGGAGACACTAGCATTTTGATTCTTCTCTGCCAAAAGAAGAAAAACGGTAAACTTATTACAGATCCATGGAAATCATCATATATATGCATATGACCATCTCAAAAACCGTATATTACAATGCTGTGTTTTGATTTTTCAAACTTATCTAGCTACTTACTTCCTCCCATGTTTTTTTCATTTCCCTGATCCCTGGCAGTCCCCACGACGAACCAAACTACGGTTGAATTTACAGAACAACTACTATCTTTTGTAATGTAAGTATGTTTCTTCTTGTTTTTTCTTGATGATTAACTTTTCCTCGTCTACCTTTTGCGCTTAGACTTTAACGATGTTATCGATTGAGAATTACTATGCCAGTTACGCTTCCTTTGGTTGATAAACCAATTGTTAATCTGCTTTAGCTGCAAACCTGTTTCTTCCACTAGTTTTGCTTTATCATCTTCCTGCAAAAAACCATAAAAAGGATACTACAATTTAAAGACCCAAAAATCAAGAAAATGGTAATTTTGTGAAGTACAATAGTTCCATAATGTGAAAAATGGTAATTATTTTGGCAAGAGCAGAATCTTCTGCAAAGCAACAGTTGTTATGGCAACATGTGATTCGACAAATTGCGCTGTTGTGCAGAAAAGAAGCTAAGTACGAAAGGTAAATGCAGGTAAAAATATGAACTTACAGTAGGGTAAGGCCATTTTGCATGTTGTTGCCACCAGTTTTTCAGCACTGAAGTAGTATCACCAGGTAACTTTCCAGCCCTTCTCTTTCTAAGAATTTCTTCCCTGACATCTTCGATTCTCGACCGGAATCCCTGCAAGGAACAATTTTGGTGTCATTTTAATGTTTAGCATATACTGCTGGAACAAGAACAATAATTCAAGGAATCTAGTGCATTAGGAATTATAATAAATAAATGATGCACCTGTTTAAGTTCAATTTTTAATTCTTCTCTAACTCTTTCCATCAATGTTCTCTCAGATTCTGTTGGAAGTAATGGACCAAAACCTGTCATGTCATGACCCTCAACACCTGATGGTTGTTCTAAAGCATAATCCATTTGTAAATCGTCTTCATCATCTGACATTGTTGCACCAGTCCCTTCACTTAGTGTCACTCCTGAAACAAGCTCATTATAAGATACTTGTCAAGAAAAGAAACTAAAATCATAATAACTTCGGTAAATCACACAAACAAATTTACCAAGACGTAAACCAAAATGTGAACATCGGATTTACAAAGATATTATTGACAGATACTAATTTACGTGCGAATACATGTTGCTACTGTACATGCTATACTGTTCAGTAAAAGACTAAACATGTTGAAAATCTTAACAGCATGCTACTTGCCAGAAGGGGTTCCATAGTGGCAATATATTCGTCGAATATCATGACATTTAAAGAATTTATCACTTGCTAACATTGTTAGTCATGCATAATCATGCATGCCTCTTTTAGCATCATCTATCTTAAGATTCATTCAACATGCTCTATCAGAATAGGATTCTAGCAATATAGATTGAAGAAGATTTCACGTAACGACAATTCGGAAAATCAAAAGTGAAAAGTGCATAATACATCGTATCTTATCAAGAAAAAAGAAAGTGCATACTTCAAAAGAATCATTAGTCAAGTTTCAAGCTATAGCATATTGTGATTTGAAATCATTCATCTGATAATTAGTCCACATCAAAAGATTCATATTAACCAAGAATATATCATAGTCCTTTATCCAATTGTTCTATTATCTTTTCCTACTTCCTTAATTTAGACTCAAACTCGACTCACTTTTCGCTTTTCCTCATTTCTTACATGTGAAAAGAGATAAGCAACTCGGATTCGAATGAGCTACGTGCAATCTATCAAATAAAAACAACTATACTACCAACCAACTAAGATAAGAGAATTTCATAATTTTCACAATTTGGTCTAGTGTCCTCGGTGTTTTCTATTTAGCTAACCGGAACACGGCAATTAGTTCTTAACAAGCGAACGACAAGCTTAACCCGCTACAATTAAACTAAGTAGTTGTTAGTTGAGTACTAACTAGTCGCCGCGAGATTTATTATTAATCATTGCTAATCAACCTAATTGACAAGCAATTATATCTTGTTAGTTAGTAATATGCACCAACCTACCTAATCCATTTATCATATATCCTGTACCAATCATACCCAACTCTACCAAAATGTCTAATTACATATTCATTACTAAGTAATCTGTACTCCAATTTGCTTATTTATTTATTTTTTTACCCTGATATAACCCACTTACTGACTGAAATGATTAAGGTTTTGAGTTGAGTTAAACCACTTATAAATCTCTCAAAAAACTTCAATTTTTTACCAAAATTGGAAACCCCACTAAACAAGATGTTAAGGACCATTCTTTAAGCTTATCTTAAGAATCAATCAACTAGATTTTCACCAAATGCATCCATCAAGAACAGCTAATTCAAAAAATTAAAATTCAAAAAACAAAAATTAAAAATCTGTACCTACCAAGATGCATCACCTAACTAGACCTAACTAATCACAATTTCATAAGTAAAGACTAGATTTTTGTTGAGTGGGTTCCCACTCCACCCACCAAATTCATAATAAAACACACAAAGCTTTCAAGAAACCTCATACATGGCTTCCTCTATCACCAAACAGTCAAAATCTCAAAACAGAATTACCCCTAATAATACTAAGAGTAAGAAATAGTACTACTAGACATGGAGAGGGGGTAGATACCTGTGAGAGCTTGGAATGACTGTTCAATTTCTCTGCAAGCCATGACTGCTTCAACAGCATGAACTCTAACATGTTGTTGAAGTTGTTCTTTGAAAGAACACAAAACTAACAAATATTGTGCCTGATTTTTAAAAAATTAAAACAAACCCATTAATCCACATGAACTTCTGATCCTTGGAAAGAATCAAAGATAGAAAAAGAGAGTGATCAAAGAGAGAATTTAATCATCATATCATACCAAGAAGTTATCAAGTTCTTGTCTTTCATGAGGAGAAAGTCTATGATGTTGGTTCTGATGTTGAGAAGCATAAAATCTGAGAACATGATGAGACTGAGAAAGTTGTGAATCAATCAAAGGCAAATGATCAATAGGTGTAGCAACTCTTAAACAACCAACATGAGCTGATAATAATTGTTCATAAAGTGGATGACTTGCTATCTCTGTCTTCAGCATCCTACTTTCATCTTCATGATGTTGCTGCTGTTGATGATGATGTTGTTGATGATGATGGTGTAATCCCCCACCACCACCACCACCACTTCCATTACCTCCTAACATTACAATTCCTGGTTCTTGCATCTTTCTTCTCTCTACCACCAACTCAAAAACTCAAAGAAGCATTAATCACACACCCCAAAACCCAAGATATATATCTAGATATCAAGAATCAGGATAGAGATTTATGAGAGAAGAAATGAGAAGGAGAAAAAGAGATGAATTTATGATGATGAAAAAAGAGTATAGAGCCCTATAGAGGAAGTGATTAGGTTAAGGACCACAATTCTCTGCTCCTACACATAACATATAATGGTGAAAGAAAGCTCTAGACCCTCTTTCAGACCTGCCTGCAGTACTAGTAAGGTGTTTTTTTCTTGGGTTTTTTGTGCTTGGCTTAACAAAGATTCAAAAAGAAGGTAGTTTTTCTCGTTATGTGTGTCACAAAGTCTAGGGTTGTAGTAGTGCAGTGGTACTGGTATGTATATATTGGGATCAGATACTACTCTACTTTCTCTGAAACCTCTGAATTTTCTTCTTTTCTTTTCTTTTCTTTTCTTTTAACAACACAGATCCACAGGTAATGAGAACAAAGATTTGATATGTGTGTGTATCTCAAGGATTTGTTGACTGATGATGATGAATAGTTTAAGCAGAAAAGTTTGATGAACTGGTCTCAGACTCTGACATGGTACGAATGAGAAGATTTTTGATTTTTTTACAGCTTGAATCAAAAAGAGAAGATGATGAATATATATTTCTCTCACTGTATTGATTTTTTTCTGATGGGCAGCAGCTGAAACCTTAGCAGTGTACTAGTACCACCCTATAATTGGTAGGCTGCTGCTGCTCTTTGTTATAGACTTTGGTGATACCTAGGTTCATAAATCTCTGTCTCACAGCAGAACAGATAAATAAAAGAAGCCTGGTGTTGTTGTTGATGATAATATCATCAGATGATGTTTAGTTGGAGTTGAACTATGGGTTTGTGAGGTTTAATCTGTACTATTTGTCAAGGAGATGGAAATGGTGAATGCAAGTTTAGAAAATGTAATGGAGGATGGTTTTGTTAAATGAAGATTGTCGGCTGAGGATATATAGTTGAGCTGTCTTTATTTGGCTGGCGTGTTATTGCTTGCTTTTTAGCTCTTCTTTCTTTACGTTTTTATGGCTTTGTCTTCTTTACCCATTTTTATTAACATTTCTTTTTCTTCCCAGTGGTTGCGTTTGGGGGATGTGGTCAAGTAATGCTTATTCTTGACTACAAGTCAAATGCTTGTGTTATCTGGTAGAGAGATCACTTTTTTTTTTTTTTTTTTTTAATTTTATTTTAGGGGGCGCCTAGGTCTTATAGAGTGCCTAACTGTAAAAATAGTTACTAATCCACGAGGCAGGTTAAGACCATACATCTTTGTATCCACAACTGAGCGGATTAAAATATTTACGGCAAAAATTATTGGTATCAAGGTCACTTATAACCTGTTTGGATAACACATCAGAAGTAAATTTGCAATTTCTAAAAGGAAAAAAGTTAGAAGTCAATTTACTTTGCTTCTGCTTCTGACTTCGACTTCTAGAGAAATCCAGGTTAAGACCATAGATCTTTGTATCTCTACCAGACCGGATAAAAATATGTACTATAAAAATTATTGTCAGGAAGAATCAAATTTTTAATCTTCCGCTTGTGAGGAGTGTTTTAAAATTTGAGTTGGTCAAGAAACTGATTGTAAATTTTAAACATGTAGCTATTTTTCTCATGGGTGCATAATGACTTGTTCTTTGATATAGTGTGTTATACTTGCAAAACTAGTTGGACGTGATGTTGCTTGATTGAAAATGTTCACGCAGCGCATGTGCAAAAATAATTTCCTATGGGTTAAATTGTGAAATGAGTTAGGTAAATTATGATTAACAAGAAGACAAGGCCACGAGGGTATTTGGTAAGAGGGAAAATTAGTCAAATTTGAATTTATTATGGATTTGATTATTTATTTATTTTTTAAGTTTAAATCAACCATAACGTCTTAGTATAGAATATGCAATGAAGTAATTCATAGGGTTTCTTTGCTTGCTTAAATTTGTGACCAGAAATGACTGGTTTGGTAGATATTATTAATTGTCTATGCACCAAACACCAAACTATTGTGGTGCTGCACAAGCTAAGCTGTTGGCAATACCAAACTTTCTTTTTTATTTCTAGAATTGTTGGTGGAAGGAACAATACCATTTGCGCGCCTAACCACGACCATAGTTTTACGTTGTTGTTGGTTCAATGTTTTTGATCACTATTTCATTTATTTTTCTACGTACTTTTGTCAAGAAGGTAGGAGGAGTTTTGCAACATGTCAATCACCACTGTCTGCGCAGTGATCAAAGGACTAATCAAGATGATTAAATAGTTGAACAAGTATAATGCATGTTTACATGCATAAAAAAAAAAAAAAAAAAAAAAAGAATGTTAGAGGAGGTTATCAAATTCCACCGGATTTAGTATAACGGATCTTCTGCAAGGTGGAGTACAAACGGACTATATCTTAGCCAACTGAGGGCAGGTTCACTCTTAGATTGTGCCTCGTGTCCATTGCCTAGTTAGTAAGTTCGTGAATAATTCGCGAATTTTTTCCGTATCACGAATTTTACCGTTTTTATTCGCGTACGTTTGCAACTCCAAACCCAAGACGCATATTATATGGCATTCCCGGATTATTCGCGAATCGTTCACGAATTTTACATATCCCGAATAATACTTCCGCTTAATTCGCCAGAAATTTTTTAGCTTTTACGTTTTTAAAGGCCCACTTTTTGGGGATTCGCCTTAGAGAGCATACACAACCCAATATTAGACATTGTTGTAACTTTTATGAAACAAAAATGACTGAAGAGATTTGAAGGTGCATCTAAACCAACATACCACGTCCTCTTGAATGACTAATATTGTATATATTATTAATATCATCATATTAAGTTTATTTTTTCTATAAATAACTCTCAAATATGCATAAAAATTAGTCTATGTCCTTATAAATAATAATTATTTATTATAATAGATACCGAATTTTCAGAGCCGAACTCACATTTATAAATCGAATTATACACGTACGTATGCCGTTCCGAATTACTGACGAATCACGTCCCATTGACCGAATTTTGGACCGAATTTGGGTTTTACAAAACCGTCTAATACTCGTACGTTTGCCGTTCCGTACGTTTGCCGAATCCCGAATTGCTAACTAGGGTCCATTGTACCGATCATTGGGAAAAGGCAACTCTTATGGTGAGAAAAGCAATGTGTCCAACCTACACGGCTAGACTAGACAGATGATATTTAGATTTTCCAAAATATATTTAAATAGATGCACATGGAATGTGTTCAGCAAGAAAATTTTCTAATAGGATGTCTGGATATCAGAAGTTGAATTCAATCCCAAAAATCAGAGGCTGTTCAACTTAATTAAATCGAAAAAACAACTTCTCAGAGTATATCCAAACACTCTTTAAATTCGATAGAATAGAATATTAGAAACATTCCCAATTATCGTTTATTAAGGCACCACCAATGATTTTTCTTTTTCTTTTCCTTCTGTTCATCTAATAACCAAATATATGCCTACTTCAAGTTTTCATGGTAAAAAATGCATAGTAAAAAAACTTATGAAGTTTTACATCATCCATACATTGGACTCTCTCGGAGCTGATTGATGAAGCCAAGCCGATAACTAAAGAGAAAACTTAAAGAGTTTGGATGACAGACAGCTGGTACTAAATATTTGTCGTTATAGGTGGTCCCAAATGAGAAGTTGTGTGTGGCTTACTTTCTACGGTGGTCCCCAAGAAAAAACATCGAGATCACGTCTTGTCTTAATCAAACCCCCCACCACCCTCTGATTTACCAATCAGACTTTCTTTCTTCTTCATTTCATTAAAATATAAGGATGACAACACCCCTCCTCGATCATAAATGATAAACCCCCGAGTCCTTTCATATCGACGGCTTGTGTGAAACGGAGAAGCATATACTCTCTGGGTTGACAATAAGAAAAAAAAAAAGCTTAAGCATTAAACAAAGTACAAATGACGTCAATCTCTAAGATAATCCTAATTTGGTACTCCTAAACAAAAAGGAAAATATCTAGTGAAAAGATTATCCAACGCTAATGCGAAGAGATGTAGTAGAAGAATGGATCAAACGATTTGTAGTACCAATGATACGAGTCGTAGTACAAAAATAACAAAGGGCTCTTATATTATGAGGTTTGGGTAGATTAACATAACCTCCGGTGACATGGGTCCATACTTATCCGGGATCAATTAAAAAATCGGAATTATTAATAGGCTGTTTGGTTAGCATATCAGACATAGCTTTTCCTGTGAAATAAAATTGTTTTGTTTCTGACTTTAATATCTAGAAAAACAGAAGTCAGATGCAGATTTATATCCAAACACGCTATAAACCTATAGTAGAATAATTCCTGCAAAAAAACACGGCGACTCTCACAGATTTTGAAGATCTTGCCACCAAAAAAGTGGCTCTCGTTAATCGTTATGGATGGCGGATTCTCAAATCTGTGAGAATCCGCTGGGTTTATCCCTCAGTATGTATGTTGCTTCTCTAATGTCATATACAGTAGGTTCAACCAAATATTCATTTTTTTGTTTGATTGATAATGTATCAGCACCCAACAATTTCACTGCAGTTTTAACCACATTATAACTTCATTTCGAAAAACTATCATTCTTGTTGTTCCCATGCATTATGGTTGATAATTTGGAATGTACGTAGATTTGCTAGTTGTTATCATTTCGTAGAATTATCATCTTTGTTGAACACCGAAAGCCTTGATAGAGATGTTGGAATGAACTGAAGATTACGTGAATCAGATTTCACACCACGCCTAAAGCGACGAGTAACTCTCATATTTATTTGCTCTTTCTACGAGAACGTGCGATGGTTTATCCCTCTAATTAGCATGTGTATTGCAAGTAGACATATACACTGACACGGACTAGGACAATTCATAAACTTCCATTCAAACGTGCTTTAATCTTGTGTACTGCACTTACCGAAATCAGGCATAAGGGTGAAAACCAAATATTGATATCCCGAATGGGTAAACTATCGTACCATTGGGTCTTTCATTCTAGCAAACAAAAGTTATCTAAAAAAACAAACTGCAGGAAAACTGCAGGGATTTGTGTGGTTGCCTCTCTCTCTTTTGTTATGCGCCATTATCCTTCTGTTCCTTTCGCCCCCACCAAACTGCATATAAGTTCGACGTTAGTTGCACCTCGCCACCTTCCTCATTTGGTTAGTAGAATCATCTTTAATTTGGTGGCATACCCATAACCGAAAGGGAGAAAAATAAATAGTAATTGGTTGGTGAACACTTTCTAATCTTCATATATCAAAAAAAAAAAAATAAATAAATCTGAGTTGTTGAGTACATGTATCGTACGGTCCAAATAATCGTCAATGATATCAATAATGATGGTTTCAACCTCTAAACTAGTTGTAAAGAACGGACCCGGGAAGGTTAAATTTCCTTTTAAGGTCCGGGCTAGAAGCTTTGGTCCAGCATTTTTTTTGTCTTGTGGAATGGGAAGGCTACCCGGGCTAGAAGCTTTGGTCCAGCATTTTTTTTTTGTCTTGTGGAATGGGAAGGCTACCCGGGCTAAAGCCCCCTTTAGCCCAGCTGTAGGTCCGTCAGTGGAACTAAAGATACACTAGAAAAAGTTTGAGTTTAGAGACGAAAATGAAATGTGTTGCCATGAATGACATGTTGATTAGTGACATGATTTTCCGGTAGGGACGGCGGCTGCTACCGATAGGGGTCGGTGCGCTGCGGATGCAGGGTCCCAATCACAATCTTTACGTGAAACTAAATATATTGAATGAATAGGAAGAAAAACATGGTGAGATATGATGTTTTCTTTGAAGTCCGAATGAAACAAAGCGTCTGGTGTCTGTCAGCTGATTATTTATGAGTTAATAAACATGCACAAGCAAGATTAAAGAAATTAAGTAAACAACCGAGAAACGACATTTATAATCGGTGTAAATGAGAAATGAGAGATGCCAAAATCCATGCCCTCCAATGAAATCAGAGACACAGTTTCAACGCGGTATTGATGAATGGATTGGTATATTATTATGTAGGAGACCGTAGAGCCTAAATTCGTGATGGGATTCTACTTGCTAAAACTAGAGGAAACAAACTTTGTTTTTGGAAATAAGTTGAAGGCTGGAAGCAGAGCTTGTAATTGTATCTCAGTCAGTGAGTCAAAGAGACATGGATGTACCTGTTACGGCCCACTCATCCTGCTAGCCAGGTAGAATGCCTTGTTGCCTGGTTAGTACCAAGACAGATTTGCATCACAACGACAGATAATCGCATCACGGGGTGGATTTAAAGCCTAGGATGACAGATTGTGCAGATTTTGACTTACATGGACGATTCTCGAGTTGCTCACCTTTTTTTTTTTTTTTTTTTGTTTGATAGGAGAGAAAAATTCATTAGAGATCAAGATAATTTTATAAAGAGTGATGATAGATTGATCGTGCGTTCAACCTCCTCCTGCTCCATGTTATTATGCGTACAAACATTCTACCTTTTCTCTTAATAATGAAGGTATAACTAGTATCCGAATTATAGAATTTGCAAATAAGGATTTACTATATGAATCTATAGATAATGACCAAGGGGTAGGCCCATACTAGCTACTACAAAGTCTGATGAAGTCAAGTCAAATGGTCCACGGTCAATATATGTTGATTTTAGTCAAAACCCAACACTAAAATTCTAGTGACGCGTTCAAATAGTTCATTTCACATAACTTTTCGAGATGTATCTAATGGCACTAGATTCGTATCCAGATTGATGTAGATTGTTTTTCTATTAATTAACGTTTATAACCAATTAGTCGAGTTATTAGCGGCTAAATCGTCTCTTGACTGGTCTAATATCGTTGACGAATTTGAGGGTCCTTACAAACAGCTAGTATAGAAAGGGTGTTTTCTTGTATGAATTTTGTAAAGATGGAACCTCATAACAAGATGGGGATGAGTTTCCTGGGGATTGTATGGTAATCCACATTGAAAGAGAAATTGCAGAAAAAGTAGAATGTGATGCTAGATGACTTTGCATCTTTGAAAACACGAAAGGTTCAACTCTAGTATCTCTGTCGTTGCATATGGGTTACGGATTTTTTGTTATGGCTAGAGGCTAGTTCTATATATCGTCAGGCCACAACTTTTTGCATCCATGGTTCTAATGTTATACTTGTACTTAATTATACCTACGAAATCTCGATGCATACCACTTTTTTGTTAAAATGTATGCTATCTTTTGTACTTACTACCTGTGAAATTTCAATGGATGCAACTTTTTGCTGTAGACTTTGAAGTTTTGGTTGTTTATCTTATCACTTTGGATGTGTCAGACATATTTTTGTTAAATTTTTGTTAAACTACTCACCAAACTTTATGCAGGGAATCTGAGTTTTTAGGTTTAAGTTCTAGGTTACACCCAAATCAAAATCAAATCTGACCCAAATACCATTCAAATTCAAAAATAAGAAACATCCAACTCGTAAAAAATCAAAATAAATTAACAACCAAATCTCATATACAAGCTATTGACCCAAAATTAAACATAAAACTAGAATAGAAAGATAAACCATTCCAAGGTTAATTATGCTTAGGAAGTTCCCTCACAACGGCGCTTCCTCCAGCAGCAATATAAGTGAAAGTCATTAAAAAAAATACCCAAACCTAACTGTCGATCTAACATAATAAACCCTAACTATTGAAACCCTGCAGTAATTAAGTTACCTAACTTGCAGCTGTACTTGGTCGAGTTTAATAACAAAAGAGATTAATGGGGGTAGAGTCTTCTTCAGATCCAGAAGAAGATGATAAAGGAGAGAGAGAGGGTGAAATAGAGAAGATAAAAGAGAGGGTAGAGAAAAGTACGTGGATAAAAATAAGGCAGTTGTCCTGTACCGGATTTTTGGAGGGACAATTCGCACCTTAGTGTGGTCAAGAAGTTAAGTGGTCAATAGGGCTAAAAGTGTTCCCTGCAAAGCATGTGACTCGCATGCATACACTCCAACAGTTGCGAATTTCGAAACAGATTTAAGCTGCTGCTAAAATTTAGCAACTGTTGTAGAGCTGCTGCTACTCTAGGTTGCTAATACAAATACACAAAGACTATTGGGTGCGAAGTGAGACTTGATCGTGTGACCTCTAGCTCGCGTTAAGAGGCCTTGACCAATTTTACGACGTAGTGATTGCGATAATCACTTCCTCATTCTGGACTGTAAGTTGTTCTTCTTCCGAAATGACACAAATAGGTTAGCAACAATATCTACCCAAAATATATATACCACTAATAATGGTAAAACCAAACTGAAGAAATAGGAGGGGCTGCCAACAAAAAAAAAAAAAAAAAAACATAACCAAAACCAAAACCAAATAACTACAAATATTCTTTTCACGAGGTGGAATTTTTTTTTTTTTTATAGAAAAAGAGACTTGTCCGGGGTGCCACAACGTCTGCCGGATAAAGAAAGGGAGCTTGCAGCTTACAGAGCCCTGCTAGAAGATTTATATCTCAAGACTCTTGTCGAAGCCCGGAAGACTGTCCAATCCGCATTGACCTTTCAACCAAGTGAAGAAATGCTTGAGGAAGGAGAGATCAATCAAGGAACACGTGAGTACAGAGGATGGGAGCGTTCAATTCGATCACTCAGCTGTGATATTACGACACCTTCCACACCCCGTCACACAGGCAAGCGATCCGCGGATATGATGGCACTCACAAGTCTTCCAACTTCATCTCGAAACGTGCTCCACATCGAAGCCATGTAGAGACACCACAACGCCCACGAACGGGAAAAGCTAGAATCGAAGTACCTACACTTTCCGTTCCCAATGGAAAAGATTTTGGAGTTCTTTGGAGGTGTGGGTGCGAAGCAGAGAGGTGGAGCTACCTCTGTATGGCGTCCACCAACCGATCAAGAAGTAATGGACCCGAGGTATTGTCATTTCCACTTTGGTTCCTTCACCACCCTACCGATGAATGCAACGCTTTGAAACGTATTGTTCGAGGAAGAAGCTTAATTCAGAGGGATAACTTTCCTTCTCTGAGAGATTAATGTGGACGATTTCCTTGGAGAGGCTACTTCGGTTTGATACAAGTGAGGCTTCTAAAGCAAGCAAGTTCTATTCAACAATTTTACAAGAACGATAGTTTTAGAATTCACTGGGGACTTGGCATCCCACACATGGAGAAAGAGGCTCAGTGATCAAACGCCATGTTTGTTTCCCTTCATACTTCCCTTTTACGCGACATTTGCAATTTCATATGATATGTGCAATCATTCATGACCAAGATGCAAATTCCATTTAAAATAATCTCTTTCAGAAAAGTCGTTCACAAAACTATCTCAAAATAAACCAATTCAATTACCTATTAATTCAAAACCGGAAGTCAAATTGTGAAAGGAAATCCTCACTATCACTCTAAAATAAAACCATCTAAAAGAAAAGACAAGTAGGTGGCGCGAATCCTTCAAGGAAAGTCCTTCAGCAGCAACTCGTCCTTCTGGGCAAGAGAGACTTTCATCTTTTGAAGTACAGCCTGCTTCAGCTTCAACTCCTTAGACAACTTTTCAACCTCTTCTTCCTGGCGAATAACACAGTCTGCAGAAGGGACTTCATCTTGTAATTTCTGGAGCTCCTGAATCTCGGAGAACCCTTTGAAGAACCAAGGAGCATTGAAGTCGTACTACACAAACACGTCTCGGTGGCACTTCCAGTCTTCAATCATCTCCTCAGAAACTGTTCGACCATTCGTGACGCTCATCCCATGGATAGAAAATAAAGCTTCCTGGACGCGGTTGACCAATGCAAGACGACTTTTTAGCTTCGTAGTGGTAGCAATGTGGCCGTGCTTCTCCCATATCGCCGTGTACAACCCTTCAAACTGAGCAGGCACGCTGAATCCTCCAACCAACACATGACCTGGATAAGGGACAGTGAAAGGAGGATCGAACAAAGCCCTAGGCTGCATTACCAATACTTCACCAATCACAGGAGCCTTGTCAGTTGCAGGAGGCCTTTCAGAAGAAGTCACCACGACAGCCTTATTGATTGGAACCTGCTCAGAACGTTCTTCAAGGGGAGCCACCTCAACAATAGGGGATGTTGCCTCTCTTACATTCCCCCCAATGTCTACTTCACTCTGGGTGCTGATTTCCATCACGGCCCCATCAACAAGATCACTTAGGGAGGCACCTTGTCCAGCCGAACTTGCATCATCTCTGTCATTGTCTGGAAAAGGAGCGGTTTCACCAGACTTCTCAGCATGAAGATCAGTGTTACCAGACTTTTGAGGATCAGTGTTACCAGACTTCTCAACATGAGGATCAGTGTCGCCAGACTTCTCAACATGAAGGCCAACGTTACCAGACTTCTCGTTCTGAATGCGCGCCAACCTTGTGAAAACATTCTCTTTCGGAATTCCATGATTTCAAGCAAGGATTACTCTTAGAAGAATTTACTCTGGAGAAATGAAGGAATCAACAGAAAGAGATTTAAATACCCGCATATTGGACGAATTGAGGATCACCGAATCACATGCTTGCCTTTTAGATCTCTCTCCTGCTTGGGGACTGCAATCATCAGCTCTGGTCCGTTTTCCTCGGAGTGGCTTCAACCGGAAATGCTTCTTCAAAACGTTAGAAGATGGCTCACTAGGGGAATCTGTCACAACATCCTCTGAGAATTCCTGGAAAGCCAACAGTTGCTTCCTCCAAAATTCCTTATACTTATCGGTTACCACTGGGTTTCTCCCAATAGGCCAGAAGGGAAGACTCTGCGGTGCCAAGAACACGTCAGCATTAAAAATACCCGGGAGAGGTTCTTTCGGAGCCTCCGACGGACGGATAAATGGAACACCCTGGTCAAATCCCATTTGACGAGCAGCCATGTCAATATTGTACGGAGTCACAGTAAATGCTTCATTAAATAGAAACGGGATATATCCCGGAATGCAGCTGTGCAGATAAATAAGTTCTCCAAATTTCATAGTCTTGACATCGGTACGCAACACAGCATCAGGACCGTCAGAAGCAATAGCAAAATTCTTCGGCTGAACAATGGAAGAGTGGATCGGCCCCCATGGACGGAAATATACGGAAGACACGTTGTCAAATATGTCCGCGAGTTTCGCACCGGTTCTGGGACGCCTCCTCTGCCAACGGAGTATTCTCGAGCCACCATACAACTGCCGAGCGAAGTTGCAGGAACAGGAGCATAACTTTTGAAATGTTCCCACAAGAATGCCTGAAGAAAAGCGAAGTGGAAGTACGACTCCACCTTCTTGTACCCGTTGGAAACATGCATGTCCATTGCTAAGGCGTCCAGATTAGAATACAACGATCCAAGGAACAAGGCACCTAAGGGAAGAACTTCACCTTTTGCTAGCTTTATAGCAATCCTAACAAGGACACCTCTTATGGTCTTCTTTCCAGAACCGTCGTCAAATATATCTCTGGATAGCCACAAAGACAGGAATGCAATCACGCTGAGCTCGTTTTCCAACTCCTGATCCGGTTCTGGGTATGCAGGAGACCACTCCGATAACCACCAGGTGGAAAAGCATCTCGTATATTTTTTCTCCTCCTTGTCCAGATCGTCGAATTCTGCCACCTTTTGGAGTATAGCGTCATAATCACGTTGTTCTGTGTCAGAAAGCTCGTAATAAAAACTTCCAGCGACAGGCAGGTTCATCAATGCATCTACGCTTTCCAGAGTAATATTCATCTCTCCCCATCTAAATATGGATGTATGAGTAGAAGGGCGCCACCGAGAAATGAAATTAATCAAGCCTGCAACATCTTTCTTAATTTCAAGAGTAGCAAATGCCATGACTGCGTTGAGGATTTGCGCTTTGGTCAAATTAGCTTTAACATCCTTATTATTCAACATGTGTCTCATCCACCCTTCATAAGAACCCAGCGGAGTATGACAAATCTTGAAGTCAATAGGAGAAGGAGAATATTCATTTCTTCGAAGACAGAACCTCATCACAAGTGCCGAAGAAGAAGATGGACCAGCTTCCATATTTTCTGAACCAGAGAGCAGGACTATCTTATGAGAGGGATGTTTCCTAATGTTTGGAAAAGGTAAGGTGAACAACTCGTCAGTTCGGCATATTTTTGATGTTGTCAACACTTCCTGACTTAGCACCAGCATTATGTCCAGAAGACATCTCAACAGGAGTTCTTTTCTTCATTCTACAATAAAAGACAGGAGTTAGTACTTGCATAAAAACGCGCGAGATGTGTAGTCACACATGACAGAACACACATTCACGTTGGAATACACAAGGCCGGGATTGGGTCCAAACACCGGTATTGATCAAGTTACAAGTTCGGTATTGATCAAGTTTCAAGTCCGGTATCGCTCAAGTTATAAGTTCGGTATTGATCAAGTTTCAAGTCCGGTATCGCTCAAAGTTTCAAGTCCGGTATTGCTCAAGTTTCAAGTCCGGTGTTGGTCAAGGGGACAAGGCTGGTATAAAGGCGACATTCAGTCAGGCATACACGGTATGGGACCCACGTTCAATCGAGCATGTATGGCGGGACCATATTTATTTGCACAACACGGTTCTCTTATGTTCATGGGAATCATGTTCACGAAATTCATTTCTTTCCAAGCTACAACCTAAGAAGCTAGTTTTTGTATGCAAATGAAAAAGGAAGCAGGACAAAACATATTCATGGATTCACGACTTGTTTTACTAAGCAATCCTAGCAAATATTGGCGTATCAATCTTGGTGGAAGAGCTAAGCATAATATATATCTTGCAAAAGGTGTTTACCTAAAAAAAAAAAAAACGCTTACCTTGCTGCGGATGGACGGCGACGACGAGCTCCGGTGGCGTTGCCAGCGGCGATCGGCTGCGGCAGTGGAGATCACGAACGGGAGCTGGCCGAACAACAACAAAAACAAAGCGTGTGAAGAAAAAGAAAAGGGTCGGTCCCTTTTATAGACAAAAATTCGGAAGAATCCCAATAGAACAAGGATTCCTGTTTTGATTGAATTCCTCTTTTGCTTGGATTCTTCTTTTGATTCAAACACGCAAGGAAGGAAATCGGTCCCACTAAAGGATTCCGCGCTTGCACAACGGCGTTTACATGGAAAACTGCTAGCGGTCGGTCAAAATTCCTTCGGGTAAACTTTCTTTATCCTGTCTTCTTCACATAAGTATGTCACCATCTCATGCCTACCCCACAATAGCGTAAACATTATGATCTAGGCAGGGGACTTAATGTTGATGGTGGATTTTCATTTAAGGCTAAAATTGTAAAAGCCAAAATTATGCGCTAACATCTTGCAAAAGATAATGCCATTAATAAGTGATGAATACTTCTTCACTTTACTAATTCACCTAGGTGATTGGTTGTCAGCCGACACAAATATAAATTACACTTTCTTACTACTCAAAATATATAATGAAGCAAGGGCAAGAAAGGATCGTTCCCACAGAGAGGTCTTGGTTGTCAAATTGTTTCGGTTTCCTATAAATAACACCGGGGGTTTACTGATTTTTATATACTAAAATAAAATAAAAACAAAGCAAATAAATAAATAAACACGCAAATCAATGATGTGAAACTATTGGATAAAGGTTTCATCTTCAATTGTAAACAAGTTTTTGAATATATGAATAGAATTCGTATTTAATCTCGCTATCATCAAAATCCCTAGAATATCTTATTGCAAGAATACTCCGTAAATTTCATAAATCATCAACACATACATTAGAGCTGCGTATGTGAATTCTACCTAAAGAATAACCTAACGCCTTGCGCTAATTAAGTTCAATTCCTAGGAGCATTAAGTTTCGAAATAGGCTAAGCAATGCAATTGTCATACATTGCGCATAACAATTCGGACAAAGGTCAATTTCTACATATGACTACAAGGATGTATCGCTACAACCTAGAATCATATCATGCTACTCGTATTCAAGGCTATTGCTCGATGATGAACCCTAAAATAGCTATAGATATGGATGTGAGTTCAATCAATTCTAGACTCGACTAAACAAACATTCAATCATATTGCAATACATCAATCATGCAATTATTATAAACCGTAGAAAGTGAACAATGATTTTGAGAGAAAACTAATTCATAAAAATCATAACTTGTTTTCAAAATCCAACTACATCTTTAACCAATAATAATAAATCAACTACTTGGGTTTTTGGAAATCATCATAGAAAGCGAAGAAGAAAACTATCATGTGAAACCCTAGAAAACAAGTAGAAGCCTCCCTAATGGAGATATTAGGTTTTGAGAAAGATTTTTCTATTTATATGCTTCTCCCATTCCAAAAGGATACTCTTTTCAATATTAGGTCTTCTCAAAACCCATCTCCAAGTGGTCCACCAAGCCCATGTGTGAAAATAAATTTCTGGAAATTCTGGGTCCAAAACTGGTCGCCGGATTGCTGACGTCATCACTGGAATCCGGTCACCGGTCGCCGGAATTTGTCGCCGGAAAATTATCTCCGGTCACCTGAATGATCAGAAACTATCACCAGACATTTCTACACTTCCAGTATCTCAACTCTGCTTCTCTGCAATTCAAACATTCACAAAATACCATCTAACCAATTCCTTGTTCTTGCGAAAACGTACCCAAAAGCGTAGCTCCAAAACTCATATATGTCGCGGACGAGTCATGCATCCAACACATACCCCCTTCGTGATTCACTGAAATATTATGATCCATGCTTCTAGCTCCAAAATCCATCAACTGGAACTAGTACCATCGCCGCACCAATTCTACTCAGTTTTCGCACTGTCTTACAGCTCTATCCACAGCAGAAACACCTCCTTTCCTAACATTCATCACCACTTGCACCTGCAATTCACCAGCTGACATTTCTTCCCTGCCAGTGCCTTATTGCAGCTTCAATTCATTACAGCATCACTAATTCTTCCATTGAAGCTTGTTCTTTCCATGTACTCAGCTGCAAGCACCACCAATTCATCTCAGTCTCTAGCTTCAGTCTCCGCCACCATTAGCAACATTATCTTCAGCTCAGACCTGTCCATGTCCTGCAATTCTAGTTTCACAATATCCGCATCTCTCCCTGGCTCAACAAGAACAACATCAACTCGCTGCACCCAACCACTCCATCTACTGCAATTCATATCACCACTTTCTCCTTAAGCCATACTCCCCATTTCAGTTCAACACAAATACCAACTCTCTCATTGAAGCCTCCATTAACTTCTAAATCCATCTTCTATTCTCCAAACAAACCACAAATTCCATGGCTGCAATCTTAGTACCACCAGTCAATATTAGTTCCTGTAATTCAACCATCTAAACCTACTGCAGTTGCCTTGAAATTCACATTCCCTTTGCAGTTCTTAACCTGCAGTCTCATTGGCAGCCATATCTGTTGCTCAGCACCACCACCAGTATACTTAGGCCAACTTGATTCTGCAATCACCCGAGTGCCATTCTCGCTATGCAGCCGCGACTCCACCAGTCCTATCACCTGGATGAAAAGAACCACCAGCCTGCCCTGCAGCTCATACCAACTCAGCTTCAGTCCCAGTTTCCATCTCCGCAACTAACGCCTTCTTGCTCTTGTATTCACTGCACCACCATCTCCCTATTCTCTGTCAGGTCATGTTCAACACTGAACTGCAATGTTTCCTCTCAGCACCAGCTTTATTAGCAGCAACTATAGAATCTTTGCCATTTCAGTCCATGTATTCATCCAGTCCTGTAGTTTCACACAACAACAAGTTCGCCTCATCTCCATTACCTTTTAACGCTGGCAAAACCCAATGACCTGAGCTCGGTCTCCTCTATATTCATCGACACCATCTTTCCTTCCCTGTCACGATACTGCCATCTTCTGGTTCATCATTTAGTCACTGCCATTAATGGCAGCAGTCCCTTAAACTCGAGCTAATATGCTCTCGACCATTGTCCATTGTAGCCCCATTCTCAGACTCGGCCAACCACAATTCTTCACTGCTAACATCCAACACCCATTCAATAACGGCATCAGCGTCATCAATCCAAGTTCCATTAATGGCGGCAGACTCATCTTCAACAGACCGCAACTCCATCGACTACCAAGCTCATAGTTGTAGTAGCTTCAACAATTAATTCATAACTGAAACAATCCCATTCCTCCATCCATTCCTCTTGTTCTTCATTCTTGAGTTTTAATTAACTCTCTGCCATTAAATCCCTTTCCAATTTCTCCCGTGATTTAGCCACAGCAAGACCTGACAGTGAGAACTGGTTGTTCAGGCATTGTATCAAGCACCTAATGTGCGTTTTGTTGATGCTTCAGAGATGAACGCTCTGCTTATTTCGAGATCATTCTATCTCCTTCCCTGCATTGCAATCGAATTTCATACAAGACCCATTCAATCACACACAATCAACATTCATAAATCTCACAGTTTATCGGCAAAGATCAATGGCAGCAAACACTTTCTTCGGCTGTTCTTGTGGTAAAAAACTTCATTCTTTCCCTGATTTGTAGCTTCAAAACTTCACCCATTCTTGAATTCAATAGAAACCCATTCTTCTAAACTTCATTGCACTTCTGAAATCCCACTCCTTTTAGCTCTGAATTCGAATGACAACAATCACCATCAGAACTTGTTTTCTCATAAAACAAGAGAACCATAACCTCATGTTGTTCTGTGCTTGTCTTAACCGGCCTGAAGTCTCTTGTGCATAGTATAAGAATTCGATGGATCCTTGAGACTCATGGCAATTGACTTGGTTCAGCTGCAAAGGCAAGAACTTGCCTGAAACTGGTTGCAACAACATGAGTTTGGAATTCTAAGTCGCAGAAATAGAGACCCAGTACTTATTCTGTGGAGGTATAAAGAGGGAGGTCCCCTGAGTAATTTTAGCAGGTGCCTATAGCATTTCTGTAGGTTCTCTAGTTTGCGACAACTTCTGCTTGCTTCAGATGCTTCCAGATTCTTCATACGATGTCGGATTGACTCCACTCTTTCGCCATTGGCTTCGTCTTTTCGTTCTCTTCAAGATGATTGAGAAAAAGCCCTGGATTTAGACGAGTTCCACTTCCTTTTACTCAAATGATTCCAAAACACCTATAAAACTCAAAAGCAAACATAAGATACATAATTCACAAGAAAAATAGCAAAGAAAGCATAACTCTAGATAGTAAATACGGTGTATTCTACACCTATCACTAGGATGGAGCATGTGGCAACAATCCCAACATTCTGTGAATTAAATACACGAAATTTATCCAGGTTGGAGCATGTGGCAACAATCCTATATACCCTGTGAATTTGCAGCATTATTAAGTAATGCATGGCCAGCCTTGTATTTCCTGTACTCATTATCGGTGCGGCATGACGACTGAGTGTTGTTCTCAGTAGAGCAACACGAACCTCCAAGCATTAATAATGAAGCATGTACGAAATACATGACAAAGGTGCAACTCTCGGTGTGTTATACTAGCCCGATTGAGCGTACATCTCTCGGTGTGTTATACTAGCCCGATTGAGCATATTTGAATCTGGACTGTCCATATCAGTCTCAGAAACGATCACGACCATCCAACTTCACCAAGCATGATTGGATGGCTTAGATCGAATCCATGACCCCAAGCAGGTATTGGAATATTCACTACCGACCCAATGCGGGCCCCGCATGGTCGGCCTCCCCAAAAGGGTGGCATAGCTTTCCAAACCGTCCAAGCCAAAGCAGTATGGACGAAAAACCCTAAATTAGGGTTTGCGGCATATTACATGTGTCGCAAAACAGTCTCAACCATCCATCTTCGCAGGCATAGATGGAGGGTGTAGATGTAGATTCAAAGGGCCCAGAGCATGTCAACACGCTCACGGAGATCCCACCTACACACATGACTGATCGGTCAGGACCAACCATGGCTTGTCTTTCCAGATCGTGCGCCCAAAGTGGGCATTCCGCACGTCCGGCAAAACCCTAATTAGGGTTTGCATTGATCGCAAGCGTCTGTTTTCTCCTGATCGAATGGAGGGTTTAGGAGTCGACTAAGAAGGTCCAGTGAGCATCAACATGATCACCGTGGACCCATCTATCTCCACACCTGATCGGCCAAGGAATACCATGACTGGTTGTTCCAATTTGCACGCCCAAACTAGCGTGGTCACACCTCCCAATCACGAACTGATCTCGACCACTCAACTTCGCCGGACAAATTGAGTGGCTTAGATCACGTTTCCATGGGACGATAAGGTATAGGCGTGAACACCCCACCTACCACCTACACGCCGAACTAGTCGGGCGGGACCGACCAAGCTTGGTCGTCTTGAAACGCGTGCCGAAGTTGGCATGACGCGCGGCATTTGCGGCACCGAACTTGTCGTAAATCAATCCTGACCGCTCCTCTTTGACGGACAAATTGAGCGGTCCAGATCACACTTTCACGGGACAATGAGGTATGGGCATGTATCTTGGCATGCCATCTACACGCATGCCCGATCGGCCATGCCAAAATCGTGTCCCAAGCTTGGATTCAACCAAGTGAAAAGTGGTGCTTGCGCACCTCTTCTAAAACCCTAATTCCACTAACTGGTCATGCAGATGAGTGTTTTAAAAATTATCTCGTCCGTCCATCTTCACCGCTTGGTTATACGACCTTGGTCGGGGAGTTAATTGTTCGGTGAGGCGTCATGGTGATCACCACCGTCACTCTACCACACCATGTGGTCGGCCAAGGGAGGACTTGCTTGCGCAACCTCCAAACCATCACTTGAAGTAGGCTGGACATGAGGCTATTTTGAGACGCTCAAACAGAGATGCTTCATACATGCTGAATATACTCGATGCAGTACTTGCATAGAATACACACGATACTTCACAAGTATCGACTTCCTAAAATAACTTAGTTATTTAATCTAGCATTACATGATACTTTCTGTGTGTCCCACGATCCACACACTCGAGACATCAATCATGTCACAAACCTCGGGGGATACATACTTGGGGTATTGGTCTCGGCGGTTTACGGCGTGCGGCCGCACAACGCGCCATCACAAGAACGTGTCGAGGAAGTCATGGGAGATAGTGATGATTGGAGAAGTGGGCAAGACTGGTCGTGTGACACCAACACACGACTCCACTACTCCATCACTCCACTTTCTCCACTTCCCACGAGATACGAGTGTTAGGCTTAAAGACTTGTATAAATAGGTTCTCCTCCCTATTTTCCAAACAGGAACAAGACAAGACAACAGAGGCAAGTGTTGATACAATCGTATTCAAACACCGGAACTGATAGCTTACATCCTGCAAGCCAGTTCAGCTTTCTGATACAAGTCATACATAGCCAACACCTTCACAATCTCAACACCTTCTTCGCTTCCCTCCCTAAGATCAACCCCATCTCCTTCACTTTGTGACCGAAACAAGTCTAGAATGGCCATTTCTTGGTTTAGGCCAGAGTTGTACAGATTGATTTCTCGAATCACAAGCACTCCCGTGCAGTGCATTTGTTTAGGGTTTATATTCATTTCTCATCCACACACCCCAAATTACCAAAACCGGCAGAAATAGTTTTCACCCATAAACACCAGCTGATCCAAGTGTGCGTATAGAGAACCAAGAAACAAACCGCCAATAGGGAGAACGACGCCTTTTTCCAGTTTTATAGCAAACTTGATAAGTTCCCGCCTTATCTCCTTCTTACCGGAGCCGTCATCAAAAATATCTCTAGATAACCAAAGAGCCAAGAACGCCGCGACATGAAGTATGTTATTCTTCTTGTTCGACTCCAACTCTTCAGGAAACCACTGAGACACCCACCAGTCATAGAAGCACTTCGTCTAGTTTTCTTTCCGAACGAATCCATTTGACTTCGCAACCAGGGAGGCGCGCATTTCTTCTTCATCTGCAGACAACCTAACGTCGAGGTTTCCAATTACGGGAAGATTTAGAAACACAGCCACGCTCTCCAAGGAGATGGTCATTTCACCCCACCTGCATACGGCCGTGTGGGTGTCCGGACACCATCTGGAAACAAAAGCAACTTGGCCTGGAATATCTTTCCTAATCTGGAGCACTGTGAAAGCCGCAACAGCACCAACGATATGCGCCTTGGTCAAATTGGTTTTTACATGCTCCTGGCTCATCATAAACCGCATCCATTTCTCGAAGGGATGCAACGGACTCACAGAGATTTTAAATTCAATAGGAGAGGCATTATATTCTTTCCTCTGAAGGCAAAACCTTATTACGCCTCCTGGCCGAACCGATCGGTCTTCTCCCTCACTTTCCGAATCAGTCAGAAGAATCGACACATACTTGGGGTGATTTCTCTTAACCGTGGCCGATGTCGTGAAGAACTCATCATCTACGTATGGCTTGGAATTGCCAACATCTTTCGGTACGACAGAACTTTTCTTAAGTGACATCATAATGAAGACTCTCCCACGCTACTTTCACTTTCCAAACAACTACAATGGAACAATATGAAGAGAAATTATTACGAAAAGTGCACGAAAATTATTTTTCCACCCAAGACGCAAGCCAGTTTATTTCAAAGTCGTACCCTGCAGCATAAAATTCTTGTCCGACCGAGGAGGTGGGCCCCACCATGGGAACCATGCACACGTCCACACCAAAACAAGGAGTAAACCCTAAAAAAACTAGGTTTTCGTGGGGAAGGGATGGCAATTACTATCGCGTGCTTACTTTGCACAGTGAGTTGAGGCGGTTAACATTACTATGGTATTCATGCCTAAGTACTACTACAAGCTCGTGCAAAACATACCTACGGCTAGGATTCACACCAACATTTTCCACAAGGTCATGAAAAGGTACGCCTACAACTAAGGTTTACACCAACACAAAATAAAAGAGAAAACAAGTTAAATAAGAAGTATTAGAAGGCATACCTAGGATTTGCTTGTCCGCTTAGCTTTACTGCTACCACACGGCTGGGATAAAAAAAAATAGGTGTGAAACGAAAGAGAAGCCGACCCTCCTTTTATATATACATGGTACATGAGAGTTTGAACAAGGAAAGGATTTCATATTTTGAGCCAAGAAAGGAAAAGAGGAAACCGGTCCCGCAAAGACCAATTTCCACGCCCAAGACCGCTCACGCCGTGCCTTGGCCCGACACGCCAAGTCGTCCGCTATGCTTTGCCTCCACAAGCTGTGCACACCTCGCCTCACCGGACCACGCCTTGCCATGGACGTACCATGCCAAGCCGTCAACTCCACTATCGCAGGCCCTATCATGTCAGGATGTCCATGCCATAGCTTTCCACGCCGACACCAACAACTCGTCGAGCCAATATTATGATGTTCCTTAACCCAGCCAAGATAATGAGAAGCCATATTAAGTCACTCCTCTCACCTCACCGCTTCACGGTTTACATGAATAAGATCTATGCAAGGCTGCCAAATTTGGGATCATGAACTCTCCTTGCACAAATAGCAACTGTGTCAAGCTATCCACCATGCTTTCCTTCCTAAGACCACGCCACCTCTTGGCCCCACGTGCCAAGCCATCCGCTACGCTTGGCCTTCCAAGACTGCGCCTGCTTTGCCTCGGTAATGTACGACCAGACCAAGCCAGCAACTTTCGTCTCACCACTCCACGGTCTGCATCCCCAGTACAACTTATGCAGGGCCGCCAACACGGGAAGAAAAAACTCTCTTCACCTCTCAAAAAGGTTAGTCAGATTTTCCTGACCATCTTTGCAATGATTTACTTCTTGATTCCGTCATTGTCTGTCACCATCATATGCTTACCTCGCAACAAGGAACCTGTTCCGAGCTAAGCAGGGGACTTAATGTTGATGGTGGTTTTTAGCTTAGGGCTAAAATCGTAAAACCCTAGTCAGGCAGTGATGTCACAGAACTTGAGTAACAATGTCCAAACCAAGCACATTTATTGAACCCTTTAATTTGTCTGCAAGAAAATTACCAGGGTACCTTTTTTTAATGCTAATTAGGGTTTCGACTGGCCAAAACCCTAATTCTCAAACCACATGTGCCAATGGCAAACCATGCCAGCCACACCTACCGCGCCCAAACATGCCAACCATGCTAGTTGCACCCCTGTGCCAATGTCAAACCAAGCCATCCACACCTACCGCGCCCAGGCATGCCAACCATGCTAGTTGCACCCCTGTGCCAATGGCAAACCATGCCAGCCACACCTACCGCGCCCAGGCATGCCAACCATGCTAGTTGTACACCTGTGCCAATGGCAAACCATGCCAGCCACACCTACCGCGCCATGCCAAACGCACCTTGCCATGGCCCCATGCCAACCTAGTCACGCCACCTTGCAGGCCTTCCCTACACGGCTACCAAAACGAAGGCGTGCGATAATCAACGGTCGCCCTTCAATCCCAGGAGCAAATCCTAGCCGTCTGAGGTTACCAAACGACCTTTGGCCCAAATCCCTAGCTTGGTCACGAACCTATCTTGGTCACGCCAAACCTTGGCCCCGCATGCCAATCCAAACCGCACCTAGACAAGCTAGCCACGCCATGCGCCCATGGCAAACCCTTGGCCCCACATGCCAAGCCAAAACGCACCTAGCCAAGCTAGCCACGCCATGCGCCCATGGCAAACCCTTTGCCCCACATGCCAAGCCAAACCACACCTAGCCAAGCTAGCCACGCCATGCGCACATGGCAAACCCTTGGCCACACATGCCAAGCCAAACCGCACCTAGCCATGCTAGCCGCACCATGTGCCAACGACTTGCCAAACCCTTGGCCCCACATGCCAAGCCAAACCGCACCTAGCCACGCCACCTTGCTGGCCTTCCCTACGCGGCTACCAAAAACGAAAGCGTGCGACAATCAACGGTCGCCCTTCAATCCCATGAGCAAATTCTAGCCGTCCGAGGTTACCAAACGACCTTTGTCCCAAACCCCTAGCTTGGTCACGAACCTAGCCACGCCATGCGCCCATGGCAAACCCTTGGCCCCACATGCCAAGCCAAACACACCTTGCCTTGGCCCTAGCCAAGCTAGCCACGCCATGCGCCCATGGAAAACCCTTGGCCCCACATGCCAAGCCAAACACGCCTTGCCTTGGCCCTAGCCAAGCTAGCCACACCATGCGCCCATGGCAAACCCTTGGCCCCACATGCCAAGCCAAACACGCCTTTCCTTGGCCATAGCCAAGCTAGCCGCACCATGTACCCATGGCAAACCCTTGGCCCCTCTATGCCAAGCCAAACTACACCATGCCTTGGCCCTAACCAACATAGCCGCGCCACCATGTTGGCCTTCCCTACGCGGCTACCAAAAACAAAGGCGTGCGACAATCGACGGTCCCCCTTAAATCCCCGGAGCAAATCCTAGCCATCCAAGGTTACCAGACAATGCATGGTAACCTTTGGCCCGAAAACCTAAGTTTGGCCACGCCAAACCATGCCATGCCAACGGCATGCCAACCTAAGCCGCGCCACCATCTTTGGCTTTCCCTGCCACTGAAAACGAAAACGTGCAACGATCAACGGCTATCTTTCCTCTTGAGATGCAAAATCTCGACCGTCGAAGGTCACCAAACTAGCAAGTCTCCCAAGTCGACTTGTCAGGCAAGAACAACATGCTACATGTTTTTCGCAAAAATATTCGAGACATCAACACATATCACAAACTGGGGGATCCTCTTTGGGTATTGGTTTGGCGGTTTACAGCGTGCGGCGTACACTACGCCCGTCATAAGGAAGTGTCATAAGGGTGGGGCGGTTAGTAAATACAGGGAGTTAAAGGTGAAACGTTCATGGGACATCAATTCCATATGTTAACGATTTTATGGAACATCAATACCATGCATACGGTTACCACCTCCTCCCATTTAGTTACCCATTTTTCCATTCCTTAATGAGACCAGGGTACGTTTCACTTCGACTTGTATAAATAGGTCTTACCTATTTCCACAGAACAACAAGTTCATTCAGGAATATACAACACTCAGAAAATACTTGCTAGCTTACCATTTGTTAGCCTTACCACTTTTCTGATACAAGTCGTAGTAACACAACTACTCTTCCAGAATCAACTATTCTGGTCTCATCACTTTCCTTGCTTCCCTCCCCAAAACCAACCCATTCTCCTCCACTTTGTGACCAAAGAAATTCCGGAACGTCCATTTCTTGGTTTAGGCTGGATTTTTACAAATTGATCTCTCGAATCTAAAGTACTCCCTTGCAGTACATTATTTAGGGTTTAAATTGTTTCTCACCCATACACCCGAAATTACCGAAATCAGCAGAAACCATTTTCACCCTCAAACAACGGCGAAAGAAGATATTGTGGAATCACAAACAATGAGACGAAGATGTTTGTGACTACTTTTATATCTTGCCTATCAGAGATATTAATCTCAAGCCAATCGTTACGATTGTACTCAATACGATAGAATCATCAAGATCAGATCACACAACTACGAGAAAGTAGTATCGGTCTGGCTTCACAATCCCAATGAAGTCTTTAAGTCGTTAACTTGATTTTTAAGAAGAAACCTAATGTTAAAGGAGAATCTAATCTAGATAATACAACTAGTGTCACACTGGAGGTGTGGGGATTAGGTTTCCCAGTTGCCAGAGTTCTCCCTTATATAGTCTTTCAAATCAAGGTTTGCAATCAATGTTAGCTTAGTTACAAAAAATTCAATATTCACCGTTAGATGAAAACCTGATTAGATTCAAGCTAATATCTTTCAACTGTTGGATCGAAAACTTAGCTTGTTACACACAAATGAAATGCATGATTTAGGTTTGTGTAACCGTACCCAAACATGTACATTTGTTGGTTCAACAATAGTTAACCAAATGGTTAGCCATATGAGCACTTTCATATCAACCATATTCTTCTTCACCATAACTAGTTCAAATGACCCAAATGAACTAGTTAGAGAGTTGTTCAATTGCAAGGAAATCTTATGTAACTACACAAGACACAATCGAAGCAAAAACGATTTGATTCACTCGAATCGGTTCATGAACTTTATAGCCACGGTTTGCATTTTGCATTCCTTTATTAATATAAAAGTATTCGCAGACTTAATTCGCGGACTTGAGTTCCCGTAAGGAGTTCACAAACTCCAGCAGATTTTCTCGGGTCGAGAACTTCCGCCAGTTCGCGGACTGAGTTCACGGCTGTTGTTCCGGTTCTCTTGATCAACAAAGTTCGCAAACTTCGGTTCAAGGAAATAGGACTTATACATATATGTGTTTCCACACAATGCTTATATCCACCATTGGTTATATAATCTAAACTCTCATTTCAACCATTGAAACATTCTTAGAGGACGTTATTATATAGTTGTTATTCACAAACTATTTTTCGTCAAAGTAAGCAATTTTCAAAGTGATTGAAACGCATCATGACTTTCGTCACTAGGTAAAGATGAACTTGGCTAAAGCGAAAGCTTACCAACACATATTTCGAGAAATAGATAGGCGAGATAAACTCGGCTCGAAATAGTAAATGTGTACAATCAAAGTCTATATAGCAAAATGACTTTTGTCTCAAAGATGGAGATAAAGTAGATAGACTTTTAAGTGATAGATAAGTTCAAGTCTCCACATACCTTTTAGTCGATGAAGTTCCACCAGTTCCTTGAATAGTCCTTCATCTTGTATGATGATCGCCTTGGAGTTCTTGAGCTCAACTACACTGTCTATCCTAGTCCGAGACTTTAGCTATAGTAGACTAGAAATCAAGACTTATAGTTTTGATCACTAACATTCACTAGTGGAAAAAAGCCATTTTAAGATAGTCGGAAAGTGTCGTTTTAGCGGTTATACGACACTATACGAGTGTTGTTTAAAGTCTAGTAGAATTAGTGTCTTTTCCGGAACGACACTTTCAAGGTTGACTCAAAATTACGATGCTTACTAGTTGTCACTAGCTAGGACAGCTGGATAACGTCGTAGATTTAGTTTCATAATATAAAAAAAAATATTAGAAATTCAATTTGGATTCCAAAGCCGATTAATTTGAATTCCAAATCTGATCCGTCGATTGCAGTGTTTCGATTTGGGATGAAATAAATCTGCACTATACTCAAATTACCCTAAAATAAAACTTGGATTTATAAATTCAAATGGGCATGTAAACAAAAATCATTGTATTGGTTGCGAAATTCATAGCCGAAATCGGTTTACGGTTTACACTTAGGTTCAATATCACAAAAGAAACTAAAAAGTCAAGTCAGAATATAGACACTTGAATCTAAATGACTATAAATATGTCCCCATCAAAAAGCTCACCAGCGGCAAGGTAAATCAGGTATAATTCTCGAATTCCATTGCACGATGAGACCTACCGCAAAACAAAATGCTTTTAGAGTGCAATTATCAAAAACAACCAAACAACGTATGAAGTTTCATCCAATGCCAATAAAACAGCTGGACAACATTGAATCGACATTCCATGATGGCATTATAAAAAAATTTGAAAAATTATGCGTCACACAATAGTTGATTAGCAGCAAAATAGATCCTAGAATATTAATTTTACTGCAAACATCTAAAAGAAAAGTCTTAGGAAAACTTGTGGTACCAATGAGAGCCTCTATTGGATAACGATACAAAAAAGATTGACAAAACTCTACCTGATATCACAAAACTACCAAATAAAATTACTTTTCCCATGGTGTATGCAAAGACAAATCTCTACGTTATACTTCTTTACTACATATTCAAAATAACACCCATAAATCCAAGAAAATTGCATGACTTGGTATAACTTAGATATGAATGCAAAAAAAAAAAAAAAAAAAAGGAAAGATATATACACAAGGTGGTGAACATCTTAAAATTCATACAACAAGATTCACATAACAAGTCAATTTTTACAACAAAAACATTGCATCAGTTTACGATATCGGAAACCACCCAACAAGGTATTTGTTAAACACCGGACTAAATTGAAACGATATCGGTTACCCACTTGGTTCACAATAAAGAAATCAACTTCAACGTACCGGTTCTCCACAAAGGAATAAATGCTTGTGATGTAGGCGTAGCGGAAACCCCGCAAGTTTGTATCTCTGCAAACCTTTGCATATCTCGCATCTACTTCACTCTAGCCTTGAGCTGCAAAGAAAATCCCAATTTCAATTAACTACCGCAAAAGAAGGAAAAGAGACGAGGCATAAGAAAAAAAGCTTCACTAGCAACTACGAGACTACAACATAAATACAAAGGAACGTGGGCTAGACAAATATTAGGGGGAAATTAAGTTAACCAACCTTCTCTTCTTCCCACCAAGACTCTTATTTGGACAAGTATTAAAGCAAAAACTAAATCAATTTACAAAGATTCTACAATCATTTTCGGCGATTATGACTGGACACGACTTCTTTGAGAGAAGCTCAATCCTTTCAGACATCTCCATGTCCAAAGAACGATCTTACAAGCAATCATGACGTCGGTGGTCCGCAACAATCTTATTCGAACTACATTGAGAATAATAGTAAATGTCGGACCTTAAATGCTAGGTTACATGATTATTCAAAATTTACAAGATCTACGACGACATGGACAAAAAGATGAATGCTTTGAAGATTATAACTTCATTTCTGCAGCAACAAACATACATGATCATTTCCGTGTTCGGGGTTCACAAACGAGACAACTCTAAACCCGCCTCACAAACGAGATTACGAGAACATCAAACAAAGACAAATCAATAGTAAAAAAATACAACAAAAATACCATGATGCGATTGAAGAAGCGTGAGACGGTAAGCATTATATTTTCACAATCAATGTAACACCTCACCAATGTTAATCCACAGTAGCAACCAAACTTGTGTTTAAAACCCCATTTGCTATTTAGGCCTTACTTATCCTCTTCGCAGTTCATTTCTGCAGGCAACAAACATACATGATCATTTTCGTGGAATCTTTGAATCGGTTATTAATACCAACTCTAGGAGTCAACCGAGAAGTTAGTAGCAAGAGAGAGCAAGTGAAAATATGTTACTGATGGTTCCCATCACTCAAGATAACTTAAAAGGCCAAGCTTGGCCTTCAAGCATATCCTCCAAAAAGTCGCAAAAGCAGACGGTGATTAGAAACTTTTTCCCAAAGATGAGCTACAAATCTTTTTATGCATAAGAAAAATGTAAACCGAATCTAGCACAAATAACTAAGACCATAACCTTTACTAAAGTACACAGAAGAGGCTTGGGTACTTAAGCTAGGAAACAAAGACTACAAAGTGCATGATTATTAATTACAGAGAATGATGAAGATTAAAAAAATAAATTACAACTAAGGTATGTCTGATAGGTGTAGAATACACCGTATTTACTATCTAGTAGTTTATGCTTTCTTTGCTATTTTTATTGTAAATTATGTATTTTACGCTTGTTTTGAGTTTTATAGCTACTTTGGAGTCGCACGGAGGAAAAGAAGAAGAAATCACCAAATTCGAGCAAAAAGGGCAAAAAGGTCATTTCACAGGGCGAAGACTATTTGGAGCCCAGAGGTGGTTAAGGGGCTCTCATTCAGGGTGCCCCTTATCACTAGCGATGGGCGTTACTAACACTGGGTAGCCCTTATCCAAAGACGGGTATGCTGGGTAGCACCTAATTGGGTCGGTCCTACCCATTACCCAGATCCGGATCCAGACCCACTTCACAACCTAACCATACATTTCGAGAGTTTCTCATTCAACTCATTCTTTCACTGAAACCGAAATCGAGAGGTAAGTTGCGTAAGAAATTGAGAACAGAGAGAGGTGGGTGAGGTGAGAGCTTAAACCGAGAGGAAGCAGATTGAGCAACTCTGTAAATCAGTTGAACGAAGAATCGAAGATAGAGATTAGGGTTTGTTGGTTGAGCAGATCGAAATCCAGAGTTGTTGTTGATGGCAAGAGAGGAATTGAAGTCAGATGATATGGAGAATCGAAAGAAGTTGGGGTTTCTAACAGAGAGACTGTGTCGATTGGATGAATCAGAAGGCAGCCATGAATTGAGTTCACAGAGAGAGGCGCAACCCTGAAGAAATCGATGTGTTGATTAAGAGATGTTGTTGGTGGCGTTGTCGATCTAATAAGTGTTATCGAGAGAGATGGAGCAGCGATTGAAATGGGTTTGAGTCTAATGGAAGAAATTGAACCAAGAATTGATGAAGCTGAGCGAGATAAGAGTATTGGTGTTTGTTCGAATCGATGAAAGAGTTGAAGCTCGGGGGATTGAATCGGAGAAATCAATGGGTGCATTATGGGTTCATTTACGCAATTGATAAACAAGGTTATGATGACTCGACACGTGGAAAATACGAGATGGTGGTGGCGGTATGAATCGAGCAAGGGATTGAGTGGAAGAAGGAGTACACGAGGGGATGACGATGTTGTTACTATGAAGAATGAATGGCGTTGTTGGTTGTTCTTGCTATGAGAAAAGATACTCAAGAAGAGATGGTGCTAAAGGGTTGAATTTCGGTTTCAAGCAAGGCATAGGAAACCCGAGTGAGAGAATTAATGTTCTGCTCTTGTTGCTTGCCGGGAGATGGGGGTAATGGAATTGCAGTGCAGGTTGATTGAGCTGAAATGCAGGAGGTGATATAAAGAATGTTGGTATTGTTGATGCTTAATAACTCGAAGGGTTTGAAAGTTTCAGGAAATGGAGATGAAGACGGATGCAACAGGTGATGGGTTTGGTAGCGAAAGAGATTGAATGTGGTACCTGCTGCTGTTGTTTGGCTACTGTATGTCGAGAAAGAGTACATATGGGTTTAATTTGTGTTATCTGAACTCAAGTTGTGGCAAATTGAAGTGGAGTGTCTTTGGCACTAGAATGGAATCCCTTGAGCTGGTGTACAATGGCCGAGATGAATGAATTGCGGATTCGGGGCAAGTATTGAGCAAGAGGTCTGGTTTTGGTGGAGTTATGAAGAAGGGAAGGAACTTGTGAAGTTGTGATCTGCGGGTGTAGGTGAGACCGATTTTTGGAGTGTCATTGGAACACGCCATGCTATACATTGCGAGATGATGGCTAGGGTTGCGGTCTTGAGGCTAAGAAGAAGCTAATGGTGATGTTGCTTGCAAGGGGTACTGTGTTGTTGGTGGTTTGTTGCAGGTAATTGGCAGCTGTGATGTTGGCTGGGTTATGAGAAGACAGGGAGAATAGATGTATGTCTAAGATGCAGGGAAGAGCAGGTAGTGTGGAATTGCAGCTGCGGTTGAGAAGCTACAAATGCGAGTCTTTGTGATGGTGAAGCTCGAATGGCGAGGGCTTGCAAGACAATAATGGTCTTGTGTTGGTGGTGGTAGAAGTGAGCTACTGAGATGAGAAGAGAGCGATTAGCCATCATGTTTGGGTGAGCAGATGCACCATCTTGGTGCAACACAAGTTTAACTGTGCAAAGCTTGACTCTGGCCTAGAGACTACCCGACCAATCCAGTTAATTTGGGACTCAATCTTGACTTCGGTCGACTTCGGTAATTCCCTTGACTTTCCTTGACCTCGTTGACTAACGTTGGTGACGGTTGACCAGTTTGACCGTTAGTCCTAACGGAGGACTGACGGAATATTCCGTCGAATATTCTCTCGACGGAGAAATTTCCGAGGTGGCGGCGGCGACGTTTCCGGCCAAAATCCGGCCCACAATCCCGATTTTCCGGCGAGCCAAAAATTCCAATTTTCTATGGACTTCTCTCATGGGTATGAAGACTTGGGCTAGGAATTGGATGGAGAATTGGACTCAAATTTGGAAAGAGAAGGTGGAAGAGTTGAGAAAAGCTTGATTTGGAAATTGAATTGCAAAAGGAAAAGGATTCTAATCCTTAGAAGATATGGAGAATATTGAAGCCTATAAATAGAGAAGTTTTCTACAACTTCTAGACACATCTCTACACACACAATTCTTTTCTTTTCTTATTCTTTGTGTGAACTCTTTAGCATGAGTAGCTAATTTTATTGATTGAGGATGAATTCCTAGTTTTTAAACATATGATTTGAGTTTTTGTTTCAATTCTATCTTGAAGTTTTTTTCACATGATTATCGTTTGTTTTTACTAATAGGAGTGATCTTAAAGACATTCATGATTGATTGATAGATTGTTTGGGTGGCCAACTAAATTGATTTGTTAATTCGATCTAAAGCTAGTGAAAGTTAGGGGATAAGTAATCGTTTCTTGACTCTTTACATAAGTAGCAAACACGAGACCTTGCGGAGGGATTCCGTGGAGCAATTGTGTGTAGAAACAACGTTAGCAAGTAGACCTTGAGCTAAGAGTCTAACTACTAATATCAACCTAAGAAATTCACAAAACCTAATGCATGAGCCAAGTTACATCTAGGTTGAGCTAATTCTAGGTGGCTTGGTGATTAGAATCGGTAGTCGAGAACTTCCGTGTCCGGTGATACAAGGGATTTAGGGGTTTAGCACTGAGCTAGCTGCTTTACCTACGGTTGGTGATAATTTGTGACTAATAACAAGTAGAATAGAACATAACTTGATTCATTGTTTCGTAACGAAGAAGGATTCCTTGATCTTGTCTCTCTTATTGCTTTCAACTTTATCTTTTAATTGCTTTGTTTATTTTCTTTTTGCTTTTTACACCCCCCTTTCGTGACAATTTTTACAACTAGAATCTCGTGCTCCTCGTGGGATCGACCTTGACTACCCTATATTACTTGTTAATTAGGTAGTAAAGTATTAATTAATTTGTTGTGGTTACGACACGCATCAATGTCAAAACTCAACATGATAAAATTTTGGTGTAAAGTAAGAAATAAATAGGTTCACTCTAACACTGAGGCTAATATTACATGATCATTTTCGTGGAATGTTGAATCAGTTATTAATACCAACTCTAGGAGTCAACTGAGAAGTTAGTAGCAAGAGAGAGCAAGTGAAATATGTTACTGATGGTTCCCATCACTCAAGATAACTTAAAAAGGCCAAGCTTGGCCTTCAAGCATATCCTCCAAAAAGGCCAAAACAGGACAGTGATTAGAAACTTTTTCCCAAAGATGAGCTACAAATCTTTTTATGCATAAGAAAATGTAAACCGAATCTAGCACAAATAACTAAGACCATAACCTTTACTAAAGTACACAGAAGAGGCTTGGGTACTTAAGCTAGGAAACAGAGACTACAAAGTGCATGATTATTAATTACGAGAGAATGATGAAGATTAAAAAATAAATTAAAACTAAGGTATGTCAAAACTCAACATGATAAAATTTTGGTGTAAAGTAAGAAATAAATAGGTTCACTCTAACACCGAGGCTAATATTACAAAACCGAGCAAAGTAGCGGTAATCTTATACCTTGAGTCACAAGACGTGCAACCCATTTCAAGAATTCTACCGCTTCCATAATGTCATATATACCTTTAACTCGGGAAAAAATTTCCAACAAGAAAATTGGGTAGTAACTACAACCAATTCCAATAGTCAAGTTAACATATAAAGATTTGATACCTACGGAATTGAGACATAAAGCCATGTATAAATTCTGAAGTTATGATTACAAATACGGTATGATGTTTACATTTGTCATTTGATTGCTTGGTTTTCTTGTACAAATTAGAAAGCTATGATTTGTTCCTCAAGGGCTTACCACTACAAGGATTAAAAATGAAACCAAATCAAACAATCAATACGGATCTTTTACATAAACTGTAAAATTACAAATACATATATGAAACCAAAGTAAATCAAAACTAACCTTCTTTGCTTTCACTTATTCGCAGATCTTTCAACCCGAGATTACATTGGTAGAATCTTTCTCTTTAAGTACCACTAGTTTTTCTTATTTAGGAGTTTATCCATTCATATGATCCATCAACCTAATTGATAATAATTCAAATATTGATTTTACCTAAAGGTTCCCAGGACTATGAAATATATGTAACTTAAAAAGAATTGAGATAGTGACATTCTTGAAATCACGAGAAAATAAATTGAATCGATTGAACGACCCATTTTTTGATTTATGTCGTGAATTCACTCAAGGCTTAGACAATAATGCCACGACTATAGCTCCACCGATGGAGAAAACCCTTGGGAATCCCATACTGATATGTATTGCTTTGCAACGTCGTTGCACCTACAAAACAAAACACATAGTAACTTGTTCAAACCAACACAAACGAGAACTTAAGGAAGATCAAAACACACGAAACTACACACGGGTTAGTCGCTTGAAACGGTTATTAAAGTGCTTCGATATCCAAAGAGAAATACACAACTCGAGCGTGAGTAAGTACTCTCACAACATCGAAGAAGTCCCAATGAAATACCACTCAATCTCGTTCCTCTTGACAAGTTTTAAACACAATGTTCTCCATTCTTTTCTCAACAAAATCAATTCTAGTAGCAAACAAAAGAACAAACATACTATGAAATCGGCATAAATAATTTGAGAAAGTAAACCACATAGACTCAAGCAAAGAATAGTCTTTAAATTCTTTTCCATTCAAATACACAACAAATCCATAATATAAGCGATATAAAAAGCAAGATTAGGGCATGAAACCCAAATGGGCTTTCCTACTTTAACCCAAATAGAGAAGAAAAAATGTTAATAGCGATAATAAAACGTATTGTTGTATTGCATCCTCTTGTGAGCGAGAACCTCTAGGCTTGTTCTTCTTGTCTTGTTTAGCTACTTTAAAGCACGAGCTAAAGATCCGTAAACCTTACCGCAACAAAATCTCAAATAATCGAGTTATTAGATTCGCAAAAACACAGATTCAAAATCAAAAAATTATGATATAATTGAGAGAATGTTGAGATTGAAACTCGAAAGGTCCGAATTCAAAACCACAAACAACAAGTTAATAGTTTACCTAAACAAGCCCTATCTCGAAATTGGGGGTGTACAAACAAAAATCAAAACAAAAATTAGTTAGGGTTTACTCTTTTGGGCGAAATCTAAAGAAAGTTGCAAAGTAAAATCAAAATATAGGTAATATTTCAAAAGAAAATCAAACCCTAAATATTCCAATCTCGATTTTATTTTCTACCTCGATATCATCAGAAGTCAACAATACGAACTAAGAAATCAAGTATCAAAAGATCCTCCTCGGTTAAAAACAGATTCAATTACATCGAACTAAAATCAGTTCAAATTACATAAACTAATTCATCTAGCAAAAAAGTTGGTAAAGGTGGAGAAACGGGTTTTTATCTCTGAAAAAACAATCAAAAATGAAAAATGGGTAGACGAGGCTTGTTTAGTTATCACGTTTAGAATTATCGGCTCACTTAACCACGAGGAAGAGTTGGAGGGATGATGGTAGTGGTGAGGATAAAGAGGGATTTTCTCTTTCAATGGTGTTTCGGTGAGAGAGAAATAATTGAAGTGTGAGATAGCTGCAAAGATCGGTACTAACGAAGTATGTTTTGATCATCTGAGCCAGTCATATAGCAGATCTAAATCCTAACCGTTGAAAATTCCAGAGAAACAATAAACACGTGTATGTCGTTCTATAAGTCAACAAAGTCTTAAGTCAACATTATTTTGACTTTAGTCAACGACCATATATGTAGTGTCGTTGTGTAAGTCAACAAAAGTCCTAACACAACGACGTTTTGACTTTGGTCAACAACACTTTCAGGGCATCGTTATTTCGCAACATCTAGTTTGTGTCGTTTCATTGTGCCTCAGATGGCCCATTTTCCACTAGTGATTGACAAACATGCTTGAGATAGAAACGCATGCGAGTTCAACCGAGCAATGCTCTAACACGAAGTTTATCACATTCATGTGCCTTTGATTCTAAAGTTACTCCAGTATCCTTTTCAGGTGTGCATTCAACAGTTGCATGAAAATATTTGTTCTCTTTATCCTTGGAATAATTAGAGCAATCAGAATTATTTGTTCTCTATATTCTACACATTTCTGTGATTTTTGAAAAGGAGAAGAACTCATTTTCTTTTGTCTTAATAACTTTGTAAATTGTCGTGCAGTCGTATCAACACTACAATTCTCAGTTTTTGTATCTGAAGAACAAGTCTTAGTTACATCTTTAAGGGTAATACCCTCTTCATTCTTGAATTGGTATTCAAGGTCAAAGATCTTTAATTTACCAACTAGAGCGCTTCTAGATATTGTGGAAAGATCATTAGCTTCCATGATGGTATGTTTTTTAGATTCGTATTTTTGTGGTAAGGACCTTAGAATTATACACACAATATCTTTATCTGAAATAATTTTTCCTAAAGCATAAGAGGCATTTATTATTTCAGAAAGTTTTTGATCAAACTCATCAAAGGTATCGTCTTCATCCATACGAAGATTTTCCCATCTAGAAGATAGAGTTTGAAGCCTAGCTTCTTTTTCAGAGGCATTCCCTTCAAATATGATATTAAGAATATCCCAAGCCTCCTTTGATATTTTACACTTGGTTACATGATGATGGAGGTCTCGAGTTACAGCATGTATAATGGCGTTTAATCCATAAGAATTTTGCTTCGAAGGCAATTTTTCTTCATTATTGAATTCTTTCAATTCCTTTAGTCTAAACTCAGTGGTTGAGTTGTTGACCAGTACTTTTGTGTGTTCATACCCATCAATGACTAAAACCCAAGTGTTAAAGTCATGAGATTGGCGGAAGGATTGCATAGCCATTTTCCACCATAGATAGTTTGAGCCATCAAACTATGGAGGTACATTAACTGAATCAACCATTTGATCAAAACTTATAGGTTGGATCACACCAAACACAGATTGTTAGATCTTTTCGTATTTGCCTTCTCTGATACCAATTGAAAAGACGAGGGTACCCAAATACACCACAATCTTTTATTTTGATCACAACCTATATAAGACCCACTGTGTATAAACCTCTTGGAGCAACAATCACTCAAGGAATATTTAAACACAGTGTCCACTTGAAATAGGGTTAGTCCGGACTGGTCTATCAAAATGAGAATAGCAAAGTCGAGTGAAGAAATCCAATACACTTTGTGTGATCATCTATGGATGTGAAATAGAGACAATACAACAACAAAGTGTTCACTTGATAACCGAAATCTTATAAGATAAATATCAAGTGCCTGATTAAAGTATTATAATATAAAAACAATTATAATGTGGAAATAAAGTAAAGCACACACACCATAATTTTGTTAACGAGGAAACCGCAAATGTAGAAAAAGCCCGCAACCTAGTCTAGTTTTGAATACTCAATTGAATTAAGACGCTACCAAAAGTAAACCTGCAACTTCATGTAGACAATACTAAGTAAACTAAAATCCTAGTTACTCAGCTTCAGCAGTATTCTTGATTTGATAATATCTAGCAGAACCGAAGTTCCCAATAGATATTTGTTACCCAATATCCTAGCAGAACATACGTTCTCTTTAGGACTAGATATAATATATCTTTTTAATGGTTCACAACAACTTCTTCTTCAAATCTTCAAAATCTTCAATCTTCGATTTAATCTTCAAAGTAACAATCTGCAAAAACAAACTTGATTCCTTATTGATTTGTCGCACAGAACGGAGTCTGTTAACAATGGAAAATTAATGAATCTATCTTACGGATCTAGAAAAACTTAGATCCGTAGAAACGTTAAACCTTTGATCTAGTTTGAGTGAGCCTTACATCAGAAGAGAAGGTTCTCAAGAATAAACAAACTAGGTGCAATCAAAAGATTCAACAACCGTTAGTCAATCAAATCCGAAAACAAAAGATAAACCGCAATTATCTAGTTTCCCACCAAAGGTACTCGTAGAGCTTCTCAATCCCAAAGAAGACTTTAAATTGAGTGGCCGTAAGAGATTTCTCCTAATTAGGTTACTCTCCTCTCCGAATAGGCGGCTTCACCAGTAACAGTACAACATAGGAAGTTTACTGTCGCGAAGGATTAGTTTGTCCGAAATGCAAACTTCAAGTATTTATAGACAAGGAAGTTTGGACACCAAGGAATTTCCAAAACCGAAAATATTCTCAAGATATTCAATAATAATTTCCATATTCGGTTTTCATAATTCCTAAGAATGCTCTGTCCAAAATAATGATCGAAAATCTCCTTGGAAAATCTTTAACTAGCAAATGCACATTACTAATTCTTATTTTCCATATATAATTAAAAACCTTAATTAAAAGATTCTTAACTTCTTTAATTTCGATCCTGGGATTTACTTCCTTCTTAGCTTTTAAGGAATATCTTTGAACAATAAAAGATACGCATTACTGCACGTGTTCAAAGTGTGTCGACATCCTTACTTTGTAAGTCCTCTTTCATACTTACACACTTGAAACCGATTTACCACGCTTCCAAACAAGTTTAGAATTGGTTCATCTGACTTTCAAGAGCTATGCGATTGATTAAGAACTCTCAATCACAAATCATGGGTTTAACGGTTCTACCAAAGTAAGTTTCGGTTCTACCTCCATGTGATAACTGTGCATAGTCACACTAGATTTCCAAAATTCGGTTGACTAGGTACTAGGATCGGTTCCCCACATATACATGGTATCTAACTTATATGCGTTGCACATGTCCATAGGATCGGTTCCCCTTTGCCTAAAAACGTGTTGCACATGTCCATAGGATCGGTTCCCCTTTCTGCTATAAACCTTGTTGCACCCCATACAAGGATCGATTCCCCTTTGTGATGTGTTGCACCTCTTACTATGATCGCTTCCCCTTTACCCAGTGTTAGGCCTTACAAACTACACAAACTCGATCATACCATTAGGTGATTACTTAAGATCAATTTCACTAATAAAAGTCATACCAATAGAAAAGTCAGGCCTCATGTGAATAGTTTTACCAAGAACACAAACAAGTCATGAGAGGTTATACTAATCACACATATTGGTCGTTCATAAGATGTGCAATGAAGAACAATCCCAATAACGCCTGGCGATTTCCTTTTCGATTCATGAACTTACTTCCTTAAAACACATGTAAAAACATTATTTCTTAGGATGAGATCCTCAACTCATACCCATACATAATCACAATAGCCTTCAAACGATTATGTCGATGTCTTATCTAAAAATTTTAATGGTTAAGCAATAAACCTCGTATTGTATTCCTTAATACTATGTCTATCTAGAGTGTTCATGCTTCGCAGTTTTTGTTTTCAATATGCAAGACTTGAAAGACACAAGATAGATATGGAACAAGTCAAGTCAAAGTTACTAACCTTAAGCTGAAGGATAATGTCTTTGTTGTCTTCAATCCATCTTTAGATCTTTGTGAGTAATTGGAGCATAATACTTATATCATTTCTAGTGTAACCTGTCGAAGTTGATTGTAGTTTACAAATTAAGCGACTCGAGTTTTAGAACTAAATATGACATACCAACGCTTGGTGGGTTCAACCGAGCAGTGCTCTAACAGAAAGTATTAGGATATGAGACATTACAAGTATTACGTGAAGACTTGAAGAATGTGAAGAAGTACAGAGCTACAACGACAACATCATCCTTCCACTTGAGGTTAGCAATATTTGACTTGAACTGTTTCATTCCCTAACGTATCTTTCAATTCGTGCATATTGAAAACATAAATGCGAAGCTATATATGAATGATTATACTCTAGTTAGACGTAGTATTAAGGAATACAATACGAAGTATAACGCTTATCTTTTGAACTTTATATATAAGACATCGACATAATCGTTTGAATACTATTGTGATTATGTATGGGTATGAGGTGAAGATTTCATCCTAGGAAACAATGTTTTACATTCGTTTAAAGGAAGTAAATTCATAAACTTGTTTTGTGAATCGAAAGGGAAATCGCTAGGCTTATTGGTATTGTTATTCATTGCATATCTTTTGAACTACCAATATGTGTGATTAGTATAACCTCTCATGACTTGTTTATGTTCTTGGTAAAACTATTCACAAGGCCTGACTTTTGTATTGGTATGACTTTTATTAGTGAAACCGATCTTAAGTAATCACCTGAGATGGTATGATCGATTTAGTGTTTTGGTATGACCAACTCTAAGCAAAGGAGAACCGATCCTAGTAAGAGGTGCAACCGATCACAATAGGGGAATCGATCCTTGTATGAGGTGCAACAAGTTTCTAGATATTGGGAACCGATCCTATGAACATGTGCAACATGTTTTTAGACATTCGGAACCGATCCTATGGAAATGTGAAACAAATACAAGTTAGATACCATATATATGTGGGAACCGATCCTAGTACCTAGTCAACCGAATTTTGGAAAGCTAGTGTGACTAATTCCAGTACCCACATGGAGGTAGAACCGAAACTTGTTTTGGTAGAACCGAGAAACCCATGTTTGGTGGTTTGATAGGATAATCAATCTCGTAGTTCTTGGAAGTTAGATGAACTAATTCTAAACTTGTTTGGAAGTGTGGAAAATCGATTCCAAGAGTGTAAGTATGAAAGAGTACTTACAAAGTAAAGATGTCGACTTACTTTGAATACGTGCAGTAACGCTTACCTTTTATTGTTCAAAGATATTCCTTAATAGTTAAAGGAGAATCCCGGATCAAAAACAAATTGACAATCTTTTAATTAAGGTTTTCAATTTTATATTTAGAAAATAAAAATTAGTAATGTGAATTTACTAGTTTGAGATTTCTAAGAGATTTCGGTCATTATTTGGACAAAGCATTTCCAGGAATTATGGAAACCGAATTTGGAATATATTGCATATCTTGAGAATATTTTCAGTTTTGGAAATTCCTTGGTTTCCAAACTTCCTTGGTCTATAAATATAAAAGTTTGCATTTCGAGCAAACTAATCCTCAGAGCCAGAAAAACTACCTAGTTGTGTTGTTACTGGTGGAGCCGCCTATTCGGAGAGGAAAGTAACCTAATTAGGGGAAATCTCTTATGACCGCTCGGTTTAAAGACTTCTTTGGGATTGAGAATCTCTATTAGTACCGTTGGTGGGAAACTAGATAATTACGGTTTATTATTAGTTTTCGATTGATTTGATTGACTAACGGTTGTCGAACTTTGATTGCACCTAGTTTGTTTATGCTTGAGAATCTTCTCTTCTGATATAAGATTCACTCAAACTAGATCGAAGTTTCGACAAGGATCTTTAGACTGTTTTTAGATCTAAAGACGTCTTGTGATAATCCGTTGTTAACAGACTCCATACTATGTGTGATTGATCACAAGAGATTCAAGTTGATTGTATGCAGGTGTTTATTGAAGATTTAAAGACAAAGAAGACTTTGAAGATTTATGATTTGGGTTCATAATCTTTGGTATGCACAATACTTGTTTCGGGTAAAGAGGATCCAACTATAATCGGTTTATCCTTGTGGTAGATTGGATTGATTAGTTAAGTAAATCAGCATCAATACAATTCTTTGTGATTAAAAGTATTGATTGCAAAATCTTGACAATTACTTTGGTAGTTGTTATTGGACAGATCTAAGGACCAGACAAAGGAGTTTATTGGAATAAACGGAAGAGCCTTTTGTCGAACTCATATCACTTGATTGAAAAGAGTTGTTACCGAACAGATTTGTTGTTCCTTTACTGTTTGGAATACGAACCAAAGGAATTGTTCGAAGTGTGTGACTTATTAAAAGTTGGAGGCGCAGGGATACAGACAGAACTAGGTGAACTATAGGTTTAGTTGCTTGGTCTCAACTATACGAAGTTGGTTTGATTTTGTATAGCGGCTTAATCCTGAGAGTATTCAATTCTGGACAAGGTCCCGGGGTTTTTCTGCATTTATGGTTTCCTCGTTAACAAAATCTTGATGTGTCTTTTACTTTTCTATTTCCGCAATTATAATTGTTTTTATTATAATTAGAAGTAAAATACACAAACTTTAATTCATATTTACTTGATAGTAATCCTATTGTGTTTGGTTAAGTCCGAACCATTTATCAAGTAAACATACTTCGTTGTTGTATTGTCTCGATCTTGTATCCATAATCAATCACGCAAGTTATCTTGTTGTCGTATTGTCTCGATCTCATATCCATAGACGATCACACGAAGTGTGAACCGATTTGTTGTATTGTCTAGACTCGGTCTATAGACAATCACTTTCGGAGAAATGACTTATAGGTGGAAAAGTTTTAGATTGAGTTATATTTGGGTACCCTCGTCTTTTCAGAAGTAAGTCCAAGCTGTATTTAGTTTGATATAGAAATAAACCAGCTTTGCTTCTTTTAACTTACATGCCTAAGAAGTAGTTGAGAGAGTCTAAATCTTTTACTGGAAAATAGTTTTTGAAAAAAGAAATAACCTATCATAACCCTAAATTTTATTTAACTAATTGTTGTTAAGCTGCTTTTAAGATAGTCATATTGTTAGCTAATAGGATGCCCTTGAAAAGATAGCTGGGTGTAGTTAAAAACTAGATAAAAAAAAAGGAAATAAAAATCTAGGTTAAGTTGACTGAGTTATTCTTTTTTTTGATCATAAAAGCAAATTCATTACTGATAAAGGAAGATTACATACAGTTGTCCTTCTCTAGAATGTAGTAAGTTGACAGAGTTAGATAACAGAAACTGTGGTTTTTCTCGTCAAAAGAAAGGAATTGTGCGGCGCGAAGGTGGAGAAACCAAGGGGATTTCTAGGGTTTCTCAAGACAAAGGAAAGTTCCTTCTTGCTTTATCATGTATGATTGGTAGTATGTAGGCTGCAATTGTTGTTCCTCTTTAAAATCCAGGTTAAATATTAGGATTTCTAGGGTAAATTCGAATTGGGTTTTTATTTCTGATACCTGAAATTATAGGTACTGTTTAAACCATTGAATGACATCCAACCATTAGATCAGCGTGACTTTTGAATATGTTATACCTTAGTATGTAATCATCACTCGAGAATATTCTCAGAACGATCGGTGTAGGATAGGGAACTTAAACATCCATGTTTCAGAGGCTGGTTCTGCAATTTTTCTGTAATTAGGAAGTTCTTAAAACCCTAAATCACATAGTTGTGCTACGTAGAATTCTCTGAATTTTTAATAGGAGAAACCCATTTAGTCCATGAGATTGCTGTAAATATTTCAGGTGAAACTGAGTTTGTTAGGTACCTCAACCAACTGAATTTTATAGGTGAATCGGCAGGAATTCAGTTTTCCATGATCATATAAAATTAGTTGTATTTTAGTTTCTAACCGTTACTTTTTGCTGAAATTTTGATATGATATCTGTGATGTATATTTGAATGTATGGTAAAAGTTTCATTTGAATCAGATTAGTATTCATAGTGAATGTGACAGGTCCAGTTAGGGTGGTGGGTGTAAAACTGATGGATTAGTTCTGAATTGTTGTGTGCTATGGTAAGTAATTTGCGTTCTTGTTGTTCTTGTGAGAGTGTAGATGTAAATTATACAATTTTGAAAATATCTTATAAAGGTGTTGAAGTATGTTAGGATTTAAATCCTCATTGAATGATACGTTATTTGTGAATCTACTTACCAAGAGAGTAGGGCCTCGTCTATTCAAATAGTCTGAGTGTCGCAGTGGGTAGTAGATGAGTTGGATAAGCCAAGAGATCAGGGCCACAATAGCATATAGCTTGTGAGCACCAGTGGGCGCTGGATTAAATTTAAATTTCTTTATTATCGAATGAGTGTGTATTCTTTTGTGAACTGCCGAAGGTAAGCGGTATTGTTGTTTCGTTGAAAAGCTGATTTTATGATCTAATTTTGTTGTAGTTAAAACACATAGACTACCTTTATAATTTTGTATCGTATATGCTATCGGTATATATGATGGATTGAGAGTGAACTTGCATTTCCAAGGCTCTGACCTTGTGTTGATTTTTCCTCTTTCGGGTAGTAGAATAATAAAGTGCGCTAGTTATGGGGTTTTCTTGGATTTCCTCTGCAGTATCTTGGAAGAAGTGGAATCTCTTCCTTGATGTGGTTTTCTATTGAGTTTGTTTTCATTTATTTTATACAAGGTTATCACATTGTTATTTGTATTTTTTTTCAAGCACTTTTCTTATCAAAACTTTGCTAATACAAAAGTATTTCTTTAGTAGAACTTTTTAAGTCCAATTCACTACTCATTTATATGAAAATAGGTTTTCCTTTCAATAGTTATTTCGAATTAAACATTTCTGGCTAGCATGAGCTATGCGGACTTATGTTTGTGTGGTAAGATCATGAATTACTATTGGTAGGGCCGGCCGGACTATTAATATAAATTCTGGGTCGTCACAGTTGGTATCAGACCACGGTTCCGATTTACTCGGGATGTGCGTATGAGCTCACCAGTTTTTGAGAGTTGTCTGTAAAAGAAATAGATTTTTATCGGACGATAATTTATTTTAAGAGTTTGAGTAACTGATTTAGTTTTTTCAAGAGTATTGATCGCCGAGTTTTCCCATCGGTTTTATCTTGGTTTTATAAGAGTGATGTTTCGGTTTTATGGTCTGGCTTTTGGGGATGGGGGCGTATATTTAGCAGTTAGAGTTTTTAAACTTTCTAACTAATTTGTTTGTTTGTGCTTGACATGGTTGGTTTCAGTGTTAGTGCTTGACATGCTTGCTTACAGAGTCATATTGAAGATATGATTCATTCTTATTCCATTTCGAGGACGAAATCATTTCTTTAAGGGGGAAGAATGTCATAACCCTAAATTTTGTTTAACTAATTGTTGTTAGGCTGCCTTTAAGATAGTCATATTGTTAGCTAATAGGCTGCCTTTGAAAAGATAGCTGGGTGTAGTTAAAAATTAGGTCAAAAAAAAGGAAATAAAAATCTAGGTTAAGTTGACTGAGTTAGATAACGAAAACTGTTTTTTTATCTCATCAAAGAAAGGAATTGTGCGGCGCGAAGGTGGAGAAACCAAGGGGATTTCTAGGGTTTCTCAAGACAAAGGCAAGTTCCTTCATGCTTTATCATGTATGATTGGTAGTATGTAAGCTGCAATTGTTGTTCCTTTTTAAAATCCAGGTTAAAAATTAGGATTTCTAGGGTAAATTCGAATTGGGTTTTTATTTCTGATACCTAAAATTATAGGTACTGTTTGAACCATTGAATGATATCCAACCATCAGATCAGCGTGAATTTTGAATATGTTATACCTAGGGATGCACAATGGGTAGGGTGGGTAGGATATGGCCTATTTCACCACCCTACCCGCTTAATGGCGGGTAAGAAAAAATTACCCGCCACCCTACCCGTCTTTAAACGGGTAAGATCCTACCCAACCCACCAAATGGCGGGTCGGGTAGGGTGGGTGGCGGGTATAACCGTTTTTTTTTTCTTTTCTTTTTATTCCATGTCCTAAAAAAAAAAAATCATAAATCAATCAATTCCATAGCTAGCTACCACAAAAAGTGATGAATACGGTACTTCATTTTCATTTTCATCAAGATTTGGTGAAGATAACCAGTTGCCCATCCAATCCCATTGTCGGAGATTACATTACATCAATCGGAACACATATAGTTGTGCTCAAACAACCATTCCTCCTTCATTTTCTTTCCATGTACCCAAAAATGGAAAGCTCTAGAAAATGCGAAATCAAATACTCCACCATCCTATAATGGAGAGGAAGGAAAACATGAGAACACGAAATCAGACTCCTAAAGGTGACGAAATCAGACTCCTAAAGTTTAAGTGCAGAGAGGAGAAATACGAAGCACAGAACGACGAATGTTGATGGAAAAAACAAAATGAAGTTGGGTTTAGGTGGAGTTGATTAATAAAAAATTAACGGTAGAAATGATTAGTATGAGGAAAATCAACGGCTACTATAAATCGTTATATAATTTGGCGGATATGCGGGTGGGTAGGATAATTTTGAGCATTACCCATCACCCTACCCGTTTATTGGCGGGTAAGAAATCTTTACCCGTCATCCTACCCATCAAACGGCGGGTAGGATAGGGTACGGGTAAAACAGTGATGGGTAGGGTAGAAATAGCGGGTAGGGTTGGGTATGTGCACCCCTAGTTATACCTTAGTATGTAGTCATCACTCAAGACAAATCTCAGAACGATCGGAGTAGGAGAGGGCACTTAAACATCCATGTTTCAGAGTCTGGTTTTGCAGTTTTCCTGTAATTAGGCAGTTCTAAAAACCCTAAATCACATAGTTGTGCTACGTAGAATTCTCTGAATTTTTAATAGGAGAAACCTATTTAGTCCAAGAGATTGCTTTGAAAATTTCAGGTGAAACTGAGTTTGTTAGGTACCTCAACCAACTGAACTTTACAGGTGAATCGACAGGAATTCAGTTTTCCATGAGCATATGTAATTGGTTGTATTTTAGTTTCTAACCGTTACTTTTCTCTGAAATTTTGATATGATGTCTGTGATGTATATTTTGAATGTATGGTAAAAGTTTCATTTGAATCATATTAGTATTCATAGTGAATGTGACAGGTCCAGTTAGGGTGGTGGGTGTAAAACTGATGGATTAGTTCTGAATTGTTGTGTGCTATGGTAAGTAATTTGCGTTCTTGTTGTTCTTGTGAGAATGAAAGTTGCATTGAAGTGCAGGTGTAAATTATAGAATTTTGAAAATGTATTATAAAGGTGTTGAAGTATGGTTAGGATTTAAATCCTCATTGAATGATACATTATTTGTGAATCTACGTACTAAGAGAGCAGGGCCTCGTCTATTCAAATAGTCTGAGTGTCGCGTTGGGTAGTAGATGAGTTGGATAAGCCAAAATATCAGGGCCACAATAGCATATAGGTTGTGAGTACCGGTGGGCGCTGGATTAAATGTAAATGTATTTATTCTCGAATAAGTGTGTATTATTTTGTGAACTGCCGAAGGTAAGCGGTATTGTTGTTTGGTTGAAATGTTGATTTTATGATCTAACTTTGTTGTAGTTAAAACACATAGACTTCCTTTATACTTTCTTATCTTATATGCTATCGGTATATATGACGGATTGAGAGTGAACTTGCATTTCCAAGGCTCGACCTTGTGTTGATTTTCCCCTTTCGGGTGAGAATAATAAAGTGGGCTAGTTATGGGGTTTTCTTGGATTTCCTCTGCAGTATCTGGGAAGAAGTGGAATCTCTTCCTTGATGTGGTTTTCTGTTGAGTTTGTTTTCATTTATTTTCTACAAGGTTATCACATTGTTATTTGTATTTGTTTTCAAGTACTTTTCTTATCAAAACTTTGCTAATACAAAAGTATTTCTTTAGTAGAACTTTTTAAGTCCAATTCACTACTCATTTATACGAAAATAGGTTTTCCTTTCAATAGTTGTTTCGAATTAAACATTTCTAGCTAGCGTGAGCTATGCGGACTTATGTTCGTGTGGTAAGATCATGAATTACTATTGGTAGGGCTGGTCGGACTATTAATATAAATTCAGGGTCGTCACATAACCCCATCACAGTAAGAAGAAGAATTCTTTGTAATTAGTATATCATCTACATAGACCAAGACAATAGTAATCCTTGAACCAACTTTTTGAACAAATAAAGAAGAATCATCTAATGAAGGTTGGAAGTGCAACTGAACCAGAACTTCATGTAATTTCTCATACCAAGCCCTGGAGTCTTGTTTAAGTCCATACAAAGATTTGTGTAACTCTCACACATAATCTAGATGATCTTTATCTACAAATCCAGGTGGTTGAACCATGTAAACCTCTTCTTGTAAGTCTCCATGTAGAAATGCATTACTTACATCAATCTGTTTGATATTCCAATCAAAATTTACTGCTAATGAAATAACTATTCTAATAGTTGTGGGTTTTACAACTGGACTAAATGTTCCAGTAAAATCCAGACCTTCTTGTTGGTGGTAACCTTTAGCCACTAGTCTGGCCTTGTACTTGTCAATAGATCCATCAGGTTTGTATTTTAATCTAAATGCCCATGTACATCCAACTATATTTTGAGAAGGATGTGGTGGTACCTTGGTCCAAGTGTTTGCATCTTGCAAATCTTGATGTTCTAAAATCATTGAATTTTTCACTTAGGATGCTTATTTGCCTGAGTAAAACATGTTTGAACTGGTGGTGTGATATTTGCTAATAATGCTGCAGAAAGAACATGTTTAGTTGCAAAACAGGTTTTAGGCTTAAAAATTCCATGCATACCTCTTGTAGTCATAGAATGAGTGGAAGTCACTGCAGAGACATTGTCTGTAGAGATAGTAGATGGTCTAGTAGAAGTATTATCTGCAGATTGTGTAGTGGTTGAAGTAGTGGAAGTAAAAGTAGTACCATGTGTAGGAATAATACTGACATAAGTATGACTATGTGGAGAAATATGAATATTAGAATCAGAAGTAGTAACAACAGTGTCAGGCAAAGCAGGTAGACATGATTTATAAGGTGAAGTAGCTAACAGGGGATAACAATTTTCATTGAACACTACATGTATAGAAATGTAGACTCTCCCTGTTATGTAGTCTAAACACCTATACCCCTCGTGATTTGAACTGTAGCCTAAAAAGATACAAGAAATGCTTCTTGGTTGAAACTTATTTGTTGGGTAAGGTCTCAACCAAGGAAAACACAAACATCCAAAACTTTTTAAGAAAAGATAATCTGGAGACTTGTGAAATAATACCTGATAAGGATAAGAAGAATTGAGTAGCTTAGCAGGTAATCTATTGATTATATAATTTGCAGTTTGAAGTGCATCCATGCACCTAGTAATGATGACAATCCAGTTTGAATTAAAAATGTTCTAGTAATATCCAGTAAATGTTTGTGCTTAGACTCAGTTACCCCATTCTGCTCAGGGGTGTTAGGACATGTAAGTTCATGACTAATCCCAGTAGTATGATGAAAATCTGCTAACTCATTATTGACAAGCTCACCTCCACTATCTTTCCTGATAATTGAAATATGTGTAGATAAGAGATTCTCAACAAAAGACTTGAAATACTTGAAAATAAATTTGAAATCACTTTTGCATTTAAGTGGATAAACCCAACAAAACCTTGAAAAATCATCAACTATGTTTACATAGTATTTGTATCCAAGTACATAATTGAATGGAGAAGAACCCCAAACATCCATATGAAGAAGCTGCAAAGGATAAATAGAAACTGAAAAAGACATAGAAAAGGGATTTTTATGACTTCTAGCCAATTGACATTCAGTACAGAACAAAGACTTATTGGCTACATTGTGTAATCCTAATGATTTACAAACTTTGGACATGGACTCAAATGAAGGATGGGCAAGTCTTCTATGCGAAGTTTCAGTTGAAGTATTGACAGTTGAAAAAGCAGAAGTAGTTGCTGAAGAAAAAGCTAAAGTAATTGTTGAAGTACACAGTTGAGGTTGTTGTGAATTGTTGCAGTATAGAGGATATAAGCCATTCTCAGTTGGACCTTGAAATATAGTCTTCCCAAATTTGAGATCCTTGATAGAATTTCCATTTGAATTAAATGTCAGAGAACAAATGTTATCACTAGCAAATTTATGCACAGATATTAAATTGCTAAATGACTGAGGAACATGAAGTATATTATTTAAGTAAAAATCATGATTTGGGACATTAATATTTGAATTCCCACAATTAGTGATTAACATACCTTCCCTGAGCACGTATTTATCTTGTCAGATCCAGTGTAAGGTGCAGAACTATGTAAATTGTTCATATTAGTTGTTAAGTGATTAGTTGCACCAGTATCAAAATACCAAGGACTCTCACCAAGAAAAATATCAACATGAGAACCAGAAGCCATCGTTGCAGATAAATTCTGAAGAGCAGAATGTCCTTGATAAGCAAAATTACCCCTATGATGATATTCAGCAGCAGAATGGCCATATTTACCACAGATTTGACATGTAGGACGTTCAGTTCCCATTCTTGGATAAGTGTAGTTGCAGGTTTTCCCACACTACACCCCTTACTCGATTTTGCTTAATTAGTTCATTGAAAGTTGTATAATTGAGAATGTTTATTGATTAATTTCATGAATTGTCTACACAGGAAAAGTAGAATTACACTTAGCCAGTAAAACACTCTTAAACTTTCTCTCTCCTAATGACTTGCCCAACAATTCCCCCAAAGAGATCTCTCCTCTCACAGACTCACTCAACCCTTTATATAGGGTGATACATAGTGGATGACAGCTAAGCTACCCTTTATTTTCGGGAATGTCCCGCGAAGTGTCGCAGATGCACAAACATTCGCTCTCGCGACACTTCTTATCCCTCGCCAGGTCTCACGTCTTTTTTATGTTTTGCCTGTCGTTATTCATTGCGTCGTTTATTTTAGCTTCCTGCGACTCCCCTCACGACATCGTCGTTGATTAATCCCATGAGCCCTGTCATTACGATATTATGATCCTACATCTTGCCTCTTTTTCCTTGAATATTGCTTGAAGAGCAATCTTTGGGGAAAAATCTGTTGTTGTAGTAACCTTTGGTCTTTTGATGAGGGAACGAGCGGAAGAATACTTGTACTTGAAAAGTACGTACTTGCCTCTATTCTTTTGCGAAGTTCCAAAGCTTCTATATACGAAGTATCGTCTCCTATCTCTCCTCATATTTCCTCTGCGAAGGGAGGAGTATCACGAAAGTGATTCTTTTGATTTACTGCGACTGCTTATTTTTATTTGTTTCATTTTGTACTTTTACACGGATTTTGATTTATTAATGTCTTTTCTTGACACGTCTCTTTCAACCGCTTATTCTTGACCGTTCATGTCTCTTCGCGCATTAAATGACCTCGTTTTCTCGAGGGTCTTTTTCCCTATATATAGTTTTCTTTTTCTCTTCTTTTCATCCTTTAGTTTCTCTCTGCAATTTTTCTTTGACTCTCTTCTTCCGCAATTTGCGCTCTGCTCTTGCAAATCTTTTCTTCGTCCTTTCTATATTTGTTCTTAATCCCCAATCTTCCATCCATTCCCATACTGATAAATGGCTTTCGTCAATCGTGCATACAAAGCTTCTTTTGAAGAAGTTCAACAGAAGTTACTCGAGAAGGGTTTTACTCTATCAACCATTCCTGATCAAGAATCTTCATCCATTCTTTCACGCAAAATTATTTTCTGATCATCAATGTGATGATCAAAGGATTATAGTCTCGCTAGGTCAGCTTCTCGCGGGACTTCCCATTCCCTTATACGATCCAGAGTTGCCTCTATTTTATGAAATCTTGGCCCATGAAAAATTCTCTCGGGCTGTTTATCAATTGAGTGGCGATTGCATTCGCCTAATGCTTGAATTCGCGAATCGTGGTGCTGGCAAAGGATCTTTATACCCTGCTACTGTTAGACACCCCGATTTTAAAGATTTGGAAATAGCTGCTGAGAAGTACACTGTAGAGAACTTTTTTGAAAACTATTCAGTGATAAAGATGGTTAATGCGAAGTCTCGCTGGGGCATTCGCACGAAAAAGAAGGATAATGTCCTGAGGATAAATTTCTCATGCAGGATATTGATTGGCACCCGGGCAATAATACTACTCCTCGCCACTCCAAAGATGAGAAATGGTGGGTTGTACCCTTGTTTTTAAATGGTCCTTATATCGCGGGCCCACATGTTCTTCTGCGAATCTCGCAGGTATCATCCTTGGGAATTCAAATGGCCACGATAAAGCAAATGAGGTATGTTTCCCATTTTAAATCTTGCCTCTGCAACTTTCTTTTTATATATGTTGAGTTTGTATAATTTTTCAGATCGCCAAATTGAGAAGAAAGTACAAGGATAATCCATTGGAGAGTACTCTGACCATACTTCGATCGCTTACGAGTGAAGTAAGAAACACTTCCTTTGTTATTTGAAACAACATTGTTGCCTCTGTTTCTTATTTTTAACCGTATGCGAAGGTTGGAGTTGAAGAAGCTTTAGCCGCGAAGACTAAAGGTAAAGGCAAAACTATCATTCGCAAGGGTAAATCTTCTGCTCCATTAACTAAGAAGCGAAAGGTTCAATCTTCTTCTCGCCTTAACTCAAGCTCCGAATTTTCTGATGAGGATAACCATGATTCGAATCTCTCTCTTGCTAAGGAGATTCCGTTGGCCGGCTCTCCTATGGATCGATTATCTAGCATCTTCTCAGACTCTTTCCAAGGAATGGGAGATGCTCCCCTAGCTTCCCTTTGCGGTACTCTCGCAAACGTGTGTAACGCTACTTTATTAGAAGGCAATGATTCTTTCAATGGAGCCTCTAGAATCGTGTCTCCTGACTTCTTGAACGCCCTTGGGTCTTTGGTATGTATGCATAGTCTCATTTCCTGTTAATTTTAAATTTTTAAATATATATGTACTGACAGTTTTTCTATTTTCTTTCATAGGTTGGAAGAACTTCTTTTGTAGTTGCCTCAGATCTCGAGAGAAGACGCAACAATCTTGAAAAGAAGAACTCGCAGTTGAGTAAGAAGATTCGAGAATTAGAGACTGAAGCTGCGTCATCTCGCGATAAAGACGAGAGAATTCAAAAATTAAACACCGAGCTTGACTCCCAAAGGGATAGGGTGTCCTCTCTTCAGAACGCTAATCAGCAACTTTATGGTATAAGATTTCACTTCCTTTTATTATTTCTATCTTATCGGTCGCATACTACTACCTAATTTATTACCTTCGCAGATGTATATAATCTCTCCGATGAGGCTATTCTTCTCCATACGTTTCCTGAACCCATGGATAATGACCTTCTTCTCGCACACCTCAATCAATCTCTGAATAGTTCCTCAGATAAAACTAATCTCCTTTCATTAAAGGATCTTCAGTCCAAACATCAGCTTTTAAAGATCGAACACAGATCTAATTTAAATTTAACTAACCGCTTTAAACGAATGTACCTTGATTCCGAGAAGAAAATCAAGACTTTAAGGAAGAAAATTAGTGACCTCATAGATGAGAACGATCGCATTACTAACAGAGGTGCACAGGCATTAGCAGAATTCCACAAATCTCTTCTTGGTGTGCAAATTGAACGAGATGAACTCCTTCATCAAAATACTATGCTTAAGCAGCGAGAAGAACAAGTTCGTTCTCTTCTTGTTATTAATAGTGATGATGAATTCGCCGGGCTGCGAAAGTTTTAGATAATGCCGGGAATAACCTAGGTGTTGATGTTAGTCTTCATGCCGAGCATACTTCCTTGATTAAAGATATGATATCTGATAGAGAAGGTTACTTATTATACCTTACTGCTTCTTACTTCTGTGGTATTGCTTGTAAATTATTAACTTGTTGTTTCTTATTTGCGAGAATGCGAGAAGAGGCTTCAAGTTAGAATTAGAGAACTTGAATCAAAGGGAACAACTCGCGGGAATTTTCCGGCGAGAATTGAAGAACTCGAAGCGAAAAACAACAACTCGCCAAGAGTCTCTCCCTTCGTAATAACAAGTATTCCAAGTTGAAGAAACAATTTGAAACAACAGTGGAGAACTTTAATAATGATGCTGTTCGTTTTCGCAATGGAGCCATGGAATACGTTTGTAAGCACCAGAATATCCCTCTGCATACATATCCCTGGCTTCTTGAAAAGGTTCCTGAGAATCTACTGTCTCTGATGTTTCGATAGTGAAGCTGGCGAAGAAGAAAATTTTGGCGATGAGAATAATAAAACGAGGAATCGAGATGAAGAAGAAGAATCACCAAAGATATAACTCTTTTTGTTTTTTTTTGCTGCGTGTAATATCTCGTATATTCTTTGTATCTTTGTTATAGTGAACTTCTTGGATTTTTTCCCCATGAATTCAATCTTCACTCCCTTTTTTTTTTGGTAGTTCTTCCTTGTAATATAATTGGCTAACATTATTGATGTATAACTCTTTCGTCGAGAAGATGAATAACAATGTTCCATCTTTTCCATTCCCATACTTGCCTCTCGTTATGTATCTTCGGATGGAAGATTTTGGTTATCTTCTTGTATTTGATAATAATCTTATTGTTGATTGAAATGGATCATCGCGACGGAGTGTGGTATTTTCATGAATTGAGAATTCTATCTCTTTTTGTTGCGACAAGGTCGTGACCGCCTTTACATTTTCATGTGATGGCTCATTGACCCTGCCTTATCATTTTTGTGTGGTCTTCCGAGTTAGACCTCCCTAATTAGAGGTCCTCCCCTGCCACCTTTTACGGCGACAAAATCGCTGGACGTCCTTACACTTGCATGTAAAGACCCATTGATCTTGTCTTATCATTTTCCAAGTATTTTTGCCTCTGCGCAGATGTTTTAGTTGCGACAATATGACAGGCCTAGATATCCTCGCGAACATAAAGCCCCATGACATTGCCGTCGTGCGACGAAATCGCAGGGACGTCCGTACACTTCGTGTAAAGACCCATTGATCTCGCCTTACCCTCGCGTTGGTATTATTGCCTCTGCAGGATCATTGCACAAATATGACGAGCCTAAGTTCTCTTGCGAAAACATAGCCTTATGACATTTGCGTCTGTTTTGACACCCCCCCTAATGGAGAGCGTCGCCCTTATCATCTCCCCAGGTTGCCCCTTCAAGGAGGCGAAACATCGGCCATACAAGACTAGCTCCTCCCATCCGGTCTTAACAACAACCAGTTTTTTTTCGCAGCCTCTTATCCCTTATACCTATATGGTTTATGGTTACGAGACTGCACCCTAAGTGGAGTTTTCTTCGGGCGAGTGCAACGCATGCCAAGACTTGCCAAGAATGGCCAGGGTAGGTTCATCCATCCCGGGCACTGCAGCTCAACCGTGTACCTCGGCGCCTTGTGCATACACACCGACTCCTTGGAAGAGACCCTCGGTCGCCCAACCAGGGTATAACCTACATATATAGTTGGGAATCCAAGGTATCTCTCCCGGATAGGCTTTCATGGGCCCCAAATTTTCATGGTTCAGGCTTCAGGAGCGGTGTAACCTTCCCCCTGAACCATGGCGAGAGATACCCCCTTATATGACGCACTTTAGGTCTTACATTTGCCTCTTACGAAATGTTATTCGCGAACTAGGGTGTACGCCATAAAGGTTCGTCCCATTCTTTTGCGCATTTGTTTTTGTTAGATCATTCAATCATTCATATTTCATCATTTGCTGATATTTGTTTGCGAAGTATTCGCATAGTTTTGTTTCACTTGTTGTATTTCACTTTTCTTTCTTAATCGAATTCTCATTTTACTCTTGGTTGCGAGATTCTCGCACATCATTACTCCAGCTGCTACTTTGCCTCCTGCTTTTATTGATTGCTCACTTCTTATGCCTTTTGTTCCTCATATCTTTTGCTTCTTTGTTGTCATAACATTTGTCTTTCTCCTGGCATTCTCCTCGCGGGATATGTTCAGTCCTTACTTCTATAGCATCTACCATTAGTTTTTCTTTTCTCTGTTCATTTCTCACATGTTGCTTCCAACCCTTTCTTTTGGCATTTCTTTCTTCGTAGCTTTCTATATCGACCTCATGACATTGTTGCGACTCCTTCCAATCTCCCTGGATGATACCAATGCCGTTCGGATGTGGAAATTTTATACATTGGTGGTACGTCGATGCGATCCCCAAGATTTCATGAAGCCGTGGCCTCCCAATCAGTGCATTATACGGGGATTCCACGTCAACCACACAGAATAAAATTTCAGTTGATAACCCTTGTAGAGGTATTCTCATGTGAACCTCTCCCTTTGGTTTGTTTGCAGTGCCATTAAAGCCATATATCTTGTATGTTGAGGGGATCAAATCCTCATCCTTTCCTCCCATCGTCTTATAAGTATGGTAAAAAAAGAATATTCACCGAACTTCCAGTATCGATTAAGATTCGGTTGATCGCCCAGCAAGCTTCTGCCTCATCATCTTCTCCATCAACTGGTTTTGGGTTAATCTCTAGTTTCACAACCAACGGGCTATCATGTGTTTCTCTTCCTTTTGGTACTTCATCTGCAGAGAAAAAGAAATAGTCTTCATTTGCCACTTCTCTAATGCGTCGTTCTCGCTTGGACTCATTATTTCTTTATCATTAGCATCTCTCGCAAAGACTCTACGAGCACATTGTCATGAAAATCTTCAATAGTGCGATAGGAGTGGACGATAGAGTTGCAATTCAAATTCTTAGCCTTTGTCCCAATTTCTATCACAAATGATTCCTTTCCCTTCGCTGACACTGTTCTATGCATCTCTGGTGGTGGTGGTAATGTCTGGCCCGTTTCTTCTCCCTTTAGAAAGTGGTTCAGCTTCCCCTGATCAATCATCCTGAGAATAATTCTCTTTATGTTTCTACAATCGTTTGTGTGATGCCCATGGAAGCGATGGTAAGAACAAAACTCATGACTTCTATCGCTGGCGGTGGTTCCATTCCCACGTTCCAAGGTCTTTGGTACATTTTCCATCACAAGTATAGCTTCCCAGATCTTTTCCACACTAGCATTCGGTGGAGGCATCTTAATCTGTTCCCATACTGTTCTGTGGTTTCTCTGCCCTCCACGGTTATTTTGCCTTCGTCCACCATAAGTTTCTTGCACATGATCCAGCCTCTGAATCTTATTATTGCTGTTACGGTTGTAATAGTTCCTTTCTCGCTCAAACTCTTCTTGATCGTGGCTTCCCATGGCTACTATCTTCTTTGTTCCTCATTGACTTTCCTTGCTCGCTTGTCCTTGCGAAGTGCTCGCCACTGTGTTTATGAATTGAGGCAGCAAGCTTGCATTCGCAGCGTTAGAGCTTGTGTTCGCGACTGGATAAGAATTCATTTCATTCTGTCTTTCTTCTAAGGCAATATATTCTTCCTGTAATTCTCGCAGTTCTGCCATCGTGATTGTATTTTTGATTCTAAAAATTTGAATATATAACAAATTGGTGAAAGAGAGCATTCACAAATGATAGGATGAGGTATCTTTCCTCAACACGTCCTGCCATTTCGCTACACATGGTCCTCCATCTTATTGTCAACTGCCTTAAACTCTCGCCAACTCTTTGTTTCAACCCGAATACATCTTCAATACCTGGTCGCGAAGAGTTGTTACTTATGTATGCTCCTAGGAATGTGGCTTGTAAATGGTTGAATGATGTGATTGTATTTCTTGGCAATCCTTCAAACCATTTTAGTGCTTCTCCTATTAGGCTTGACGCAAAATATTTGCATAGTATAGCGTCATGATTCTCCCATTGCAACATGCATCTCATATAAGCCTTGATATGTTGTATCGCACAGGTTGTTCCATCAAAGATGTTGGTTAATGCAGGTAGATTACACTTAGGAGGTATTCCTCCCATTTGTACTTCTAGCGTGAAAGGATTCTTCGCAGCTTCTGCGATGGCTTCGTCCAGTTGTCTCCTTCCTCCTTCCCTTCTATTATTCAGTAATCCTCTCATCTCGGCCAGTTCTCTTAAGATTTGTTCATTTGCCTCGAGTTTGTTTCTCTACTGGTCTTTTTAGCTCTGCTTCTCTCCTTCTTCGCTCCTGCCTATTTTGATCTTCTTGCTCGTTATTTTCTCCTCTTCTTTCCCCGCGACGCTCTTCCTCGTCTCTTTCGTCAATTCGCATGCCATTATATCGGTTGTTCTCTCTTCTTGGCTGCCTCTCAGCTCTCATCATCTGCACCCTCTCATATTCTTCGTTGATATTTCTATTGGTACGATTTTGTTCCCTTCTTCTTTCGCGGTTGTCATGGTTATTCTGCCGGATTGCTTCTTCCATCTCTTGATTTTCCATTTCTGCTCTTATCCTTTCTCTCTCGCGAGCTAGTCGCGCTTGTTCAATGTAGTGTCTCTCAATATCATCCTCGATCTCTCGGTTTCTTCTCAATTCTTCTCTCCCGTGCAAGATTATTCTTCCCTCAGCAGCTGGGTCATTCGGCCCTTGGAGTTGCATGTTTCCTTGATTTTCCCTATTCCGCTCGTTTTGAAAATTTTCGGGCTGAGGAATATAACGATCTTCCATTTCTCCTCTTCTCTCGCAATGCTCTATGCTTGGATTTTGTGTTTCCTGTTGGTTTCCTTCCTCGGTACTTTCTGTTGGTAGAACTCTCCCTCTTTCTTCCCTAATCGATCTCGAACTTGATCTCGCACTACTTCTTGATCTTCTATTTTGCAATCTCATATTTTCCATCCTCAACTCATGATTCTGTCTTGTCAAGTTTGCTCGTTCTTCTGCCTCTAGCCGTCTCTCTTCGTGTATTGTTTGTCTCAATCTTTCTAATGCTGTGATTTCTTCGTTTCCTGGATTGGTTTCTCCATTCGTCCCTTGTTCCCCTTGTCCATTGCTCACCAGCTGCTGCTCCTCTTCTCTCTCATCTTCAGAATCAGATCTCCAAGTATGCACACTTACTCTATCATAATCCACAGCCGCATTTGCTACTGGGGAAATCGGTGGTTGATTTTGATCTTCTCCATCATTTCTCATATTCATCCTTGACGATTCTCCTGTTTCATTCCTCCTTTCTCCAGCAAGTCTCCCACTTCTTCTTACAATCGTTGGTTGCCTTTGTACATTTCTTCTTCTAGCCATTTTTCTTTTTCACTGAATTCTTGAGTATCACTCCAAATCTTTTCTCTATTAATCCAAATTCCTTTCGATTGCTGCGTCAATTCCTGCTCGTCCCTGTTTCTAGCGCATATGTAGTTGCAGGATTTCCCACACTACACCCCTTACTCGATTTTGCTTAATTAGTTCATTGAAAGTTGTATAATTGAGAATGTTTATTGATTAATTTCATGAATTGTCTACACAGGAAAAGTAGAATTACACTTAGCCAGTAAAACACTCTTAAACTTTCTCTCTCCTAATGACTTGCCCAACAATTCCCCCAAAGAGATCTCTCCTCTCACAGACTCACTCAACCCTTTATATAGGGTGATACATAGTGGATGACAGCTAAGCTACCCTTTATTTTCGGGAATGTCCCGCGAAGTGTCGCAGATGCACAAACATTCGCTCTCGCGACACTTCTTATCCCTCGCCAGGTCTCACGTCTTTTTTATGTTTTGCCTGTCGTTATTCATTGCGTCGTTTATTTTAGCTTCCTGCGACTCCCTCGCGACATCGTCGTTGATTAATCCCGCGAGCCCTGTCTGTTACGATATTATGATCCTACAATAAGAATTATATCTAGAAAATGTTGAGGTTCCATTAGAATTGCCATTTGAGCCAGGAAAATTAGAATTTCCATTGAAAATTTGGAAATGACCACCACCTCTTCCTGGATTATATCCTCTACCTCGACCTCTAAAGTTATTATTTCTACCACCACGAGAAGTATTGGTATTGGCATTGGTATGTGAATTAGAGACAAAAGCACTAGCAAGAAAACCTTTAGAATTTACATCAGACATAAGAGATTGTTTTGATTCAGAGATAATGATCTCTTCACTGAGAAAGATATTATGTAGATTTCAAAAATAAACTGGTGGATGTCTAATTCGAATAGAGGTACATAAAGAAGAATATTCATATGGTAAACCTCTAAGAACAGAAACAAGTAATTCACCATCACTGATTATAGATCCACATGCAACAAGAGAATCTCGAATTTCGCTAATCTCTGAAATATATGTGGTAACAGATGAGTACCTAATTTGAGATTCTGAAGCTTTTTTCGTAATTGAACATCATGAGTGGAAGATGAAGAACCAAATCTTTCTTTCAAAGTATCTCAAAGATCTTTAGAAGTTGTAGATCCAGCAACATAAGAGATAACTGATGGAGAAATTGAATTATTTAGGAGTAAAAGAATGGTTGTATCAGTATCTTTCCAAGATGTATAAAGAGGATTGACTGTTTGTGTAGTTCTGGTAGCCATTGATTCAAATTCATCAGGACATGGAGTTTCTCCAGTTACATAGACAAGAACATGAAACTTCTTCAACACTGAAAGGATTAGAGTCTTCCATGTGAGCCAATTATCTTCTTGAAGTTTAAGAGGTATGATGTTTTAAAGTGTATGAAGAGGAATTGATGTAATGGATTTAGCATAAGCAGAATCTTAATTTCTTGACATTATAAAGAAGAAGAAGAAGTTGCAGAGAAGAATTAATGGTGAAATTAAAAAGGATCGAGATGGATTGAAAACAAATCATTATTAAGTAGTTTGAAAATTTGGTGGAACACAATGGTGTACACTGGTTCACCAAGTTTCATATGGGCAAAGAAACTATAAAACTTGAAGTTTTTTCTTCAAAGAGGGAGCAGAAAACAATATGAGCAAACTTACACAAACAAAAAAGAGCTCTCTGAAACAATGATGCTCTGAATGCACAAGAAGAAAATGGGAGGATGGGCATTGATGACTTTATTTTGAGGATGCAATGGAAACATGAACGCAAGAAAATTAGATTTGTGGAGTATAAAAAATGCTTAACATGAGCCAAAGCAAAGAACTTGAAGGAAGGAGATTGTAATACCAGATACCTGCATCAAATGGAAAATTAAATAAGAAGGAAAAAAACATTCATAAGTTGGTGATACAAGAGCAAGACAACTTCAATCGGGAGGAGATAAACATGAATTTTGGATCTATTTTTCTTCTCTCTTCAAGGAACAACATGAATGGAGACCATGAATGGAGACCGCAACTCGATAGCACTGATTTCAAAAAAAAAAAAAAAAAACAAGAACATAAGAAATGGATGGAGAGATCATTCATTGAGGAGGAAATATGGAATACAATTAAGACTTGTGGCAAGAACAGATCTCCAGGGCCAGATGGATACACCATTGAATTCTACAAGATAGTTTGGCAGATAATCAAAACTGACTTCATGGCTTTGAATCTTGTGATTCATGAGTTTAACATAGAAGAAATACTCTACTAGTCATTAAATTGCTCTTTTATCTGTCTCATTCCCAAAAAAGAAGAACTCAATAGACCTCAACACTTCAGTCCAATTATCCTAGTCAGAAGAATGCAAGATCATATTTTTTTATAATAAAAGAGGAAGAAGCTCAACTGAGCTACCTACTCAAAGTAACAACATGGTGATCATCTGGGCTAAGCCTAGCACCAAGACGTCTCCTCAAAAGTAAATTAGAGTTATTACAGTTATCCATAACTGCATGATTTGGAGTAAACTGTAAAGCTGTCCATAATAAATGGAGATTTGGACCTTTCCAATTAAAGTTTTGAAGTAAAGGGGAGTGTCTAGAGAGCCTATCTAAGTTGGCAACAGTAATGTTTTGCTGTGGAGCTAGCTTGATAAGCTTGCCTAAAACAAAATCAATTGCTTCAAAATCCATGTCTTCACTTTGGGTATAGCTTCCTTGAAATCTTTCCTGAACTTGTGTTTGGTAACCTGTCTGAATTGCTTGTAGAATTTCTTCCTCCTCATCTGCAAAGTCTATGTTTGTTTGATGCATTTCCTTGGCCCAGATCAGTGCTAGATGAGCTCCTCTGCTTGCTCTATCTGCTCTGTTGAATCCATTTTCAAAGTCTTTGATATTCCTTGCTCCGACACATTGACCTGTGAAAGACATAGCCATAAAAGCATAGTTAGTATAAGATGATAGATCACTATTAGCCAAGTTATTGTTTATTTCCAAGATGTGTATAGGCTAATAATGATTCCAAATTTTCCTCTATTCTTGCTGATCATACTTCTAAGTCTTAGGTTCCGATCAATTATTGTGAGTTTCCTGGTAGTAGAGATTATTGAGAATATGCCCTGGGTTATGATTCACTCTGTTGAAGGTATATAAATGTTGAGTAATCTTTAGAGCAGTGGCAGCAGCAGTAGGGCTTATGTTTCTGAAGACCCAATCACATCTAGTTTTCCAAATGAACCAACATATAGCAGCAAAAGTAGCATTCCAGCTAGCAGAAGGATTGTCAGGGGGAAACCAACTGTTGAACCAGTCATGAAAGGAATTGTAAGCAGACAAAAGTTGATGATTCTCCCCAAAAAGTTTTGCCCAAACATCAGAGGCAGCTGGACAAGCCAATAGAACATGAGTGATATCTTCAGGAGCATTCTTCAAAAAGGTGCAAATAGGACCTGTTAGAGCATTACTCGGTCGAACTCGCATGCGTTGCTATCTCAAGCATGTTTGTCAATGTTAGTGATTAAAACTATAAGTGTTGATTTATAGTCTACTATAGCTAAAGTCTCGGACTAGGATAGAAAGTGTAGTTGAGCTCAAGAACTCCATGGCGATCATCATACAAGACGAAGGACTATTCAAGGAACTGGTGGAACTTTGATAGGTGTTTAAAAAAACCTCTCTAAGTATCGATTGGTTATGCTTTCTTAGCTAGTTTTCTTGCGAAATTGTGTTATTAGCTTTGTTTTATATTGTATGGGAATTTTGGAGCTTATTCCCGAAAAGAACAAAAAAATCATCCAATTTACCAAAAGAGAGGCGGAATTATCATTGCATGGGACCACTACCAGCAGTAGCATGGAGGTTAAGGGGTAACCAGCTGACAGAATCACTAAAGGCAGACAGACGGTTCGTTAAGGGGGCACCTCCTCCTTTATAACTAGAACTAGGTCGAGTCCGGACTGGTTTTCGAGGAGACGTTGTTGCCAAGCTCATACACGCCGGCAACCATGGCTCTAAGGGTTGAGAATTGTTCTCGCAGACAAGGAGAAAAAGTTTGTTTCAATGCCATTAAGGGAGGAGGTTGCTGTCACTGAGTTTTATGGTTGAGTGGTTTGATTTTGCAGAAATTGGAGCCTGTGTATGTTTGGGAACATTGGGTTTGTGATTGAATGTGAATTTTCTACAGGGAAGGTGATATAGTGAGGCTTAGAATCACTAGCAAAGCTGTGTCTCCATTAAAAGAGAATGTCATATAAACTGTTCGTAAAATGGCTAAAACGACTTGGGTTTGTTTTGTGACCAGAATACATGGCACGATGTTGTTTAACGTTGAATACATGAGAGATATCAGTGAGCTGCGGAGGATGGGCACAGTGATGTTGTTGCTGCAGTAATCAATAGAGAAGGTAGTGGTGAAGTCGAGAGGGGTTGAAGCGAATATTTCTGTGGATTACAGAACTGGCAGTAATGTCGTTGGGTATGGTTGATGTTCGAAGGAAGGAAAATTAGTATTTGGCTGTAAGGAGCTCGAGTTGCTGATTGCTGAGGCCGAGAATGGAGAAAATGGAGATGTTAATCTCGAGTAAGAGCAGTGGTTGGTGAATACGAGTGTTGTTGCTGATGATGTCAGCCGTGACGTTGGTTGATGGGTTGTTGTTGGTGAAGTGAGACGAGCCCGAGTCTTCCATGGAATCCGGGAGGATGATATGGTGATCGATGAAATGGACAAAGAAGATTAATGGGTCTGTGGTGTTGATGGAGTTAGAGCTCGGGGAGATGTCAATGGATCAGTCATGATCGGGATTAATGGCAGAGAGCTGGTGGTCAGTGGTGACGTGTTTTGGATGGAAGACGGGATTGTTGTGGTGGTTCAATGTCTGTCTCGGTGATGTTGCTTGTTTCGAATGGAAGCAAATGGAGTTCGAGTAGGAGAAGCAAGAATCCAGGGAGACATACTGCTGGAAATTCCACCGTAAGACTTAGTTAGGGGGGAGAACCATCTCTTTTCTATATTCTTTTTATTGTAAGGATGAATTCAAAGTTCTAATTGTGAAGCTCAATTATTTACAAGTTTGTTTCAAGTTTTAAAGTTAATCATTGTGGATTGTTTTTACTATATCGAAGGTTTATGATTGATTCTTAGATTGGTTTGGGTGCGCAACTAGATTAGTCTATTAATCATTCTAATGCTATTAGAGAGTTGAGTCGATCCGTAATTGCGCTTACCTCCTACACAAGTAGAAATAGCAAGACCTTGCGGAGGGATTCTGTGGAGCAATTGCGAGTAAAGACAACACCAGTAAGTGGACCGAGCGTACCGAGTTTAACTACTGGGATCAAACCTAAATTCATAAATCTTAATGCGTTCGGGGAATTACATCTTGTAAGCGAACCTCAAGGTTGTTCTTTTGAATAGAATCCGGTAGTCGAGCGCTTCCGTATCCGGTGATACAAGGAGTTTTGGGGATAGCTAAGCGTACCTGCTATTCTACGGTTGGTGACAATTTATTCTAACAAGAGATAAACGGGTACAATGTTGAGTTAACGGTTAGTAACGGCGAAGGATTTCTTCATCCTCTTTATCTATTATCCTTTTTATCCTTCTTTTATATTTTCGCTGATTTAGATAACATATCAATTGCATTACTCTTCGTGGGAACGATCCTTACTACCACTATATTATTATTTAATTGGTGGGAAATATCCTATTATTTTGTTGAGTAAACGACGCTCATCAAACTTCATCGACTAGAAGGTATGTGAAGACTTGAACTTATCTATCACTCAAAAGTGTATCTACTCTATATCCTATCTTTGAGACAAAAGTCGTTTTGCTATATAGACTTTGATTATACAAATTTGCTATTTCGAGCCGAGTTTATCTCGCCAATCTATTTCTCGAAATATGTGTTGGTAAGTGATCGTGTGTCAATCCGTCAAAAATAATTTCACTTTCTTACGCACTAAATTTAAATGAAGCACAAGGTAAGGAAGAGTTCGTATCCACAGAGAGGCGTTTGTTGTTATGTAAATTTCAGTTTCTAAAATAACCCAAGGTATGTTTGTTGTGTTTAAGAAAATAAAAATAATTGAAGCAAAGTAAATAGTTTGAGAAATCAATAAGGAGAGGATATTGGTCAAGGGATAGTATCATTCACAAACATGTATTTTCATCAATGATTAGAATTGGTATTTTAATCTCGTATTTACTAAAAGTCCTAGGATATCTTGATCGCAAGTATAACCCGTTAATTCCACTGTTTTCATCACAACCACATTAAAAGATGCATATGTGAATTCTTCGTCGAAAGCAACCTAAAGTGTAAAAGCACAATTAAGTTTAACTCCTAAAAGCATTAAGATTTATGGAATAAGACTCATCAATGCAAACGAATGTGTAAAAGCACTAGACGTTTTAACAAAAGTTATGATTCACTTGTGACTAGTAGGATGTATCACTACAAGCACTAACCACAATTATGCTACTTAGAATCGGGGATAAACAACTTTTTCGTATTGAAAACCCTAATATAGCTCTAGAGATGAACACAAATCGGATTGATTAGGACTCAACCTAACAAGTTTTCAAATCTTATAACACTATTAATTGTGAATCACAAACAATAATTACCGAGACAAAACTAATTCATTGAATCAAAAGCATGTTGAGAAATCAACTTTTATCCCATAACCAATAAGATGTTTAGCTACTCATAGCTATGGAGTTCATCATCATCAATATTCAATAATAAAACAAGGAAGAAGAAGAACAAAACCAAACCCTAGAAGTGTAAACAAAAGTGGCTCTCCAAAAGAATTCCTAGCAAAAAGATATCATGTGTTGTAGAAAACCTCCCTTTTATAGTCTTTTTCTCCTTCCAAAATTAGGTCAAGTCTTCAAAGTCCATTAGGTGAGAGTCCACCAAGCCCACAAGGACGAGAAACCGTGTAGAAAATACGCCCGAAAGTGGTCGCCGGAAGTCTGGGATTGTGGCCGGAAATCGACCGGAAGTCGCCGGAAATCGGCTCCGGTGACCGGCAAAGTCCGCCCGGCCACCGGTCAACGAGTCGAAACGGGTCAATGGGTCAGATCGGTGAGTCAACTCGGTCAATCACCGAGTCAGGGGAGGTCGGGTCATGACTCAGATGTGAGTCAGCTCAGAGTCAGATCTGAGTCAGTGCTAACTCAGCTGGGCCAATGCCATTTTGCACAAGCCTTAAGTTTCTTTGCACCGTGGATTGCACTTCATCGATTTACTTCACCCACCATGATGGCTCCGAGTTTTATAACTTTGGCTCCGCAATACAACTTCAACTCCACTGCAGTGCCGGCTCGGTCAGTGCCGCACAACCAATCATGCCACATCTCACTTTTGCTCCTCATTACCACCTGCAATTACATTCAACATCTGCAACTCCCAGTTCAACTCCAGCTGCTGCGACTACAACTCTCAAACTCTGCCTTTCTGCCAACTTGACCTGCTCCGTGTAATCCAGTCATCACTTCAGCTCAGTTCATTCCTAGCCCTCAGCTTCACCTCTGCTCTGCAATATTCTCAGCACCTGCAAATCTCATTCACAACCTTCCCACACTCACCAGCAGAACCTGCAATATCTCAAATCCCAAAAGCTTCTAGCCTGCCCCTGCAGCTTCATCAAAACCTTGAGCCCTGAATCTTGCTATCATTGTCTGACTAAGTTCTTATCAGCTCCAAATGCTCAGCACAATCCCAGGCCAAATGCAAGGCCTGTAATTCCATCTCTGCACCGTTGTACCACCACAGAGCTGCAATAAGCTTCAATTCCACACACCCACACAGCAGCTATTCGATTCATTAGCAATTTTTTACCAAGACCCATTAATCACACACAATCCATTGAACTGCAGCACAGCCTGTCACTTGCCATTCTGCCATCTCAGTTCACTCCATTGAATCAGCCTTCACTTGCAACTCAGGCTCAACCCCAGATTCACTTCCAACTCAACACAGCTGCAAGACTTGCCAACACTCCAGCCTGCCTGTAGTTCCATTCCAGCTCCACCAGGTCATAGCTCAAGACTTCAATGCAACTTCAACAGCCCAGAGCTGCATCAGCACCAACCCATGCAGCAGCAGCTTCACTTCTCAGTGCGGCTCCCATCCAAAGTGCAAATCACGGCCAAGACTGACTGATTCATCTATGGCAGCTTCTCTCTGCTTCTTCCCTGTCCTATCATACATCTAAGATAGAGAGCCTGGCTTCACTGCTCCTGTGGTTCCATTCTCCGAGCTATAACCTGACCATCCACCAGAAATGCCATATTATGCAGCTCACATTGTACTCACTCAATGTCATCCAACCTACCATTCCATTACTCTTCACAATCTATAGTGGCATCACCTGTGACAAAGTACCACCAATTCTTACCAGCCCCTAAAGCTCCACATACACAGCATCAAATCTTCCATTCTGCCACAGTCAGCCTTGAACCACAGCTCCAAGCATCAATCTCCAGCTTCACTGTTAGTAACTTGGTTCTTCTCAGTGCCATTGGCTTGCATCCGTAGTTTCACTTGATCTAGTGCTTCAAATCTCGCTCACCCTTTGTAACCACCAAGCGAAACACAACCACCTCCCATCTTCGATTTTCACATCAATTCCTTCACAAAGAAGAACCCCAAGTTCATCTCCATCGATTCACCCCTTTCTCCAGCATTGATTTCCTGTAGTCTCAACATATTTCTCCAATTTGTTTCAATTCCACCTGAAGTTATCTCAGCGGCAACAGATTCTTCTCTGAATCTCCTATTGAATTAGTTGTTCAGTCCCTTCTATGACTGCTCTCGATCTGCTCCAATCTCGATTCAATATATCACAAATTCCAACCCTAATCTTCTCTTTTCAGACTCAGAATCCTGTTCTTCATCTCAATCACCAACAGACCCAAACCTCAACTCCTTTGAGCTTCAACACCATCTCTGCTTCATCTTGTTTGTCCATTCAACCCCCTATGATTTATCACAGAAACCTTCATTTCTCTTTTCTATGCTCTTGTTATTCTCAGATTATCAACAGCCCCAAAGTCACTCCTCTTCGAACCCTAGATCAAACCACCATCTATTAAAACCACCACCCTCTCAATCTCTCCCTGGAATTCTCTCAACATCTCTATCTCGGCATCGATCCAACTGCCACGGCTGTTCTTCAATCTCAGGTGAAACAATGATTGAGAAATTAATCGTTCGATCTAGGGTGTAAGAAAGGGAATGGCTAATCCCACTCAAATGAAACAGATAAGGGGTTACCCAGACATGACTCTAGGCACCCAGCTGTTCCCGTTAAGGGCTGACTAGCTCAAACTTGGCCTGTCGGTTTCATGTATCCGACAAGCTCATCCATAGGTTTCGCTCGTAACTTTCTCAGGCGCAGTCGGATTGACTTCAAGCTTTCGCCGTTAGCTTCATATTTCCATTCTTGCTCGCCGCCTTTCAGCCTGCTCCACATATAGCTCGCCTGTGAGATGACAATTTCGCCCTTTGGCCCAATTTGGATAATTTCTTCTTCTTTTCCTCCGTGTGACTCCATTGCACCTATAAAACTCAAAAGCAAACATAAGATACATAATTCACACGAAAAATAGCAAAGAAAGCATAAACTCTATATAGTAAATACGGTGTATTCTACACCTATCAGATTCCCCCACACTTAGACTTTGCTAGTCCTCGAGCAAATCAAACAAAACAATAAAATACAACAACTCCGTGTCGTCGAGGCTACGGTCACTTTTAGCATAAATAACAAGCCTTTAAACCACTAAGTGTCCCTAGTGGACGAGTTATAGTCTCGTGAGGGTTTACTAGAGATCTACCCACAAAACCTATATTTCAAACTCCGTCTATTCGTGACAAATCAATGAATGAATCCAAAATGACTACAGGAGGAGGTACCTTGCAAATTCAATTCAAATATTAGTAAATAAACTCTAATTAGATAGTTGAACAAACCACAATACTCGGAAACTAACAAACCACAATCACAATGAAAGATTAAGAAGATGGATAAAGATGTAGATGTTGGCGGATATTCACAAGTGTTCGATGTTTCCCATATCATGCTCAAGGTCACCGCTAAGATGAACCTAATCCTATTGGATTGAGCTACTTAGTGCTGAATGCTACATCAAATCAATTGGCATATACAAGGGAACCAAAAGTGACTTTATTCAACACAATAATAAAATTTTTTTTTTTTTTTTTTGATTGGATCAAACTGGATCCAATTTTTTAGACGGCATGATTAGATCTTTTGGATCCAAGCGCATGCTTCTTGTCAGCAAGTACATGATAGTTGCCTTGGATCCTGCATTCCACGCTTGTTTAGGCGACGGAGACAGGGACTACGTTTCACACATACTGCTATTCCCAAGTGTCTTTTTATTCCGTTTTGGTCTAATTGGTCGGTCTTTTTTTTTTTTTTTTTTTTTTCTTTTCATATATTTTTTTTTTTTTTTTTTTTTTTTTTTTTTTTTTTTTTTTTTTTTTTTTTTTTTTCTTTTTCTAGTAACTCAACCACTCTATTTCATCCTAGCAGTAATAACACGTCGATTTTTAGTGACCCACCAAAGCACTTAGAGAACAATAGATAAATATGGAAAAATAAAAATAGAATGTGATATGGTGATATTCCGAGATATGGTAACAACTATCATGTTAATTTGTGATTTCGAGCTATATTTTTCCCTTTTAGTTAATTGGTTCCTCAACTCCCCGCATTCAAAATGGTTCCATCCACTAATGGTGTCATCCTAAAGGCACAAGTTCTAGATTTCGGAGTTCAAAAGCACAAATTTTTTCTGATTTTTCTATTTTTTTTTTTTTTTTTTTTATACATAAAACAAACTAAAACATATAAATGCTCCCCCACACTTAAACTTTACATTGTCCTCAATGTAAATTGAATCATCCAAAGTAAGTCAAGGTGGGAAATCCTAATAAGAAATCAGCAAAAACAAAGTAAAAACAAAACAAGAAAAGAAATAAATACAAGACAAGAAATACTCATCATTTGGGTTGCCTCCCAATTAGCGCTTGGTTTAAAGTCGTCAGCCCGACTATCTCCTTGCTTTCTATGACTCCTCCAGAGGGAGCACATCCACAAAGTTAACTCCTTCCACCACTTCGGAAGTGAATTTCTCATAATATGGTTTCAACCGGTGCCCATTAACTTTAAGTTCTTTCCCTGTAGCTATGCTACGAATTTCCACTGCACCATGAGAAAACACATTAGTAACAATAAAAGGTCCGATCCATCGTGACCTTAGTTTACCCGGAAATAATTGCAAGCGAGAATTAAACAAAATCACTTTCTGCCCAATACAAAATTGTTTCCTAGAAATCATGTTATCATGGAATGCTTTCGTCTTTTCTTTGTAAATCCATGAGCTTTCAAATGCATCATTGCGAAGCTCCTCTAGCTCTTGAAGTTGTAACTTCCTTTGCTTTCCAGCCCCATCCATCTCCATGTTGCATTGCTTAATAGCCCAAAACGCTTTATGCTCAATTTCCACGGGTAAGTGACAAGGTTTACCATACACAAGCCTAAAAGGAGACATTCCAATAGGTGTTTTATATGCGGTTCTATACGCCCACAAAGCATCATTAAGTCGCATGCTCCAATCCTTCCTTGTAGGATTCACCGTCTTTTCTAGAATTGATTTCACTTCCCGGTTCGACACCTCGGCTTGTCCATTGGTTTGGGGATGATAAGGTGTTGCAATCTTGTGCGACACATTGTACTTCGCCAACAAGCTTTGTAAAATCCTGTTTTTGAAGTGAGAACCCCCATCGCTAATTATCGCCCTTGGAATGCCAAACCTTGAAAAAATATTAGCTTGCACGAAATCTGAAACAACTTTAGAATCATTAGTTGGGGTGGCTTTAGCTTCCACCCATTTCGAGACATAATCAACCGCAAGTAAGATATAAAAATTCCCATGGGAGTTGACAAAAGGCCCCATAAAATCAATACCCCATACATCAAAAACTTCAATAAATTGAATAAAAGTTTGTGGCATTTGATTTCGGACACCTAGATTGCCGGTTCTTTGGCACCTATCACAAGTTGTACAAAATATATGTGCATCCTTAAACAAAGTTGGCCAATAAAAACCACTTTCAAGTACCTTGTGCGTGGTTCTCTTACTCCCAAAATGTCCTCCGCAAGCATAAGAGTGACAAAAAGACAAGATAGAGTTAAATTCAGATTCGGGCACGCACCTTCGTATTACTTGGTCACTACCATGTTTCCATAAGTAAGGATCATCCCATATGTATTGGTTCCCTAACCTCTTAAGTTTGTCCCTCTCAGCACGAGACAAGTTATTTGGGATTTGTTTAGAAACTAAGTAATTGACAATATCGGCATACCATGGTTCTCCAAGGGCAATTGAGAAAAGTTGCTCGTCCGGGAAACTTTCACGCAACGGGATAGTCTCCTTGTCCACAGCAAGTCGGCTCAAGTGATCCGCAACGGTGTTCTCAATTCCTTTCTTGTCTTTGATTTCAATATCAAACTCTTGCAAGAGTAAAATCCACCGTATGAGCCTCGGTTTCGCCTCTTTCTTTGTAAGCAAATACTTAAGCGCTGCATGATCAGAAAAGACAACAACTTTTGTACCAATTAGATAAGAGCGAAACTTTTCTAAAGCAAAAACAATGGCTAATAACTCCTTTTCAGTGGTTGTGTAGTTTTGTTGAGCCTCATTTAACGTTCTAGAAGCATAATAGATAGCATGAGGAAGCCTCCCACACGCTGCCCAAGCACCGCACCAACCGCATAATCACTAGCATCACACATGAGTTCAAACGGCTTACTCCAATCCGGTGGTTTAATGATAGGGCTGAAATCAAAAGTTCTTTCAAACGATTGAATGCCGCCATACATTTCTCATCAAAGTTAAAAACTACATCTTTTTGCAATAAGTTACAAAGTGGTGATGCTATCTTAGAAAAGTCCTTGATGAATCTACGATAAAAACCTGCATGACCAAGAAAAGAACGTATCTCCCTCACCGTAGTGGGAGGGTTTAAAGCACGAATAAGGTCTATCTTAGATTTATCGACTTCCAAGCCTTTACAAGATATTATATGGCCTAAAACTATGCCATGAGTTACCATGAAATGGCACTTCTCCCAATTTAGCACAAGATTTGTTTCAACACATCGTTCAAGGATTAGAGACAAATTGTTCAAGCAAAGGTCAAAAGAATCACCAAAGACACTAAAGTCATCCATGAACACTTCGATTATGTTTTCAACATATTCGAAAAGATACTCACCATACACCTTTGAAAAGTAGCCGGGAGCATTGCATAGGCCAAAAGGCATCCTTCTATAAGCAAAAGTACCGAAAGGACAAGTGAAAGTGGTTTTCTCTTGGTCCTCCGGTGCTATCACAACTGATTATAACCTCGAATAGCCATCAAGAAAGCAATAGTAAGAGTGTCCAGCTAAACGTTCAAGCATTTGATCAATAAAAGGTAAAGGAAAGTGATCTTTTCTAGTGGTGGCATTCAATTTTCTATAATCAATACAAACCCTCCAACCGGTTTGCACACGAGTTGGGACAAGTTCATTCTTATCATTCTCCACCACCGTCACACCCGATTTCTTTGGTACCACTTGTACCGGCTCACCCACTTGCTATCGGATATGGGGTAGATAACACCCACTTCCAAAAGCTTGAGTATCTCCTTTTTCACAACTTCCATCATGGGAGGATTCAAACGACGTTGCGCGTCCCTCTTAGGCTTTGCATCATCCTCCAAACGAATTTTGTGCATACAAACGGCAGGGCTAATACCCTTGATATCGGCAATTGTCCATCCTATGGCCGTCTTGTACTTCCTTAGCACCCTTAGAAGTTTTTGCTCCTGTAAATCACTAAGCTTGTTAGAAACAATCACCGGTAACTCTTCATTATCACCCAAGTACAAGTACTTAAGGTGGTCGGGAAGAGGTTTCAATTCTAAAATCGGAGATTTAATAATTGAAGGTACAAGCTTTTCATCACTGCATGGTAAAGAAATAAAAGAGATATTATGAGTTTTTGGGCATTCTTGGAGTGAATTAAGATCACCAAGAGCTTCCTTGACTTCATTACCACACTCTACACCATTATCCATGGATGTAGTTAACACGGTTTCCAAAGCATCATCACCGTTTAATTCAAACATTTGTTGTGCCAATGTATCCATCACATCAATGGAGAAACAAGAGTGGACATCACTAGGATATCTCATCGTTTCGAAAATGTTGAAACGTATTATTTCTCCATCAAACTCCATAGTTAGCGTTCCCTTATCCACATCAATTATGGTTTTCGCCGTTTTCATGAAAGGACGCCCAAGAAGCAATGGAAGAGATGAGTCCGGTGCACCTTCATCCATCTCTAACACACAAAAGTCCGCAGGAAATACTAGTTGATTAACCTGCACAAGAACATCCTCGACAATACCCATTGGGTAAACATTAGAGCGATCGGCTAATTGCAATACAATTTCAGCCTTTTAAGAGGACCAAGATCAAGTGAATTATACATTGACGCAGGCATAACATTAACAGAAGCGCCTAAATCCAACATAGCTTTGTGAAAAGTTTTGTTACCAATTGTGACGGAATGTCAAAACTACCGGATCCTTGCACTTAAGTGGGAGTTTGTGTTGTAAGATTGCCGAGGCATTCTCCCCCACACTAAGCACTTCATTACCTTTGAGCCTTTGTTTGTTGGTACACAAGTCCTTCAACACCTTTGCATACTTTGGAACTTGCTTGATAGCATCAATGAGTGGTATGTTCACATGAATCTTTTTTAGAACGTCTAAAATCTCCTTTTCTAGTTCCGCCTTCTTAGAACTTGCAAATCTGCGAGGAAAAGGTAGAGGAGGAACATAAGTAGAAACCGGAGTTTTAGAGTTAGGAATAGTTACCTCAGAAGTTTGGGGAGAATCCTCGACTTTCTCCTCCAAAACAGGTTCCTTTGGTGTGTCCACCTTGCCCGAATCAGCAACTTCGGGTTGCACAAGTTGTGTACCGCTTCTCAACGTAATGGCATTGACACCCTCTTTTGGGTTAATAGGTTGAGAAGGAAGTCTCCCACTATTTTGTGCCTTCAAATTGTTGATATCAACCGCCATGGAGCCCATTTGTGTTTGCAACTCCTTAATAGCACTCTTAGTCTCTTGTTGACTCTCCTTGAACATGGTGGAAATACCTTGCATAAAAGTTTGAAGCTTTGCATCAATATCAGCACCTTGATTTTGTGATTGTTGTGCTTGAGGTTGCTGAAATTGTTGTTGTTGTGGTTGAAATCCACTCGGACGGTTGAAAGTAGGTTGTTGAACGGCTCCTTGCTTGTTAGCATAGCTAAAATTGGGATGATCTCTCCATCCCGGATTGTAAGTGTTGGAGTAGGGATCATACCGTCTTGGTTGATTCGGAAAGATCGCATTAGCTTGCTCGTCTTCATAAGATTGAGGAGAAGTTGGTATAACCGCGGATGCAACTTGTTGCAACATTCTTTGTCATGTTACCCATTTGTTGACGAAGTTCCTCCACCTCGCTCACTTCACTCACCCTTCTTAGAATCACATCCGAACCACGACTTAAGAATTGTTGTGAGTTCGCTGCCATGTTTTCAATCAACTCCCTAGCTTGTGCCACCGTCTTGCTAACTAGTGCACCACCACCCGCAGCGTCAATAAGATTCCTATCACTTGATTGGAGTCCTTCATAGAAGTATTGGATAATCATCGCGTCACTAAATTGGTGGTGAGGGCAGCTTGCAACCAATCTCTTGTACCGTTCCCAACATTCATATAAGGATTCTCCCACGTTTTGCTTCATTCCGCAAATCTCCTTGCGAATTTGAGTAGCCTTGGATGCAGGAAAATATCTCTCCAAAAAGAGTTTCTTCAACCCATTCCATGTTGTGACACTTAGGGAGGTAAATAGTACAACCAATCCTTCGCACTATCCATTAAAGAGAAACGGAAAACCTTCAACATTGCACCATCCGCCTCAACATTTCTTTGGAAGCATAGCCGTGACAATGGTGTGGAAGTCCAAAAGATGTTTGTTAGGATCTTCATTCACCATGCCATGGAATTTTGGTAATTCTCTAAGCAACCCCGGCTTTATCTCAAAAGTAGAGTTTGTTTGAATACACCCCTGTTGTGTATCAAGCCTATGAGAAGCTAAGTCCTTGAGTGAACGATTTGCATCACCCATTTCTTCTTCTTCTCGTTGTCGGAAAATCTCTTCTCCTACTTCCTCCTCGTGCTCGTCCGTTGTGTCTTTACTTGGTTGGAGTATTGTGCCGCGTCTAGTAGCTATCCCGCACCTTGGATAATTCCAATCCTTAGAAGCCAGAGATTATGCACCTGCAAACAATTCTCGCAAACAAGTGAGAAACAAGACAAGAATCGAAAAGCAAAGATAAAAGCAGAAATTGTAAAAATAAACTAAAAACTTAATAACAAGCCGTATGCCTCCCCGGCAACGGCGCCAAAATTTGACCTGCTCCGTGTAATCCAGTCATCACTTCAGCTCAGTTCATTCCTAGCCCTCAGCTTCACCTCTGCTCTGCAATATTCTCAGCACCTGCAAATCTCATTCACAACCTTCCCACACTCACCAGCAGAACCTGCAATATCTCAAATCCCAGAAGCTTCTAGCCTGCCCCTGCAGCTTCATCAAAACCTTGAGCCCTGAATCTTGCTATCATTGTCTGACTAAGTTCTTATCAGCTCCAAATGCTCAAGACAATCCCGAGGCCAAATGCAAGGCTCGTAATTCCATCTCTCGCACCGTTGTACCACCACAGAGCTGCAATAAGCTTCAATTCCACACACCCACACAGCAGCTATTCGATTCATTAGCAATTTTTTACCAAGACCCATTAATCACACACAATCCATTGAACTGCAGCACAGCCTGTCACTTGCCATTCTGCCATCTCAGTTCACTCCATTGAATCAGCCTTCACTTGCAACTCAGGCTCAACCCCAGATTCACTTCCAACTCAACACACCGCAAGACCTGCCAACACTCCAGCCTGCCTGTAGTTCCATTCCAGCTCCACCAGGTCATAGCTCAAGACTTCAATGCAACTTCAACAGCCCAGAGCTGCATCAGCACCAACCCATGCAGCAGTAGCTTCACTTCTCCAGCTGCAGCTCCCATCCGTGCAAATCACGGCAAGCGCACCTTTGAATTCATCTATGGCCAGCTTCTCTGCTTCTTCCCTGTCCTATCATACATCTAAGATAGAGAGCCTGGCTTCACTGCTCCTGTGGTTCCATTCTTCGAGCTATAACCTGACCATCCACCAGAAATGCCATATTCTGCAGCTCACATTGTACTCACTCAATGTCATCCAACCTACCATTCCATTACTCTTCACAATCTATAGTGGCATCACCTGTGACAAAGTACCACCAATTCTTACCAGCCCCTAAAGCTCCACATACACAGCATCAAATCTTCCATTCTGCCACAGTCAGCCTTGAACCACAGCTCCAAGCATCAATCTCCAGCTTCACTGTTAGTAACTTGGTTCTTCTCAGTGCCATTGGCTTGCATCTGTAGTTTCACTTCAGTCTAGTGCTTCAAACTGCTGCCTCACTGACAGAACCACCAGCAGAAACACAACCACCTCCCATCTTCGATTTTCACATCAATTCCTTCACAGCAAGAACCCCAAGTTCATCTCCATCGATTCACCCCTTTCTCCAGCATTGATTTCCTGTAGTCTCAACATATTTCTCCAATTTGTTTCAATTCCACCTGAAGTTATCTCAGCGGCAACAGATTCTTCTCTGAATCTCCTATTGAATTAGTTGTTCAGTCCCTTCTCTGACTGCTCTCGATCTGCTCCAATCTCGATTCAATATCTCACAAATTCCAACCCTAATCTTCTCTTTTCAGACTCAGAATCCTGTTCTTCATCTCAATCACCAACATACCCAAACCTCAACTCCTTTGAGCTTCAACACCATCTCTGATTCATCTTGTTTATCCATTCAACCCCCTATGATTTATCACAGAAACCTTCATTTCTCTTTTCTATGCTCTTGTTCTTCTCAGATTATCAACAGCCCCAAAGTCACTCCGCTTCGAACCCTAGATCAAACCACCATCTATTAAAACCACCACCCTCTCAATCTCTCCCTGGAATTCTCTCAACATCTCTATCTCGGCATCGATCCAACAATGCAGTACATTCTTCAATCTCGGGTGAAACAATGATTGAGAAATTAATCGTTCGATCTAGGGTGTAAGAAAGGGAATGGCTAATCCCACTCAAATGAAACAGATAAGGGGTTACCCAGACATGACTCTAGGCACCCAGCTGTTCCCGTTAAGGGCTGACTAGCTCAAACTTGGCCTGTCGGTTTCATGTATCCGACAAGCTCATCCATAGGTTTCGCTCGTAACTTTCTCAGGCGCAGTCGGATTGACTTCAAGCTTTCGCCGTTAGCTTCATATTTCCATTCTTGCTCGCCGCCTTTCAGCCTGCTCCACATATAGCTCGCCTGTGAGATGACAATTTCGCCCTTTGGCCCAATTTGGATAATTTCTTCTTCTTTTCCTCCGTGTGACTCCATTGCACCTATAAAACTCAAAAGCAAACATAAGATACATAATTCACACGAAAAATAGCAAAGAAAGCATAAACTCTATATAGTAAATACGGTGTATTCTACACCTATCAGTAAGCTTTCGCTTTAGCCAAGTTCATCTTTACCTAGTGACGAAAGTCACGATACATTTCAATCACTTTGAAAATTGCTTACTTTGACGAAAAATAGTTTGTGAATAACAACTATATAATAACGTCCTCTAAGAATGTTTCAATGGTTGAAATGAGAGTTTAGATTATATAACCAATGGTGGATATAAGCATTGTGTGGCAACACATATATGTATAAGTCTTATTCCTTGAATCGAAGTTTACGAACTTTGTTGATCAAGAGAACTGGAACAAGAGCCGTGAACTCAGTCCGCGAACCCAGTCCGCGAACTGGCGGAAGTTCTCGACCCGAGAAAATCTGCTGGAGTTTCTGAACTCCTTCTGGGAACTCAAGTCCGCGAACTAAGTCTGCGAACTTGAGTTGGTTATATCTAAGAACGATTGTTTGTGAACTTATACTTTTATAATAACTAAGGAATGCAAAATGCAAACCGTGGCTATAAAGTTCATGAACGATTCGAGTGAATCAAATCGTTTTTGCTTCGATTGTGTCTTGTGTAGTTACATGAGATTTCCTTGTGAACAACTCTCTAACTAGTTCATTTGAGTCATTTGAACTAGTTAGGGTGAAGAAGAATATGGTTGATATGAAAGTGCTCATATGGATAACCATTTGGTTAACTATTGTTGAACCAACAAATGTACATGTTTGGGTACGGTTACACAAACCTAAAATCGTGCATTTCATTTGTGTGTAACAAGCTAAGTTTTCGATCCAACGGTTGAAAGATATTAGCTTGAATCTAATCAGGTTTTCATATAACGGTGAATATTGAATGCTTTGTTACTAAGCTAACATTGATTGCAAACCCTGATTTGAAAGACTATAAAAGGGAGAACTCTAGCAACTGGGAAACCTAATACCCACACCTCCTGTGTATTACTAGTTGTATTAGCTAGAGTCGATTCTACTTTAACCTTAGGTTTCTTCTTAAAAACCAGGTTAACGACTTAAAGACTTCATTGGGATTGTGAAGCCAAATCGGTACTACTTTCTCGTAGTTGTGTGATCTGATCTTGCTGATTCTATCGTATTGAGTACAATCGTAACGATTGGCTTGAGATTAATATCTCCGATAGGCAAGATATAAAAGTAGTCACAAACATCTTCGTCTCATCGTTTTTGATTCCACAATATCTTCTTTCGCCGCGTCGATTAAGATTATTGTGAGGTGATTGATAATACTAGGTTGTTCTTTGGGAATATAAGTCGGGTTATCAATTGGTTCTTGTTCACCTTGATTTATCAAAAGACGGAACAAAACTTGTAGGTTTATCTGTGGGAGACAAATTTATCTATTCTGTAGACTTTTCTGTGTGATACAGATTTGTTTATTAAAGTCTTCGACTTTGGTCGTAGAAACTCTTAGTTGTGGGTGAGATTAGCTAGGGGAATCAAGTGTGTAGTATCCTACTAGGATCAAAGACGTAAGGAGCGCAACTGTACCTTGGATCAGTGTGAGATTGATTGGGGTTCAACTACAGCCCAGACTGAAGTTAGTTTGTAGTAGGCTAGTGTATGTAGCGGCTTAATACAGTGTGTGTTCAATCTGGACTAGGTCCCGGGGTTTGCTGTATTTGCGGTTTCCTCATTAACAAAATTCTGGTGTCTGTGTTATTTCTATTCCGCATTATATTTTGTTATATAATTGAAATACCACAGGTTGTGCGTTGTATCAATCAGTTGTGAAATCCAACCTTTGGTTGTTGATTGGAAATTGATTGATCCTTGGATATTGGTCTTTGGTACCATCTAAGTTTACATCTCTCTTGTATTTGATAAAGACTCGCACATTTCTATTTGCTTGAGTAAAGATCAAATCGAGAGATAGAGATATTAACTGCTTGATATACTTTTTATTAAGATTGAGTCTGACTGCCTAGTTGATTCACTTAAAAGTATATTAGAGTTTGTCCATACAGATTGCTAAGCGAAATATTGGGTGTGGTTGTTAGACCCCCACTTTTTCATTTGGTATCAGAGCTGGAAAACACGTTCAAGACCTTACAAGTCTGTGTTTTTAGCGATCTGACTCTATGGACAGTAAAGTCTCTAGAAACGCTTCACCAGGTTTAAAAACCAATCGTGGAAGAATTTCTAAAAAACTGGCTATTCTCCAGAAAAGGTTGGATGAACAAATCCGGATCAACTCTGATCTTATTGTGGAAATTGCAATGCTTAAGGATTTAAAGTCTATCAAAATTCCTTTGATGGATCTGAATAACTACAGTTCTTCATCTCTGAAGATTATTCAAAAATCAGATGATAAACAACGTTCAGATGTTGTGAAAACTGATATGACTCAGAACTTCTCAGTCAAACTTAAAGGTGTCAGCCCATGTTTGTTTTGTGATTCATCCAATCACGTTCAACATACTTGTATGTCCTTCCAAAAGAGTTTAAGAGTTGCAAGTAATCTTCATAAGAAAACTAAACAACTTATTGCTTCTCTAAAAGGGCGTACAAAACTATCAGGAAAACCTAAACAGGAAAGTACTAATAGTATGGGAGCTTTTGCTTTAAAATCAACATCACCCTTTCAGTGGTTTCTTGACAGTGGATGTAGCAGACATATGACAGGTGATCTCACATGGTTGTTTCTTCAAAATACTATGAAGGAGGACCAGTAACATTTGGAGATAGGAGTTGTTGCTACATAAGCAAGAAGGGGACGATCAAACTACCCGGCGTTCCTGAAATCCATGATGTAGTATACGTAAAACGTATGACTGCAAATCTTCTTTCTATTAGTCAAATTTGTGACAAATGTCATCGAGTTGTCTTCAATGCCAATGGATGTGACATTGTAGACAAAACTGGGAAAGTAATTTTTCAGGGAACTCGTGGTAAAAACAACTGCTATCTTCTGGATACTCAGTTCAGTAATTGTTGCAACTTGACTAAGGTGGAATCTACACATCTTTGGCATGAGCGTTTTGGTCACATCAACTATCGTCTTCTAACTAAGATCATTAACAAAGAACTTGTTAGAGGCGTTCCCAAAATCAATGCAAAGATTGAAGGTGTATGTGGTGCCTGTCAAAAGGGTAAACAAACGAAAGTTCACCATAAATCATCTCGAGATATTCTCACTAAAGCTCCACTTGATTTAATTCATATGGATCTCTTCGGACCAATTCAATAACCCACGGTTGTTGGTAAGAAGTATGCTTTGGTTATGGTAGATGATTACACCGAGTTCATTTGGGTTGCGTTCCTATCTCATAAGAATGAAACCCTTGATGAATTCAAGATTATTGTTAATAGAATCCAGAACGAACAAGGTCGCAAACTAAAGAAAATTAGAAGCGACCATGGAACCGGATTCAAGGACACTAAAGTGTTTGAATTTTATGACGAACTGGGAATTATTCAACAATATTGTCCACCCATTACTCCTTAAGCTAATGGAGTTGTAGAAAGAAAAAACAGAAACATTCAGGAAATGGCCAGGGTAATGATCCATAACAAAAACTTACCTTTAAGGTTTTGGGGAGAAGCTATCTTCACAGCATGTTATTTGATCAACCGTGTCTACCTACGGTCTAAAACCCTAAACACTCCTTATGAGTTGTGGTACGGTAGAAAACCCAACTTTCACTATCTCAGAGTGTTTGGTATTAAGTGATACATTCTAAAAGATCGAGAACATACAGGGAAATTTGATACCAAAAGTGATGAAGGAATCTTCCTTGTTTATGCTTCTGATAGTCGAGGTTTTCGAGTGTTTAATCTCAGAACCGAGGTCATGATGGAATCTGCTAACGTTATCATCGATGATATTAGTGATTTTCATCATGATAATCCTCCTGCTGAATTGCCTCCAACTGAGACAATTGAGAAAGTCAAAGAAATACCAGAATCAGTTGAATTCATCCCAACTGTTGCTGATCCTGATATTTCTAGTGACGAGGAGAAGAGCACTGATCAGGCTACTCCTGACGAACAAGAATGTGTCCATCCACGACACCTCTGGGTTCAAAGGAATCATGATCCCAACCGTAATATTGGGGAAAGAGATTCTACAGCTAAGACTATAGGAAAACTTCAAAATATTTGCAATTTTGGTTGTTATCTGTCACAAGTAGAACTAAGAAACTTTAATGAAGCTCTTAGCGATCCCTTTTGGGTGAATGCAATGCATGAAGAGTTAAATCAATTTCAAATACAAGACGTATGGGAACTTGTACTTTGTCCCTCCAATATTAATATTGTTGGTACAAAATGGATATTCAAGAACAAGTCTGATGAATTTGGCAGCATTGTCAGAAATAAAGACAGACTTGTCGCTCAAGGATATTCACAAATTGAAGGTATCGACTTTGACGAATCCTTTGCTCATGTGGCACGCCTTGAGTCCATTAGACTTTTATTAGCTCATGCTTGTTTTCTCAAGGTTAAGCTTTTCCAAATGGATATAAAATCTGCATTCCTCAATGGAATTTTAAAGGAGGAAGTCTAGGTTGCTCAACCTAAGGGATTTGAAAACCTTGATTTGCAAGATCATGTTCTTAAGCTCAAAAAGGCATTATATGGGTTAAAACAAGCACCTAGAGCCTGGTTTGAAAAACTTACCACTTCTCTTATTAGGAAAGGTTTTCAAGAGCGCGGTGATAAAACTTTGTTTACCAAATGGAGTGGGAAAGATGTTGTCATTGCTCAAGTCTATGTAGATGATATCATCTATGGTTCAACTTTCCGAGAAGCTTGCAAAGGATTTCCAAGTTTCACTTGCTAAAGAATTTGAAATGAGCAATGTTGGTGAATTAAAGTTCTTTTTAGGATTACAAATTCAACAACATAAGGATGGAATTTATTAATCTCAAGAAAAATATGCAAAAGATCTTGTTTCAAGATTCGGTCTGGATAAGTCAACTCCAAAACTGACACCCATTCCCACTACGGGTAAACTACACAGATATGAGAAAGGAGTAAAAGTGGATCAAAAGTTATATCGATCTATTATTGGTAGCCTTTTCTATCTTACAATCACTAGACCTGATATTTCTTTTAGTGTTGGTTGTTGTGCTAGATTTTAGGCTAATCCAAAGGAATCTCATCTTGCAGCTGCAAAAAGGATCGTACGATATGTCAATCACACAGTCGGGTATGGTCTATCCTACACTTTTGATACTAACACTGACCTTTCTGCTTATTCAAATGCTGATTGGGCAGGATGTGTAGAAGACAGGAAAAGTATATCAGGGGAATTCTACTTATGTAGGACTGAATTTTGTGGCTTGGCATAGCAAAAAACAAAATTCACAATCCCTGTCTACATGCGAAGCAAAGTATATTGCTGTTGGGTCATGTTGTACTCAAATCCTATGGATGAAACAAATGCTTGCTGATTATGGAATTGATACTGGAATAATGAAGATCTTTTGTGATAACTCTATCGCGATTTGAATCACTGAGAATCCTGTTGAGCACTCAAGAACAAAGCACATTGATATAAGGTACCATTTTATTCTAGATCTCTATGAAAATGGTATCATCAATATGGAATTTGTGCCCTCCGAACAATAGTTGGCTGACATTCTCACCAAACCATTAGACACTGCTACATTTCAACACTTACGACATTCTATTGGTGTTGTTTTGGTTCATTAGATGTTTCCATAACTCTTTCCCTTGTGCTTATCTCGATCTTTTGGGCAATTGAGTTCGGAACTCCTATAAGTGTTTACTTCAATTACGCATTTGTTTCCATAGGCTCATTTTTAAATAGGGTTCTGGATTAGTGTTTTGTGTCCAAAGAAATCCTTCTTTTATTTTGAAATTAAGGTCGCTATTGTTGTTCTTTCGGGAATGACATTTTATGGGGGAGAGTTCTTAATTGAACTTGTGCTTAATTGGCAAATATTTGTGGGAAGTGCGGCTGTGGAATATTATAGGGGTTATCTTGTATCTTTATAGACTCCTTGATGAATGCATTTAGCTTCGGCTATATGATTTCATATAAATAAGATGATATATGCTTTCTTTTGGTCATGAAATGTCTCTTTCGGAAATTTCATTAGGATCCCGTTTTCGTACCTTTGCCAATTTTATTGACAAAAAGGGGGAGAATTAATATGTAGTTCACACTACAAATACATATGGTTTTCGGATCATTATGTAAGGGGGAGTGATACATATCACCATAGTATTGTTGTCGAAGTTGTGATACAATTGAACTTTGATACTATATAATGATACTATGACACTGTATAACAATGATTGAGAACTCTTGTTTTCTCGTTGTTATAGCTACGGATTTTCAACAACGATGATGTTGAACTTACAACCTTTGGGATCATTGGAGTACCTGGAAGTGACGAAGATTTCGTGTAATGTTGAAGATTAGGTATGTGGAATAGGATCTACAAAAGTTAATTCATTTATTTTTGTATTCCATATGTAGTGATAGTTTTCTCACTAAAATTGACAAAGGGGGAGATTGTTAGAGCATTGTTCGGTCGAACTCGCATGCGTTGCTATCTCAATCATGTTTGTCAATGTTAGTGATCAAAACTATAAGTCTTGATTTCTAGTATACTATAGCTAAAGTCTCGGACTAGGATAGAAAGTGTAGTTGATCTCAAGAACTCCATGGCGATCATCATACAAGACGAGGGACTATTCAAGGAACTGGTGGAACTTCATCGAATAAAAGGTATGTGGAGACTTGAACTTATCTATCACTCAAAATTCTATCTACTCTATCTCCTATCTTTGAGACAAAAGTCATTTTGCTATATAGACTTTGATTATACACATTTGCTATTTCGAGCCGAGTTTATCTCGCCTATCTATTTCTCGAAATATGTGTTGGTAAACTTTCGCTTTAGACAAGTTCATCTTTACCTAGTGACAAAAGTCATGATACAATCACTTTGAAAATTGCTTACTTTGACGAAAAATAGTTTGTGAATAACAACTATATAATAACGTCCTCTAAGAATGTTTCAATGGTTGAAATGAGAGTTTAGATTATATAACCAATGGTGGATATAAGAATCGTGTGGAAACACATATATGTATAAGTCATATATCCTTGAACCGAAGTTTGCGAACTTTGTTGATCAAGAGAACTGGAACAAGAGCCGTGAACTCAGTCCGCGAACCAGTCCGCGAACTGGCGGAAGTTCTCGACCCGAGAAAATCTGCTGGAGTTTGTGAACTCCTTCTGGGAACTCAAGTCCGCGAACTAAGTCTGCGAACTTGAGTTGGTTATATCTAAAAACGATTGTTTGTGAACTTATACTTTTATAATAACTAAGGAATGCAAAATGCAAACCGTGGCTATAAAGTTCATGAACCGATTCGAGTGAATCAAATCGCCTTTGTTTCGATTGTGTCTTGTGTAGTTACATGAGATTTCCTTGCAATTGAACAACTCTCTAACTAGTTCATTTGAGTCATTTGAACTAGTTATGGTGAAGAAGAATATGGTTGATATGAAAGTGCTCATATAGATAACCATTTGGTTAACTATTGTTGAACCAACAAATGTACATGTTTGGGTACGGTTACCCAAATCTAAAATCGTTCATTTCATTTGTGTGGAACAAGCTAGGTTTTCGATCCAACGGTTGAAAGATATTAGCTTGAATCTAATTAGGTTTTCATCTAACGGTGAATATTGAATGCTTTGTTACTAAGCTAACATTGACTGCAAACCCTGATTTGAAAGACTATATAAGGGAGAACTCTAGCAACTGGGAAACCTAATCCCCACACCTACTGTGTGATACTAGTTGTATTAGCTAGAGTCGATTCTCCTTTAACCTTAGGTTTCTTCTTAAAAACCAGGTTAACGACTTAAAGACTTCATTGGAATTGTGAAGCCAGACAGATACTACTTTCTCGTAATTATGTGATATGATCTTGCTGATTCTATCGTATTGAGTACAATCGTAACGATTGGCTTGAGATTAATATCTCCGATAGGCAAGATATAAAAGTAGTCACAAACATCTTCGTCTCATCGTTTGTGATTCCACAATATCTTCTTTCGCCGCGTCGATTAAGATTATTGTGAGGTGATTGATAATACTAGGTTGTTCTTTGGGAATATAAGTCCAGATTATCAATTGGTTCCTGTTCACCTTGATTTATCAAAAGACGGAACAAAATTTGTAGGTTTATCTGTGGAAAATAGATTTATCTATTCTGTAGACTTTTCTGTGTGATACAGATTTGTTTATTAAAGTCTTCGACTTTGGGTCGTAGCAACTCTTAGTTGTGGAATATCTTTGATTTCCACAGCATCAGGAGTCCTTAGGAGATGATTGTTCTCAATGCTTGTTATGGTAGTGGGAATGAGTTTTATGATGGATTGATTGATGGTTATAGGTTCAATTTGTAGCCATGGTAGCAAAATGATTGGTGAAGCAAAGAGCTATCTCATTGCGTGCGGAGCCAAGTACCATCTTCTTGTTGGATTAAAACAATTTTATTCCTTTTGTATCTTTTCTTGGCAGAGAGATGAAAGTAACTGGCATTTTTATCTCCAAGTTTAATGTAAAGACTCTCAAGCTCGTCAACGCTATTTGACTGGTCTAACGATGATCAAGAGACGTTTTAACCGATAATAACTCGATTAGTTTAAAACGAACGCTAATTAATAGGAATTAATCTAACAACGATCTAGCTACGAAACTAGTACAGTTAAGGTCTCGGAAAGTTGTGTGGAATGGACTACTCGAATGTGTCATTCGAATACCGGTCGAAGAAGAAATCATCAGATGAATATGCAGAGCAAAATGGTATTTTCATGTTAGATCGACATGGATACCCATATCATTTGGAGGGTGAATTTATCATTTGTCGTGGGTCTTATCTAACTAAACCGAGCAGATAACTCACATTCTTTTCTTCTTATTCTCATTTTATTCTCGTTTCTTCCTCTTTCTTCTTCTTTTCCTCTGTTCTTCGCATTTCTTCTTCTCTCTTTCTCTGTTGATGTTCGATAGAAGAAATTGAGGATTTAAGTTGTATGATTGATACATAAGAATCTAGATAACTAGGAATCAAAGAAGGTGGTGTTGTTGCAGTTGTTCAAGTTCTGGAGGAAAGATTGGGAGTGAGTTAGGGTTTCTGAGAAAAGAAATTGACTAAGGAATTACGGGATATTGATTATGAAATTAATCATATGGAGATGGGTTCATGTGTTGTTTGCAGAGAAGAAGGTTAATTGAGGAATCGAGAATTAGGGTTCTGTTATTGATGATTTTTGGATCGGGATAAATTAGAAGATGAAATTAAGATGTTCTAGGAGAAGGAATTGAGATGGGTTTACGTTCTATTGAAGTTCGAAGATGATTGGTGATGAATTGAAGAATTAGGGTTTTGAGATTGATTTTGAGTGCATGTTGAAATTGATAAGTGATTTGGGTAGTTGTTAGATGGAGATCGAGAGGGTTGTTGTCTGATTGATTCGGCAGAGTTGTGTTAGTGAAGAATCATGAGTTAGGATTTGATTATGTTTTAATGAAGGTTGTTGGATGTTGGCTGTGGTGAACTGACAGATAAGGGAGGAGATTGTAATGGTTTGTTTGTGTGAAATCTTCTAAAGGTAATTGTTTCTTAGCTAATTAGTGAAATTATTCGTTGTTGTTTCTATATGATGAATTATGAGATGATGAATCCCAGATGGGTTTAGTTAGATTGAATTTGAAATGGATTGTCTGAGTTTATAGGGATTTGTGTTGTTGTAACTTGATGATAGTTGAAGTTGATTGAATTTTGGGAATGAAATTGAGAAAATTCAGAGAAGCTGGGTGAGGGAGAAGGCTTGAGTTGGATGTTTTGTCATGAGAATGTGTTGATGCTGTGAGAGATGATATGGGTTTGATTACAGAGGTTGGTATTGGATTTTAATGAAACTGAATAAGAGAATGGTGTTGCATTGTATGTATGAGAAGATAGAGGTAATGGAATAGAGATTGAAGCTATAGTTATGAATTGGGTTTGTATCTCTATTACCAAAGGAATTGGTATAGATTGGGTAATACAGGGTTTGAGATATAAGGACTAGTATTGGTTTGTATTGCAAGAAGTGCAAGTGGGAAATGAATAGAAATGGTGTTGAGACAGAGATTAAGCTTAGGTGAATGAAGAGAAGTTAAATGGTTGATTATAGAATTATAGATAGTGTGTGGCTGTGAAGGCAGTGGAAATGGAGTAGAGAATGTAACTGCAACTGTAAGGCTAGGTTTTTAATTGAGGCTTAGATGAACTGGAACAAGTGGAATGAGTTACAGAGAGAGATATGGGAAGTATGACAGAGTGGAATGGGTTATAATAATGAAAAGGAAATGAGTATTACACTGTTAGTGGTTAGGGTGTGGAGTTTGAAGTTCGACTGTGGATTTCAGTTTAGTTGTGGTGTTACTTCACTTGAATTTGGATGTACCTAAAGCTGCAATTGCAGGTAAACTCAGTTTAGTGTTGTAATTGAATTCTGAAGTTAGTTTATGAATGAATGAACTGATGTAAGTTAGACTGAACTTATTCAGTCTGACTCGATTCTTATATTGTACCTGACTCAGCTATCGAGTTAACTCAGTACTGACTCAGTGAACCTTGACTGAGTTAGTTCCTTTGACCATTTGACCAGGACCTTGACTTGACTTGGAAGTTGACTATTAGTTGACCTTAGATCAGATGTTGACCGTTAGTTGACTCTGTTGGACCACACCTTTTGTTAACAGGCCGGTTTGATGGGCCGAGCCGGAGTAAGCCCGCGAGTCATGGGCTTGGGCTTAGGATTAGTCTTTCTTAACTAGATGTTTTGGACCCCTTGTGGTCCGAATTAGATTTTGGTTTCTTCTACAAAGTTGTAGATATTCATAATACCTATTTAATGGACTGTAGAACCAACCTAATTCAATTAGTAAACCTTAGCTATGCTAAAGATAGATAATGAAAACTGTGGAATCATAAATGGGCCTAGAATTAATAGTTAGACTTGTATGATTCTTGTGTGAGCCCTTTTGGCTAGATTCTTAGAGTTCTTGTGTGATTAACAGTTAGTCCATATTAACAACGATCGATTCAAGGATGAACCAGTGGATTGTGGATATCGAGGTAGGCGTGGCTTGTCATCAAAAGAGGTGGGAATTTACATTTAGCTCTTTTGTGATTATTGTTGTTTTCTTTTACAAAAGTTTATGTTTAACAAATTCATGCATAGTCTGCTTGTGTATTCCATGCATTGTTTTATTTTAAACTCCGAAAGTACCGTTGATTCGTTTAATCTTTCCATTATTTGGAAAGGAATTGTAATACCTTGTTTGCCTTCATGAATTGTTTGGGAAATAAGAATTTCCATTTGATTGTCTGGAAATGAGAATTTCCATCTGTGGTATATAGTGTACTACTCCTTCATTTACTGGTGCGGGACGAGTCACCATATTATTATCTTGGTGCGGGACGAGTTCACCATATTATTATCTAGGTGCGGGATGAGTCACCATATTATTCATTGTTTAGAAGGAGTTAGTTCCATATACATGATTGTTTACCTCTGTGAATTGGTTGTGTTTAGTGTTAGGGAAAACATGAATTGTTTTCAAATCATTTCAATGATTACTTAAAAGTTAAATGTTATTTCTACTGAGCACCCCTTTTAGGGATGATGTGCTCACCCATTCCTACTTTCAGTTTCATAGACAGATCAGAGTTGCGCAGCGAAAGCTTCGGGAAGTTGACTCCGTTAATTAGTTATCTTCTACTATGTTTATTATGTTGTTTATATTTGCAAAATAAATGACTATTATATATGTATCATCTGAGAGAAGTTCTTGTATATATATTTCTGAGCAGGGCTAGTTTTTGGGTTAAATTTTGTAGAAGATTTCTTAATTGAATGTTTAAGTAAATGATTTAGATTCTTAGTGCCTCTTTATTTAGTTAATCTCTTGGATTAGTCAGCTGCTAGCTTTGGGGGCGCTACAAGTTGGTATCAGAGCTCTCACTATTAGATCTTAAATGGGAAATAATAGGAATAGCCAGTGCCAGTTAGGGAACTAGATTAGTTTAGAACTGGGTTGGGTTGTGAGATAAATCTTAATCACTAAAAGCTATTAATAATTAAAAGATTTATTTGATTGATTGATTTGTTTGTTTGATTGTTTGTATTTGTAATGAAGTAAAAATTGTAGGGTACACCAATAATTTTATCTAATAAATTAGAGAATAAATAGTTTAAAATTATGACACATACACAATTCAATACTAAAAATAGTGAGATTAGTATTATTGATAAATCTTGAAAGTCACATATATAAATATTAAGCACCTTGACTTATACGTAAAACCAACAGTTATAATCACATAAATGTTAATAATATTTTTGGACTCAACAATATTTGTAAGAATAGTTAGAATAATAGTTTGACCATTAATGTTAATAATAAAAATATTACTATAGTAATTATAGATGATAGTAATGGTAATAATAATTTTAATAAAGTAATGTTAGCATTCATCAATTAGTATCTTATTGAACTTAATTTAACTAAACTTTTAATGAGAAAATATAACGATAATAATAAAAATAATTACGATTAAATAGTTATGGAAAAATTAATAACTCTTATTTACGATTAAGTTTTTGTAAATTAAACTAATTACAAATTAGAGCTATATGCTTTGCGTCTAAACTAGATAATTAATATAATACTTATTAGGCGCTAGACTTTAGAAAGTGAAGATACAATGTATAAAATACAAAGACTCAACTTGTTAGTAATTTTGTACCGAAATTATTTTTAAACTAATATATGATCCAGTAAATCTTTAAAATGAAACAAATATACATGAAGTAGTCATAATAGTATTCGGATGCCTAGTGTAATATTAGAATTAAAAGAAAATAAATTTGTATATTAATATGATCCTTCTTCATAAATAAATTCAATCATCTTTTGAAATGGAAAATTAGTATGACAAACTTAAACTGCTAGAATTTAAATTAGTATTATATCGAGCATAACTTAAATTAAAATCTCATTTACAAATATATAGTGATAAAATAATGATTATGATTAAATATCAATGGAAAATTATTAGTGCACAATTAAGTTTTGCAAAGTTAACTAATAACAAATTAGAATTATGTGTTTTGCGTTTAAACCAGATAGATAATATAAGACTTATTAGGTAGGATTAAGAACGTGAGGTCATATAAGGCATAAAGACTAAACTTGTTAACGATCTTATACGCAGATTATCTTTAGTTCAATAAATGATTCACTAACTCACTAAATTATACACATGAAGTGATATTATAGTACTTGAATGCTTATTACCAAATTAGACTTAAAGGAGAATAAATTTGCATATGAATAAGATACTAAATATTAATACCAAAATCTAAAGACTATCAAGAAATATTAAAATTTTATGTAGACTTGAAAATTTAAATCATATTAAATTACCAATGCCAATATTTAACAAGATATAGTGTACAAATTCAATATGAATAAATAAAATCTATTATATCAATCTTTATGTAGAAGTAGAATTATATTTACAAGATTAAAGTTTAATAAAATTAAACTAAATATCATTACTAGATAGTTATTCTGGACATATTTTAATTACGCTAGTAACCAAATAAAAAAAATTGATAAAAGAATAATGAAAATGGTAATATAATTAAGACAATACCTTTTGATAAAATAAGCAAATGATAATACTATATAATACTAATTATTATAAAATTTAGAGTTATTCATTTGGATAATAAATATTGGATAGTAATAGCAAAATGTAATTTTATTAATAGTACAACTTAAGGATTATTTAACAATAATACAAATTTAAGGAAATAAAGTTAGATCAAATCAAATATAGTATTATTAATAAAATTAAACTCGACATTATGATTAATTGCGATTAACTTTTACCGGTCTAAAGAATAAGAAATAAATGTAATAATAATAGTAAAAAATATCAATATCAATATCAAACAACTATGAAAAATTGTTAGCGGTAATTTACTTATATCAAGTCACATAACGAAATAAACAAATAGATACAACATTATATAATAACATGTGGATAATAGTTATAACATTCAGTTATTCTAAAATAGTACATGAATTTAAAAATTATTTAGTTATAATAATATAGTTTGATTTGGAATTAAAATTCGATTTCATTAAAATAAATAAATAATAATAATGATAAATAAAAATAAAATAAAATAAATAATTCAGATAACTAAATTGTTTAAATTGTTTAAAATGTTGTGAAATATGTATATAATGTACGAAGTAAATTTAATAGAATTACACCAGTTAAGATAGAAGTTAAAGACTAATTAATTGTAATAAATTAATATTTAGTTAATCCAGCACTGGGGAATAGTGAGGTTGGTAATTCTTGTGTGTTCCTGTGATACTTTTTATGTAGGTAGGCATTGCCAGGCGTCGCGAACCTAGACAGGGCAACTGCATTCTTGTATCACTAGGCATAGAAGGGAGACTTGCTTCTATTAGTGGACTGATAGATCCCAAATTTTACTTAGAAACTTTATTATAGAGTATCCTTTCATAATTAGAACTAGTAACTTATTGAAAATAGAAACTAGTCTATTGAACCTAGAGCCACAAATTTTAGTTGTAGAAATACATATAGGTTGGAGCTTTGTTTCATGTTGTTTGCACTTAGAAAAGAGATAGGATTTTTCTATAAGGTGGGGAGATTTTGAAGACCAGAAGAATGGTTTGATTTTCGAGGATGAAAATGTATAAGGTGGGGAGAATGTAAAGACCCTCAAGCTCGTCAACGCTATTTGACTGGTCTAACGATGATCAAGAGACGTTTTAACCGATAATAACTCGATTAGTTTAACACGAACGCTAATTAATAGGAATTAATCTAACAACGATCTAGCTACGAAACTAGTACCGTTAAGGTCTCGGAAAGTTGTGTGGAATGGACTACTCGAATGTGATTCGAATACCGGACGAAGAAGAAATCATCAGATGAATATGCAGGGCAAAATGGTATTTTCATGTTAGATCGACATGGATACCCATATCATTTGGAGGGTGCATTTATCATTTGTCGTGGGTCTTATCTAACTAAACCGAGCAGATAACTCACATTCTTTTCTTCTTATTCTCAATTTCTTCTCGTTTCTTCCTCTTTCTTCTTCTTTTCCTCTGTTCTTCGCATTTCTTCTTCTCTCTTTCTCTATTGATGTTCGATAGACGAAATTGAGGATTTAAGTTGTATGATTGATACATAAGAATCTAGATAACTAGGAATCAAAGAAGGTGGTGTTGTTGCAGTTGTTCAAGTTCTGGAGGAAAGATTGGGAGTGAGTTAGGGTTTCTGAGAAAAGGAATTGACTAAGGAATTACGGGATATTGATTATGAAATTAATCATATGGAGATGGGTTCATGTGTTGTTTGCAGAGAAGAAGGTTAATTGAGTAATCGAGAATTAGGGTTCTGTTATTGATGATTTTTGGATCGGGATAAATTAGAAGATGAAATTAAGATGTTCTAGGAGAAGGAATTGAGATGGGTTTACGTTCTATTGAAGTTATGAAGATGATTTAGTGATGAATTGAAGAATTAGGGTTTTGAGATTGATTTTGAGTGCATGTTGAAATTGATAAGTGATTTGGGTAGTTGTTAGATGGAGATCGAGAGGGTTGTTGTCTGATTGATTCGGCAGAGTTGTGTTAGTGAAGAATCATGAGTTAGGATTTGATTATGTTTTAATGAAGGTTGTTGGATGTTGGTGTGTGGTGAACTGACAGATAAGGGAGGAGATTGTAATGGTTTGTTTGTGTGAAATCTTCTAAAGGTAATTGTTTCTTAGCTAATTAGTGAAATTATTCGTTGTTGTTTCTATATGATGAATTATGAGATGATGAATCCCAGATGGGTTTAGTTAGATTGAATTTGAAATGGATTGTATGAGTTTATAGGGACTGTGTTGTTGTAACTTGATGATAGTTGAAGTTGATTGAATTTTGGGAATGAAATTGAGAAAATTCAGAGAAGCTGGGTGAGGGAGAAGGCTTGAGTTGGATGTTTTGTCATGAGAATGTGTTGATGCTGTGAGAAATGATATGGGTTTGATTACAGAGGTTGGTATTGGATTTTAATGAAACTGAATAAGAGAATGGTGTTGCATTGTATGTATGAGAATATAGAGGTAATGGAATAGAGATTGAAGCTATAGTTATGAATTGGGTTTGTATCTGTATTACCAAAGGAATTGGTATAGATTGGGTTAATACAGGGTTTGAGATATAAGGACTAGTATTGGTTTGTATTGCAAGAAGTGCAAGTTTGAAATGAATAGAAATGGTGTTGAGACAGAGATTAAGCTTAGTTGAATGAAGAGAAGTTAAATGGTTGATTATAGAATTGTAGATAGTGTGTGGCTGTGAAGGCAGTGGCAATGGAGTAGAGCATGTAACTGCAACTGTAAGGCTAGGTTTGTAATTGAGGCTTAGATGAACTGGAACAAGTGGAATGAGTTACAGAGAGAGATATGGGAAGTATGACAGAGTAGAATGGGTTATAATAATGAAAAGGAAATGAGTATTACACTGTTAGTGGTTAGGGTGTGGAGTTTGAAGTTCGACTGTGGATTTCAGTTTAGTTGTGGTGTTACTTCACTTGAATTTGGATGTACCTAAAGCTGCAATTGCAGGTAAACTCAGTTTAGTGTTGTAATTGAATTCTGAAGTTAGTTTATGAATGAATGAACTGATGTAAGTTAGACTGAACTTATTCAGTCTGACTCGATTCTTATATTGTACCTGACTCAGCTATCGAGTTAACTCAGTACTGACTCAGTGAACCTTGACTGAGTTAGTTCCTTTGACCATTTGACTAGGACCTTGACTTGACTTGGACGTTGACTATTAGTTGACCTTAGATTAGATGTTGACCGTTAGTTGACTCTGTTGGACCACACCTTTTGTTAACGGGCCGGTTTGATGGGCCGAGCCGGAGTAAGCCCGCGAGTCATGGGCTTAGGATTAGTCTTTCTTAACTAGATGTTTTGGACCCCTTGTGGTCCGAATTAGATTTTGGTTTCTTCTACAAAGTTGTAGATATTCATAATACCTATTTAATGGACTATAGAACCAACCTAATTCAATTAGTAAACCTTAGCTATGCTAAAGATAGATAATGAAAACTGTGGAATCATAAATGGGCCTAGAATTAATAGTTAGACTTGTATTATTCTTGTGTGAGCCCTTTTGGCTAGATTCTTAGAGTTCTTGTGTGATTAACAGTTAGTCCATATTAACAACGATCGATTCAAGGATGAACCAGTGGATTGTGGATATCGAGGTAGGCGTGGCTTGTCATCAAAAGAGGTGGGAATTTACATTTATCTCTTTTGTGATTATTGTTGTTTTCTTTTACAAAAGTTTATGTTTAACAAATTCATGCATAGTCTGCTTGTGTATTCCATGCATTGTTTTATTTTAAACTCCGAAAGTACCGTTGATTCTTTTAACATTTCCATTATTTGGAAAGGAATTGTAATACCTTGCTTGCCTTCATGAATTGTTTAGGAAATAAGAATTTCCATCTGTGGTATATAGGGTACTGCTCCTTCATTTACTGGTGTGGGACGAGTCACCATATTATTATCTAGTGCGGGACGAGTTCACCATATTATCTAGGTGCGGGATGAGTCACCATATTATTCATTGTTTAGAAGGAGTTAGTTCCATATACATGATTGTTTACCTCTGTGAATTGGTTGTGTTTAGTGTTAGGGAAAACATGAATTGTTTTCAAATCATTTCAATGATTACTTAAAAGTTAAATGTTATTTCTACTGAGCACCCCTTTTAGGGATGATGTGCTCACCCATTCCCACTTTCAGTTTGAGAGACATATCAGAGTTGCGCAGCGAAAGCTTCTGGAAGTTGACTCCGTTAATTAGGTATCTTCTACTATGTTTATTATGTTGTTTATATTTGAAAAATAAATGACTATTGTATATGTATCATCTGAGAGAAGTTCTTGTATATATATTTCTGAGCGGGGCTAGTTTTTGGGTTAAATTTTGTAGCAGATTTCTTAATTGAATGTTTAAGTAAATGATTTAGATTCTTAGTGCCTCTTTATTTAGTTAATCTCTTGGATTAGTCAGCTGCTAGCTTTGGGGGCGCTACATTTAATTAGTCGATCCCTGCTCTTAGTCTTCCAGAAACTTTCTTGAGTATTCTGCCAATACTCAACTTTCTTCTTAGCATCTCTGATAGCCTGTCATCTATTGTTGTTGAATTGGTTTTCGGTGATTCAATCTAAGTGTTGAATACTGTCTTCTAGATTAGTCTTTATGTTACCATATATCTCCTTATTCTATTTCTTTAATTTGACTTTAATTTCCCTTAACTTCCTAGCAATCTTGATATCAAGAGAACCTTTGTGCTGAATCTTCCAACATTCTGCAATGATTTCTTTACAATCTTTGTGGTCTAGCCATGGACCAAAGAATTTGAAAGGAATGTGTCACTGCTTTCAGTTAGGATTGGTATTGAGAAGAATGGGGTTATGATCAGAGCCAATGGCAGGCAGGTTGGATATGGTGGAATTTGGGTGAATTTCAAGCCAGCTTTCATTAGCTAAACTTCTGTCTAATCTTTGTTCTGTAAGATGATGACCCACTCTTTTATTTGTCCATGTGAAAGGACATTCAGTGTAGCCCTGCTTCCAATTTCTCCAAAAAGAAGTTAACTTCATAAGAATCAATAGGATGTTGATTGAATTTTTCATGATCATGCAACACAAATTTCAGGTCACCCATTATCAACACAAAGTCCATGTGAATGCAAGATCATATGATTCGTATCAAAAGCAATGGCAAATAGGTGTAACTAGAAAAAGCTTATAGACACATGCGACTAGAAAAAGCTTATTCTGCTAGAACTTTCACAGTTACTGAGCTAAACAAAGAGTTAAAAAAGTTATGGATCAAAAGCAAGGATATCTTCATTAAAAAAGAAGACGATGGTTCTTTTATGATTAAATTTTACACGTCAGAAGAATATGAGATGGTTCTAAGGTTTCTTCCTTGGTTTATTGAGGGTGATTTGTTAGATTTGGTACCATGGAGCCCATCAATTCCAAAACATACTGTAGATTTAACCAAAATACTTCTTTGGCTTCGTCTGTATAACATGCAACCAGAGTTTGCAAACCCAACTATTGTGCAAGGAATTGCTGCGGCTATGGGTGAAGTGAAGGAGTTAGATCCACCGGATTGTATTGTTCCCAAAGGTAAGGTACAAAAAGTATTAGTTCTGGTTGATGTAAGGGATCCGTTGCGAAGAGGATTTTGGCTTAAAAATGCAGTTAATGAGGATGTTTGGTTACGTATCTTTTATGAGAAGCAGCCCTTTAACCTTTGTGGCTACTGCTATACTATTGACCACAAAGAAAATGAGTGTGAGATGATAGAAAACTTTCTACTTCAACAACAAAGGGGTTATCTTTCTCCAAACTCTATCATGGATCCTCCCTCATGGATTCATCCAGACAACCGTGGTGTCAGAGTAGCTGCTAATCAACCTCTCAAGTTCAACCTACGAAAGAATCACATCAAGAGATAGAAGCCAACATGCATGCAGAAGATCACAATCAACAAGCAATAATTCCTGCTGCTTTAAATGAATCAAACATTTCACATGCAGACAAAGTTAGGGAGAATATTCAGCCTTCTCTTGGGATGTTGACAACTATTCAAGTTCATCAGAGCTCGGCTCAATGTATCAGCCAGGTGGTCAACTCAGTGGTCCCTTCTATACCAGTCACAACAATTGAATGCAATTCACAAGGTATGTTACAAGTTGTTAATATGGGAAGAGAGAGAGAGGATTTGTCTGAGAGAGATGGCAAAAGGATAAGAATGGAAAAAGGAGCTCCTAGCTCAGTCTCAGATTCTCATCAAAATTTTCATAAGGAAAATCATCAATCTAGTCAAGGTGTGAATCATCAAGACCATTTTCTCTTTGAAACATTGAATAAAAACCGGGGAAATCACATGGCCCTTCTTAAATCCTATTTAGCTTTGGGTGAATTTGATATGTCAATGGATGATTTTAATTCTCAAAACATAGATCCAGATAGTTTTGATAATTCTGGAGTATTTAAAGAACCAATTCATTCTCTCTTTCGACATTTTGAAATGAATCAGTCAAGCTATCATCCATCTAGCTCCAACAATTCTACAACAGAAAACACCCGTGTGATTTTAGATGATCAATCACCAACTCCTAATTCTCATCAATCTTATCATGGAACAGTGTCAGAGCAAAACTATATCAGATCTCTTAGAGGCAAAGCTCCAAGTGAGACTCAACAGGTATTATACACTCTTTTAGCTCAATATTCAAACTTTATATATACTAAGCTTTTCCATCTTAATCATCTAAGTCTGAATCCTCATTATTATCTTTCTGCTTGTTTAAAAATGAAATTACTAGCTTGGAATGTTCAGGGTTATGCCTCTAAGTACACTAGAGACTATTTAGGAGAAATTATTAAAGAACATAATCCTGATTTGGTTTTCCTATCTGAAACAAAAATTAGTTCTGATAAAGCTAAAATATTTTCCCAGAGATACTCTTACCCAAATACTTGGTATGTGAGTTCAGTTGGTCTTTCAGGGGGGCTACTAGTTCTTTGGGAAAATGGTTTCCCATGTGAAGTTGTTTGTAGTGCTGATAACATGATTCATCTGTTAATTCAGTCTAATCCTTCTAAGGAGGAATGGAATGGCTATTATCTTGTGTGTACGGCTCTTCTCATTCTGATTTGAAAAAATTCCAATGAGATTTTTTAAAAGATCTCAGTGATAATGTTTTCCAACCATGGATGATATTTGGGGATCTTAATGTTCACTTAAATAGCAAGGGTCAGAGTTCTAATAATAATTCTTTGGACAATTGGGTTACTAATTTTATTGACTCAGCTGGCTTAATGGACTTAGGATTCATAGGTTCAAATTATACTTGGTCGAATAGGACTGATGGAAAAGGTTATAAAAGAGCTAGAATAGACTATGCTCTTCATAATGTTGCATGGAAGATACAATATCCTGACTCTCAATTGTATCATCTTCCTTTTAGAGCATCAGATCACTGCCCTATCCTTCTTTTCACTGAGGCACATTATAATAAACCAACAAGGGCTTGGAAATTCTATAAATGTTGGTTAAGAGATTCATCTTGTCTGAATACTATAACTAACTCATGGAATGATCTTAGGCCAAACTCAAGCTTAAATGAGAAACTCAAACATACTAGGAAAGTATTAGGAAAATGGAACAGAGAGGATTTTGGGAAGATAAGTGATCATTTGAAGTTTTATCAGAGTCAGTTAAATCATCTACAATCTCTTCATTACAGTCCTGATACTAGTTGCCGAATTCAGGAAACAATAAATAGTTTGAAACATTGGGAAAAAATAGAGTCATAATTCTGGCAACAAAAATCTGGAGATCGTTGGATTAGAGATGAAGATAATAACACAACTTATTTTCACTCTAAAGCCAACAGAAGAAGAACCAAAAATAACATTAATGCTCTGAGAGATCCTTCAGGCAGATGGTATCAACAAAGACAAGATGTTGCTGACTTGTTGAATCATCACTTCTCATCCATTGCTACATCTACAAAGCCAACCTTTCAAGACTCATCTTTTGATATTATTCAGAGAGTAGTATCTCAGGAAGATAATGGAAAGTTGTTAGCAATTCCGGATAAAGAAGAAGTATATAATACTCTTATGAGTATGTCTAGTTGGAGTGCCCCCGGACCAGACGGTTTTCCTGCAGGGTTTTATCAATCCCAATGGGATTTGGTAGGAGATGACATTACTCACATGGTTCAACATTTTTTTGCTACAAGGAAAATGCCAGCCTCCATTAACCAAACAATCATCTGTCTGATCCCTAAAACTCAACACCCTGCTACTCCTTCTGATTATAGACCCATTGGTCTATGTAACTGTTCTTATAAGATAATTTCCAAGTTGATTGTTATGAGAATGAAATCACTGATGGATAAGATTATCTCTCCAGCTCAGGTAGCATATGTTCCGAAAAGACTAATCAATGACAACATTGTCTTAGCACATGAATTAATTCACTCAATGAAGAAATCGAAAAAGAAGTCTCCCTTAGTGGCTCTCAAGCTAGACATGTCGAAAGCCTTCGACAGGTTGGAATGAACTTTTATAGATAATATGCTTCTTCATTTGGGTTTCTCTGAGGAGTGGAGACAAATTATTCAACAATGTATTTCAACTACTTCAATTTCCATTCGCCTCAATGGTAGTCCCTGTAAATCTTACAACCCAACTAGAGGGTTAAGACAGGGAGACCCATTGTCTCCCTATCTTTTCATTCTCTCTATGGAATATCTCTCAAAGTCTTTGGAGACAGCTCAGAGTAAAAACAAAATTCAGGGCATTAGAACATCTCAAATCTCAGTTCCAATAAATCATCTTTTATTCGCCGATGATTGTTTACTATTCTTTCAAGCCTCAGATGTTGGTCTTCAAAACATTACTGAAATTTTAGAACGTTTTGGGAGCATTTCTAGTCAGATGATTAATTATTCTAAATCTTCAGCTTTCATCTGTGGTGAAGTTTCTAAAGAAGATAAGTTAAAGATTATTCATAATTTAGGAGTTAAGAAGTTGTGTTCCTCAGATAAGTATTTAGGTCTTCCTATACTTCTTGGAAAATCAAAATCTTCTTCTTTTAACTCCATTAAGGATTCTTATGAAATCGTTTTCAGGGATGGAATTCCAAAACTCTTAATCAGGCAGCTAGAACTACCTTGGTTAAAACAGTTTTGAACTCTATTCCTGCTCACTACATGAGCAACTTCAAAATTCCAAAAAATGCTCTGAGGCAGTTGGACTCACTACAACGAAACTTCTGGTGGGGCCATAAAGGAAATAAAGGGATAAATTTTATTTCTTGGGATTCTTTATGTGAGTCTAAAGAAGTTGGGGGTTTAGCCTTCCGTAATCTTGAGAAATATAATTTAGCTCTGATTACAAAGCTTGCTTGGCGTCTTTGTACTGAGTCTGATAAACAGTGGGTTATAAACATGAAGAACAAATATGCACCGCACTGTAACATCCTATATTTGCAGCAACCACATTACAACTCTTCTTGGGTTTGGAAGGGTTTGGAAAAAGGACTAGAAATAGTGAGAAGGTTCTATCAATGGGAAATAAGAAGCGGAACAAAAGCTTTAGTTTGGTATGATAAGTGGATTACAGGTTTGGACTATCCTCCAACTCTAAAGGAAGAATACAGAGAACCAGCTAGAATCGTCTATGTCTCTGATCTTATGCACTTAAACCCTAGAAGGTGGAACACACAACTAGTACAAAACCTTTTCCCGCATAACATAGCTGAATTAGTTCTCAAGATGCATATACCCCAACATGGTGAAGACAGAATGATATGGACCCCAAGTAGAACTGGAGAATTCACTGTAAAGTCAGCCTACAAGGTTTTAACTCATACAACACATAGTAGAAACCATCAGGTGCCACAAGTAGTCTGGAAAAAGATATGGAAAACAAAAGTTCCCCACAAAATAAAACTTTTCATATGGAAATGTTTAAAAAATATAGTTCCTACTAGATTGAAAATCAGCTACTACAAATCGGATATAGAAACCAGCTGTCCTTTCTATAATTCACATGCAGAATCTCTGCAACACTTACTGGTTGATTGTGATCATGCTAAAAGAATTTGGTTGGCAATGAATATTAATATATCGAGAGTTCAGCTGCACCACACTGATGTGATATCTTGGATATCCAGTTGGTTTACCACAGCTCAATCAAGTTCAGAAGATAATCAGTTATGGATTTCAACCTTAATGTGCACAGCTTGGCATATCTGGAAAAACAGATGCGCAAAGGTTTTCCATACTAAGATCATGAACGGTCGATTAATAAGTCTTCATATCACTCAAATGGTAAACCAATGCATGCTAGAGATATCAAAACAGGGTAGCATACAGTCTGAAGGTTCACTACCAGAATGGAGCCCACCAACTTTAAACAATTTGAAAATAAATATGGATGCTTCTTTTGATTATAACACTCAAGAAATTGGAATTGGTCTAATTCTTAGAGATTATGCAGGAACACCAAGATCCATCAGGGGCAGATACTTCGATGGAGGATTAGATCCAGAGCAGGCGGAATGTTGGGCAATGAAACATGCAGTTCTTTGGGCCAACGATCTCAAGCTCAGCAAGGTGATCTTTGAATCTGATTGTAAAAATGTAATTATGTCTATCTATGGTGCCAAGCCGACAGTTCACTGGATGAACCAAGGCCATGTAGATGAAATAAGGCAACTTCTTAAGAACTTTAGGTACTCTGAAGTTAGTCATGTTAAAAGGTCAGCTAACAATATAACTCATGTAATAGCTAAAGAAGCTAGTGCTAAGAAAACTTCCTTTGATTTTGGTTGTAACATCCCTAAAAACTTTGAAAATCTTGTTAGTGGTGAAAGGAAGGTTAGCAAGAAGTTATGTAATCTCAAGAGTATAAAGCACAGTTTGGCTAACTTTGCCTATGTAAGTGGTGGTTCAGATTTGTCCTCACAAGAGATAAATCTAGGGATGTAATCGTTTGTCATGAGTGATGGTTGTGATTGAGATTAGAAATGCATCTAACGGACAAAAGTTATCAAGTCATTAAGGTTCCATAATTATTCATAATAAATAGTCTATTAAATTGCCATGATAATATTTAATTAAATGTCAAATTAATAATGATAATATATAAATTATTCTACTAATGATGATAATAAATATATTTTTATTAGCTAATACTTAGGATTAGTTTGGTATTTTCTGCGATCTTTACAAAAGTGCTTTTCAGATGTACGTTACTATGCCGAGCTATGTAAAAAAAACAATTGGACAGTTGCCGATGTACGTTACTATGCCGAGCTGTGTAAAAAAAAAAAATTGAATGGTTGCAAATTATAAACTAAAGCAAAAAATATTTTAAAAAGCGATCAAATTGTGTTTGAAAAAATATCAGGTTCAGCTATAGTTAGTGAGAAAATTACAGAAGCAGACATATCTCTGAAAATTGCTTATTCTATTTTATTGTACAAAATAAGTAAATTTTCTACTATTAGATTATATTAAATTTACTAATTAGTATTATTACTAAAAAAATATTACTTTTTCTAACTACTTTTTAAAAATCAATAATTTCTTAATATTTATTGTTGAAAAATAAAAATATATTTCAATCATACGGTATAACATAAAATGCAATTTAAAAAGAATAAATAATTATCTGTTAAAAAATAAAATATAACAAATGAAAATTGGTAATCATATATAGATGCAAGGATAATTTTTGTCAGTTATAAAAAAGATGGAAAATAAAATATGAAATTAGGGTGAACTATAGTATTTGGTTTTGAAGCTTTTAAAAGCTCCTTCTCCCCCACTTTTAAAATTGATTGATTTTGGAAGTGTTTTACATAAACACTTTATGAAATCTGTACCAAACACTAAGATGAAAAACTATTGCTATAAATATATTTTCAAAGTACTTTTTTTTTTTTGAAAGAAAAAAGCAAAGACCAAACTCAGTTAGATTGGCTAACAATTATATAAGTGGACCATAGTGACGGTGGCAAGTATTGGTGCCAGTGAGTAATTTCGCATCTTCTCATGTATTTCTTGATAAATCGTTTAACCTTATTTTTATTCAATGATGAGTAATTTACATAACAGAGTTTATTGTTAGTAAAGCTTATTATTATTGGGTTAAGTACTTAGCGATATGACTTACTAACTAATCATGGTTTTATTATTTTAATGCAACGAATAACCTCACATTTGGAAGCGTAATGTCGTATAATGTAATGGCCTGACACTCAATAGATAATGTCCTCACTTAGCCACTACGGTCATCTGACATTATTTGGTTTTCAATGGTCATCGATGCGGTCATCCAGCAGCAGCTTCTCAGGAGGTCACCATCCCAGGTTACTCAATACCGAGCATGCTTAGCTATAGAGATTTTTCGTCAACTATGAACCCAATTATGTTGAAAAGGTATCGGTGTTAGGAAAGGACAAACCATTGCATATAATCTATTTGACGAATCCTTCCTGCCGATTCGGAGTACTATAATACCACCAACTTAATTTGGAGCCGTCCTCGGCTCCGGAATATGTTCAATCTTAGACTCTGGCATTTTTCTCACTCATGAGACCGTTTCCCGACACAATCCATCAAGCATACTCTTTCATCCTCAAAAGTATGGTCGACTCTAATACCATTTGTAAGGACTTGATCCTCCGCCAATATGTTCCCCACTTAGTCACTGCGGTTATCCGAAAGTGTGGGATTTTCAACTAACACTGATGCGTTATCCATCAGCAGATTTCTGGGAGGTAGACCATCCCTAGATTACTCTCTCCTGAGAACGCATAAATTCAGTGATTTTTACCAACTCTGGATCCAATTATGTTAAAAATGCCACAATGTTACGAAATGACAAACCATTACCTAATATCATTCGGTGAACTCTTCCTGCCGAATTGAATTACGTACATAATATATATGGGAAATTTGAAAAACTAGAACTACAACGTATGTGAGTAAAATGGTTGCCTCGGAAATGACTTAACATTTAAAAAAAAGCAATTATGAGTTGATTTGTACTGTTGAGTCAATTATGAGTTTTACTCTTTTCAGACTATTCTTGAAGGGGAAAAAAGCAACAAGGATCCGAACACTGTTAATATCTATACAATTATTCTTGAGACAAATGTGTTCAGGTGATGTAATTTTGTTACAACTTACATAGTTTAATGTTTTGGTTCTCCTCGGTTGTTGGAGTATGTGGAGCGATAAACCACATATATATATCTAGGGATAATCCCCCATGGAATAAAGAGGAATACATGGCTACTGTCCGAACGTAGAAGTGGTTGGATGTCACACGGTTTAGGTCACAAGTGAAACCAGACTCAAGGTGGAGCAGTCAAGGCCCAAAGTTGAACTGGCACTCAAGGTGGAGTTAGTGTCTCACTCATTAACTCATGTGGATCAAGGTTCTAGATCGACAAGGCAATTCTCAAGGTTGAACTGGCGCTCAAGGTGGAGTTAGTGTCTCGCACATTAACTCTAAGCGGGGTTCTAGGTGGGCGAGGAAATTCTCAAGGTGAGTTAGTGCTTGCCTTCTCATTAACTCAAGGTGGAATAGGATTCTAGGGCGCATAGTGACAATAATCATGATCGATGAGTTGCATATATAGATGGTAATCATATGATGGAGTCTGATTGGATTGGTTAAGTGGTTTAATCTCTCCAAGGTTGAGATTGTTGGAGTATGTGGCGCGATAAACCACATAAGTATAGCTAGGGATAGTCCCACATGGAAGAAAGAGGAGTACATATGGAACTTAATAATCTTGGGACCTTCTTACGTGGCACTGATGCCTTTTAGATTAAAACCGCAAACCTCTTATTCCAAGGTGGTCAAGTATGGGCATCATCGGTGTTATGTGGTCGGGCCCATAGTAGGTTCATATGGTCCACGAATATCCTAACATCGTTCATTAAAATAAAGAAGATACAAAAAGGTAATACCATTTCAAAGGATCGATAAGATATCTTTGTAAACTAAAAAACATATCAAGTAATGTTTTTTTTTTGGGACAAAATATGTAGAAATAGATTTCGATATAATACCATTGATGGCTTGAGGATACAACTCGAGAAAGTAGAGGTATAGTATGGGAGGATGTCAAGGCGGAAAATGCTAGAAAGGATTTGCGAAGTGAAGATAAATTTGATATTAATACATATTATATTTAACATTCATATGTCGGAAAATGCATAACTAAATAAAAGTTATGCATAACTAAATAAAGGCGGCTCTGGATGCTTACAACTGGGCAGTTTCGTTGGGAAGCAGATTGGACTTTGAATCCAACTCCTGCCAAATTATAAAGCTGATCAGGAGTATGTATGCAGAGAATGTTGGAGCTCGCTTCTCACTAGATCACGACGGAAAGGAAGTCTTCGAAATTGGCACATGGAGTACAACAAACGACAGGGGAAACTACTTGGCAGTCAACCTGGCTAAACATTGCATCGACTGTAATTTTAATAGGTCCTGGGACCAATTTTCTGTAACAAATATTATCCCAAACATTAACGGCAGTATTTTCTCTTTAAACTTAAGTCACCATCATGGAGACAATGTAACAGCAGACTTGAATGTTTTAAATGTTTTAACTGCAAACAGAGAGGTTTCTGGTAGTCTGCTTTCGCAGCTTTTGACCCTCAGCTCTCGAATGCAGTTTGAGGTGTTTTCTTGCCTCTTTATTGATAAAAAGAAAAAAAAAAAGTTATGCCCGTGCCGTTACGGCACGGGTTAAGCCCTAGTCTATATTATAAAAAGAAGTGGTGTTTGTGTAGACTGATAAATCCGACCATCGATTTCATCATCCTATGGCATAGATCGTGAGTTGGAAGAGAGATATTTTAGTGCGTTGGATCACTTGGTTTCCCGATATTGTTCGGGCCCATTAATAATTTATTAATGATATCTTGATTTCCAAAAGTGAATGATAGCTTCATTTCCAAACGTGAGTTTCGAACTGTTTCCGGAAATAGATATTGTCCTAATTATGAAACCAAAAAATACTATCCTAATTCTGATACTAAAGAGTCCTATATAAGACCATGTATGTTCGTAAGTTTTCCATACATATCAAAAACACGTTCAAACCCACAGGCTTCAAAGATATATTTTCGTCCAACAAACTAATACGTTCAAACCAAGAGGCTTCAAAGAGGAAATTTATTATCTCATCCAACTGAAGCTATGAGGTGTGTATTTTTTTTTCTTTTTCTTTTTTCTTTTTTCATCCATCCGAATTCTTTAAGTTATATTCTTTAACTCTGCACTCTTTGTCTACTTTTATAGTTGTAACTCTATTTATATGTTGAAAGCAGCTGCAAGTACTACTGCATGATGTAGTTTCATGAACCGTGATCAATTTTTAAGTTTCATGAACCGTGATCCACATTCCCTCAGGCAATGAACCAAAAATACCCCGCAAAAGTTTTAAGGATTAAGGATTAAGCAAATTTGATTATTACTGTGTACACAAATTCTTTACAATCAATTTGGTGCTTAATGATGCTATTGGTCAACCGAATTTTTAACATAAAATAAGCAGATCCACGTCGATCGGTCGTATTCATGTAATTTTCAAATCTTCTAAAAATTTCCAAAGTACTAGCAATGTTTGTAATTTAATTTATAGTACTCCATCCATCTTTCCATGGTCTTATGATGCCTAATTCTGATACTATCTACAAAACCCCACTAGCTGCAAACGTATGTATGGCTTAGCATTTTGGAAGACCAAAAAAGTCTATTTTTTGAATTGCTGCACTACAGTTTTTATGAAACTCCAAAAGGCATCTCACATAACCCACGTTTTGACGTGGCTACAAGTGTAACAGAAAGAATGGATAGCCTCAACTAATCTAACGACTATTATTAGAAAAGAAAATTGTGCATAAAAAAGACGGTAAAGATTTATACACGTTTATGTTTGGTAGCTGGAACCAAATTGGAAGCAAAAAAGATAGACTATTTGCTTAAGAGGCCACAGTCGGGTTGTAAACCCCAACTAATTTGACACGACTAACAAGATATTACGGCATGCCCCGGCTAATTTGAGTCGATCAATAAAACACTAGGGCATATGCTTAAAATGTCACTACGTGAGGTTGTAATCCCGACTAATTTGACACGACCAACAAAACATTAGAGCATGCTTAAGAGGCCACGACCAGGGTTTGTAAGCTCGGCTAATTTCATAGGGCCAAAAACACCGCGGCATGCTTAAGAGGCAACGTCCGGCCGTAAGCCCGACTAATTTGACTCCGACCAACAAAACACTCGGGCATGCTTAAGAGAGGCGATGTAGGGCTTACAATTCGGCTAATTTGACCCGACCAACAAACACTGTGACATGCTTAAGAGGCGACTGCCCGGGCTGTAAGCCCCGGATAATTTGACCCGACCAACAAAACACTGGACATGCTTAAGAGGACGGCCGGGGCTGTAAGCCCCGGCTAATTTGGCCCGACCAACAATATACTGGGACATGTTTAAGAGGTCATGGCCGGGTCTGTAAGCCTCGGCTAATTCTAGGGTCACTGGCCTCAACTAACTTATAGGATCGATGTTCCACAACTTTAATCTAACCAGTTTGTTAATGACTAAAATTTTATGGGAGAATACTGATCAGCCGACCAAACAACAACAAAAATTCGAAAAAGGTTGAGCCCCGGCCGTAGGCCGGGGTGATACCTAGTATCTTCATATAATGAAGTAGTCCTTTTGAATCAAAAATAAAATAAAAAATATAGTTGAACTAGATACGATATATATCCGCCGATATGGAACCGTATCAGTTGATACATATCCGCTACCCCTCGTTCCTCGATAACCAAAAACCCGAATGGCCTTGAAACACTTTCTTCTTCAGCTTCACGAAGAATAAACTAAAACCCCAACTTTAAAGCTAAAACAAGGAGGAGCATCAACAATGTCAAGTCTTCCTGAAGAGATCTGCGTCGATATTCTTCTAAGGTTACCAGTGAAATCAACACTTGTCTGTAAGTGTGTTTGCAAGAAATGGTATTCCCTAATCTCTAACCCTAATTTTGTTAAAGTGCACCATAATCTTACAATCCAGAAAGCCAATTTTAGTATCATGATATCAGAATTCGATGATAATAAATTACACAATGTAATATGCTCCTTAAGCTATGATCCTTTATCGTTTTCTTCAAATGAATTTCATTTGTATGGTTTGGAAATTGGTGCGCCATCAGGATGTTTAGAAGAAGATATTCAGTTTGTGGGTTCTTGTAATGGCTTGGTTTGCTTTTGGAGTCAACAGAAACAATTTTTTGGTCTTTGGAACCCCCACAGTAATGAATACAAGGAATTACCCAAATCTCCAAATAAATCTGTGGATCGAATTAGGTCTCCATATGCTTTTGGTTATGATTACAGTTCTGGTTATTACAAAGTGATGTGCTTGGATGACGTTGACGATGGTTCTTCAGTTGATGTCTATACGATTGGACCAAATTCATGGAAAAACACTCAAGTCATCCCTTATGGGATGTATCGGGTGGAAGAGCCTGGAGTGCTTGTTAATGGAGTTTTTCATTGGCTAGGTTACATGACTGACAATTATTCTGATGTTATAATCTCTTTGGATATCAGCGGTGAGAAATTCAAAGCATTGCAACCACCAAAAGTATCTTTAGAGAAAAAGCAATGGGGGTTGAGTGCTGGAGTGTTGAAAGACTGCCTTTCTGTACTTTGTTCTGGTGTTAATGTTGAAGTATGGGTGATGCGGGATTATGGAGTTCAAGAATCTTGGACCAGATATTATACTATAACCCATGAGGGAATTCCGAGAGACTGTACTTTGAAGCTCATGTGGTCTTTCAGCAGTGGTGAGATTCTATTCGCCACCGGTGGTTGTTATCTTGCTGATCTGGTTCTGTATGACCCAAACGATGGAAGTGCTAGAAAACCAAGTATGCATGTAGAGAACCAAATATTCCCATTTCAGAATGGGATGAATGCAATTGTCTTGAAAGCTTAGTTCCACTTGACTTCAGGTATTTAAGTGGGGTGAATGACAGTTAGAGGAATCAATTGAGCCTGTGAAGAAAATCACGAGAATGTGATATTAGTCTTAGTTAGTATATAAGTCATCTAGTTCTTTAATGAAACAATGGTAAGTGCAAGAATAACTGAAAACATGAATGAGGTAAGAAGTCACAAACCCACTGTTTACATTTTGCTTTCCGAAGATTTTTATTTCTATAGGACCTTAGTATACCATGAAATGGGAGTGATTTGTTTTTTTTTGTATCCAATATCGACTTTGGATCATTTGAGCAATATGTATTCCTATATAGAGTTTCAATGAAGTACGTAACTGTTTTGTCTTTGATTTTATATCTTTTCCTTAAACTCATCCAATTAATATTCTGAAGTTCTCCACGTTTAGTGAGAATCATGTTATTAAATGCTGTTATGGTCTCTCCATGCTGCTGTATTTCTGTATTCTCTACTATAGTTATTAACAAGCAGTAAGGAGAATCCAAGATCGGCCAGAAACACTAACTTTCATCATTCTTATTATCTTAAGTGGTTTGTTGGCTAGATCCAATTCATGATGCAGAACAAGGATAGTCACACCTGACAGCTACAACTTCTAAATAATATCTAATAGTATTATCAGTTTCTAGTTTCAGTTTCTTATCTTGTGTGTCTGATATGTGTGTTAATTGCCTGTAACTACCTACTAGTATTTAATCTTAGGATCCTGGTTTGTGAAACATTTTTTATTGAAGTTTGCTAATGCAAAATTGCAGAAGTTTTTTGTTTTGTTGTGTGGATTCAGAATATTTTGTCTTGTGGATTCAAGACAACAACCCCTTGTTTCGTGGAGTCGAAACAGTGTTTTGTGTTTGATATGTGTGTTAACTGCCTGTAACTACCGACTAGTATTTAACCTTAGGATCCTGGTTTGTAAAACATTTTTTTTTTATTGAAGCTTGCTTAATACAAAATTGCAGAAGTGTCTGTTTTTTTCTGTGGATTCAGAATATATCCACAAGACAACAACCTCTTGTTTCTTGGATTCGTGACAGTGTTTTGTGGATTCAAAACGCACCTTGTGGATTCAAGGCCTTTTGTATTGTTTTCGCTGCGTCACTTCATGCATCTTTTTGTGGTTTTGAAACTCTGGTAGTTGCATAAACAGATATCTTTCTTTCATGCTTCTTGTATCGCCTAGTTAGTATATACATTCATGTAGTTCTTTAGTGAACAATAATCAGTGCAAGAATAACTGAAAATATGAATGAGGTAAGAAGTGACAAACACACAGTTTTACATTTCGCATTCGGAAGATTTTATTTCTATAGGACCTTAGTATACCATGAAATAGGAGTGAAATTTTTATTTTGTATCCAGTGTTGACTCTGGATCATCTGAGCAATATGTATTCCTATATAGAGTTTCAATGAAGTACGTAACTTTTTTATCTTTGGTTTTCTATATTTACCTTGAACTCTGGTAGTTGCGTAAACAGATATCTTTCTTTCATGCTTCTTGTATCGCATTCTACCTTTTAGTTGTATGTGGTTCCTTAAACAACTACTTTTTGAACATCGGAAGGAAGATTTCTTATACTTTACAGTTAGTCGTAGTTAAAGTTCTCGTTGTTTATAGATATCAATCCTGTTCGCTAATTTATTAGTTTGAAAAAAATTGAGTTATTATATCATACTGTTAGAGTTTCTTCGACAAATGAGAACATTGTATTTGGAGTTGGTCATCTATTCCATTTAAGAAGAAGCAGTAGAGGAAGAAGATAATTTGTTTGATGTTCTGTAGCTTGTGGTGATCCTATCTACTTTCCAGGTCTTCTTAGTCCTGTAATCTGACTTGGTCATTCTGTAGTGCTGATACTTGATCGACTGCAGGTTCGTTCACAATCTCTTTCTATTATTATTCTTGGTAGCTTAATTCATATTCTTGGTAGCTTAATTTCGATTCTGTTCACGATAACATGACTGGGCACCTTTAAAATTTTACACAATGTGCCTCTCTGAATCATCTGAATGGAACCTTATGCACAGGAAAAAAAAAACTTTAATTGCAGATACATGATTTATATTTTAGTTCTCTAGAAATACATATTCTATATTGCTTTTGTGTGCAATTTCAGAGGTAAGATCAGAGTCATGTGTCGATTTGTCCCCAGACTGCTGTACAACTGTTAGTATTTCGTGTTTGGCTTAATGAGTTCAACTCATTATTGATTTGAGTAGTAGGTCAAGAGAAAAGGTGAGGCAAATCAATGGAATTGTAAAAGCATGCGTTGGCACAACTTCTATTGAATGAAGTAAATTATACTCTTATCATATTCACTATCCATACTCTATAATAAAGAAGAAAAGTAGGTTGTGTTGCAGGTTGATGTGAGTTTAATCTTATTATAACTACAAGAGGATTATGGTGAAGGACCAACAAGAGGAACCAATGGGAATGTGAGCTAAAGCCTGAGATGAAAACTTGTAGAGGTTAACATCTTCTTATGCACCTTCAGGGAAAAGATAAGAAACTTAGAAAGCACAAAAATGATTAAAGTCCTGTCCTTCGGTTTTAGTTATGCGCAACTTTAAGAATGTTACTGTTGTTTTAATCTGTCACCTTCGACATGCTCTTGATACAGCTCAGTTAACTACTATAGGTAACAGATAGTCATTTTTGAATGTATGCTGGCTTTGATTTTTGTAGTTATGGGTAGTAATAGTGATAATCAGGGCCAAGCACGGATTGAGATTAATTAGCTCAATTTTAGTATTTGATGTTTGATCTGTGTTTTGGCAATGTAAGCCTGTATTGGGGTATCGCGTCTTCTTTAATCTGATAGTAATCATTTGAAAGTTTTCTTGGGGACTCATTAACCGAGAAATGTGGTAGTTTTCTGTACGACTGCTAAGCCAAAAAACATGAAAGAATTCCTTCGCAAGCCAACTTACTTGCACCAGCACCACTCGCTCAGTCTCTGTATGTATGTTCCATTCAGTGTGATTTTCCTTATACTCTTTGTTGTATGCATGTCTTTGCCCTGATGGCTTATACTCTTTGTTGTATGCATGTCGTATGTATGTTCCATTCAGTGTGATTTTAAGTGGTATAGTTTTATACTCCTGATGGCTTTCTATATATTTTTCCTTATACTCTTTGTTGTATGCATGTCTTTGCCCTTTTCTGCTTGAACTTTCTCTCAATATGGTTACACCTAGATGCTTTAACTTCACACTAGAATGGAGGAATTTTTCTGCTGCTTTGGGTGCTCGATGAAATTTTGTTGAGAAATGTGAAGGAAGTGATTTGAACTTTACAAGAATGCACGGTTCACATTTCTAGTACAACACCTTGCATAAGCCCCATCAGACTACTAGGAAATTCTGTGAATATATTAGTCTAGAACCATTATCCAAAATCAAATAGAAGATAAAGTCAATTTGCTTGTTGTATACGAAGTCATCAACTTTGGGGGAATAATTGGCGTTGGTGGCTGTAACTATGTCAACATTGTTGTTTGTTCGCTCCATTAGGTATATATTCTATTCTTGAAACTCGTCTGTGCTCTTGGTTGCATTCTTGCGCCTCAGGATCATTACCTGGGTTTACTAGGCTCATGACCATGTGGGATTACGCTATCCTCTAAAATACATAATGCCTCTGGCTTAAGAAATTTTAAATTTTATGTATTTGTTATTCTGAAACTTAAGTTGGAACTCTTCATCCTCGTTCAGGAAATATTACTGTTCTGGATGGTTTAGGTGCAAGCTTTGTTAAACTTGTTTGATGCCACATTATGTGGAGCGATGTACAGATTCTAAGGTGTCTATGTTCTAAGCCCACGATTCCATTACAATCTGATGATCAAGCTCCTTTTACTAGGAGACTGCAAACTCTTCCGTAGTATTCCTTCTGGGTACTAACATTTCGTTGTAACAGCATAGATTAATATTTCCATCTCGTTGTAACTTTTCGTTGCAGATTCCGTCTCAATCCGAAAACATGGTGACATATGATTATTATTATTTTTTTTATTTTTTTTACTGGGGGACATAAAACAGAATAATTATACAAAACTTCTGGTTGGTAACCTAGCAACAAGCTGGGTTCCAACACCCTTCTTCAGCTGGGGGACGTGCAAATTCTTCAGTAGTTCTAAGAAAATATTAAGGTGTCTATGTTCTAAGAGCATCTCCAATGCTAGAGGTCAAGGTCATCTTATGTGGATGTTTTTTTTATACTTTTTGGGTGTGGATCATTTACTATAGGACAAAAAATAATAAAGAGAAGGATTTCTACCTAAAATTCATCTTCAATCCCCAAGGAAGAAAGTCTTATTTAGACTTTCTCCTTCACCTCAACTTTAGCCATGTTATCTTACCTATGAGTGACCCTCACCTTTGTATTGGAGACAAATTTTGGTCAAAAAAGTATTAAATCCTATGTGTCATACTAATCTGAAGGTCAAGCTCATTTTACTGGGAGACGGTGCAAATTCTTCGGTAGTATTTCTTTTCATTGTAACAGCATAGATTAATATTTCCATCTCGTTGTAAATTTTCATTTCATTATGGTGACATGATGCTTTTTTTGTTTTTATAGTCCGAATGAAACAAAGCGTTTGGTGGAGATGATTTTTATTTTTCTTTCTGTTCCTTTCTTCTAATCTAATCTTGTGGGTTCTGCCGTCTGGTAGCTGATTCATGAGTTAATATGCACGCAAGATTAAAGAATATATTAATCGGTGGAAATGAGAAATGAGAGACACCAAAATCCATGAACTCCAACAGTGATGGAGCCAGACTTTTCTCCAAGTGGGGGCAAATTCTTATGGTAAAAATATGTATATACTGGTTGGTATGCGGACCTTATTTTTTTTTGGCATTTTTATTGACTTTTTAGTATTAACCAAGTGAAAATCAAATCATATATTTTAGTTAAACTAGATATAGTAATTTATGTCGTTTTTTTTTTGTTTTTAGGTCATATATTTGATGTATTTTTATTAATTTTATGTGAGTTTTATAATTTTTACCCCATTAAAAATAAATTTTCAATTTTATAGAGCATATTTACCCCCACAAAACATGTAAATTACAAAAATTATATGCCTATATTTGTGGGATTTCAGAATCAAGTGCGGTCGGCGGACCCCATTTGTCCCTACATCCCTCCGTCCCTGAACTCCAATGAAGTTAGGGACACATTTCAATTCGGTATTGATGATGATGGTATATTAGTATGTTCTTGTAATTTGTAGTAGAGGAAACATCTCGAAACTGAGCTTGTTTTAGAACGATTTTTTGGGGACTACTCAAAAAAGGTGGGGACTACTTTGTGATACAAATGTCCACCCTACATTATAAGGGGTGTCCTAAAAGATTAGGGAAGACTAATCTGCCCTTAGTCTAATTAAGGTTATAACTAATCCTAATAACCTACTAATCTAACCCACTACCCACTAATTAAAACCTAAATAAAAACTTAAAATCAGTTTTGAAACTGATTGTTTTCTTTTCTTCTTCTTCTTCTTCATCTTCTTCTTCTCTTCTTTTCCTCTTCTTCTTCGTAGGCATCGACGTTAATCGTCAATTCAAAAAAAAATTCATCGACGATTAATCAATCTTTATAAACAATGCGTTCTAAGCAAACACCAAGAATTCCAGGATGGAGTCCTGGACTTGCAAGCATAGCGAATCTCCCAAGTCAATTTCAAATTGATAAACAACTTCAAGCAAAGTTGAGAGACCAAATCAAGCATCCAACAGGGAAAAGAAGTCCGATTCGAGTGAAATGCAAATCCACGGGTAATTTCCTTCATACCCATTCTTTTTAATTCGTTATTTGTTGAAGAAATCGATTAGAAATCATGTAAACTCACTGAAAATGGTAGTTACAGTAGACATTTTGGCTAGGAAATTTTTTATGTAACCCTAGATTTTCAAACTGAACTTCCAAAAATAAGAACAGTTTGGTTAAGTAGACTAATATCTGGTGACCGAAGTACATAAATCGGTGTGCTCGCAAAAAAATCTCTCGTAACCGAACTCCATTTTTCCTTTGAAAGAATGAGTTCGGTTTTGTCGATAATTTCTTTTTCTAACTGAACTTTTGAACTATTTAGTTCGATGTGCTCGCAAAAAAAACTCTCGTAACCGAACTAAAATTTTCCTTTGAAAGAATGAGTTCGGTTTTGTCGATAATTTCTTTTTCTAACCGAACTTTTGAACTATTTAGTTCGGTGTGCTCGCAAAAAAAAAACTCTCGTAACCGAACTAAAATTTTCCTTTGAAAGAATGAGTTCGGTTTTATCGATTATTTTTTGGGCTAACCGAACTTTTGAAATATCTATTTCGGTTGCCTCACAATTTTTTTCAGGTAACCTAACTATAGTCTGTGAACTTCAAGTGTTGTGTTTACTTTATTCTTTAGTTCTATTTGATTTGATAACACAATATTCTCTTATGTTTAGCTAATACTTTGGTTTTTTTTCATTAGGAACAAAGGAAAAATATTGAAACTACACCTAGATGAGGATTTGAAAACTCCCACCCCTCGTGGAGCAAAACATTAAGATTTCCGAAACCGTGGTGCAACAAATGCTAAACATGGAGGGGGCTCGTTACCGGAAGTCAACCAAGAGAATTTTTGTGATGTAATCCAAGATATCAATGAAGAGGTGATGGAGAATACAATTGATAATGTAATTGAAGAAGAGAATAATGATGAAAAAGAGCAAGGAAATGAAGACCAAGAAAATGAAGAGGTTGAACAACAAAGAGAAGACGTTGAAAATGTAGAGGAATAAGAACTAGGACCCAGCAAAGAAGGAGACGGACAAGAGGAGGAAGAGGATGGAGAGGAGGGAGACGATGAATAGGAGGAAGAGGATGAAGAGGATAAAGAGGAGTAAGAAGAGGAGGAAGAGAATGATGATGAAGAAGAGCAAGAAATTGTTCCTGCTAAAGAGAAAAAGAAGCCGAAGCCGCCTAGCAAAAGATACTCACACATTCCCCCTGATAATTTGTGTTTGTCACCAGTGAACCCAACTTATGGTATTCCAAATGATGGAGGGGCAACATTGTTTGGCTACAAACACTCATGGGCTGTGAAGATCTATGCGACAAAGGTATCCTTTAAGTTCATTATTAACTAACAAAACGTTTTTTTTTTGGGACATGTTTCGTCAAGTATTAATAGTGTTATGTTCTTTTCGTAGGATCATAATGATGCAGTTCGTCTTATTAAACGTCAAAAGGCATCCACATGGGATCTTTCTTTAGAGTGTGACGAGTTTGTAGCGAAGGTTAAAGAATGTGTGTTATGGAGAGCTATTGAAATCACACATGTGGAATTTGACGATATTGCTGTATCCGTATTTCTCGAGAGGCATTATCTCGAGACATATACTATGCATTTTCCATTTGGCGAGATGGGAATTACTCCCGATGATTTCCATAGAATCACCGGATTACCACTTGAAGGTAAATGTCTTCAATAAGGCTACAACCCCTCGATGAGTTATGAAGCTCTTGAAGTATTGGATCTAAAATATCTAGGATGGGATGCAAGAAAGTCTCAATGTGAGTTTAGACGTGCTGTGAGGTCCCCTAAACGTGGCAATGAGTATAATCCAAAGAGGCAAATGGAGCAATGAAGAAGAAGCTCAAGAAATTCAAGTTGGTAAAGTTGAAAGCAACATTTGGAGAGACAAAAAAGAAGGTGGCGAAAGGTAAGTTGGTGATGGACAGGGAGACCCTTAGGCATCATGTAACCGTTATTGGTTATATATGCTTGGAACTTTCATTTTCCCCGACACTTCTGGAAATAGGGTGGATGCACATTATCTACAACTTTTGGAGGATCTCGATGAGATGAACAATTACTCTTGGGCCACTGGGGTACTTTCTTTTGTTCTACAAGAGATGAGCAAAGGGTCGAGGATTAAGTGTAATGAAATTGGAGGTTACTTAACTCTTGTCCAGGTGACCTTCAACATTGTTAATTAGCAATTTATTCGCTTATAATTTCTGCTTCCAATTCAATTAGTATTGTATATGGTTAATATTTCTGTATTTTCGCATAGGTTTGGATGACGACCACTTCCCTTCATTGGGACTGGCTTAGGAAAAGTCACCTTATCAAAAGTGGAGAGACGATGTTGACTAAGGAACAAACCGACTACTACAAGGAGTGGGAGGGTTTTATAACTAAAAGAATGGTGGAGCCAAGTATGTATAAGCAACTGAAGAGGGATCGACAACAAGGAGAAGGTTCAAGTCGCGCTGTGGACGAAACCGGTGGAGGAGAGGAAACCCCAAGTGATGAGGAAGTTCGTCCTAAAACTCGTGGTAAACAAGGAGGTGGTAAGAGGGGTCGACAACAAGGAGAAGGTTCAAGTCGCGCTGTGGAGGAACCCGGTCGAGGAGATGATACCACAAGTGATGAGGAAGTTCGACCTAAAACTCGTGGTAAACAAGGAGGTGGCAAAAGGGGTCGTAAAAGTGTTCGTTAGTGATTTCGTATGATTTTAGTTTCAAAAAACATCTTAGTTATGGATATCGTATGGTTTAATTTGGTATGTTTGTGTTTTTTAAATAATTACTTAAGTATTTCGTAGTTTGGTATGTATAACACTTTTATATTTGTTTTAAAACCTTGTTTGTGTTTTCAATTTTAATTGGGTTTGTGTTTTTCAATTTAATAAGCGTAACATTTGGAAAACAGGATATTGTTCGGTGACCTTGAATTATTACACAAGTTCGGTAACCTGTGAAAAATTCAAGGTCACCGAACTGTATTTTCGACAACCTGCAAAATCCTACCAGATTACCGAAGACAGAGTTCGGTTACCTCGCAATATTTTCGCTGGTTACCGAACTTGTCTGTAGGCTGAAGCACAATGCCTTCATCCATAGAATCTAAAGATATTGGTTCGGTTAGTAACTCATAATATGTTAGGTCACCGAAATCTTATCTGGAGACTCAAAATTTCGGTTGCGTCGCAAGTTTTTATGTCCTAACCGAACTTATAATTTTGAAATTTAAAGGTCCTTTAGCTGACACAAATATAGTACATAATTTTAAAATTAGAATGTAATATCAAGTAACGGCTAATTTTATAGCCGTTATATACCCAAGTGGTATATATATGTGTTTCATAGTAAACATTTTGTTACAAAATTTCCTAAAAATGGCAGCTACTAGTCCTAAATTTACTCTAGATGAAGATCTTTCTCTTTGCAGAAACTACATATTATACTACCCAACGAGGGGTGAAGAACGAAGAATGAATGGTAATATGAGTCAAAGTTATTGGGGGAAAATTCATGAGAAATTCTGCTCCGACACAACAAACCCTTATAACCGTGATCATATGGCTTTGTTCATTCTATTTGGAAAGATTAGAGATAGAGTTGTGGAATTTATGGCTTTATTTCGTATTATAAGGCGGTATCGACTTACGGGTGAAAGTGTAACACCCCGAGAGTTCCGGACCAGGGTCAAACCCATATGGAGATCCGAACTCGAAGCGTTACGGGTCGGAAAGAGACTTATGCATATATTTATTCTTGTTAACTTACTTTTATACCAAACATAATTGAAACTTTTATACATGAATTGAAACATATGAATACATTAAACATCGTAAAAACATTTTCAACTAAACATTTTATTTCAAACTACATTTTACACTTCAAGCAATAGAAGAAAACAATGCAATCACTAAGCAACTCATTTCTAGCTTCCACTTCCAACTTCCATAAATCTGCAAGGAATGTCAATTGGGGTGAGATGAAGCTCAATAGAATACATTCCCTTTCTCAAAGTATACGAAAACATGCCAACAAATCAAGGAGAATATGCATAATATTAGTATACGGTGCAACTTCAAGGATTTACATATATATATGTTCATCAACTAAACTCACAATCTATCAAATCCTCTTAAATGCACGAGTATCCTCGGTTCGTGCCCCTCCTATCCGTGTATCCTCGGCACGGGACTGCCAACCTCATTTTCACGAGTATCCTTGGGTCGTGCCCCACCTATCCATATATCCTCGGTACGGGCACCGCCATTCAAACAAGTATATCCATTCATTTATAAACTCACATTACCGTTGCGCGAGTATCCTTGGGTCGTGCCCCACCTATCTGTATATCCTCGGTACGGGCACCGCCATCCAAACAAGCATACCCAACTATTTACAAAATGATTTTATAATACAATACATATCGTGATATTCCAAACCACTTCATCAACAAGTCAAAAGTTCACAACAGTTCTCAATTTAGCAATCATACTATCATTTCACATCAGAAATCTATAAATTCGTATAATATAGTATACAAACTCGATCTATGTTTAGCTTAATTTTATACAACCAGGACATTCCAAAGTTTGTCATGCAAAAATTTCAAACAAAATCAACGGTTCAAACCATAGTTATTCAATTTACATTGCAATCCTAAAAACTGAGCAGATTACATCATACTTACAAAATATTCACCTTAAATTTGTATTTACCTGGAATTGATCAAATTCAAAGCACAGTGAAAGATATCATATATATCTACAATCTTTGTTTACACCATAATTCATTTTAGCATCATTTAGGTTACCAAAATCAATCAAAAACATGTTAAAACGAAACTGTCCAGAAAATTCAGAAATCACACCCAAACTAAAAAAAACATTCGACGGTGAATTTACGGTGGATTATTCTCAAATTTTAACCAGGAATTCCTAAACATATTATCTATCAATACTCAAAGGATGATCTTCAATCGGATGCGCATAATTAAACAGATAAATTTCAGAAACCTAACAATACAGAAAAATACGAATTTGAAATCAATAACAAGAAAATCACATAACGAGAAAAAGGAATCTAGCATTCTACCTTTTATTGGATACAAACTCCTCTTGATTATCCTCATCATTGTTCTCTAAAAACTCTATTTCCACCTCCTCTCTAAAATCCTTCTTTTCCCAATTTTATCATGAAACTCTATTAATACCAATACCAATATTAATACACATAATTCTTTATTTAATTGTCTTTTCAATTTCCCTAAATTTATTCTATTTTTATTCATTTATGAAACTTAATTAGGTGACTATTTCCACCCTAACTAGTAACTCTCCTATCTAAATCAACCCACTTATACTAAGGCAAAGCAAAGAAAAATAATCGTAACAAAAATGTGAGCAGACTCACATAAGACCCGACCCGAGAATACAGATAAAAATACAAGGTATTACAGAAGGATTCGAAGAAATCATATTAACATCAAAAAACGAATTGCGAAGATGGAAGAGAAAGGATTTCAAATATGAATATCATTTCCGCCTCCTTAAAGACTTTTTCATAACGCGTTTCGGATATTAGATGGTATGTAATTTTATTTTGGAAAGTTCTGTAAAAGTTCGGCATTCTCCTGTAATTTCATTACGTAACCGAACTTTTGTCTAGTAGAGTTCGGTGTTGTCCTGTAATTTCATTTCCTAGCCGAACTTCTGTCTCGTACAGTTCGGCATTGTCCTGTAATTTCATTTCCTAACCGAACTTCAATGTCAAATTCAGCAGTTAATATGTTGGGCTTTTGAACTACAGTTCGATAACCTGGTATTATTCATCAACCTAACCGAACTTCTTGTTCGGTTACCTGCAATATTTTGGCAGCTAACCGAACACCACTTCGACAATCTCTATAATAATATGTGCCAACCGAACTATTATCTGGCAACTACATAAAATACTAACATTTACTCAAAAATTAATAAAACTCTTCAACAAACATAGTATTCCATTGATAAGCATACTTAGTTCCATTACATGTGTCATAATCATCCGCAAGTGAAATTTTACCTTCATGTACAATTTCTTTCAACTTCTTCAAAGCATTCCACATCTCCATGTTAGGCTCATACATGATACACCAACCCAACATTCTATTCGGGTTAAATGTAGGCCAATAAGAGGTTCCACATGTTGCAGTCAATGGACAATCGGGTTTTAACCGGAGGCCTATAAAGTGGTTGTAGTTAATCAATGCCATCACACATCTCCTTCGTTTGAGTTGCTCGACACATACGGTTGTTTTCGGGGTGAAGGAGAAACTAGCATATTTTGAGAAATAATGAACCACATAATTGAATGCCTCGGCGATTAAGTGTCCACATATAGGCATGCTCATCCAATAATCCGATGTCATCGGATGGCCCCCATGAAGACGACGTTGATACCTAAAAAATTGCTCATTGAGACTGACCTCCCCATCACACAACATTGTCTTGTAAAAGGCCTGATTCTCCTTTAGTTTGGACAACAACCTTTGCCTTATATGAGTGATTGCACACCCATTATTTCGCTTCACACCTTCGATGAAAGGCCCAAGTTGTTGATTGAAAACATGAAAACCACAATTGCCATCCGGAGGAACGTCGTCGGTGGAAATAAGTTATTCTCTAATGTATAGAGGTAGCTCATTCAAATAGTCTTTATTTGGAGCCTCAACCTTCACGTCTAGGGAAGATGGTTGGATGGGTCACATTGGAGACTTAAGCTTCACGTTGACAGAAGATGGTTGACTTGGTTATGATGGACACATTAGACCTTTTTTCTTCAAATCTCGCTCACTTGTTTCGCCTTTCTCCTCAATACTCCTACCCCGTTTGTTGGTTTTCTCCAAGTACATTGCCGCGGTATAGGATCTCTAGTAAATGGGGTTTGCTCACTTTTCTTCTTACGTAACACATTTTGATATTCTCTTAGTTGCTTTTTAGTTTCTTTTTTGGGTGGTCTACCTTTGCGTTTGCCATTTGACGGTTCATAAACATTCTCCGAAGTTTGTGGATATATGATTTTCCTCATGTCATCCCAAAATATTTTTTTTTGAAGCTTTTTCATGCCACGATACATCTCTAGTACGGTTCTACCCATTTCGTTATCACCAAACTCTTCCTCGGCTTCTTCTCCCTTTGGAGGAGGGATGAAACTTAGATGCTTCCAAAATGGATCAATTTCGCTTAAAGGGATTACTCCATGCTCGTAGTTGATTATCATATGGCGACAAGGTAGTCCCATAGACTTCTTCATGTTACATACACACACCTCATCCGTCTTGGTTTCCCACTTCTCAATCAACTCGACTTATATAATCAACAACTTCATACATTGCCGAGATATGTTGTAATGGATTCCCTTGAACAATGGGTTGTCGGCATATTTTCCGTTCATTTTGAATATACGGCTTTTTTGGAACTTCTATTTAATTCTATCAATGTCGCGCTTGAAGTAATTTTCCATAGCATTCCACACGGTTACGAAATTATCAACACATCCAAAGAGATTCTTCTTCAACCGATGGTGAGCCGACTCTACTAAACTTGTCGCTTGATTTCCCAAGTGTTTATATTGGTTAGTATAAGCATTAACCAACCTCTATTTGTATGGTTCCAACCATTGGCGAAGAACATACGACACAACACCGGGGTAATCCGGAGTATCCCAATGGGCGATGAACTCCACAAGATTTAGATGATACTCTTCCTCGGTAAGATACCAACATAATGATTCCTATTCACCGTTGAAAGCAACCCATTTAGCGTAATTTGCTTCGTATTGTTTTTCAACTTCCTCTTTTGCATCTGCTCGTTCATGTTCCGGTAGCATCTTAATCTCTTCATATCCTTTTTTCTTGGGTGGACAAATGATTGGCTTGCACCTATTTATCAAATTACACCATATATGGAACGTACAAAGCATATTATGTGCTAGTGGGAACACTTCCTCTATTGCATTCATCAATGCGACATCATTATCCGTCACTATAACCCCGGGAATATCATCACCTCGGAAGATTGCCTTAACTTGTTTCAGTGCCAAAATATAACTAGGTTCTTGCTCATCTCTTAAGAAACAAAACGCCACGGTAAACGGTGACTTCGTCGAAGTACGCCCAACAATATTCAACAATGGCATCTCGTACTTGTTCGTCTTATAAGTGCAATCCATTATTAGAACTTCATGAAAGCATTGAGCCAATTGAACACTCGTCGGATGCGTAATAAAGAGTTGTGTTATCTCTATTTCCGAATCCACATCCCTTTGAACCGCGTAGTTTTTCTCTTGGGCCAAAAAAAAAAAACAATTGTTGCGTTACTTGTCTATCTCTCCATTCCTTCCTTCTAATTGTCTCAATTGCATTGTAAATTGTGGACAAAGATGAGTGGTTATCCTTGTTATCCTCCTTTAGTATTTGGAGCATTTGAACCGGTGAAATACCCATTGTCCTCATTTTAGCTACCTTGTCTATCTCTTTAAAAGTTAGCTTTGCCTCCATGAAATGTCCTTCAAGATGCTCCGGACGAGGATGATTATGACAACCTTGCATAACCTTGTAGAGAACCCATCCACCCAAATCTTCGTTGTAATTAAATGCAAGCTTGAATGGGCATTTAATCTTCTTTGAGAAAGTTTTGTTCTTCCTATTTGTCTTTCCTTTATAAACATAATCCTTCCTCTTGTGGCTTTTATCGGGATCACCGTTTATCTCACAAACCATTTCAAAGCGAGTTTTGCTTTCTCTCCCATTCAATACTAATACACACATGTCTTTTTGTGCATGTTGTCTATCCCAACTCTTTGCATCTTCCGTATTTTTGAATACCAAGTCATTCATGTAGTGATGGGATGTGTCATCATACAAAATACCAACTGGGGAAGGTTGGTTTTCCATTGGTTCTATTGGATCACATGGAACCTACAAGTAATAGCACAATGTCAATACCATAAACAATTAACACTTACAAGTTCGGTAATCTAAAATTTTTTATCGACCATACCGAACACAAAGTTCGGTTATGTAGTTTCCAGAAATAAATTGGGGCCTTACCGAACTCGATCTTTAGATTTTCTATGTAAAAGTTCGGCCATGAAACTGAAAAACTCGACTAAACCGAACTTAATGGTTCGGTTAAAAACGCTGTATATTTATATTCTGCGACCTTACCGAACACAAAGTTCGGTAACAAAGGTGTTGATACCGACTAAACCGAACTATGCACTATAAAAATAGTTTGGTTACATTATCTGGAAAAACATAACCGAACTCTAAAAAGCCACCATTAACATGTAGTTCGGTTACCTGCGTCTGCTAAATTTAGTAACCGAAGTACACCTTCAGAAACGTTCGGTTACCTATGCTGTTAAATTTGGTAACCGAACTAGGTTGACCTAACCGAATTCTTTCCATAAATTTTGAGTTTGGCCAAGTTTTTGCACAATTCAAGCAACATTAACTAAATATGAGGCATACCTGAGTACCCATAGCTTCATCTTTAGGTTGTGGCTGATAAAATCCATTATTTGTTTGGTTAGCTTGAGTTTGGGGCAAAAAGCTTTCATCATCTAACAAATAACTCATTTTCGGATCATTAGAAGTATTGACAAATACACTATGAGGTGAAGGGGGTTCTGATTATGAGGATGAGGTATCATCACATGATTCACCCAAATTATAATTACTAAACTCAAAAAAAAAAAAAAAAAAAATGGGTTCACCCATCTTCTTCTTCTTCCTATTTCCTTCTTCTTCTTCTTCTTATCTCTCAATAATAATGTTATAACAAAACAATCTCACTAATATAACTCACTAATCACTAACTAATCAGTTATAAATCATTACACTAACATTAATTAATCATGACACTAACTAAATTTATCATCAAGGGTAAAGTAGGTATTAAAAAAAATCAGATAAGGGGTGATTGAAAATTACTACCAATATCCACCTGTTGATGGTGGTTTTTAGCTTAGGGGTAAAATCGTAAAACCCTAGTCAGACAGTGACGTCACAGAACTTGAGTAATAATGTCCAAACCAAGCACATTTATTGAACCCTTTAATTTGTCTTCGAGAAAATTACCAGGGTACCTCTTTTTTTTTAATGCTGATTAGGGTTTCGACAGGCCAAAACCCTAATTCTCACACCGCATGTGCCAATGGCTAACCATGCCTGCCACACCTACCGCGCCAAAGCATTCCAACCATCCTAGCTGCACCCCAGTGCCAATGGCAAACCATGCCAGCCACACCTATCGCGCCTTGCGAAAACGCACCTTGCCATGGCCCCATGCCAACCTAGCCGCGCCACCTTGCTGGCATTTCCTACGCGGCTACCAAAACGAAGGCGTGCGACAATCAACGGTCGCCCTTCAATCCCAAGAGCAAATCCTAGCCGTCCGAGGTTACCAAACGACCTTTGGCCCAAAACCCTAGCTTGGTCACGAACCTAGCTAAGCTAGCCACGCCATGCGCCCATGGCAAACCCTTGGCCCCACATGCCAAGCCAAACACGCCTTGCCTTGGCCCTAGCCAAGCTAGCCACGCCATGCGCCCATGGAAAACCCTTGGCCCCACATGCCAAGCCAAACCGCACCTAGCCAATCTAGCCACACCATGTGCCCATGGCAAACCCTTGGCTCCACATGCCAAGCCAAACCGCACCTAGCCAAGCTAGCCACGCCATGCGCCCATGGCAAACCCTTGGCCCCACATGCCAAGCCAAACCTAGACAAGCTAGCCACGCCATGCGCCCATGGAAAACTCTTGGCCCCACATGCCAAGCCAAACCGCACCTAGCCAAGATAGCCACGCCATGCGCCCATGGCAAACCCTTGGACCCACATGCCAAGCCAAACCGAACCTAGCAAAGCTATCCACGCCATGCGCCCATGGAAAACCCTTGGCCCCACATGCCAAGCCAAACACGCCTTGCCTTGGCCCTATCCAAGCTAGCCACGCCATGCGCCCATGGCAAACCCTTGGCCCCACATGCCAAGCCAAACACGCCTTGCCTTGGCCCTAGCCAAGCTAGCCGCACCATGTGCCCATGGCAAACCCTTGGCCCCACCATGCCAAGCCAAACCACACCCCTGTGCCAATGGCAAACCATGCCAGCCACACCTAGCGCGCCAAGGCACAGGACCGGTCCTGACAATTTGGTGGCTCAATGTAAGAAAAAATTTGTGGCCCCCCTAACATAAAAAATGGTACTCCTAATCATGATAATAGTTCTCTCTCAAAGCTTGATCAATAACATCCCAATTGCCTGGATATCATCAATATCTAAAGGTTGATACTCATCATCGACTTCATTGTTTTGTACCCCAACCAAAACAAAATTTCCTAGTGATTTTAGCACTAACCAAAAACCGCATAAACTCCCTTAACTCCTCCACTCAGTGCATATGTACACAGAAAGCATACACACGTATGGGAAATTCACAGAACTAATAAGTAATAGCCACTAGAAGTCATTAATTTTAATGGCTCACTTATAAATATAATGAATCAAATTCAATGTAAAGTGGTTAAATAGGCAACGAACAAAATAGGGTATTGGCCATTACCATCAACAGAAACAACAATAATAGAGAATAATTAATAAACGAAAATTTTAATTTGATTTTTTTTTTTTAAATAATTATAATTATAATACCTTAGATTATTACATTAACTAGTTGGAAGCCTAACAAGCTAAGCTCCAACGACATACTACTACATTAATTGAACAAAGTTCTTTGTGCTAGCCTACCAACGGGCCTCATGGGGAACCTTGCCAAGGGGAGCCGAAACGGCGGGAGGGGGGGCGAGATTGTGTCACAAGGGGGGCAAACTAACACTACCTTCCATGTTAATTCCTGCAATATTACGCCATTGGGGACTCGAACCTGGGACCTCCTGGAGCGCATTAAACTTTGGGGAACGGGGATGACCAGCTGAGCTAGGGGCCGTTCTTGATTTATAAAATAAATTTGATGAAATTGATTTATAAAATAAACCCTAGGCAATAAACAAAATAGGTTATTAGGGTAAAATCCATCAACTGATCAACACAAACAACACTAATAGAAATAATTAATAAAAAAATTCATAAAATCAAAAGAACAAGACAAAGAAATTACCTTTTAATGAAGTTGATTTACAAAATAAACTCTAGTGTTTTCCATTTTTTTTTCTCTCCTCTTTTTTGTTTTTTTGAATTTTTAACCTCTTCTTTTTGATATAAACTAGAAGAAGAGGAAGACGTGTCTCGTTAATAGAAGTTAGAATTAACTATATTTTATTTGGTAGCCCTTCAAAAATTATTGTTTGCCCCTTTGAAAAATTTGCTTTACAGAAAACTCCCTTTTTTTTTCCTAATGTGAAGAACATGTATAATGTGGCCCCCTAAAGTTTGTGGCCCAAATGCAAGGCATTGCCTGCATAGGCCCAGGGCCGGCCCTGCCAAGGCATGCCAACCATGCTAGCCGCACCCCAGTGCCAATGGCAAATCATGCCAGCCACACCTACCGCGCCTTGCCAAAACGCACCTTTCCATGGCCCCATGCCAACCTAGCCGCGCCACCTTGCTGGCCTTCCCTACGCGGCTACCAAAAATGAAGGCGTGCGACAATCAACGGTCGCCCTTCAATCCCAGGAGAAAATCCTAGCCGTCCGAGGTTTTCAAACGACCTTTGGACCAAAACCCTAGCTTGGTCACGAACCTAGCCAACCTAACACGCCATGCGCCCATGGGAAACCCTTGGCCCTAGCGAAGCTAGCCATGCCATGCTCCCATGGCAAACACTTGGCTCCACATGCCAAACCAAACCGCACCTAGCCAAGCTAGCCACGCCATGCACTCATGGCAAACCCCAAGCTATCCACACCATGCGCCCATGGCAAACCCTTGGCCCCACATGCCAAGCCAAACACGCCTTGCCTTGGCCCTAGCCAAGCTAGCCACGCCATGAGCCCATGGAAAACCCTTGGCCCCGCATGCCAAGCCAAACACGCCTTTCCTTGGCCCTAGCCAAGCTAGCCACGCCATGCACCCATGGAAAACCCTTGGCCCCACATGCCAAGCCAAACCTCACCTAGCCAAGCTTGCCACGCCATGCGCCCATGGCAAACCCTTGGCCCCACATGCCAAGCCAAACTACACTCTTCCTTGGCCCTAACCAACATAGCCGCGCCACCATGCTGGCATTCCCTACGCGGCTACCAAAGACAAAGGCGTGCGACAATCGACGGTACCCCTTCAATCCCCAGAGCAAATGCTAGCCATCCAAGGTTACCAGACAACGCATGGTAACCTTTGGCCCGAAAACCTAAGTTTGGCCACGCTAAACCATGCCATGCCAACGGTATGCCAACCTAGCCGCGCCACCATGCTGGCCTTCCCTACGCGGCTACCAAAACGAAAGCATGCAACGATCAACGGTTATCTTTCCTCTTGAGATGCAAAATCTCGACCGTCAAAGGTCACCAAGCTAGCAAGTCTCCCAAGTACGACTTGCTGTGCAAGAACAACATGCTACATGTTTTCCACAAAAATATTCGAGACATCAACACATATCACAAAGCTGGGGATCCTCTTTGGGTATTGGTTTGGCGGTTTACAGCGTACGGCGTACACTACGCCCGTCATAAGGAAGTTTCATAAGGGTGAGGTGGTTAGTAAATACAGGGAGTTAAAGGTGAAACGTTCATGGGACATCAATTCCATACGTTAACGATTTTATGGAACATCAATACCATGCATACGGTTACCACCTCCTCCCATTTACTTACCCATTTTTCTATTCCTTAATGAGACCAGGGTACGTTTCACTTCGACTTGTATAAATAGGTCTTACCTATTTCCACAGAACGACAAGTTCATTCAGGAATACACAACACTCAGAAAATACTTGCTAGCTTACCATTTGTTAGCCTTTCCACTTTTCTAATACAAGTCGTAGTAACACAACTACTCTTCCAGAATCAACTATTCAGGTCTCATCACTTTCCTTGCTTCCCTCCCCAAAACCAACCCATTCTTCTTCACTTTGTGACCAGAAGCAAGTCCGAACGGCCATTTCTTGGTTTAGGGACAGATTGATCTCTCGAATCTAAAGTACTCTCCTTGCAAGTACATTATTTAGGGTTTAAATTGTTTCTCACCAGTACACCCAAAATTCTTTGAAATCGCGAGAAACAATTTTTACCTACAAACAATTGGCGACCACAGTGGGAGATTGATCTATCGGTTATAATATCAGCTTTCAATTCCTGATTTCATTTTTCAAACACCGATCCCAACATGGTAGAACTCAGATCCGGATTAGTTGCCGTGAACACCAGCACATAACACATCCCTGGTGTTAACGTTACTTCCAAGAACGTCGTTGTGTCACCTACTGACCACGGTAACACCGAAAGCACTCCTTCGAGTTTAACACCGCCAATCACCAGGGCCAGAGCTGCCGCCATCTCTAATGTCCCTGCACAACCTACTAACCATGGCTGTGCCGAAAGCACCCCTTCGGGCGTTACGCCACCGGTCACCAGATCCAGGGCCATCGCTACCGCTCCTAACGCTTCGTCAAGCATGGAACCTCCAACCACCACTAAGACTCCAATTACCCCACCGACGGGACGAGAAACCGGAGGAACCAGAGGAAGCCGACCCTACGTCACCATCGCTGATTTGATGGAATGACAGGAAGTTCTCACTAGAGCCCAGACGGATATGGTTTCAACACAGAAAGAAGTACTCACCTTTCTCAAGGACCTAGATGAGCGGCTACCACGTGAGTCACGCCCTTCAGAGCCGTTTAGAAACGCCTCAAACACCGCCGACGCTAGCACCTCGGCGGAACACGTCTCTGCGGACGAGGAGATTCGCGCTAGAACCCCATTGGAAAGAAGCCAGCCGTCCAACTTTGTTACGCTAGAGGATCTGGAGAAACTTCTCCGCAACCGAGTCAAGAATGATGAAGTAGACATGCACCAGCATCAACCTCCTTACCTATCTGAAATACAAATAATCCCTCTTCCAAGACAGTACTCCTCTCCTCAATTCACTTTGTACGATGGCATCGGAAATGCACGTGAGCATGTCTCCCGCTTTTTGGATTCCCTAGGCGAGCATGAATACAATCAAAGTTATTCGTCTGAGGGAGTTTTCAAAATCACTTACCAGAACGGCGTATACATGGTACAACGACATCTGTAGAACGGTATCCCCAATCGGGATAGCATGGTTACCTTATTTTACAAGAAGTACTTCTTCGTGTCTCGAACAAGTTACTTTCTCGACCTAGGAAGAATGTACCAAAGTGGGACAACGAACATCCGAATGATTTTGTTAAAAGATTCAGGGTTCAAGCACTGGACTGTCATGACCCAAACGTGACCGAACAGCAGCTGGTGAACACGTGCATCAATGGTATGGCTCCTATTTACCGCGCCCTGCTAGAGAACTTGCGTTTCCAGACATTCTCCGAACTCCATGAAGCTGCCAGATGATCCGCAACGACAGCACCAACATTACTGGAAAGAACTAGACTGACTCGAACCGAAGACATGCGCGAAACTCGCGGGAATACGCGCCTCACCAGCAAGCAATTTAACGCTGGCCCCTCCTCTGTGAACGTAGTAAACGAGAGAGGGAAAAGGAAGGCCCCAGCTGCGGACCATCAGCCTAAACGTGAAGCACCGGCATAATGGGAAACTTCGCCACAGAAGGCCACCGCTAAAGCTCCCATGCGTCATCACGAAACCGAAGGGAATGCCTCGGAATTCCCGTTTCTCATCGAGGAGGTGATTGATCTCTTAGAAGCATGGATTCAAGATGATGTTATCAGACTGCCACCTCCCAGACGCCCACCGACAGAGGCTGAGATGGCGAACCCCAAATACTGCCACTACCACAGATTTGTTCACCACCCAACCAGTGATATTTGCAACAGACTGAAGCATATCTTCAAATAAAAGATAGAAGCAGGGGAGCTCCAATTAGGAAACGAGGGAGTACATCGAGACCCACTTCCAGTAAGGAATTGCGGGGTCTCTGAGGACTCCGTGCATGAGACCGTACAATCCATGATGCAGCACGTATGCGAAATTCTATACCTTTCCAAGGTGCAGCGCCAAGATATTTTCGTAGCTCTCAATCGTGTTGTGTCGGGCAAACGGCTTTTTCCCTCCATGGAAACCGCGCCAAGGGCCCAAGCTTTCCCGGCGGGAGGAATCGAAAGAGGCAGGCGGGGACCGCCGACCACATCCCATTTAAGAGATATTGAATTCGACAACACACTCATCGATGCGGCCTCTAACTCCAAAATTATTACTTTCAAGACACTGAAAGCTGCGGGATTTATGAAACAAGACGCTACCCATTCCCCGTCTGTGATTAAGAACCCGGGAGGAGAAGTCTTGAACGCGCATGGCTACATCAACCTCGAGGTCAAGATAGGAGATGCTATAACGCATAGCAGATTCCACATTGTGATCAAAGAGCTGGGTTACGACATGATATTGGGGCACTTATGGGTACTCGAAAATAGGGCAAAATTAGGTACATCCCCTCTACCAATGACAACGCCCGAAAGAATCTCCAAAAAACCGTCCCACTTGCTGCTGCATCGACGAGTTACCGAGGGAACCCGGACGCTAGGACAAGACTTGTTGGCGCTAACTCATGGATTCCAAACGCAAGTAAGCCTGGCCGAGCGATCTTCTCTACGACCAGTCATTTCTTCCCCTATTCTATCATGGGGACTCGGCGCAATTACTGGCACAAACACCGTCAAGAGATGTGAATGGGGTGCTGGGTCATTCAAACACTTTGCAAGAAACTTAGAAGCAGCCACCGAAACCGACGTGACCAAGATTCAAACGGCTACACAACGCCTGAACCCGTTTTCAATCGGAGATATAATGATTAAGGTAAACTCGTTTCAAGTTGGGAAGATGACGGTAAAAATAGTTGCTCGAATTGGTTCTCCTGATGAAAGAGAAGATGAGTCGTATCTGGTGGCAGATGTTCTTTTTGGAGGATACTGCAAGCTCATCAACACAGACAAGCCGGAAGGAGTGATATTCCACTCGCGATATCTCAAGCTTTCCCATCCCTAAAATGCTGTACTTTTCCAACCACTCTCCCTTTAGTATTTCCTTCGACAGTTTCTCTTGATATATGTATTTCCCCAAGATGAATACACCGTTTTTATTCTTCTCCGGAATTTCTTTTTCATTAAAAAAAAAAGAAGAAAAAACATACATCTCTTTCCGAATGGTTTTTCCGATCTCGAGAGAAATACATCCAACTAACCCAAAACCTTTGAAAAAGCCATTGTCCATCATATCACAACCAGAAATACCTTATTCAATTATTCAAAAAAAAAAAAAAAAAAGGCGGAACGTTAATTGGCGAAGAAGAAGGTAAAGATGAGTCTACAAATAAAAAAAATCAAGACGACTAAGCAACAAACAAGAACGATGAAAGGGATAAACTAGTCATCGAAATATGGAACACGAGTCCCCTCGGTCAAGGCTATTTTCAAGCACTTTCCCCAATAATCTCTCGGGAAGCAAAGATTCCATTCGACGGCATTAGTAGTAGCAACCTCAACATCCCATCCCGAAGCAACCTCAGCAGCAACAACGTCCATCTCTTTTCCGGCACCCTCTTCAACAACTGGTCCAAAGATATTCCACCATGACGCCCCAATGTCGCGACGATATCTCGACGCCAACTTCGAAAGATGCTTCAGCCTTGTCAAACGCAGCGTCTTCCTCAAAGGTCTTCTCAGCGACCTCTCGAGGAAGATTTATTGATTCATCTGCATCAGGATCGAGAATTATAACGCCGTCCTGAACGAAGAAGTTACATTGGCTTTCCTCTAAAAATCCCACAGGCTCAGTTCTCCGTTGTTTCAACCTAGGAGCAGACCGATCCACCCTAGCACTAGACCGAGAAAAAGTTTTGCTGCACTGGAGCTTCTCAACACACCAGGGTTCTTCACCACCTTCCCATTCCTCCTCTATGTTCACCGAGCCCAAGAAAGTCCGAACACGCGCCCGTACCGAGATAGATAAAAGGAAGGTTCTTGATAATTCCACCAGTTTCATGGAACAGGGATTCGCTTCTACCTAATGCCTCCTCATGAGAAGAAAACTGGTCTTCGCCGATTCCAAAGTTTTTCTCTGAAGAAATAAAGATATGGCTGTCTCTGGAGGATCCCATCATACACTACAAAGAACAGATAAAGTGGTCAAGTTCTCACCCCATCTATACTAACAACATACATAAGAAAGAGGATAAAATGAGAATCGGAAGAAAACACGAGACAATACCTGTGAAGAGGATGGGCGCGGACGAACTATGCGAATGAAGGGTTCAAGATCATCTTTTATGTTCAGAAGAACGATGCAGTCCCGAAAAGGAAATTTTTTATACTAGCCGTGAGTTAAGGCATGATATCCGATCCTAATTAATTAAACTTCATCCCACCAGTCAATATAAGGGGAAGCCTCATGCCTGGCTGTGCAAAATAATTAGGGTTTAGTGAGATAACGTGGAAGAACGTGTTTGAGACACGCTAGCTCGTGTTTTGCTTTCCCGCCGCCAGCACTGAGATTCGGAAGCAAAACCGGTAATGTAACCTAAGCAGAAAGAGTAACGCCCCTTTTGTGGGCATAACACTCTCGGGTTTTTGAAGAGAAAAGAACTTCCTGTTTGAGCCAAGTAAGGAAAAGATGCAGCTGGGCCCTTGAAGGCAAATCACCAAGCTAACCGCGCAACGTCTTGGTCCCACCACGCCACACCGTCCGTACACGCCTTGAAGATAAATCACCAAGCAAAACGCGCCTTGCCATGGTCGTACCATGCCAAGCCGCCCACTCCATTACCGCAGGCCCTATCATGCTAGGATGTCCATGCCATGGCTTGCCACGCCGACACCAACAACTCGTCAAGCTAGTATCATGATGTTCCCTAACCCAGCCAAGACGATGAGTAGCCAGATTAAGTCGACGTCTCTCACCTCACCACTTCACGGTCTACACAAATAAAATCTAGGCAAGGCTGCCAAACGCGGGATCATGAACTCTCCTTACCACAAATAGCAACTGTGTCAAGCCATTCACCATGCTTGCCTTTCCAAGACTGCGCCCGCTTTGCCTCGGTGATGTACGGCCAGACCAAGCCAGCAACTTTCGTCTCACCACTCCACGGTCTGCATCCCGAGTACAACTTACGTAGGGCCGCCAACACCGGAAGCAAGAAATCTCTTCACCCCTCAAAAAGGTTAATCGGATTTTCCTGACCATCTTTGCAATGAGTTACATCTTGATTCCGTCCTTGTCTGTCATCATCATATGCTTACCTCACAACAAGGCACCTGTTCCGAGCTAAGCAGGGGACTTAATATTGATGGTGGTTTTTAGCTTAGGGGTAAAATCGTAAAACCCTAGTCAGACAGTGACGTCACAGAACTTGAGTAATAATGTCCAAACCAAGCACATTTATTGAACTCTTTAATTTGTCTGCGAGAAAATTACCAGGGTACCTTTTTTTTTAATGCTAATTAGGGTTTCGACAGGCCCAAACCCTAATTCTCACACCGCATGTGCCAATGGCTAACCATGCCAGCCACACCTACCGCGCCAAAGCATGCCAACCATGTTATCCGCACCCCAGTGCCAATGGCAAACCATGCCAGCCACACCTACCGAGCCTTGCCAAAACGCACCTCGACATGGCCCCATGCCAACCTAGCCGCGCCACCTTGCTGGCCTTCCCTACGCGGCTACCAAAAACGAAGGCGTGCAACAATCAACGGTCGCCCTTCAATCCCAGGAGCAAATCCTAGCCGTCCGAGGTTACCAAACGACCTTTGGCCCAAAACCCTAGCTTGGTCACGAACCTAGCTAAGCTAGCCACGCCATGCTCCAATGGAAAACCCTTTGCCCCACAAGCCAAGCCAAACACGCCTTTGATGTGATTTTAAATTGTTGTAGAAAGTGGTAGTAATAATGTCGTTCACTCAGACTTGTGAAGATTTAATTTTAGATTCAAACTCAATAGAAAACTTACGAAGTTGTTATCAAGATTATAAAAAAGCACCGATACTCAGGATTCCACCATTGACCAATTAAGTGATTCAATCTAATCAATATTCATGCAATTCTTTGCGTTTGAAGTGATTCTAATTTATTGCCTCTAGTAGATTTTGAAGTAACAATTGTATCCATCAAGCATGAAACATCAAAAGTCTTAAACTAAGCATGCTCCATCAAAACGAATCACAATCATTCAATGAAAATCAATTTCCCAATTTTAGTTCCATGCAAATAATCATAAAAGAAATTGCAAATAAATAATTAAAATAGAAATATACCACTTTTCATGGAACAATGGCTTCCTCCGTCGCCTCGGCTAAGGGGTTTAGCTCCTCATATTAATCACGTGCTCGAAATAGGTGTTCATAGCTCAAAAGTGTGAAAAACAAGAGAAAACAATAAAGAAGCGAGTTTGTAATGAGATATATTTGTTCTGAGAACTCACTATTACAGAGAAAACTGCAGAATCATTGCGAATCCAATATAATTGTTGGAAAAATTGTTACAAAGGTTTTGAATTTGAAACTATAGGTCACGGATTCTGCGACCTTCTTTTACTGATGTTTTCTGGTTCTTCTTCCTCCTCTTCCCCGATGATGATAAATTGAGCTCTGCAACTCTCTAAACTTCTCTGCAACTACCCCCAAGGTCTCGACCACCCAATGTCTCCACTCTCATCTGTTATGTCCCAGCAGCATATATATACACCAGAGCACCGATTAAACCCGATCAAATCTCCATTTTTCTTCCCTTTATTTTCTCTTCAAGTCACGGGAATAACTCCTCTGAATTTTCTTTACGCGTATCCAGCTGCCGAAACCTTCCAGTAATATCTCAAGAACAAATCCTAGGTGATTTTATTATGCAAGTAACTTCCATATTGAGTCATAATATGACCAAAACCTGCACCCTGTTACCTTAAATAGATCATTCTTCCCTGTTTCACTTCAAAACTGATTATCCGGCCCAACCTGTTCGGTTCAAACACTCATACCAACCCTGTCTCATCAAACCAGGCCCATATGTATCCAAATACACGAAGAAATCCGACATAAACTTGCCCTAGTCTCGCCTGAAATTCCCATGAAAAGTTGATGCGTGTCGTAGGTGCAATCAAATTAATATCTTATTTCCACTCAATTAAAAATAATATAATGGAAGTCAAGTTCGTTCCCACGAGGAGCAAGAGATTCTAGTTGTAAAAATTGTCACAAAAGGGGGAATGTATAAAGCAAAAGAAAATAAACAAAGCAATTAAAAGATAAAGTTGAAATCAATAAGAGAGACAAGATCAAGGAATCATTCTTCGTTGCAAAACAATGATTAAAGTTATGTTCTTTTCTACTTGTTATTAGTCACAGATTATCACCAACCGTAGGATAGCAGGGTTCGCTTAGCTAACCCCAAAATCCCTTATTTCATTGAGTAACAAATCCGCTTAGTTATCAGATTCTATTCAAAAGAACCACCTTGAGGTTCGCTTACAAGATGTAATTCCCCGAATGCATTAAGATCTATGAATTTAGGTTTAGTACTAGTAGTTAAACTCGGTTCGCTTGGTCCACTTTCTAGCGTTGTTTTTACACACAATCGCTCCACGGAATCCCTCCGCAAGGTCTCGTGTTTTCTACTTGTGTAAAGTGTCGAGAACGATTACTTATTCCCTAACTTATACTAGATTTAGATTAAACTAACAAATCAATTTAGCATGCACTCTAAACAATCTATCAATCAATCATGAATGAATAAACATTCCTATTAGTAAAAACAAACGATAATCATGTGAAAAATCTCAAGATAGAATTGAAACAAAACTCAAATCATGTATTAAGAACTAGGAATTCATCCTCAATCAATAATAAAATTAGCTACTCATGTTTTTGAAATTCACACAAATAATAATTAAAAGGAGAATTTTCAAGTTCACACAAATAATTAAAAAGAAGAATTTTCAAAAGCAAGCAAAAACACAAGTGTTGTGTGTGTAGAGAGGTGCGTAAAAGATGTAGAAAACTTCTCTATTTATAGGCTTCAATATTCTCCAAATCTTCCAAGGAATAGAATCCTTTTCCTTTAGCAATTCAATTTCCAAATTCAAGTCTTTCTCATCTTCCATCTTCTCTTTCCAAATTTGAGCCCAATTCTCCATCCAATTCCTAGTCCAAGTCTTCACACCCATGAGAGAAGTCCACAGAAAATTCTGGAATTTTTAGCTCGCTGGAAAACTGGTATTATGGCCGGAATCCGGCCGGAAAAGTCGCCGCCGGTCGCCTGAATTCTTCACCGTCACTGGTATATTCGACGGAATATTCCGTCAGTCCACCGTTAGAGATAACGGTCAAACGGGTCAACCGTCAGTCAACCGGGTCAAGGGAAGGAGAGTCAGCCACCGAGTCAGCTTGAGTTAGTGTCTTGATCGGCTGACTGGTCTAACTGGGGTGAGTTAGATCGGCTTCTGGATCGATCATCTGAATCGATGAGTTGACTCGCTGAACTGCAGTCGTGAGTTCTCGTTTGTTTATAGGACTTCCGGCCAAGTTCGAGGCCTCAATTTTCTTAGTCTTCCCCTGCTAAGAACCTACACATACATCTAACATTTTCATTAAACCATTGTGTGTAATAGAGCTTCATTCTTGCAGTGTTTATTCATCTCAATCCTGGTTCCAATCTGGCTGCAATTCCACCATCAAATCCATCTTCTTCCTCGATTTCATATCATTTTCTTCACCCAATTCCAGATATGCATAAAACCCACTGATGCCTTCATTCTGCTCCCGATTCACCAGAAGCTCAACATTTCTCCACTGCTTTCACAATTACAAACCCATCCTCTCGATTTCAACAGCAGCAGTGAGGTCTCATTCAACTCAATGCCAAAACCCAACAGCATCTGAGATCGATTCCAGCAAATCCCATCACCGAACTCAAACCAACAAATCTGAGAGCAACCCAACTTCTCGATCAACATCATCATCACCTTGTTCAATACCCATGTTCTCATTCAATTTCATCATTCTTTGATTCTCATTCTCAACATCAACATGAATCTCTCGCCTCGACCATCACAATAATTTCAGCTTCTTCTTCTCGATTCACAGACCCTTCGATCTGCTTCTCTCTGATTCGAACAACAACAGCGAACCGATACTTTTGTTTCTCCATTCGAACTCAATCTCCACCTTTTCTATCAATCCACCACCAACCCATCTTCACAGATCGAACCCATAATCAACAACGCCTTTCTTCTCTGCAATTCGAACAATACCACTATCAGTAGCAATTTCACATTTCTTTCTCATCTCGATCTTCACAACAGTCGATAAACATTCAGCTCTCAATCTCTGTTCTTTATTTCAGTTCTCGGACGAACAGCAGCAGCCGTTGTGTTATTTCTCTTCTCAGTTTTAGAAACAAATGATTGAGAATTGATTTCTTTAGGGTTAGGAAGTAAAAGCTGGGTCTGGATCCGGGTAATATTATGGGCCTCACAATGACATCCCCAGTTAGCTAATAGGTGCCACAAGCGCCTAAGCTGGTGCCTTTAACACTTCCTTACAACACAGGCTATCCCTTAACTTTGAATCGGCTGTATTTAGTGCTCCTTCAAAACAGAGTTGCCCCTTAACCTTGACTGGGCTCCAGATAGTGTTCGCCCATGAAATGACAATTTTGCCCTTTTTCTCAAATAGAGTAATTTCTTCTTCTTTTCCTCCGTGCGACTCCAAAGTAGCTATAAAACTCAAAACAAGCGTAAAATACATAATTTACAAGAAAAATAGCAAAGAAAGCATAAACAATAGATAGTAAATAGGATGTATTCTACACCCTATCAAATTCCCCCACACTTAGACTTTGCTAGTCCTCGAGCAAATCAAACTAAAAACTCACAACTTCAAAGCGTTCAAGCGTCCCAAGCATCCAAAAAGTTATGAGGACATAGAGTTTCTGCATGCTAGTAATAAGACGTTAGAAATACTAAAGAACATATTCTCGTTCTTAAATGTTGAGTAAGAAATAACCACACCATAATGAGAGAACGCGTGTTTGAGAAACGATCAATAAGCATTTCGCCTCGACTTCTGCCTCACCAAAAAGGATTTTATGATAATTGCACTCAAAAAGACGGCTTTTTTATGGTTCTCACATGTGTGCAGGTAGGAATGAAGAGAGAAATCTGCAACACGTTGAATGGTGGGAAGGATAACTTCCAAATATTTTTAAAAACCCACATCTTTTAACATTTTGAAAAACCATTTTCCGACGATCTCTAAGAAAGGAAATCAACCATTTATTATTGAGGATGAGATTACTTACTCACCTTCACATCCGATCGCCAATTATGATAACACCACTCTCACGGCATCCAATAGAAACGTCTTCCGCTCCTCGTCTTTATCTTCTTGGTCTTCGTCTTCGGCTTCCACTATTGATGATAAACTCTTGAATTTCATAAATCCTTGACAATTTGTAACTCTTTTTACCTTAAATCCTTGTCGCTTGAAACTACCTTATAGATTTTCCTTCCCCACGGCTTATTAAATAAATAAAAACAAAACAATATTTCTCTTATTTATATTTTTTTTTTCTTTTTTCTTCTTTTTTTTTTTTTTTTTTATTTTTGAAAACAAGAGAAATAAAATACAAAAACAAACCGTGGCCGTGGGAGAAGTATTTTACCGCTTGATTCTTCACAACTTGTATCGTCTCAAAATCATAAACTTCAACAATTCTCACCTTTTGATTTTCTTCGCTCTTGTGAATAAGTATTTATACTTGGATATAGAATTACCTCATTATATTGTAAGTCCTCAACATATATGTAAAAATCTGCCCTTTGTATGTTGCTTTACTTGAATATGAAATTTGCTCTTTTTCTTATTCCGTTGCTTGTAAACCATGAACTTTTTCCAACTTTCCTTGTAGATTTTGATGTCGCTCCTTGTTGATGATGATGGTGTTTCTATGGATCCGGTGTTGTCGAGAGAGAGAATGGTGCTAACTGCAAATCGAACTACAAGAAGGAGGCTTTCATCTATAGACGTCACCCTTATGATTGACAAAATTAGCACTCAAGAGATCAAAGAGTAGTGCTTCTATTGGTGGGAGGTTGGGTAGCTCACCATTCTACCCGGAATTTACGTACGGTGACACACACTCAAAAGAAATCTCTTTAGTAGATGGAAAAATTTCTGGTCGGTGCCTCACATGATATGAATACGGGTAGTCTCCACTAATGATTGATCAGCAACTCTAATAATGCATTTCTCCCTGCACCAAATTCGCATCACCGGCATGATTAAATCCATTATTTAACACTCTAACAAGCAAGAAATCCGAATGTAGTTCCCTAACACTTCCAAGTTCAATTATGTCGGTCAAAATCTCTATGTAAACATACATAGAAGTATGCTAGGGACTCTAAAATCTTTAAAAGTTGGAGGTTTTATGTAAAACTTTTTTTTTTTTTTTTGTAATTTTTTTTTTTTTAAATACATGCTTAACCACTCCCCCACACTTAAACCTTACATTGTCCTCAATGTAATTGAATCCTCCTAGTAAAGTCAAGGTGGGAAATTTTAACATGATAAGAAACAAGAAAAACAAATAACAAAAAGCAAAAGGATAAGAAATACAAAACCTATGGGTTGCCTCCCATTGAGCGCTTGTTTTAAAGTCGACGGCCCGACTTAGCTCTTGCTGCACATTACTCCTCCAGAGGGAGTGAATCTTGAAGTCCAATTATGTCCACATGCTCCGTTGGAAAGTTTTCATAATATGGCTTTAACCTATGGCCGTTGACTTTCAAATGTTGTCCTGTTTTGTCACTAACAATTTCAACTGCCCCATGATCATAAACATTAGTAACAACAAATGGTCCCACCCAACAGGACTTAAGCTTACCCGGAAATAAACGTAAACGAGTATTAAATAAAAGAACTTTTTGCCCCACAACAAAACTTTTCCGAGAAATCATCTTGTCATGAAAAAGCTTAGTCTTTTCCTTGTAAATCCGGGCACTCTCGTAAGCATCATTACGTATCTCCTCTAGCTCATTTAGTTGTAACTTCCTTTGTTTCCCCGCTTCATCATACTCCATGTTGAATTTCTTTATCGCTCAATAAGCCTTATGTTCAAGTTCAACCGGAAGATGACAAGCCTTGCCATAAACCAACCGATATGGAGACATACCAATCGGTGTCTTATACGCCGTTCTATATGCCCAAAGTGCATCGTTGAGCTTAAAGCTCCAATCTTTCCTTGTGGTATTCACCGTTTTCTCAAGAATGGACTTGATCTCACGATTTGAAATTTCCGCTTGTCCACTAGTTTGTGGATGGTAAGGCGTACCAATTTTGTGTGTTATGTTGTACTTCTTGAGGAGAGCGTGGAAAGCCTTCTTGAAATGTGAGACTCCATCGCTTATCACCACTCTTGGTGTACCATGCCTATTGAATATGTTTTCCCTTACAAAATCACAAACAACTTGAGAGTCATTAGTCTTGGTGGCTCTAGCTTCCACCCATTTCGAAACATAATCTACGGCAAGAAGTATATAAAAGTTTCCATTCGAATTGACAAAAGGGCCCATAAAATCAATACCCCACACATCAAAAATCTCAACGGCGAGAATTGGTGTGAGTGGCATTTGATTTCGAGCACCTAGATTGCCCGTTCGTTGACATCTATCACACAATTTACAAAAAACATATGAATCTTCAAACAAGGTGGGACAATAAAATCCACTCTCGAGAACTTTGAGAGCGGTGCGTTTAGAACCAAAGTGGCCACCACAAGCAAAAGTATGGCAAAAGGAGAGGATGGATTGAAATTCGGAGTTAGGTACGCACCTTCGCATTATTCGATCAACGCCATATTTCCATAAGTATGGTTCATCCCACACATATTGCTTAGCTACCTTCTTAAGTTTCATCTTTTGGAAATTAGACATTGTACTAGGTACTTTCCTTGTCACCAAGTAATTCACTATATCCGCATACCAAGGTGTTGATTCTTCCATGGAGAAAAGTTGTTCGTCCGGAAAGCGGTCATGTAATGGAAGTTCCTCTTGAGACATAACAAGTCTACTAAGATGATCCGCAACGGTATTCTCCACACCCCTCTTGTCACGAATTTCTATGTCGAACTCTTGTAACAATAGGATCCACCGGATTAATCTTAGCTTAGCTTCTTTCTTCTTTATTAAGTGTCTTAGTGCGGCATGATCGGAATACACAATAACCTTTGTACCCACCAAGTATGATCGAAATTTTTCCAATGCAAAAACTATAGCCAACAACTCCTTTTCCGTGGTAGAATAATTGATTTGTGCATCATTAAGGGTCCTAGATGCATAATAGATAACATGGGACAACTTGTCCACTCTTTGACCCAAAACGGCTCCAACCACATAATCACTAGCATCACACATCAATTCAAATGGAAGATTCCAATCCGGTGATTTGATAATTGGCGCAATTGTCAACATTTCTTTCAATTTGTCAAAAGCATCCTTGCATTCCTTGTTGAAGTCAAAAGGTACCTCCTTTTGTAATAACTTGCACATCGGCATGGAGATTTTGGAGAAATCCTTGATAAACCGCCTATAGAAACCTGCATGGCCAAGAAAAGAACGTATGTCCCTCACCGAAGTGGGATATTGTAAGTTTCTTATTAAATCTATCTTTGACTTGTCCACTTCGAGCCCTCAAGAGGACACAATGTGACCAAGTACTATGCCTAGTTTACCATAAAGTGACATTTCTCCCAATTAAGGACAAGGTTTGTGTCTATGCATCGTTTAAGAACTAGTTCAAGGTTGTTTAAACATCCATCAAAAGAATTGCCATAAACACTAAAGTCATCCATAAATACCTCGATGATGCTCTCCACATAATCCGAGAATATACTCACCATGCATCTTTGAAAAGTAGCCGGCGCATTGCAAAGACCAAACGGCATCCGTCTATATGCAAACGTTCCAAACGGACAAGTGAAAGTGGTCTTCTCTTGGTCCTCCGGTGCAATAACAATTTGGTTGTATCCCGAATAACCATCCAAGAAATAATAATAAGAATGCCCCGCTAACCGCTCCAACATTTGATCAATGAAAGGTAGAGGAAAGTGATCCTTTCGGGTTATGGAATTAAGCTTTCTATAGTCAATGCACACTCTCCAACCGGTTTGAACTCTTGTAGGAACAAGTTCATCGTCTTGATTCCGAACAACCGTGACTCCGGACTTCTTTGGCACCACTTGAACCGGACTAACCCACTTGCTATCGGAAATTGGGTAGATTACCCCCACACTTAGCAATTAGAGTATCTCTTTCTTCACAACCTCCATCATGGGAGGATTAAGCCTACGTTGAGCATCACGTACCGGCTTCACGTTCTCTTCCATTAGAATCCTATGCATGCACATGGATGGACTAATGCCTTTGATGTCCGCAATTGTCCACCCAATAGCCGTTTTGTGCTCTCTCAAGACTCTAAGCAAACGGTCTTCTTGTACCGGTGTGAGGTTCTTTGCAATAATCACCGGAAGCTCATCTCGATCTCCCAAGAAAGCATACTTCAAATGATCCGAAAGTGGATTCAATTCTAGCTTGGGCGCCTCCACAATAGATGGTACAAGTATTTCATCATTCACGGGTAAAGAAATATATGAAATATTACCCTTTTTAGCTTCTTGCAATGTCTCCAAGGCCCCACACATCTCCACCAATTCCTTGGAGATTTCAACATCCAAGTTAGACAAGTCGTGGATGTCCAATTCAATGCTCTTTTGCAACACCACATCAAGTTCATCCTCTTGATTCAATTCCACCATTTGTTGCGCTAATGAATCAACCACATCAATGGAGTAAACGGAATGCACATCACTTGGGTAGCGCATGACTTCAAATATGTTAAAGTGTATTATCTCCTTGTCGAATTCCATAGTGAGTGTACCCTTATCAACATCAATCTTCGTCTTTGCGGTCTTCATAAATGGCCTCCCAAGAAGTAAAGAAGTAGATGATCGGTTCTCATTGTTGTCCATATCCACCACGAAGAAGTCCACCGGAAAAATAAGCTCATTTACTTGCACTAGCACGTCTTCTACAAGTCCCTTTGGATATATGTTAGACTTGTTCGCTAATTGGATAATAACTCTTGTCTCTTTCAAAGTTCCAAGATTCAAGGAGTCATATATTTCGGCCGACATCATACTAATGGAAGCTCCCAAATCAAGTAAAGCATGTTCAAACCTTTTCTTACCAATAGTAATTGGTACCGTGAAACCACCGGGATCCGTGCATTTTGTAGGCATCTTCTTTAATAGCGACGCACTCTCGCCAACTTTAGTAATTTCATTATCAAGCAACCTATCCTTCTTGATGCATAATTCCTTCATGAACTTGGCATACCTTGGAATTGTCTTGATGGCCTCAATGAATGGGATGTTGATTTCAATCTTCTTGAAGATATCCATAAGTGCCTTGTCTTGAGCTTCTTTCTTGGATTTAGCAAAACGACTAGGAAAAGGAGGTGGAGTAGTGAAAGTAGAAACCGGTTCCTTGGATTGGTCGGTTGGTGTGGAATTCTCCTTTGGTGCGGTTTCCTCATTGTCTTTGACTACCTCTTCACTAGCTTCTTCATGATGACTTGGACCCTCCACTTGTCTTCCACTTCGTAAGGTAACCGCATTAACATTCTCTCTTGGATTCACAGATGGTTGTGAAGGAAGTTTTGTGGATGCTTGAGATTTCAATAAGTTCACATCGGTCGCCAATTGTCCCATTTGAGTTTGTAAATCCTTGATCGCCGAATCGGTCTTTTTTTGGCTTTGTTGGAACATAGAAGTAAGACCTTGCATACCTTGCATTAACGCATTGAGCTTGTCATTATTCAAAGAATCACGCTCCTTGACTTGTTGTGGTTGGAATTGTTGAGAACCACCTTGTTGTTGAGGTTGAAAGCGTGATTGTTGGAAACCACCTTGTTGCGCATATGGATTAGGAGCCGCCGCTTGCTTGTTTGCATAACTAAAGTTAGGATGATCCTTCCAACCGGGATTATAGGTATTGGAGTATGGATCGTACCTTGGCCTTTGATTTGGATATAAAGCATTTACTTGTTCGGTCTCACCATCGGAATAATTACCGCGGCCATCCTTTGAATCATTATCTCCATGTTACCCATTCTTTGATCAAGATGTGACGATGAATCACTAACTTCATGCACTCGCCTAACCATTGGCTCATCTCTTGTGTAGAATTGTTGCGAGTTTGCCGCCATACTTTCAATAAACTCGGTAGCTTGGGTCACCGTCTTGTTCACTAGTGCACCACCACCCGCGGCGTCAAGAAGAGACCTATCACTTGGGTTGAGAGCTTCGTAGAAGTATTGGAGAATTATAACGTCACTAAATTGATGGTGTGGACAGCTTGCCACCAACCTCTTGTATCGCTCCCAACATTCATACAACGACTCTCCCACATGTTGTTTCAATTCACAAATCTCCTTGCGAATTTGAGTAGCTTTGGATGCGGGAAAATATCTCTCGAGGAAAAGTTTCTTCATCCCATTCCATGTTGTGATACTTCCGGAAGGAAAATAATATAACCATTCCTTAGCATTGCCCGCCAAAGAAAACGGGAAAGCTTTCAACATTGCTCCATCCGCATTAGTCTCCGGTGGAAGCATAGCCATAACTATGGTATAGAAGTCCATAAGATGTTTGTTTGGGTCCTCATTCACCATGCCATGGAACTTTGGTAACTCTCTAATCAACCCCGGCTTGATCTCGAAGGTTGAGTTAGTTTGGATACACCATTGTTGTGTATCAAGCTTTGTGAGAAGCTAGGTCCTTGAGTGTACGATCAGCCATATTTTCTTCCTCTTTGTCCGAATCTGTGAAATCACTTGATGAAGAAGGAGGAAGTGGAGTGTTAACCGCTCGAATGAAATCCTTTAGTTGAGTGCCGGATCGAAGACGTATTGGACTCTGGGTCTGCCCTTCTTAAGCATTCACCAAAGGTATACACCAAACAAGATTCTCAAAAACTAAGTTAGATACGGTATAGAATCTAACAAAGCAAGAATATAGCAAAAAGAAAAATAAAAACAACTAAAATCGTCCATTGCTCCCGGCAACGGCGCCAAAATTTGATGCGTGTCGTAGGTGCAATCAAATTAATATCTTATTTCCACTCAATTAAAAATAATATAATGGAAGTCAAGTTCGTTCCCACGAGGAGCAAGAGATTCTAGTTGTAAAAATTGTCACAAAAAGGGGGATGTATAAAGCAAAAGAAAATAAACAAAGCAATTAAAAGATAAAGTTGAAATCAATAAGAGAGACAAGATCAAGGAATCATTCTTCGTTGCAAAAAAATGATTAAAGTTATGTTCTTTTCTACTTGTTATTAGTCACAGATTATCACCAACCGTAGGATAGCAGGTTCGCTTAGCTAACCCCAAAATCCCTTATTTCATTGAGTAACAAATCCGCTTAGTTATCAGATTCTATTCAAAAGAACCACCTTGAGGTTCGCTTACAAGATGTAATTCCCCGAATGCATTAAGATCTATGAATTTAGGTTTAGTACTAGTAGTTAAACTCGGTTCGCTTGGTCCACTTTCTAGCGTTGTTTTTACACACAATCGCTCCACGGAATCCCTCCGCAAGGTCTCGTGTTTCTACTTGTGTAAAGTGTCGAGAACGATTACTTATTCCCTAACTTATACTAGATTTAGATTAAACTAACAAATCAATTTAGCGTGCACTCTAAACAATCTATCAATCAATCATGAATGAATAAACATTCCTATTAGTAAAAACAAACGATAATCATGTGAAAAATCTCAAGATAGAATTGAAACAAAACTCAAATCATGTATTAAGAACTAGGAATTCATCCTCAATCAATAATAAAATTAGCTACTCATGTTTTTGAAATTCACACAAATAATAATTAAAAGGAGAATTTTCAAGTTCACACAAATAATTAAAAAGAAGAATTTTCAAAAGCAAGCAAAAACACAAGTGTTGTGTGTGTAGAGAGGTGTGTAAAAGATGTAGAAAACTTCTCTATTTATAGGCTTCAATATTCTCCAAATCTTCCAAGGAATAGAATCCTTTTCCTTTAGCAATTCAATTTCCAAATTCAAGTCTTTCTCATCTTCCATCTTCTCTTTCCAAATTTGAGCCCAATTCTCCATCCAATTCCTAGTCCAAGTCTTCACACCCATGAGAGAAGTCCACAGAAAATTCTGGAATTTTGGCTCGCCGGAAAACTGGTATTATGGCCGGAATCCGGCCGGAAAAGTCACCGCCGGTCGCCTGAATTTTTCACCGTCACTGGTATATTCGACGGAATATTCCGTCATTCCACCGTTAGAGATAATGGTCAAACGGGTCAACCGTCAGTCAACCAGGTCAAGGGAAGGAGAGTCAGCCACCGAGTCAGCTTGAGTTAGTGTCTTGATCGGTGACTTGGTCTAAGCGGGGTGAGTTGGATCGGCTTACGGATCGATCATTCGAATCGATGAGTTGACTCGCTGGAACGAGTCCGTATGAGTTCTGTTTGTTTATAGGACTTCCCGGCCGAATTCAGGCCTCAATTTTCTTCAGTCTTCCCCTGCTAAGAACCTACACATACATATAACATTTTCATTAAACCATTGTGTGTAATAGAGCTTCATTCTTGCAGTGTTTATTCATCTCAATCCTGGTTCCAATCTGGCTGCAATTCCACCATCAAATCCATCTTCTTCCCCGATTTCATATCATTTTCTTCACCCAATTCCAGATATGCATAAAACCCACTGATGCCTTCATTCTGCTCCCGATTCACCAGAAGCTCAACATTTCTCCACTGCTTTCACAATTACAAACCCATCCTCTCGATTTCAACAGCAGCAGTGAGGTCTCATTCAAATCAATGCCAAAACCCAACAACATCTGAGATCGATTCCAGCAAATCCCATCACCGAACTCAAACCAACAAATCTGAGAGCAACCCAACTTCTCGATCAACATCATCATCACCTTGTTCAATACCCATGTTATGTCTCCTCTCTAACTGCAACCCATTCACAGAAACTCTCAATTTCGGCTATTTCCAGTGAACCCATTCTTTGATTCTCATTCAATTTCATCATCAGCTCCTCAAAATCAACTGAATCTCGCCTCAGCCATCACAACAATTTCAGCTTCTTCTTCTCGATTCACAGACCCCTTCGATCTGCTTCTCTCTGATTCGAACAACAGCAGCGAACCGATCCTTCTGTTTCTCCATTCGAACTCAATCTCCACCTTTTCTATCAATCCACCACCAACCCATATTCACAGATCAAACCCATAATCAACAGCGCCTTTCTTCTCTGCAATTCGAACAATACCACTATCAGTAGCAATTTCACATTTCTTTCTCATCTCGATCTTCACAACAGTCGATAAACATTCAGCTCTCAATCTCTGTTCTTTATTTCAGTTCTCGGACGAACAACAGCAGCCGCTGTGTTATTTCTCTTCTCAGTTTTAGAAACAAATGATTGAGAATTGATTTCTTTAGGGTTAGGAAGTAAAAGCTGGGTCTGGATCCGGGTAATATTATGGGCCTCACAATGACATCCCCAGTTAGCTAATTGGTAGGCCTGGAATATGGGTAAATAAATTGGCCTACGGTGATACCGCAAGTGCACGGTGTCTAGTATGTGAGACAGGGCAAGTGCGAGTCGATCCACAGAGACTTGTGGTGCTCTGATATTGATCTAAGGCTTGCTAGACTGAGTTTCAGGTAGTAATGTGACATACAGGGGGTTTTGCCGATACGGCTGAAATAGTGAAATGAAGTGATCCTAAGCTAAGGCAAAAGAAGATTGTAACAAGATAGAGAGGACTAGGGTGTCGAATCCACCTTCTAATCATTAAGTCAGCTCAATGTTTGATAAAGTTCTTGTACCTTGTCATGGCAATTCGCCATTCATCCAGGGTCATCAATAGGTGGCTTACTATCAACTAAAGCGTTTACTAATTCCTAGTATTAGCTGTCTTATCATAGTACAACTAATCACAAATCAGTTTTACTAATTAGATGATCAAACTTACCCTAAGATGGATATCTAATCGCAATTAGAGTATCTCTCCCAAGCACTAGTTGTCTTCTCGTGGCACAACTAGTCCGAGGATCAATCACGGGCAATGAAGTATGAATTGCAACACACATAACATGGAAATAATCGACTACAGTGGATGCATGACATACACTGTGAAAGTAACATGCTGAGGTGTTAAGATTAAATGTATCCTAAGCATTAATGCACAATCAAGAACAATTCCAATTTATGAACAACTCTTGGCAACAGATTTTTGGGTTTCATCTCAACCCTAGCCAAATGTAATTAAAACATCAAGAACATAATTAAACTACAAGTTAAAGCTAAATGACTGCTCTGGCTAATCCAGGCGTGGTTTCTACACAAACCCCTCACTGCTATTTATACATGCACAGAAATCCCCAAAATACAAACCCTAATTAAATTTAAAATAGCAATTAAATCAAACCCATACTCTGAATCGCACTCCTCTCTTGTCAAATCGTCTCCTGCGCTCCATGCTTTGGTTGTTGGCTAACCCTAGTTTCAATTATCTATCATTTAGCTTCTAGGGTTTGAGAAGCTATGTAATAGATAATTAATACTAGGAGCGGGCTGTTGGGGTTGGTTGTTGCTCGATATGGTGGTGGTGATGGTCGTGTGTCGGGAAGAGGGAAGGTCTTTGGTCGGGTGAAGGAAGGTGGAGGAGCAGAGATCCGCTCCCGAGATGGAGACGGGAGAGAGCAGAGGAGAAGAAAGAGAAAGTGAGGAAGGGAAATGAGGTGTAGTCGATAGGTGTAGGGGTATGGGTATTTTTTGTGAGGCGAGGACGGCGATGATCGATGGGGAAGCTGCAGCGAGCATTGGATCTAAATCAGAGAAGATCTGAACGGCCGAGGGAAGTAAGCGGTTTTGGCGTGATCTGGTGTAGCACGGGAGCAGCGATCTTCGATGCACGTGGAGGCAGCGACCGTTGGATGAGGGAGAAAGAAATCTCAACGTCTCAGAAGAGACGGGCTCGGATCCGGGTCGTGGGTAGCTTTAGCCCATGTCTTTCGTGTTGGGTTGCAACTGATTCGCGCTCGGGCTTTGGCTATCTGCTCCATAGATGCTTGACTCAATTCTTTCCGCTCTTTTGCTCCTTAGTTTCTCCGAGCTTTATTTATTACCTAAAAACACAAAATTAATTAATACAAATATTTATTCTTGAAAACAAGGAAAACACGAGAATATGGGATAATATCGATTTCTAAGCGCAAAAGATGAGTAAAATGCCAATAAAAAGGTGTATAAATATGCACTATTTGGCACTCATCAAATACCCCCAAACCTGAATTTTACTTGTCCTCAAGTGAAACAGAAAATAAGAAATCCTAACTATACCCCCGTCGCAGTCTCTCGAATGCATTTAGCGTATGCACTAAGCCTTTAAACCCCTAGGTGTCCCTAGTGGACGAGTTGTAGTCTCGTGAGGGTTTACCAGAGGTGTACCCACAAAACCTTCTCCAACTTCAGAGTGTAAAAGAGTCTCAAGCATCCTAGAAGCTATGAGGACATAGAGTTTCGCATGCTAGTAATGTAAGTTAGAACTATCGAAGAACGCATTCTCATCCTTAAGTCCGAGCGAGAAGTAACCATACCATATGAAAGAATTCGGATTCGATTGTGATCATAAGCCTCGACTCGCCTCACCATTAGGGTTTTATGATAATTGCACTCAAAAAGATCGCTTTTTAGTCTCTCATGTGTGTGAGTGGGAATAAAGAGAGAAATCCCGCACACGTTGTAGGTAAGAGGGATAACCTTAGAAATAAAATCGGAGACTCCACAGAAATGTGGACAAAAAGAATCTTTTTCTGATGATCTCTAAGGAAGGAAATCAATCATTAGCAAGGGGTGGGAATACTCACTCACTTCTCACCCGATCGGCAATTAATATCACTCTCTCATAAGAAACCATAGAAACGTCTTCAATCTTCGGTCTTCGGTCTTCAAATGTTGATGACGAACTTCTAAACTTCACAAAACTTGACAATTTTTAACTTTTCTACTCAAATTCCTTGTTGTTTGGATTTTTCTTTCTGAACTCTCTTTACCATGGTGGTAGCAAAAATAAACTACAATATTTTTTTGATTATTATTATTATTATTTTATTTTTTATTTATTTTTTTTAATTACAAAAAGTGAAAATAAAAATACAAATAATGACACAACTAACTCCATGGACAAAGGACTTTGTCACTCAATTTTTCCACAACTTGTATTGTCTTGATTTTATAAATTTTATTAATTCTCATCCTATTTTCTTTTCTTTGTTGCACATAAACCTTGGACTATATCAATTTTTCTTTCAATATTCGATGATGCTCCGTTTGTTGACGATGATGTGTTTCTATGGGTCTTCTTTGATTGAGAGAGAAAGTGATGCTAACGGCAAATCGGTATTTAGAAGAAGTTTTCATCTTTAGACGTCACCCTCATGATTGACAAAAACTAGCACTCAAGAGATCAAAAGTAGTGCTGAAATTGGTGCGAAGTTGGGTAGCTCACCATTCCTACCCGGAATTTACGTACGGTGACACACACTCTAACAGCTTTTCTAGAAAGTTGCAAAAAATTGAAGGTTGGTGCCTCACTTGATGTAAATTGGGTAGTCTCCACTATGGGTGATCACAATTCTACTACCGAATATCTAAACAGCACCTAATTCGCCCTCCGGTATGGTTAAATCCAACTTTAACGCTCTAATCAACTAAGAAACCCGATTGTGTTCTCCGGTACTTCCAAGTTCTGTTATTTCGGTCAGATTCTCTATGTAAACATAGCTAGAAGCATGCTAGTGACTCTAAAATCTCTAAAAGTTGGAGGTTTTTACAAAAAGAGTTTTGAATTTTTTTATTTTTTTTTTTGAATAAAAGATAAAATAAAAGACTAAAAACTCTAAATGCAAATGCACCCCCAAACCTAAATCAAACATTGTCCTCAATGTGTCAACAGATAGAAAAAATTTAAACAGTCACATACCGAGAGAACTATGCTGATAAGAGAAAAGGGAAGAGATTACCGGATGTCGGCGGAGCACGGTTAAGCTTCTTTAGTCAAGGCTAGAATCCAACATTCTCAACGGAGATCATATCGGATTAGCATAATATATGCGCATGAAGACTCAACCGATGTAAGAAAAGAAAAATTTAACAAGTCCTACTGGATATATACAATGAAAATTTACCATAAACCAACAGTCTAAAGAGTTGAGGATCAACCCAATAGAAAATATGTACACACATTAACAACCTTACACAAAAATAAAATGAGAGTGCAAGTAAGACTGCAAATGGGAATGAGTTTCCCCCAAACCTAAACTTGTGACCGGGTGTGTTTGTGAGAACAAAATCTTGCAATTTTAAAGGTACATCATGCAAAAGGTCTAACTCAAAATGAGTTTTGCTAATTACTGACGGCACATACACATTCCAAATCTGTGGCTCCTTAAGAGTGTTATACTTTGATGCAAAATAGTCCAAGAGGACTTGGGAAGCACAAAGTTCTAGGCCTAAGTTAGGCAATTTTAGAAAAGTTGGTTTTGCAATTTTTTGACAAACTACACCTAGGTTGGGTGAAGGAGTTTCAATTTGTGACTCAAGAGAGAGGTTAGGTACATCCAAGTTATTTTCATGTATAAAATCATTTGCACCATCACACACTTTCCTAAAGTCAGAAGAGGGTAAATCATGTTCACCTGCATAGAACAATTCAACAATCTCCAGGTCATAATTTTCATCATTCTCATGCACAGCATAACCAGGAGAGATATCATGCGGTAACCTAGGCATGGAATTAGGCACATGCATTGAATCATCTGTGTTATGAGACAATTCGGCTATTCCTAGGTCACAAACAGGTGGTAAAGCATGCTCACATTCACGGGACAATTCCACGGGTTCCACATCAACATCACATGTTTGAATATTAGAAAAAACATCATTCATAGGGTTCACGTAAGAGAAACTTAATGTCTTTGAACCCAAAGATTTCAAATATATTTTCAAAGATGAACAAGTTCTTCTAACGTAACATATTCATCATCATCATCATCATAGCAAAAATTCATCTCTCCATTCACAATTGTAGCATTTCTAGTGTACTCATTTACCTCTAGATTAGGTTCATATTCGGTGTATGGTTGTGCAAAAGGTTCACTAGAGAAGGGATGCTCGGACATGTTGCTATGTGGATGGTCATGCATTGCATTCATTTCAAGCCTAGCATTTTGCTCCATGAGCGTTTCCATTGTTGATTGCAAACTAGGAGTTGGGGAGTATAAAATTGTTCATCTCCCCACCGTGGTGAATGATGCATGTGTGCGGGTTGATTATGGTCCCAATAGTCACTTCTAGACACTTCGTACATTGGATTATCATGGTTTTCCCTAGACTGTCTAAAATCATGCAAGATATAACAAGTATTCAGCAGGTGGTCTAAGCCACCACATAAGGTACATGCATGCATTTCATATTGCCTAGAAAAACTAGATTCGACAGATTGCCTTTCTAAAGCAGATAGTCTATCTAAAGCAGATAGTCGAGCTTCTAATTGATCTAAAAGTGATGACTGGGTGTGAGAAAAGTGTTCATTTTCAACCTGTGGTGGATGATGCATGTGCTCATAGTGATTAGGGTATGTGAGGTCGGGGCCCTGAGAAGGCCCATAAAATTCCCTAAAGTCACTATGGTATGTGGGGTGTTCATCCTGTGAAAGATGCCCGTAAGCAAGCTCTCTAAGGGATTTATTTGTTCCATCCCCAGATGCAGACCAAAATCCTGACATGATTTATCAACTCAAATTGAACTCAAAGCCCAGTTGAAGTGGACTAAGTTTGGTTTTGGTGGGATTGGTTTGGTTTATTGGGTTTCATTTGGTTTTGTTGGGAAAGTTTGGTTTATGTGGGTTTTGGTTTGGTTTTGTAGGAAGCCCAGCAATTGTGTGCAAAGCCTAGGTTGTGTGGGCTCAATTTGCTGCATTGACTAATAGGTTTAGCCTAAGCAGCCGGATGGTGTGACTTAGTGAAACGGGGTTCTAGCCCCGAGATGGGACTTAATCTTTTGCTGACCAAGCAGACTATGGGCTCGGTTTGGTTTGTTTCAAACCAAAGGTTGGGTTCAGTTAGCCCGGCTGATGTTCGGATTGACCAATGAGATGTGGGTTTAGCTAGCCCGTGTTGGGTTCAGTCCACAATGGTTTGGTGTAAGCCCAAGTTATGAGTTTAGTTAGCCCAGTGGAACTGGGTTTCAGTTATAAACAACCCGATTCAACTCGGTAAATCGCTGAGTTAGGATTGACTCGGCTATTCAGGGAATCAACTCAACTCTGCCGGTTTAACTCAGTGAACACGAACCGAGTTCACTCACTTAGCTTAGTCGACTTTTACTCACCGAGTCAAAAGTTTTCTATTCACCCTCACTTAGCTCACAACCGAGAGCTTAGTTGCTCAAATCGGGCAGTGGCTAATGGCATACAAGGTACAAGGCTAAGCATAGATTTGTCACGGGTTTGCAACTATTGACAGGGGTCTTGCTCGGGTGAGACAGGTTATGCTCAAATGATGGTAGCGGGGTTTGCAACCGGCGCAAACTTGCGGCCTTGGGGCTAGCGGGTGAGCATGTGGCTCTCAAGGTTGCAGCTCTAATGGCTCATGCTCGGGGTGTGCAGGGTATGCTCAAGTGATGGCAAAGTTAAACATGCAAAGGGCTGCCACAGTTTAAAAATACGGCTACGTGGGCCGATAAAGAGTTATGCTCGGTGATGGCAGCCTTACAAGGTTTCCCACAAGGTGCACAGTGTCGAGCTCGGTCGCCAAATGGGTTAAAAAGTAACTCGGGGTGCTTAGTGAATTCAACACGAGGAGTCACCACTCACTAAAGATGATACATCACCGCTCGGTTTAGTAGTGCTCAAAGATCCACAAATTGATAGCAACACGGCTTGAGTCACAGGATCGCTATTCGTACTCACAACTTGGGGCTGGAGGGTTATAGCAAAGTTCACAGCTGAACTATAGCTCAATTCACCCAAAACACAGATTTTATGTATATTTCAAAACACAGATTTCAATGCAATGCAGGTGGTAGACTAGCTTTAACAGATCACAGATTACAGTCCTAGCATGCATATATGGAGTGAAAAAGAATTGAGAGTGACCAACTTGCTTAGCCACGGGGGTTTGATTGCTCAATTCTTTGTCTTTCCCTGGGCTTGCTCTGTTTGTGCTTCCTAGCCTTTCTCCCTTTTGGTTTGCACAGTCAGCATATAAGAGGCACCTGCTAGCTCAACACAGAAAATCAGTTTTCTGAAGTGCTAGTTCAAAGCAAATAGAATAATACAAGATGACTAAATGACTAAACTATACTAGCAATGCAGATTAAATGACTAAATGACTAAATGACTAAATGATTAAACGACTAAACCACTATGGAGCTGGACAGAGCTTAATTGACTAAATTATGCTAGCAGTGCAGATTATTGTGCAGTGTGCTAAGTTACCGGCGAGAGTGCAATGATTGATGGGATGTACAGGGTGTAATGCGGGGCAAAGACTAAGAAGGGAAAGATGGAAATTACAAACTAGTTATGCGAGATATGCGGGGTTTGACAAAAACTAGATGCAAGAATGCAATAATAGAAAGTTATAAAGGATGCGAGAAATCAAAGAAGTTACTGAGCTAAGTTATACAAGTTAAGGGCTAAAACTTCAATGCAACATGAGTATTTACAGGGAGAAATGGAATTCCAGTCAAGATAAGCCAAAAATCGACAAGGCACGCGCCAAATCCCCGGCAGCGGCGCCAAAAACTTGGTAGGCCTGGAAGATGGGTAAATAAATTGGCCTACGGTGATACCGCAAGTGCACGGTGTCTAGTATGTGAGACAGGGCAAGTGCGAGTCGATCCACAGAGACTTGTGGTGCTCGATATTGATCTAAGGCTTGCTAGGATCGAGTTTGGTAGTAATGTGACATACAGGGGTTTTGCCGATACGGTGAAATAGTGAAATGAAGTGATCCTAAGCTAAGGCAAAAGAAGATTGTAACAAGATAGAGAGGACTAGGGTGTCGAATCCACCTTCTAATCCCAGCCTAAGTCAGCTCAATGTTTGATAAAGTTCTTGTACCTTGTCATGGCAGTCCGCCATTCATCCAGGGTCATCAATGGGTGGCTTACTATCAACTAAAGCGTTTACTAATTCCTAGTATTAGCTGTCTTATCATAGTACAACTAATCACAAATCAGTTTTACTAATTAGATGATCAAACTTACCCTAAGATGGATATCTAATCGCAATTAGAGTATCTCTCCCAAGCACTAGTTTGTCTTCTCGGGGCACAACTAGTCGAGGATCAATCACGTGCAATGAAGTATGAATTGCAACACACATAACATGGAAATAATCGACTACGGTGGATGCATGACATACAATTGTGAAAGTAACATGCTGAGGTGTTAAGATTAAATGTATCCTAAGCATTAATGCACAATCAAGAACAATTCCAATTTATGAACAACTCTTGGCAACAGATTTTTGGGTTTCATCTCAACCCTAGCCAAATGTAATTAAAACATCAAGAACATAATTAAACTACAAGTTAAAGCTAAATGATCGCTCTGGCTAATCCAGCGTGGTTTCTACACACAAACCCCTCACTCGCTATTTATACATGCACGTGAAAATCCCCAAAATACAAACCCTAATTAAATTTAAAATAGCAATTAAATCAAACCCATACTCTGAATCGCACTCCTCTCTTGTCAAATCGTCTCCTGCGCTCCATGCTTTGGTTGTTGGCTAACCCTAGTTTCAATTATCTATCATTTAGCTTCTAGGGTTTGAGAAGCTATGTAATAGATAATTAATACTAGGAGCGGGCTGTTGGGGTTGGTTGTTGCTCGATATGGTGGTGGTGATGGCTGTGTCAGGAAGAGGGAAGGTGCTGGTCGGGTGAAGGAAGGTGGAGGAGCAGAGCTCTGCTCTGAGATGGAGACGGGAGAGAGCAGAGGAGAAGAAAGAGAAAGTGAGGAAGGGAAATGAGGTGTAGTCGATAGGTGTAGGGTATGGGTATTTTGCTGTGAGGCAGGGACAGCGATGATCGATGGGGAAGCTGCAGCGAGCATTGGATCTAGCTGGAGAAGATCTGAACGGCCGAGGGAAGTAAGCGGTTTTGGCGTGATCTGGTGTAGCACGGGAGCGGCGATCTTCGATGCACGTGGAGGCGCGACCGTTGGATGAGGGAGAAAGAAATCTCAACGTCTCAGAAGAGACGGGCTCGGATCCGGGTCGTGGGTAGCTTTAGCCCATGTCTTTCGTGTTGGGTTGCAACTGATTCGCGCTCGGGCTTTGGCTATCTGCTCCATAGATGCTTGACTCCAATTCTTCTGCTCTTTTGCTCCTTAGTTTCTCCGAGCTTTATTTATTACCTAAAAACACAAAATTAATTAATACAAATATTTATTCTTGAAAACAAGGAAAACACAGAATATGGGATAATATCTGATTTCTAAGCGCAAAAGATGAGTAAAATGCCAATAAAAAGGTGTATAAATATGCACTATTTGGCACTCATCACTAATAGGTGCCACAAGCGTCTAAGCTGGTGCCTTTAATACTTCCTTACAACACAGGCTATCCCTTAACTTTGAATCGGCTGTATTTAGTGCTCCTTCAAAAGAGAGTTGCCCCTTAACCTTGACTGGGCTCCAGATAGTGTTCGCCCATGAAATGACAATTTTGCCCTTTTTCTCAAATAGAGTAATTTCTTCTTCTTTTCCTCCGTGCGACTCCAAAGTAGCTATAAAACTCAAAACAAGCGTAAAATACATAATTTACAAGAAAAATAGCAAAGAAAGCATAAACAATAGATAGTAAATAGGATGTATTCTACACCCTATCAAAATTCCATGGCTCTGTTTCGTCAAAACTCGATATTCCAATCCAATCTGATCGATCCAAATAATCATACCATCCCTGTTATGTTCTATCAGGTCGAACCAAGCCAAAATCCGCGATCGAATCCCTCTCAAAAACCTTCAAAAATCCATCCCTAATTCTGCCGTGAAACAAAAACATTTCCCGCCTAAACTTAATATAAATTTGGGAAGATGACCTCCCCTTATCCTCTGATGGGGTGCAAATAGTAGTTGCCTGGAAATGGGGTGCCCCTTAGTAATTAGGTTACCCCTTATCCAAAATGAGGGTCCGAATAGTAATTTTCTCCCACGAACCCAAAAATCACTTTTCGAGCCAATTTTTCCGCAAAAGCTTATTTCTCCAAAAACACCTACAACGACATAAAATACCAAAATAAATACAAAATCGAGCACTAACAATATAAAGAATCGAGACAAATTAGACATAAAAATGTGTCTATCAGCCTTGCCTTGGCCCTAGCCAAGCTAGCCACGCCATGCGCCCATGGCAAACCCTTGGCCCCACATGCCAAGCCAAACCGTACCTAGCCAAGCTAGCCACGCCATGCGCCCATGGCAAACCCTTGGCTCCACCTGCCAAGCCAAACTGCACCTAGCCAAGCTAGCCACGCCATGCGCCCATGGCGAACCCTTGGCCCCACATGCCAAGCCAAACCGCACCAAGCCAAGCTAGCCACACCATGCGCCCATGGCAAACCCTTGGCCCCACATGCCAAGCCAAACCAAACCGAACCTAGCTAAGCTAGCCACGCCATACGCCCATGGCAAACCCTTGGCCCCACATGCCAAGCCGAAACACGCCTTGCCTTTGCCCTAGCCAAGCTATCCACGCCATGCGCCCATGGCAAACCCTTTGCCCCACATGCCAAGCCAAACAAGCCTTGCCTTGGCCCTAGCCAAGCTAGATGTACCATGTGCCCATGGCAAACCCCTGGCCCCGCTATGCCAAGCCAAACCACACCCATGTGCCAATGGCAAACCATGCCAGCCACACCTACCGCGCCAAGGCATGCAAACCATGATAGCCGCACCCCAGTGCCAAAGGCAAACCATGCCAGCCACACATACCGCGCCTTGCCAAAACGCACCTTTCCATGATCCCATGCCAACCTAGCCGCGCCACCTTGCTTACGCGGCTACCAAAAACGAATACGTGCGACAATCAACGGTCACCCTTCAATCCCAGGAGAAAATCCTAGCCATTCGAGGTTACCAAACGACCTTTGGCCTAAAACCCTTGCTTGGTCACGAACCTGGCCAAGCTAGCCACGCCATGCAGCCATGGCAAACCCTTGGCCCCACATGTTAAGCCAAACACGCCTTGCCTTGGCCCTAGCCAAGCTAGCCACTCCATGCGCCCATGGCAAACCCTTGGCTCCACATGCCAAACCAAACCGCACCTAGCCAAGCTAGCCACGCCATGCACCCATGGAAAAACCTTGGCCCCACATGCCAAGCCAAACACGCCTTGGCTTGGCCCTAGCTAAGCTAGCCACGCCATGCGCCCATGGCAAACCCTTGGCCCTACATTCCAAGCCAAACACGCCTTGCCTTGGCCCTAGACAATCTAGCCACGCCATGAGCCCATGGCAAACCCTTGGCCCCGCTTGCCAAGACAAACATGCCTTGCCTTGGCCCTAGCCAAGCTAGCCACGCCATGCGCCCATGGCAAACCCTTGGCCCCACATGCCAAGGCAAACCGCACCTAGCCAAGCTAGCCATGCCATGCGCCCATGGCAAACCCTTGGCCCCACATGCAAAGCCAAACCGCACCTATCCAAGCTAGCCACGCCATGCGCCCATGGCAAACCCTTGGCCCCGCCATGCCAAGCCAAACTACACCCTACCTTGGCCTTAACCAACATAGTCGTGCCACCATGTTGGCCTTCCCTACACGGCTACCAAAAACAAAGGCGTGCGACAATCGACGGTCCCCCTTCAATCCCCGGAGCAAATCCTAGCCATCCAAGGTTACCAGACAACGCATGGTAACCTTTGGCCCGAAAAACTAAGTTTGGCCACGCCAAACCATGCCATGCCAACGGCATGCCAACCTAGCCGCGCCACCATGCTGGCCTTCCCTACGCGGCTACCAAAACGAAAGCGTGCAACGATCAACAACTATCTTTCCTATTGAGATGCAAAAGCTCGACAGTCGAAGGTCACCAAGCTAGCAAGTCTCCCAAGTATGACTTGCCAGGCAAGAACAACATGCTACATGTTTTCCTCAAAAACATTCGAGACATCAACACATATCACAAACTGAGGAATCCTCTTTGGGTATTGGTTTGGCGGTTTACAGCGTACGGCGTACACTACGCCCGTCATAAGGAAGTGTCATAAGGGTGAGGCGGTTAGTAAATACAGGGAGTTAAAGGTGAAACGTTCATTGGACATCAATTCCATACGTTAACGATTTTATGGAACATCAATACCATGCATACGGTTACCACCTCCTCCCATTTACTTACCCATTTTTCCATTCCTTAATGAGACCATGGTACGTTTCACTTCGAATTGTATAAATAGGTCTTACCTATTTCCACAGATTGACAAGTTCATTCAGGAATACACAACACTCAGAAAATACTTGCTAGCTTACCATTTGTTAGCTTTCCCACTTTTCTGATACAAGTCGTAGTAACACAATTACTCTCCCAGAATCGACTATTCTGGTCTCATCACTTTCCTTGCTTCCCTCCCCAAAACCAACCCATTCTCCTTCACTTTGTGACCGAAGCAAGTCTGGAACGGTCATTTCTTGGTTTAGGCCGGACTTGTACAGATTGATCTCTCGAATCTAAAGTACTCCCTTGCAGTACATTGTTTAGGGTTTAAATTGTTTCTCACCCGTACACCCATAATTACTGAAATCAGCAGAAACCATTTTCACCTACAAACACCAGCCCAAAAACTTGAGAGTAGTCCTCCCATTTTTTGAGTAGTCCCCAAAAAACAGTTCTTGTTTTGCTCGTCAAGACTCGAGAGTCAAAGAGACAAGATTCACATGAATGTACCTATTACGGCCCACTTATCCTGCTAGCCCAGTAAAATCCCTTGTTGCGTGGTTGGTACCAACTACCAAGACGCATTTGCATCGTAAGAACCATTTTTTGGGGACCAGCCTTTTTTTTTTTTGGGACCATTCTTTTTTTTTGGGTAAGATATTAGAAGTAAATCTAGGTCACCCCTTATCTAGATATTTATGATAATACCTAAATTACCCTTTGATTATTTTTCGTTAATGATTAGTTAGTGTGATTATGAAATGATTTTGAATAAGGATTTGAGATTAAAAAATCAGATTTTTAAAAAAGAAGTAGAATTATTGAGAGAGAAAAGTTAGAGAAGATGAAGAAGAAAAACATGGAAAAAAAATTTTGAGTTCACTAAGCTAGACTATTCAAGTGATGAATTATTTCTTAGATGGTGAATGTATTCTTCCCCAAATCCAATCTCAAGATGAAAACGATGGATTTTACCAACCACAACCGGAGGAAGACTATATGGATACCCAGGTATGCTCTAAACTTAGATAATGTTGGTTGAATTGGTCCAAAGTTTCAAAAAAATGTGAATTTGTTAAGTAGATTTGGGCTTGTTCGGTTACCTTGTGTGAAGAACATGTAACCGAACTCATCCGAAAGTGTAGTTCGGTTACTTTTTCTAAACACGCAGTTACCGAACTCTCCAATAATGAAGGTTTTTTGAAGTTCGGTTAACGGACATGTTACTGGAACTTTGTAAATAAGATTATGTGTTATGTTCGGTTTGGTAGAAATGTAACCGAACTTTAGGGTCTATAAGTTCGGTTAGTTTGCAACCAATAACTAACCGAACTTATGTAAAATAAGACTGCACATTAGTGTACAAAGTTCGGTTGTTTCGCAAACTTCATACCAACCAATATCTAACCGAACTATACACAATTAGTTAAGAGTTCGGTTTGTCAAGTTTTTTTGCGAACAAACCGAACATAGTGGGACAAGTTCGGTTAAATTGAAACTCAACATAGTGGGCAAAATAGCACAGCTCGGTTACATTGGAATTTTTTTTTTTTTTTTGTAATATTGGTAAAGTTCGGTTAGAAAATAGTTTTAGCCTTCTTTGTGAACCAACCGAACATAGTGGGCAAAGTTCGGTTAAATCAAAAATCAACATAGTGGGAAAAATAACACAGTTCGGTTACATTTGATTGTTTTTTTTTTTTTGTAATATTGGTAAAGTTCGGTTAGAAAATAGTTTTAGCCTTCTTTGCGAACCAACCGAACTCAGAGTTCGGTTAAGAAAAAATTAATTCGTGATGACCGAAATGTTCTTCGTGTTCTTGGTTTTGAGAATGTTCGGTTAGCAAACTAGTTTTTTTTTAAACTATTCCTAACCGAACATGCCACTATGAATCGCCATTTAAACCATATTTTGATGAATCTTTGCTCAAAATTTCAATCAAAAACGAATTAGAAGTAATAGGTTTGTGGGAAAATACTTATGGATAGGTTTGTTTATAAAAGATTGATTAATCGACGATGAAAATTCAATGAATCGACCAGGCTAAAAATTTGATGATTTTGATTAGATTTGTATATGATCAGGGTTAGATGATCATAAATTGATGAAGAAGAGAAGAAGAAAAATTGTAGAATAGAGGAAGAAGAAGTTGTAGATTAGTTATAATTTTAATTAGGTAAAAGAGTAAATATGTTAATGATTTAAATTAAGTTATATATATATACTAGGGCTTAACCCGTGCCGTAACGGCACGGGAATGAAATGTGTTTAAATATTTAGGACGTTGATTAGGCCAAAAATGAGTAAGACACCTATCAATGACCAAAGGACAAACCGAAAATTGTAGACACGCTAGAAAAGTGAAGAAAAATCGAGTTTCATGAAAATAAAGATTTAAGACTTCACTAACACTGCTTTAATTCAAAGGTAACAAAGCTATCCACCAATTTCCAATCCTACCAAAATAACTTTAACGTTTATGCCGTACAAATTCCATTGTAGACATGAAACGAAAACAAACTGTTTACAACTGTTTTCTTTCACAGTTATATATTAAAAAAATCACCATGTACTCATCGATCGGCTTCCCAGGCTTGCTCAGGCTGATGCCATCATCTGCAATGTCGGAAATTGTGAGATTGGACCTGGCGTGCAATGTATAGGTCATCGAAACAACACCTCTGTCGAACACAGCTGAAACTCTCATTTCTATGCCTACACATTATTAAAAAAACTTTGCATACAAAAATTCAAGATAACAGAGATGATGAAGAAATGAACCCAACAACGTCATTTGTTATTCTTTCTATAAAAGATCGAGTTCGTCAAGTTATGGGTTAATTAAATTTTAACATTCTTTACCTTTTCCTGTTTTGCCAAAATTGATATTGTCATTTTCCGACAACCCGAATGTTGACAGAGCTACTTAATTTGCTACCCCAACTGAAATGCAGTAAAATGGTTATAAATAAAGTATTTTTTGTACTGTATTTTGAAGTACATTTACCTTAAGGCAACAAAACTCGAGCTTGGCAGAATTCTATCCGGCAGTCACCCCTACGTATCCATTGCAAGACATGTTTTCCCATAGCGACAATGAAATACATGCAGTGATTGAATTCGGCAGAATTCTCTTGCTCCCTTGGTCTTATCCCCTGCAACAGCCCATATGTTTCCATTATAGGACTTAGTTTCCCACAGCAACCACCCCTACATATCCATTACATAACATGGTTTCCATAGCGGCAATGAAATATATATGCAGTGATTGAATTCAGAAGAGTTCTCTCCCAATGTCATCTCCACGGCAACAACCCCTATATTTCCATTACTGGACGTGTTTTACCATATCCAATATGACATATATGCAGTGATCGAATCATACACTATTGTCTCATCATACTTTCCCATATCATTAGAGTTTAACTATTTAATAGGACGATAAATGAAACAGGTTGATGAATGAAGTATTCATATGAGCATAAACACCCGAAATCATCCTAATGGTTTTTAGTTAGTGTGAACCCACATTGGCACATGCATAACTCTACCAAGGTAACACGACACATTTGGAAAAGACAAATAACAAATGAACCACTTAAATTCCTAACTGATTGTATCAACAATCCAATGAACCCATACCTATTGTTGGTTAATCGAAATATTTCCACCTCCCACTGCCACCTACATAATCAATAAAATGCTAGGTTGTACTGAAGAATCTTGGAATTGTATAAATAAGCTATTAATGAGATCACATTGAATCAAATCCCTGAAAGAAAGAAAAAAACAAACACAAATATTAATTTAATCCATTATCCCTGATAGTGGTTGCTCTATACTTGAACCATGAAGTGTGCATACGACAATGCAATTAAAAAAACAAAATCTATGACATGCCAAAAAAAAGAAAAAAATGATAACATGTTGTGATGAAGTAGACCAATAGTCGCATATTTGGAAGATTTTTCTGGGGTAACATGTTGGATTCCTAAATTGGTTAGGACAGAATAGGGTTATGATTATAGGAGCAATCACACCAAATTAAGCATTTTTTTTTTTTAAAATAAACCACAAAAATTCTTATTATGAAGCAAGTTTCTGCGTGAATTACCTGTGGTGATGGAGGCCGAGAATGCCAGAGCTGCTGTTCTACATATCCAACAGAAGGTAGGCAGGGCGGGGAATTAATGGAGAATGTTTTGTCTTCACATTCAATAATTTAAACGTGCCATGGGAGGAAGTGGAAGAATAATTGAATGTGATCAGCTTTCCAGTTCATTCATCACTCTATATCCATTAGTCTTCATTCCATCCATGTGCCTTGTGCTAAAGTTCAACTAACAGTTAGAAGTATGAAAACAGAAATGATATATGTGAAAATTGGAGATTTTCTAATTTTCAACTGAAATTATCAAAATCCTAAACCTTTAGGAAACTCACACGAAACTTTACATGAATGAATAAGTGAAATGATTAAAAAATCAATTGAAACTCATACACAACGTTATAGCTATAATCTCCATGAAAACACATATATGATACAAAAATTAAACATGTGTATAGGATAGGTCATTTCCCGAACAATTTTTTTTTTAAATCATCCAAGGTCATTCCCCATATTCATAACAAAAGTAAAGACATCCAAATTCTAAATCAATCAAATTAATCTTACAATAATGTTAGCTTTAGGGTTTACCTTTTTCTCTTTATAAACTTCCTTAATTAAAGTTGAATAGTTCATCCATCTCGTATCTTGTCGGCTCATTTTATCTCTTTACTTCTTCCCATGACTTTCTCTCAAGCACAATCACTCCAAGTCGATGAGAAATGGCAGACAGAAAATCCCTGGCAAATGAGAATGAAGAGAGAGATGAGGAGAGCTTCAGAACTCAAAAAGACTTGCCAAGTTGCCATTACCATTTTGTTAGGATAATAGCAACCATCGATTTATCTATTGGGATGACACATCTATCGGGTTATTAACTAAACTGTGATAGATAACAAAAACCATTCTAACTAAAAGATTATATTGGTCCAGATTTGTTCTTGCATTAGATATCTAGAGAAAATTATAACCTAAAATATTGACCACCAGGCAAACCTCACATGAATTAGAGAAAATAAGAACTCTAAACTGATAAATCAAAAAAAAGTGGGTTATTACATTTACTATGAAGTCATTTTATGCAACTTATTCTTAGTTAATCCTGTTCAAAATAAAACGTTTGACCTCTCAGCAATTTCTACAAACATTTCATAGAGAAGTTTAGATTCAATCAAACGATTCATAAGATTCATCACCAAATTGAACCATTTGAGTTACAAAGAATTGGGATCCCAAATACACAATCATATAACTAACAAACCCTAAATGGAAGAAAAATTGCACATTAATAAATTTATTCATACCTGTTATTTAAACTCTCCTTGCAAAAAGAGTAAATAATTCTTCTGCAATCATTTTTCAAGTGGAATCCAAAATCATCTTTTCCAATTCTCTCTAAATAACATAAGACAATTTTTCTCCAATCATTTTTACATCGGACTATTTTGGATCGTTAGTACTAATCCTAATATCTGTCCACTTCAAGAAAGAGGGAGAACGAAGAGAGAGGAAGAGAACTGTTTTCTTCTACCCAGCCCTAATGGTCGATGAAACTTTGAATACTTCTTTCAGATTCCTTCAGCATGTGCAGTGGTTGATCTGAGAACTAAACCAAAACTCAAAATCATGGAGAACATCACCATGATTAACAAAATGAAACCTGGGTGTTCCATGTTTAATGATGAAAGGCAAGAAGTTGAAGAAATCCAATACCGAAGGAATTTGATAGTGAGAGGAGAGAACGATTGGGCGCCCACGGTTGCTCATTCCTCCCCTAAAAGCTAAGGCACACGTGCGGGTAATGGGTGTGGTCTCTACAACCACGACCGTAGATTTATCTTTGCCCAGAATAAATCCTGGCCACCACTCAGAAACAAACTGTGCTTTATATTGTAGATAGAGGTGGTGGTGGTTGGTGGTGGTGTTAGTCGGAGGTGGTAGTGGTGGGCGGCGGTGGGAGGAGGTGGTGGTTATATATATATAGGTGGTTATTAGGTTAATTTTAAATTAAATTAGGTTAAGGGTAGGTTAGTCATTTCTACACTTTAGGACACCCATTATAACTATAGGGAAGGTGGCCTAATAAGACCATGGTCCCCTTAAAAAAACGATGGTCCCAAAAAATGGTTCCATCGTAAGGACAGAGAACTGCATCACGGGGTAGATTCCAAGTCCATTCTGCAGATTTTGACTTACAATATTCAAGAACGGATTTTGACTCTTGATATGCTCACTATATATATATATATATATATATATATATATATATATATATATATATATATATATATATATATATATATATATATATATATATATATATATATATTTTTTCTTTTATATTTAAAGGGAAAATTTATTAGAGATCAAAAGAATTTACAAAATATTCAAAGTGTAAGGAAGAAAAGAAACAATGGAAAAAACAAAGATTTACCACGGGTTTCCTCCGTCCATCAATTTCATCATCGCCGTCATCATCATTATCACTACTCATCTGTTTCTCTCTGTGTTTTCATCCTCGTTCTCATTATCTTTTGACCGAATTATTCTTCGTTTTTCCGATCCTATTTTCTTACATTCACGAAAAAAAAAATCAAAAACAAAAATACTTATCAAGTGCCAAAACAACGAACTTGAAGGAAGGAGATTATAATACCAAATACTTGCATCAGACTATATATACTAGGTAATAGTGGTTAATTTGCTTATCTGCACTATTACACCTAGGACTGTCCTTATTGGTTAGTTTTCTCTCTTTCATAGTGTGACATCTGTTGTGTCTCTATTGGTTAGTCTCAGTATCTTTCGTTGAGCAATCGCTTTATATGCAGCACTCTTGTGCGCTTATCCAGAACTTTTCTAAATCAAATACATCTTCTACCTTGGTATCAGAGGTCAAAACTCGATCCAAGTTTTTCACCTACTCCATCAATGGAGATTTTTCCAACATAATTTCTCAGATCCATCTATTTTTCTTTTCTTTTTTTTATCATTGAATCACTTATCTTCTTTCAAAATTCTTTGTTCATTTTTCTTCGTTTACTTTCTGTGATTCAATCTACATTTGAAAAACCTTTTTTTTTCATCTTACAATGGTTACTTCAACCTCTTTTTCAAAACTTCCTTTAAATCAATTGATTGGTATTATTCAATTGAAACTTACTGAAGATAACTACCTCACCTGGCGATCTTTAATTTTAGCTTTATTCAACAAATTTCGAATTACTGGTTATTTGGATGGAACTACTGTTTGTCCTGTCAAATATACTTCAAGACCTAATGAAACCAACAACGTTGTAAATCCGGCCTACATCAACTGGCAGGATGAAGATTCAACTATTATACTTCTTCTTAATTCCACCTTTTCCGATTCAGTGGTTCCTTATCTGGTTGGAGCTACGTCGGCACAAGAACTTTGGCGCAATATTGATGCTCGGTTCTCTCAGGCTTCTGCTACACACATCATTCAATTGAGAACCAAACTTCAGTCACTTCGTCTTGGTAATGACTCTATCACAACTTATTTGAACTCAATTAGAAAAATCGTGACCGATTAGGCGCTTCAGTTCCGTTGTAATCGATAGTGAATGTGTTGTTACAACTGGGCTGGTCTAACCTCTGCATATGATTCGTTTGCAACTTCCATTCGCATTCGCAATCCCCCTGTCACCAGTGTTGAATTGCACAATTTGTTGTTAAGTGAAGAAATTGTACTAAATGCTAGATCTAAGTCTATTGCTGCTGAATCTGAAAATAAAGCTTTCTTCACTCCATATAGACCACCTTTTTCTGGTCACAACAACCGTTTTCCATCACCAATGCATAGAGGAGGTCATAGTCCTAATTATAGAGGCAAAAGACCATATTCTTCACAGCTTAGAGGTGGCTATACTTCTGGTAGCTATACATCTCATTTTCAGAGACCAACTGGTGCATTTCATTCAGCACCTCCTCCACCCACTTACTTTCAGAGACCTCCTGGTGCTTTCACTTCAGCATCCCCACCATCTACTATCTCTGGTGATACCATTCCATGTCAAATATGTCTTGGCAAAGATCATCAAGCAAATGAGTGCACAAATCGTCTGAACTTTGCTTATCAAGGGAGGCGACCACCACAGAACCTACATGCTATGTTAGTCGGGCTTTTTGCTAGTATTTTTGGAGAAAACCCATGGTTTCTTTGACAGGTGGTGCAAATCAACATATCTCACCAACTAATGCACCTTTTGAGGATTATACTTCTTATGATGGCTATGACTACATACAAAATGCAAGTGGTGAAGGTATGCCTATCTCCTCCATTGGTAACTCTGTTTTTAAAACTCCATCAGGGCAATTCTCCCTCCAGAATATCCTCCATGTTCCTAGTGCTTCCTCTAAGCAAATACATTCATAGATTCACCACAGGATAATCACTGCACTATAACCTTTTCATCTGTTGGTTATTGTGCGGGATCTTCTGATGGGAAGATTCTCGCTGCAGGCCCTCAGCTTAATGGATTTGTATCCAATTCATTTCTCCACTACTCTTAAAGACAATAAGGCCTTTCACATCAAGTCTGTCTCCTCAGATATCTGGCACAAGAGACTTGCACATTCTTCATTTCAAACACTTCAGAGAGTGTGTAATTCTTTAGATAATAAGTCTGTAATAAAACAACCTATATTTTGTGAGACTTGTCAATTGGGTAGATCCCATAAACAACCATTTACTCTTTCCTCTAGTATTACTACTAGACCCTTAGAACTCTTGCATATGGATCTTTGGGGTCCCTCTCCAGTTTTATCTAATAGTGGTTATTTATATTATGTCAACATTATAGATGATTTCACTAAATTCTGCTGGCTTTTTCCATTATATGCTAAGTCTGATTTTAAGTCTGTATTCTACTCTTTTAAAGCTCAAATTGAAAATCTTTTATCTCTAAATATTAGCACCATCAGGTCTGATGGGGGTGGGGAGTTTATCAATTCTGAACTTGCTAGTTTCACTGCTCTTCATGGCATTAAGCATGAGATTACATGTCCCCACAATTCTGAACAAAATGGAGTTGCAGAAGCCAAACATAGACATCTGCTAGATATTGGTAGAACTTTTCTAATTCAAGCACATCTTCCTGAGTCCTTTTGGGTTGATGCCTTTCTCACTGCCAATTTCATTATAAATAGATTACCTACAAAGTCTATTACTTTTCAATCTCCTTTTGAAAAACTATTTCACAAAAAGCCCAATTATGAAAATCTCAAGTGCTTTGGGTGCTCATGCTTTCCTTGGTTAAAACCATATACACCAAACAAACTAGCTCCAAGAAGCCTTCATTGTGTATTTCTTGGTTATAGTGACAAGCAAAAAGGTTTCAGATGTCTAGAACCAATTTCAGGGAGAGTTTATATTTCTAGACATGTAGTTTTCAATGAACATATCTTTCCTTATTCTACTCTTGTCACTAGTTCCACACCCACTTACTGCAATCTTACTCAAGACACTTTTAACTCTGAACACTCTCATGATATATCCACTGATTCCCCTTCCCTTCCCACCCTCAGTGCTCCTACAACTACTATCTCTGCACCTGCTTTACCTCCTCCTATTGTTAATGATCACAAAATGCTAACTAGGGGTAAATCAGGAATCTTCAAACCAAAAATGTTCTTAGCCACTAATCATCCTATCTCACCTGCCATTCTACACAAACACTTACCACTCACACCTACTTGCTTTACTCAAGCCAACAAAGACCCAAAATGGAGAAAATCATTGGTAACTGAACACACAGAGACTTAAAGATCTTTGGTACTTGGACACTAGAAGCTCCATCTCCCAACCGAGAATGTTGTTGGATGCAAATGGGTGTTCAGAGTGAAACAAAGAGCAGATGGTACTATTGAGAAGCTTAAATCCAGACTTGTGGCTAAGGGATTTCACCAACAAGAGGGTCTGGACTATAATGAGACATTTAGTCCTGTGGCAAAACCTACCACAATCAGATTACTTCTTGCATTAGCAGTTCACTTCAACTGGAAGATTACTCAGCTAGATGTCAGCAATGCTTTCTTGCATGGTGATCTTCATGAAGAGGTATTTATGCAACAACCACCTGGTTTTGTGGACAAGGACCATCCAGACTATGTTTGCAGGCTACACAAATCCATTTATGGCCTTAAACAGGCGCCTAGAGCCTGGTATGACAAACTACAAGCTGCACTATTAGCTCTTGGCTTCAAAGCATCATCTCAGATACTTCCATGTTTGTTCATATATCGGCAAGGTAATCTTTGTGATTCTCATTTATGTGGATGACATTCTTGTCACTGGGAGGCGTGCTCCAAGTTGTGCAACTCGATTACATCACTCAAAAGCAGGTTTCCCATCAAAGATTTGGGTGATTTACATTTTTTCTTGGGTCTTGAGGTACAAAGGAATCATTCAGTGTTTCTTAGCCAAACCAAGTATGCCATAGATCTTCTACATAAGTTCAACATGGTTGGTGCCAAGGTCCTTTCACACTGCTTCATCCACTCAAAAATTAAGTGCCCATGATGGTGATATTTTGGTTAACCCTACGAATATAGATCATTGGTTGGTGCTCTTCAATACCTAACATGGACTAGACCTGAATTGTGCTTTTGCAGTCAACCAAGTCTGTCAATATATGCATCAGCCAACCTCCACTCATATGATTGCAGCTAAAAGAATTCTAAGGTTTGTAAAGGGTACTTTGGACCATGGCTTATTCTTTACAAAGGGACTGCAGTACTACGGGATTTAGTGATGCTTTGATTGGTGGCTCTATTGATGTGAAGGTCTACTACAGTTGTCTTTTCTTTGGCAACAATCCCATCTCCTGGTCTTCAAAGAAACAAGCTACGGTTGCAAGATCTTCAAGAAGGTGAATACGTGGCACTAGCTCGAGTGCTGCAGAGGTGGTATGGATATGTCGGCTATTACGGGACTTACATATATTTCTTGCTGTACCTCCCAATTTATCCTGTGACAACATCAGCTCATTGTCATTAGCTGCCAATCCAGTCTTCCATAGTAAAATGAAGCACATGGCCTTAGACTTTCACTTTGTCAGAGAACTAGTGCAAGCCAAAACTTTGAAGGTATCTTACATTTCCACTATAGAGCAAATTGCAGATATCTTCACAAAGGGATTGCTTGGTCCTAGATTTGCTCTCTAAAGAACAAGCTGAATGTTCTGAGTATTCCTTCACATCTCAAACAGCTCAGCTTGAGGGGGGGTAATAGTAGGGCTGTCGATGGGTACCCATTACCCGGAACCGGAACCGGACCCGGTAGATTTGGGTCCGTTAGGGTCCTAAAGTTGGACCCATTAACAACTTAGGACCCGGCGGGTAATTACCCGATTAGACCCGAATATAAACGGGTCCAAACGGGTAATACCCGTTGGGTACCCACGGGTACCGGGTACCCGGTTATTTATTTTTTTACTCATGTTTTTAGCAAAATTACAAGTATTTTATTAGTTTTTGCTTTGATTTTTTTTCATTTTTCATTTTTTTCCTTACACTTAATCTTTATTTAGTACATTAATAGAGAAATAATAATAATTTTTTATAAAAATAATTTAGATCCAAACAAAAAGGAGAAAGATGTTAAGTTTTTGAGGTTTTTGTATAGTTTTCTTAATACCCAATAGGAACCAGGACCCCGATGGGTACTAGGGTATTTAAACGGTCCGATTCCAGGTCCATATATTTTGGAACCGGACCGGAACCGTTAGGAACCGGACCCGACCTTTAGAAGTAGGGTCCGGGTCCGGGTCTAGTGATACCCGGGAGGACCCGGACCCATTGACACCCCTAGGTAATAGTGGTTAATTTGCTTATCTGTACTATTACACCTAGGACTGTCCTTATTGGTTAGTTTTCTCTCTTTCATAGTGTGACATCTGTTGTGTCTCTATTGGTTAGTCCTGTATCTTTCTGTTGAGCAACTGCTTTATATGCAGGCACTCTTGTCTGCTTGTCTGTAACTTTTCTAAATCAAATACATCTTCTACCTCTAGGTACTTGCATCAAATGGCAAATGGAAGAGGAAGTCGTAGAATGAGGGAGAGTTTGTGGGTCCGTCCTTTTTTTTTTGAGTCTAACTCACATCATGGCTCAGAGTCTCAGACTCCAAGATCAAACTGAGAAAATATTTCAAGCTGAATGGAAATTTTTATCTCTCCAAGATCAAACTGAGAAAATGGAGATAAGGACGTAGGTCAGTGGAGTTTTGAGAATGTCTAGAGACTCCAAGGCCAGATGATACACCATTTGGAATTCTACGAGACATGCTGACAGACAATCAAGACTAAATCATGGCTTTGATTCATAAGTTTTGCATAGAAGAACGACTCAGCTGGAGATTAAATTGTTTTTTTATCTTTCTCATTCCGAAGAAAGTAAAATGCAGCAGACTTCGGCGCTTAACGCCAATTATCCTAGTCAGCATCACATTCAAGATCATACGAAAGGCCATCATAAATAGATTTTAAAAAGTCACCCTAACACTCATATCTAAGCATCAAGGGGCCTTTATACAAAAAAACACAAATACACGATAAAATTTCTTATAAATAAAACCATGGAAGAGCTTAGAGCATCAGCTGTTATGATATGATAAAGCTAAAAAAGTTGGATTAAATTTAGCTTTTAGCTTTAGATTTCAGAGATTCTCCATACTGATTGGAAAATCCTCAAATCCAGACGTGCAAAATATTTGAGTGCGACTCCAGACTTTAACAATAAGCTCGTCTATAGGAGAGACAAAATCATAATTTCAGTTTGAACAAAACAGACATTATAATTGCGCTTGTCCATGGCGGAAATAAAAAGTGCAACTGTGGACAGATGCAATTAGTAATCACAAATGTATGATTTATATACATTTGAGTCTAGATGGATAAGCTCATTTGGCCCATTCTAGAAATGGGCAATTTTCTGTTAAGTCTGCATACAAAGTTATTTCTGGAGAGATAGATTATATGAATAATAATATAGGCAGTAATCCGTTCTATAAGGCTTTATGGAGGCTCCCAATTCTTCCAAAAGTTGCTCTGTTTATTTGGAAGTGTCATGAAAATATCATCCCCGCTAAGTCTGTTTCTTGCTAGGTACAACAACACTCATGACTATCACTTGCAGCATGTGTAACTCGATCAAATAGAATCTCCCGAGCATATTATTTTTCATTGTTTGTTTGCTAGATCGGTGTGGTCTCTAACTCCCTTATGCGAGACTTAATTGAACAAGACAGTTCAAGTTCTATCAATATTCATGACTGGGCCATCAAATGGATCACATCGATAACACTACGAAAGACAAGGCTTGTCTTGTTTTTCACTATTGCATGGAGCATTTGGAAAGACAGATGTTTCCACATCTTCCAGGGGAGAATTCTTAATCATCATTCTACTGCTAGGCTAGCTCTCAAACTAGTCTTAGACACTGAAACTTATCTTAAGAATGATTCCCCTTTACATGTTCTTTGTCATGATCCTGAAGAAGAAAGAAATCTATCCTCTATCACCGCTTCTTTATCACTTGATTTGTATGATTCTCTTCTTGGTGATGCAACTTTTGACAAGGAAACTAATATGTCTGGAATTGGTTTAATTTTGACAGATACCTCAGGTAGGTTCATTGGATGCAAGCTCAAGGCTGGTTCAGTAAGGAATGCAGAAGAAGCTGAAAGTCTGGCTATTCTTGAGGCTGTACAATGGGCAAGGCAGGAAAGCTTGCAGCAAATTTGCTTTATTAGTGATGCTAAAGTAGTAATTGAGTCTCTCGAACTCTTATCCTAACCGATTATCTTTGGTATAATAAGACAGTCATAGATGACCGCAAAATCTTAGTTTCGATTTTCGGTTTGCACAATTTTCTTTTTAAAACGAAACCATATTATTCTCAGTCGACCAAGCGGCCTAAGTTTAGTAAGAGGTCTAGAACCTCGGGGAATGGTGGGAAATGTTCCAAGTTTCCTTAATTATTCAATGTAATTTCTTTCCCAGTAATAAAACTATTTTTTCTTAGCAAAAAAAAAAAAGAGTCTAGATGGATGTTTAAAGAGCATTCAGATAAACACCAATAATAAATTAGTCTGTGTTAGACGCTTTCGATAATAGCGTTTGGACGCAGACACACGTAATAACTGTGTGCGAATCTAGAAAGGCTTATAATGTCTATCTCGTTATATTTGGCGAAACCTTGACAACCAAATCTGGCTGTTATCTAAGACTAGTATGTAACCCGTGCTACGCACCGGGGCTGGTGGTAATTGTCGATTAGTGTGGCGGGGCTTCGCCCCGCGCCCGTTGCCCATATACATTTAATCATCTTCAAAAAAATCTTGATTAGCCCGAGTTTTTTTAATGGATATAAAAGTTTGATACCTAAAACTGTTATTTTAGTAATTAAAATGCTACATGTATAGTTTAAAATACGCACAACGAAAGTATGAATTCTAGATACGTCTATTATGTACACCTTTGACAATATCAACTAAAAGCATCAACTAAATCTTTTATATATTGCTATAGCTAAAATTTTATTTGAACTGGTAGCAAGCAGAAATGATTTTCAAACATCGTTGGTCCTGCTCACCATGAGAACAAAAAGTTAGTTTAAATAAGAAATTATACAAAGTATAATTGAGGCATAAATACCATCTAACAGATCAATAATTGTAATGAATTCCATTTAATTAAAAATTGTCACGATTTAATACTAAAATTGATTATCGTCCTTAAATAATTACAATGAAATTCATTTAATTAAAAATTGCCACGACTTAAACCTAAATTTGATTATCGTCCTAGAAGCCAAGATATAAAATTTATATTTTTATATTTATGTGTGTAATTCTTCTCAATGTGTGATAATTTCTTTCTGGTTGGATTAATCGGCACTGCTTATTTGCGTTCCTTGTTGTGCAATTAACATTTATGAGTGACTTTGTTCTCATTCGCAGAACTATATTGTTGCCTAAAAGAAAAGAAACATCAAAATCCCATATACTAACCAACAAAGGTAAACTGGTAATACAAAAATGCATGGAGCGCAAATGCACAAAACTTTCACTTTCTCATATTAACTGCCAAATGAGGGGCAAAGCTAAATAACAGTTTAAATAAATTAAAGTTTTGTTCATTGAAGTATAATAAGTTTACTTTCACACATAGATTTTGATATGATGTGGTGGTGGTGCTCAGAAACAACGCCAACGCACTTGAACCAAATAGCCAAAAAATGAAGAAAATCAAAACATCTGCATTTTCTGCATATATGCACGAAAAGATACACATAAGATATGTTCATAATATGTGAAAGAAAAGTTTAAAGAGATTAGAGACAATTGAGCAAGTTAAAAAAATAACTATCTTGTTGGAAGATGTTGCGCATAAATTTCCTTACTTCCCCAAAAAATAAATAAATATGCTAATCTGTTTTTGAATGAGGTAAATTATTTACACCTAATCCAAAATATTTGTTTTACCACACAATTTTTCAGTTTTCTTGTTCATTTTCTCATCAATCTTTCAGCCAAAAATATACTTCCAATTGTTCCATCTGTTGGACAAAAAAGAGCACATTCATTAGGCTAAATTAACATATTGGCCCAAAATTTGTCAACAATAAGATAAAAACATTTAGCATATACTCCATCAACTTCTTTGACCATTCAACACCATCAACATGTAATTTTTTCAAGCAAATAAGTTAATACTGTCAATTATTATAACCTTGTTGATGATGTGTAATCAATGAGTCAATTTGCTAAAAGATCATATATTAATGACGGGAAATATTTAAATATTTTTCATCTGAAACATCATGAGGCAAACCTAAAACATAGTCGAGAAATATTGATTCCCCTTCGAACTATGAATATCTTTCATAGTTCCAAAATTAACACCACACGTCCATGTCGAATCAGTAGGTATATCCCATTATTGGCTGATGTTTGTCAGTATTATTTTCAAGTCAACTGAGTTTACACTTTAGAAACTACACAAACTATGGATGAGTATAGATGAGATCAGTTTGGGGTTTAAACAGCTTAGCAACCAACAACAGATACCTAAGTACAAAGTACTTTAATATCATATATTTCTGCAATAATTTTTCCTTTGCTCCAAAAAAACATCATTACTCCACTCTATTACATCCCTAGTTACTTAGGCAGAATATCGTGGACCATATATAAAAATGATAAAGAGCTAATATAGCATCAATCCTAGTAAATTTGGGCGTCAATCCTGGTAAACTGGGGCTCAATCACCAACCTGTGTAATGACATGATCTGGGCCAAATGCAAACAAAACTAAATGAGCCTGTTGTGAAGGCACAATTGTTGGTTATGTTGAATGACTAATGTACAAAAAGAAAGATGATGGTTTTAGACGTCTTAGAGTTTCTATGTCATGAACCACGTATGTCTACATGCATTCCAAGAACAGAACTGATGGCAAAAAAATAAGAATGACTCAGATAACCAATGCTAAGTTGACAATACCTTTGCTTTTCAATGAAATGTGAAACCAGGTGCTTCCAAAATTTCATTGATCCAACAAACTTATTCTTGCTTGGCTCACTTTGTTCACCAAAGCCCCACATCGGCAAACCTTCTCTAGAGATAAACGATAATTATAACGTAACCTCAATTTATTAAGAACAAAATCTATTTTAAAAATCAATGCAAAAAAAAAAAAAAAAAAAAAAACTTTGTGCCTTCAGTGTTTTGTAAAAAGAAGGATATACATACCCTTTGAACTAACAATAGATGTCTGATGTACATTTTTTTTCCCGATCCGATAAATTACTCCCTTTATTTATCAACTTTGCTTTATAGACAAATACGTACAAACCCTATGGAATAGAAGTTTCAGTAGGATACCCAATTGTAGGTTCAAATTTTCTTGATCGTGTATTGTATTAGAAGAAATTCAAATTCACATGATGTCATCCGAGGCTCCTACAAATTTCAATGGGTCTTTCTGATTTACGATCAATGGGTCTTCATACTTTAACTGTATTTGATCTTCATAATTGTTATAATTTCCATCCTTAGTGAAGTCAAAATTCCTGAAATGGTTCACAATAAATGAATTGAGACCAACTGCATCTATACTAATTCACAAAGAGAACTGAAAACAATTCTTGAAACTTAAAAGCTTGACCCCCTAGTAGCGATTTTATGATGTAAAATGGAGTGAAGCTTACCAATTTTGATGCATTTTATGAAGTCTGATTAAGCCAAGCCAATGGAGTCAATAAGAAAATCGTATTGGCACAATATGATTGAAGTCGGAATTAAGAAAATTGTTTCCATGAATTTTGTAAGAAAATAAACTCAAGTGATATACTTTTTTGTTGTTCTGTTAGATCACTAAATATATTAGTAAGCACATTGTTATGTTAGATCACTAACTATATCAGTAAGCACAATTATCTATTAGATAATAACCATCCAATTTTATCTTGAAAAAATTATCAAAGAAATTATCAAGAACTCATATCATATCCCCAACACTCCTAAACCAAAAAAATTCTCATAACTACAATTTGAAAATAAAATAAAATGAAAATATACACCTGCGCATTTGAGCTAAAAAAAATACTATTCGACTTCTCTTGTTTGTCGATTTTCTCCACCATCGCACCTTACAAATTAGAACCAACCATTTACTCTTGATTGTTCAATAAAAGTGAGCTTACCAATTTTGATTATTGTTTCTACAAAAGTAAATTATAATCCCGCTCTTACATTAGATGATGCAGGTGAATCATAAAAACTGAGCACATCAACACTGCGTTTTCTCGTCTTTCATACAATCTGAGATTCCAGCCCCTATTCACCTAAAACTATCAAAAAATTTATCATACAAAACACCCAATTTACACAATAGTTGCATGCTACATAATATTCATCACCAGCAACCATGACAATAAGAAGTTCTAATTTAGATGCAACAAAACATAAAAACGGATAAATATCTCATGCTCAATCGAAAAAATTACCAGTAGTGGTTCCCGTCTTCTTTAATTATATTCTCAATCAAGTGAATGTTCCACAGTCCAGGAATCTATTCATTCGTCTTTCTTTACCTCTTCTAAGAAAAATTCCCATGATTTTCCTATAGGAAGCTAGTTATCAACTTATAAGAACCGTCCTCAATACGAATGAAAAAGCGGTTCGTATAAATGAATAACTGTCTGTCCAAATTGGATGGTACTGCAAGGAATCTATGAAAGGAGTTCTTTGATTTGATACGATAAAGCAGAAACTTCCTCACGAAATTAATTCCTTCATATGATCGAGGTAACCAAGTATCAATTGGGATAAAGACTATCCCATAAATCAGTATAAATCTGAATCAAAGAAACAAAAATTAATGACATACTTGTATCCTTTTAAGAGAAGCAAACAGAGTTGTACCACAATTACAAACTGCACTTGTCAGACAACCAAACCAACAAAATTCAAAATAATTTTTCATTCTATGGATTAATACTTGTAGAGAAAAATCACTAAATTAATAATAGTGGTGCTGCTAAAAGTTACCAAAGCATGGCACCAAATGACAGAGAGCTTTATAACTGGTATTATACCAATTCAGAGATTTTTTTTTTAAGGTTACACAGTACATAGATGTTTTCCAGTGAAAATCTTTCTTGTTAGGGTAAAAAGTATAGAGATAATAAGTAAGAAAATAGAATGAGTTATTCTGAAAACAATAAGAAATGTAATTCACCACTATTAAGAATCGGAGCACCAGGAAGAGAGTTCAAAACACACACCTTAACAAAATACTAAAGCAAAGTGAGATCAATCCCACTACATATTACCTTAAAAATTACTACCCAAGCATCATCAAGAATCTCATTTGGAAGCAAAACAGTTGAATCTACTCGCAACAGATTTTTTTTTTTTAACCAATACGTAGAACCACAGGTATATTTTGGAAGTGCTATTTAATGAGAATGCACTTTATATTTCAAGATTTCTTATACATTTCAGCTTAAATAGTCGCAGTATATACTCCAATAATTTAATCCAGGAGCATACAAACACAGTCATCAGATTAGACTATACTATTCCAAAATAATTTCCTGCTTTATGAATTTTTATATTAAATATTAAACATAATGATAGTATGAAGATAGGACACTAAACACCTTTTGGACATCTGGAATTGTTTTGCTCGAGCAAACTTGTTTTTTGGCAGCACTGGTGCAAGCCTAGAATCAACCAAGATCCAAGATAGAATATTTATCATGAGGTTCAATTTAAAGGAATTGCTAATCTAGCATATCTGTGTATGTTACTTTAGCATATACACGCACATTCTAAAGATGGAGATACCTCATTAATAGTGTTATCACCAAATCCCTTCCCCTATTCAATCATCTCTACGGCTCTGCCTATGTATGCTTTGTTTTATCATATCAAACTTCCCTGCTTTCAAAAACCTGTGATATTGAGCACAATTTAAAATGAATGAGCTAACTATTTTTCAGACATGCTGGTTATGCATACAACACTGGTGTAATTTCCAAGTCTACACTATGCAAGTCAATCGAGGAAAGAGATGTCAAATTACTTTACCCCACCTGGTGAGGCTGGATGGACCATGTATCTGTCAATTTCGACTGACAACCTCCAATCATTTCATTTTTATTATGAACCAAAAAATACTCTCATCGAAAATATTTCCAAAATTCATATCCTTGAATCTCTCCAGCACCATCATGATCATCAAATCATTCGAAACCCACGTGATAAAAAAATTGAGCAATAATTTTAGGGTTACAGTAGTTAGAAATCTTTCAACTTTTGAAGATTTTAATTTAATTCTTGACGAATTCTTTCCGTCAGAATTTTCAAGAGATAATGCTCAGCAAAAAATATCATATTCACAGATAACACTTCTCTAACAATTACTTCCCTTTTTCTTTGTTTTTTTCCCGGTTATATTCCTAGTATCAAGATACTTCTTCTCTTCCACTCTACTTATGAGAGACTTCTCAAAGAAGGTTATTCAATATTTTGTGCCAAAAGGGTTAACATGCCCGGTACAAAAGCTCTGTTCCCATTGCGTTCTAAGACTGTGGCATACCTCACCTTCCATCTATAATTTTGTATTTTTGTGCAAGGAAAATAGTCTCGAATCCGCTTAATTAACTTAAATATAATACGGAAGGGCCGTTCCACTCATTGCCAATTGGTTTTGAGTGGGATGCCCGCGGACTTTAACAATTTTTTACGACAAACGTCACCCTTCATCTATAATACTGTGTGTTTTTATAGTCACCGAAAACATAGGAGCTCAAATTAAACCTCAAAACAAAAATGCCACAAAATCATTTAGAGAGTTTGGTTGCTAAAGTGTGGTTTCTCCCAATTAATATATTTCATGTGTGAGTACATATTAGAATACTCAACTGTAATTTCTCCTATGCATCGCATGAGAGAGTTATAACATGATTGGATGACAGAGTTTTAAAAAAGAGAACATACTTTTGAAACTGGCGAACCATATATTTTATTGAGATCACTAACATGAACATAAAAATGCATCGAATTTACTGCGAACATAGTGTTGGTTATGATGCATGATTGGTAGTTTGGTATAATAATAATTAGACCAATGAAAATTTCTATTCATTCATATTCAGTCGGTAGGATATTGACTTTTCTTTATGTACGAATACTCGATGGTGATGGCAATTAATATAAGATATATAAGATGAACTGTACTACGTAAAATGGTAAATACCAACCTTTCTCGAATTTTAGTGACTTCAAATAGGCTTGGTGGAGGAAGTGATAGGGTGAATTTGCTAGCTTCCGTGACATAAGAAGTTATTTACAAAAGCTTCGTGGTGATGATAATGTTATAGAAAAATCATATAATAAATAATGACCACCTCACTCTTCTCAGAAAAAATCAAACACATCTGTACCAAGGAAAACTTACGATTAGATCAGCAAGATTAGGGAATGAAATTGACACCAATGTTAACCTACACCAAAGATCAAGCCAAGTAGTCTACCAGTATAAAACTGGAAAATTATACATGGTTCTTGGTCATGAGGTCTTGGTCACTCATTTCCCAAGTTCAGAAGGGAATAAATAAGTCGAAAATAGAGTTTTTCTTTTTCATTGTATAGGGAACCTTGCCATATTAGTTATACTTCTTTTTCATTGTATGGGGAACCTTGCCATATATTTGATCAATAATATTCTGTAACATCATCATTATATATAACAGTTATAACATAGTGCAGTTGAAATTCATGTAGACTGGAATGAATCGTTAGATTGTAAACAACCATCTTCTTCCTCTTACTAATTGATTCTTTTCTGCAAATTTATAAAGACATCGAGAATCTTTTTATCAGTTGCAATTTTTCTGTTTATTTATCACATCCGTATATTCTTCGGTAAGACATCGAGTATTATAACTAATAAAAATTGCAAACGTTGAAGAATATACGGATTTGATCAAAAAAGAACTTAGCGAACGGGGGTATTAGCAGTTTATAATCCCAAAACAACTGATCCCAACATGGTTAAAGAAATAATTTGAAGTTTCAAAAAAGAACCTTCAGAGCCCAGTGTTCACAAAATGCTTATGGTGTAATGATTTGAGAAAACCAGATAACAGATAAACATGATTCCGCAAGCGCCACTTAGGATAGACGTAGGTGGAGGAATAGGCAAGACGTAGGTGGAGGAATAGGCAAGATAAAATTGTAATTACAACAGTATACAAAAGATTCAACATTGCAGAGAAAAGCAACTCACTTTCTCCGAACATTTGCTGGGATTTGGAGGAAAAAAAATTAAAAGCTATACATGTTGAAAACAAAGAATAATATTATCAAAATCACCATAACAATTATATAGCTCCAAAGAAGTATATAAACTTTTTCAGCTGCAGCCAAAGATGTTAACTTTCTAACTCAAGGATCATTCACCTTATCTACCGACACACGCTAGCTTTTTCCTAGCGAAGACGCAAACGCCCATGACATTTATCCAATCTGTGAAAAGCTTTAAGATAGAGGACACCATCTATATGTATACTAATCATGGATCTGTAGTTAACCGCTTTTGTTTGATCAATTCTTACAATGCAAGCTTTTGCCTTGCAAAACACAAATGTAGTTATATGACATTTCTCCAATTCTTTGACCAATTGTATGCACCTGTCACTACGGGAAAAATAGCGATAACTACCCCGGAAAACAGTTGTCGTATAATATACGACGACGTTTATCTATAGGTTCACTACAACAAAACACACGTTTAGTGACAAAATTTTACGTGACCAATAAAATTTTGTCTACAAATCTAGTGTTTAGGGAGGAATATTTTTTGGTCACCATATATATTTTTTTCGCGACAAATGGTAAAGCTTGTCTTTAAAGTTGTCACAGAAATTTTTTGTGACCAAATATAGTGACCAATTATGTCTCCGTCTCTAAATTCTTTTTTTGTGACTAAATATTGAGACCAATCCTGTCTCTGTCTCTAAATATTTCTTTGTGACGAATTATTTCGGTCGCAGAATTGGTTTCTAGCGACAAAGGTAAAATACAGTCTCCAAATATCTTATTGCCAACAATTCGAAACTTTGGTCCCTGAATGTAATTTATGCTGACAAAACTAGTTTGCTGCCGAAATGGTTGCATGTCAAATGAGGATTTTGCCTTTAGAACTATTAGTATCCGAGCAAATTGTAGTCACAAAATGATTGATTTCTAATGACGAAAAAAAAATTGGTCCCTAGAATTATTATCGGTAATAACGTATAACTTTTGTCCTAATATCTATTTATGCCGACAAAAATGATGCTAAACCGAAGCAAATCTGAAATTTTGCCATTAAAACATTGTTAACGCGAAACATTGTAGTCTGCAAACCCAAATATCCGGTGATGATGCTAAACCGACACTTGTATTGGAATATGGATCCAATTTACAACTTCAACAACTTAAAATCACCCCAAGTTCAAAATATAAAAACTTAACACTCAAGATAATGCTCGACCACTATTGACATTCTACATTCTGGACTAAAAAGTGTCAACGAAAAAAAAAAATCAACAGATGGTCTATACATCTACAAAATAATCACCACATAGCATAAAGAGTAGGTTTGTTAACTTCCTCTAAAACCGAATTGCATGAACCCGACATGGATATTTGATCGTCTCCCGCTTCTACTTGCAGGTGGTCTTTCACCCATTGCGAAAAGGAGTTGCTTGATACCCAATCGGCACCACCTTTCTTGACATTGACACCGCAAATAAGTCAAAAATTTCGGAGGAGTTGCTTGATACTATATTAAGATGCAACTTCCTAGTCCCACCGATCATTATAAGCCTGTTGCGATTCTAGAGAAATACGAAGAACAAAACAGTGGTCACAAGAATTACCTAAAAGGACACCCAGAGGTCATGCTTGTATGGCTCAAACTTGGAATGCAGGTACACGTACACAATTATGAAGTGTTGTAACGAAGTAGCAAGTTGAGCAGTGCCTCCTGCATTTCAATGTCATGTCTTAATTAGACTCAAATCCAAAGCACTTAGCATAACATAAAGAGCGTCTAATTTACTTGGGCCTCCTGCATTCAATGTTATGTGCCTCCTGCATTTCAAGAGGTCTCTTATAAGAAAATACAAAAGTAAGATTGCAATTCCAATAAAAATGAGATAAATAATTCATATGTACTTCAATTGTGCTAACAATGACTCACCCTCCGATTTCAAGCAAGCTCATCTCATAGCAAGAAGAGTAAAAGTGACACATTCTCGAATCTCGATGCTAGAACATCAATGGTTTTTCGGTTCATATTCCTTAAGCGAGCACTACCTGCCTTTCCCACAAGCTTTAGCCTAAAGACATTAAACACAAAAGCAAATCAACCAATAGAACATTAAGCCTAGAGTAAAATATATAAAATTTCTGGAACCTAAAACTTATAGTTGGTAAGCGTCACCTCGGGGTATTTCTTTTGCTCAATCAGAAATAAATCATAACAAGCAGGTATGCGTAAATTTCAAGTTCTGGAGAGTGTTTAAAAGGGTTGTGCGTTGCAGATGTTGCAAAGATTAACTTCCATGACATGGTCATCTTCTCAGTAACCAAATAAGAAAGCATTTAAAATCAATGTGATATGCCTCATGGATGTCAACGGTAGCAAAAGATACACAGTAAAGATACATACCATACGAAATTAAATCATTAAACAAGAGTCTCCAATATAACATACTCATGTATTTCCTTGGGTATATGCTTCACCCCACAACAAAAGGAAACGTTTAATAACCACATCTCAAAACCTTAAAGTCATTAAGTAAACATAATTTTCCATCATGAACCTAAACTCTCCACTATGCTGCTAAAACTTGAGAAACTATGGTCAATTTTATCACCACCATCCTGGCTGAATTATAGACCCATAGTCGTGCCAGCATTTGATAATTGATCAAGGTAGGTACAAACCTCAGGAGTGAGGGAGGTTGATAGTGTGAATGTTGCAGACTCAGGCTTATGTTATGAGGAAAATGCTATACTAACACGTTGATGTTGAGAAGTCATCATTCACCAGCCACATATTGGTGTACGGACAGAGTCTACAGACAGTCGTCAGCCAATTGCGGCACCATTCTAAATCTTAATGACTCCCAAGGTCTCTAGACAGAGTCACCAGGATAAACATAAATAGAGATCGGTACTAAGTTCTTTATATTGTTTTAGGCTAGGCATAATTGTGCAGAAAAAACTTATAATCAATCAAAACCAACACATAGGTCGACAACATCATCCCAAACAAAATTCTTTCATGAACCTCCCACATGTTTTTGATGTATTATTAGATGATCAAATGAGAATATCCGTCAAAAACACCAAGCTTTTGTAATAAAAAATCATTACTAAAACGATTAAGAAAAAAACCAATCCAAGTTTGATAATTTGGGGATAGAATGCAAGTATTGATTTTTAACATCAGAACATTTAAAGACATGGCACGATAAAGTGTTACCTGTAAGTTATCACCAAGCTCAATTTCATTAGAATCACTTGCTATCAATGCTGCTTCATAGACCCGTAAGATTTAGCAGCATCCCGTAAGCTTTATGGATAGTTATATAATCATTTTCAATCTGCAATCAAAAAAGAGAACTTACTTAGAAGAATTTGAGGGAGAGGGGAAGAGACTGTGTATCAGGAACATAAGGAAACAATGAAATGGGTTTTATACATCATTCGCCCACTTTAAAGTTCAATCAATCAAAATATTTTCAGAAAGTAATCGGCCTTTCTTTGATCCCATCGAAGAGGAACCATCAACAACCATACTCCTCCGTTCAAAAAAAAAAAATTAGGAAGATTTTAAGTCACAAAATTTAACAATTCAAACAATGTACATAGTCTTCATAAAGACATATAGATGTAACAGTATAAACTATCAACAACCATACTTCAATCAAAATATAAAAAAAATTTAGAGACAACAAGAATCCTATGATTCTATCTCAATCAAAAAAATCTCAAAATATTAAACACGCAGAGAAAAAAAACAAAAAAGATGTAGTATTCATACACATAAAAAAATTGAACTATGGAAAGAATACCTAATTTCTATGAACCGGATTGTTTAAGTTTTAATTGAAATATGAAAGGGTTGAGGTGATGACATAGGGTTTATATAGCCTCTCGGATTTTGGATGTATTTTGAATGCCAAAACAAATTAGCGAAAAATCCCGCCCTTAAAAAACAATCTTTTCCGATTTTATTTCAAAATTAGTTGCTTGATTTAGGAGAGAATCTTCGTCTAAATCTAATTTGGAGGGAGTTTGTAAACAAGAAAAGAAAATAAGCCGGAAAAGGAAAAAACATTGCTCAATTTTAGATGGATTTTTTTTTTTGCTGTGCGATCTACATGGATTTTTTTTTTGAACTTTCCTTAATCTTTAGGTCGAGGAAGATAAGTATGAATTCCTAAATTGGGGGAGTAACAAGAGAGGATCGTAAGCCTTTCCATCACGTGTTTTTCGAGAATGGAGATGGTACAACACGTGTCAACTATCTACATCATAGTTTCTGGAAAACAAAAGAAAGTGCAAGTGATATGCACTTATCCTCGAGTGATGCTACAGCTACCGCCGCACCTCACCGTGAAAAGCACCGCGTCTCATAGCCCTTAAAACCCGTTAGAGCTTGCAGGGGAGGGTTATGGGTCGCACTGTGGGTCCCACATTTTTTTTTGTGAGGTGCGGTTGGTTTCACGGGATTTAGGCGGCGGTAGATGTAGAATTATCGCTTATCCTCCGCCTCAACTAAAATGTCAATTTCCTTTCCTTTTTTTTTTTTTGTTTTTATTTATGGTTTAAAAATTTCGGTTTAAAATTTTTCAAAAGAAGAGTGAATATTCCTATGCTATATTATTTAAGAGACTTGTATAATTGGGGCTGTTCAAATTGAACATGGAGTGCTGCATAGGATTGAAATGTTCTATGGCTAGGGGACTTAATACAATAAACTATCTAATACCTATTCATTAAGAAAAAAGAAATAAAAATCTTCAGTCGATTTTCAATAAAAGAATAGCTTCGGGACATAAAAATTATTCGTTTAACCAGATTATTTATTTGTATACCGATAAATGATGAATACATGTTCATTTAAAGTTTTTTCTTTTTCATCTAATTAACTCGATGTAATTTGAAATTTACGTTATAGAATTGTGATAGCCGTTAAACACTTTGTGAACTATATATCAATTATGACGGACTACGCGAAGATTATTTTGGTTTAGCCGTTTAGATGAAGATATCAAAAACCAAGTGTATGGCACGACCCATTTAATTTTATTGCGGGCTCTTTTCTAGACCTACCCATTTAAAGGGGAAAAAATGCCATTAACGATTTCATTTTTTTTTTCAAGCATAACAAATTTTCACCCTCTAGACATTTTTGGGTTACTAGTAATAAATTTTGAACCACAATACATAGTGACATATTTTAAGTAACTTCGATGCTTCTTTTATAAATGAGCATTCATATCCTAAAGAAAATAATAAATAAAAAACTCTCCTAATTAAAGAGAGCATAAGCATCATAGTTAAAGACATCTATTAACCATCAATCGGGTCAAGTACAGTAGTTATTGTGTTTGTTATTTTAGTGAGCTTATTATCCTCTTCGATGTTATTCTTTTCATTGATTTTCTCATCTTTGTGTCGTAAAAAGGTATTTTAGCGATCTTATTTTAGAAAAATCCATGAGCAAACTTTAAATCCGAAAAGTAACTCGAGTTAAGTTAAAAAGTTGATGATGTCACATCTCACTAATCTAACACTGGTACACATGCTAGTTAAATATTTCACTGCAGCCGCGATAAAAAAAAAAAAATCCCGGTTTAGAGAGCTTCATGCCTCCTCTCGATAAAAGAGTGTTTTTTGAAGCATGTTCTTGTTCCCTGATGCCGAAAGGGTCTGAGAATGTTCTAGTTATGGCGAAAACTTAAAGTCGTTCCACCAGATTGGATTCAACAGAAAGTTGAGAGTTTGTGGGTGAAAATCATGATGTACATGGTTTTTACGGCTTATTGTTCATACTTTCCAATCTCAACTCTTATTCCAAGAAAGTCCTCATCGGTGTTGAAGTATCTTGGCGGTTTTAATGAAGTTTATGCGTTTGGACTTCGAATCGGAGTTGATGAGTTACATAAGTAATAACTAATTAGGCTAGGATGAAGATACTATAAAAAATATTAAATAAATATAAAAATAAATAAAAATAAGCTATTTGATACGCACTTTTGTAGGTTTGAACATATGGATAAGTAAATTTTGGATATGGATACCTTCGTGTCTTCATTTTGTTGTGTTGTTTAGTTCATCCGGAAGCATAGATGTTTAATTTTTTTTGACGCTGCACAATTTAGACTAGATCATTTCATTTTATTTGTGAAACAGTCTATATCTGAATGTGAATGTGTTATACCTACTCAAAATGATAATAGTGATAATAATATTTCATTTTGGAAACCTCTAATTGCTCTGGCTAAAAATCAACTTTGATGCTTCTTCTATAAAACATTCCATTTTGGCAACCTCGTATTTATCTTTCCGAATTCATACTTCCGAAACGAATTATACACATATAGAGGTCGGAATACCGCCGAATCACGAACAATTGACCGAATAGTTGACGGATGCTTCTTCTATAAAACATTCCATTTTGACAACCTCGTATTTATCTTTCCGAATTCATACTTCTGAAACTAATTATACATATATATAAGTCCTGCAGGATTACCGCCGAATCACAAACGGTTGACCGAATATTTGACGGAATTTGGGGTTTAATGTTTGCCGCCTCACCGTGTAATACTCGAACATTTTTCGTCCCGACTATTCGGCTTACATCCAACAAGTAGTGAGCACGTGCGATGCACGTCTGCAACATTAATTTTTCATTCTATTAATGAAATGTGGTACCTTCATTTTACTTTTTAATTTAGCCTAATATTAGGTAAAAATGGAAAGAAATTTTTTTTTTAAAATATCACTTTTAATGAAACGGAGGTAATCTTTCGTATCGAAACTAAAATCTATAGACTTTTCTAAGTAATTTTATAGTATATCAAGTGAAGTATTTGAGCCTTATATATGCAACATATAAAAAGTACATAAACTCTTTCAATTTTTACCTTTAAATTATAACTATCTTTTCGGAGAACTATAAATATATTAAAAAGTAAAAATTTGATATGGTGGTTTATACTCGTTGCGTAGGTGATTGAAAGAGCTTTCCAAATATATAAATCCGACGTACCATTTAGAAGATACAAAGTTTTAAAATATTTATCTTTATTTTTATAAAAATGGCATTTTTATAAATATCAGAATCCGTATGACGACATCTTTGACTGAGATCGGCTGTCGATAACTTCTATGAAAACCATTTTCTTCCTCTCATTTCAACTTTTCCTCTCTCTCGTCTGGTATCTCTTCATCACTGGTAACAAAAAAAAAAAAAAAAAAAAAAAAAAAAAAAAATTCTAGTAGAGCAACACCAATAGCAAATCCTACAACTATAGTCTCCTTCATCAGATGCTTAACGTGTTCAAGTTTCTTAATCAATGGTGAATTTTCTACAAATCTCGTCAGATCTCAGTTTTTACTCTGTATTGAACTCTAATTAGGGTTTTGATTTGTACCTTTTGTCTCATCTTCTGTAGATTTCTTCCTTAGGGATTTGATTTCTAATTAGGGTTTTGATTTCTAATTAGGATGACGATTTCTAATAAGGGTTTTGATTTCATCCTCATGGTTAGGTTTTCAGAGTACAGGAATTCATCACTGCAATTCGATGCGTTTGTTCATCTTTTCACTTTGTTTTACTGATTTTGTGTATTTTGTTTTTTAATTCAGGCACCAAAGAAGGAGAAAGCTCCTCGACCTCTTCAAAGTCAGCTAAATCTGGTGGTGGGTTTCATTCATATAACTGTGAAGAGGCATATACTGACTGGAGGACCATAAAAGGCTTCCTTTCACTGTTCCCAGTCAAATACTATTTGCACTCTAAGGTTTGTTCTGCTTTTACCTAATCATGTTACTCATTTGTGGAAATTGGTTTATTATGTCTAAAATTTATGCTTCACTAGTGAAACCGCAACGCTGCTTGAACCAATTATTGGTATTCCAAAACTGATGCACACCGACACTCCATAGCATCCATAGCAGGATGCAAATTAGCAAGGTGTTCAATAATTGTATTTGTATGGCAAGATGCCAAGATATATACCAAGTTACCAACACTTAAATCTTTGCTTGAACTATGGGTCCTAATTTAGACGTTGCTTAGATTACAGACCCCTAATAAAACAAATTATTTCTGATGAGATTAATTGTATGAGTGTACTAAACAGAGCAGAAACAGTAATATAAACCAACCCTATTTGTATGGCTTGATGGTAAGACAAATTATGCATTTATCTTCAACACTAACTCATCCTACATGTGACACATGTCTGTCTCCATCTCTCTCTCCTTTCTCTAACACTTCTAGCTCACAGGAGTGTTAGAGAAATGTTTAGAGAGAATACGTGAACATGGATAAAGATGTACAGCATAGTTGGTTTTTACTTATCATCACTTGATTTTCACTTCCTACTAATTTAAGTTGTGGCAAAAACTTGTTTCATTTGCTTATTACTTGTTAAATCTATCTCCAGACAAACTACATCTACATGGATAACATATGGACCTTACTTTCTTATTATTATCAATTATTTGGATTTCATGCCCATCTGCATTTTACTTCCAATTCTGGACCACTGCAATCCATAGGCATTTCAATGCTTTTTCGGTAAGCTTGTCCCTTGCAGTCTCCTTAACCACGGTACTGGTCTTCTTGTATATTCATAGACAAACTTTATATTTCAATTCAGGCAGATGAAATTGCGTTAGCTTATGAGGAATGGTGTTTGGTGTATTCCTGTGTAAGTGAGAAGTTTTTGACTCTCTTATATTGCCTGCATTTTGTGGTGGGGTTGATGTTATGATCTTGAGTGGCACCCTGAAGAATAGTACTCATTCTGTTGCTGGGGCTGCTGAGAGAATAAGAGACAAGGGGAGATATTAAATTGGGACTCTAAAGACTGGAAGTCCTACATTCATCCAAGTATAAGTAGTAATTTGTGGAAATTGCAGTGTGGAGCTTATTGTCTAATTATTAGCTTGATTTTTATCTAAATATAAATATTAGCTTGATTTTTGTCTAATAATTTTTTTTTTCCTAATTTCATCAACCTGTAAACTTACATTATGTAATTATTGTATAGGATAAGATGACTCAGTTCCAACAACAAAGCATCATTGAAGGAGAGCAAAGATATATTATGCCTTATGGAATCTCGAAGATGCGAGCAGGCAATGCATTATTCCGAAAAGAGAGATTGATTCAAACGTTTGACCAAATGGACCTGACTGAATAGCTTTGAAGATAATTTGGGATGACTACTTGAGCGGCACTTCTTTAATATCTGTGAAGACGTGCATATTAAACAATAGTCATGATGACAGTCGAGATGGTACAAGCATAGCAGGTAGCAGTAGCAGTAATTACCTCTATATGGAATATGTAAATAGTGTTTCCTGTTTTCAGTGTTTAGAATAATAGGTCAAGATATTTCATTTCTAAATGAATTTCAATTTCTGGTAGTTATATTTTCTTAGGTTGTTTGCCATAGTAATGGTAATACATTTGATTGAATAGAACTTAAATCTTTTGTTCTCAGTATTATGATTTTATTGAATGAATTTTTGTTATTATTTTCCTTTGCCATTAAAGCTTGTAGTGAGGAATAATTTTGTCTTTGAAATTTGTTTTCTAAGGCAAAATTAAGAGGGAAGTATTTGTCTTCGAAAAAACCATTTCGAGGCAAAATGAGGTGTCCGTTATAGAATATTTAGGGACAAAATATGTTGCTTTTTGCGGATGAAAAAAATTGTCTTTGAAAATCTTTTTTAAAGGCAAAATGAATTGTCTTTGATAAAAAATTTAGTGACAAAAATAAATCTTTTGGAAAAGAGGAAGTTTGTCTTTGAAAATTCTTTCTAAGGCAATAAATTTGGTCACTAATAAAATATTTAGAGGCGAACAAATTGGTCTTCAAAATTTGGTATTCCAAGGCTATTGATTTTGTCTCTGATTAAATTAATTAGAGACAAAACAAATTCGTTTCAGATAATTACTATTAAAGACAATGTAACTTGACACAAAACTTTCGCTTTTGAGACAATTTTTTTGGTCTTAAATAGTTATTATTAAAGACAAATTAAATTGACACAAAATTTTCGTTTTTGAGAAAATTTTATTGGTCTTAAATAATTATCATTAAAGACAAATTAGTTTGTCATGAAATTTACATTTTTGCGACAAAAATCTTGCTCCTAAAAAAATGCATTTTGGTGTCGAATTTTTTCCTCACTAAAATAACTTTCACAAACAATGTTATTTCGTTGGTGAAAGAGGCTTTTGTTGACAATAAATTTTTAGTTGTTAATTAATATTTCTCGTGGCCGTTCGTAATTTTGTCGCGATATACTTTCCCAGACGGGGTATTTGAGACAACTCCGTGACCAAAAAAAAATCTATCTCAGAAAATATTTCGAGACAAAAAAGGGGATTTCCCGACAAATTTTTTTTACACTAAACACCCATTTTCTTGTAGTGGTTGCACAAGGGGTGGGGGGGGGGGGGTGGGTTTGTAGAAGGTCCTCAATTCTTTGCAACTCTTCAATAATAGTCATAAACACGGTTGTCGTTCCATTTTGTATCACGTTTGGCTCAGTTGTCAATGTCTTTCGAAATTTCTTCTTTATGCCTAACACAACTCTTACTTTGGTTGTGAAAATATCTCCTACACTACACTTGTTGGGATTGTAGAAAACTAGTTTACAACTATGGTTAGAGTTGTATGTGAATTATTTGACAACTATGCTTATAGTTGTATGTCATTTCTTTGATAACTTTTGTTTGAGTTGTAAGTCATCACTACATGAAAAATATGTATTTTTCACAACCTTTGTTTAGTGTAGTCATAATCTCTAACACAACATCCTTAAAGGTTGTAATATTTGAAGTAACAAATTCTGTTTTTAGTAGATGAATGTGTAACTACAACATTTGTTACGAGTTGTACATAAAATTATTTTGAAAAAAAAAATTTGAGCTGAAACCGAATTGCCGAAATGACCATTTATTTAAATTATAATGAAACGAAACCTGTATTCATAAATCCAAATGACCATTTATTTAAAAATCAATATTCATTGTACAATTCATAACTCAATTCATCAATTAGCACTTAACTTCAAAAAAAAAAAAATCCAAGTCTACAAGTCCTAGCTAATAGGTTCTAATGTGTCTTAGATACAAGTGTAAAGCAAACCATCAAATCCTGAATCTCCACAAGTTGTAGTCTGCTTTTTGCCCAGATTGGATAGATGCCAGTTGGAGGTTACTTGGTAATTAACACCTGTGGAATTGCCAAGAGATTAAAACAAGTTAATTTTCACGAGAAACTTAAAGAGATGAGATTGATACTATGAACTTAACAAACTGCAGAGAGAAAAAAAATGAACCAGAATAACTGTTTGCTAGGTGATTCCATGTGTATCAACACTAATAATTACAGAAGTAAAATCATGCAAGAATAACTCACCCAAGCGGTTCTCATTGATGATTGCCAGGTCCTTGTGCAGCCTGAGAGTTTCCCTGTTGCTGTTGATGTATCTGAAGAACAAGGTTGGCAGCAAATTGCGACGTTGATTGATATCTTTGGTTCTTATCAGCATCACCATCCACTGAACCCGGACCAGCACTTGAGAGAGCTAATTGTAGTTGTTGCACCTAATAGTTAAAAAAATTCAATTACTATCTAAAAATAAATTTTAGTTAGACACTGGAGTGAACAAAGTACCCCGAAGCTTACAACAAGAGTTCTAAAATACAAACCTGATGAAACCCTTCTTCTAGCAACTTGTTCAAACTTGAAATCTCCGTTACCATTCCACCACAAATTCCCACCAACAAATCACCTGACCACAAATAAGAATACCAGCCAGCCGCTATCAACTAATACAACCATATTACCATCTAATAATCAGCACCTGAACCCTGAGCAACATCAGAAACCAGCTCCACGCACAAACTGCAGCAGCAATCCAATTTAAGGTTCAGCTTTTTGAGAAATAGTGTCCAAACCAAAATGAAGTCACAACACTAGCCCCAAAATGAAGTCACACAAACATAACCTACACAAGATCCAGATATCAGATCTTATTACCTGTAAATTCATAGAGAGACAAACAAACAAAACCAATTAGTTCGCTTTACTTGAACACGCTATATCTTTCATTGCTCTGTCAGAGAGAGTTACAATGATTATATATTCGATAACAACATAATAGTGAGCTGCCTACATAAAGAATATGAGCCTTAAGTGCAACTAATACCTAAGATGAATCAATACTGTCTCGATGGTACCGGCATATTTTCCCAACAGCTGAAACAGCATTGTCATACGCCATAATATTGTCCGTAGATAGCGCATTTGGATTCCTGATCACAACATTTAGCCTGGAAAGGTCCTCTGAAATGAAAATTATGAATACAAGTTAGTATGATTTTATTTATCTTTATACCAACAATTATTATTGTTCATATCAAGAACCCACAACCAATAGTTCATAGTTTGCGCAGTAAAAGTAAGTTACCTCCTACTAGAGGTTTGAACGCTGCTCCACCAATCTCTGCGCAAACACCAACTCCATATACAACACCCTGAAAATATTATTTCATATTATATGAGATCCATATATAAAGAAGAGATAGAAACTGCAACATGACTCAGTAAAGAAGGAACCTGACGAACATCTGAAATCTCATCATTGCAAGCCTCCAATAGGAACGGAAGATAAGTATCATAATATCTGTTTCATCATTGAACCTTATCATATGGTGCTCACTTGAGAGCATCTTCGTGACACTGCTCCACAACATCATCAAAATGCAGATAGCAACCCTTCTCTCTTCAATCACCAGCTCAAGCTCAGCTTACAAGCCTAGCCTGCAATTATCGCAAGATCTCAGTAGCAACATCTGTCCCCTTGCAATCTCCATCAAGCTCACTGCAACGCACATGCAGTTTCATTGCAACCAAACAACATCAACTTTAGCCAAATTCATTCTTCAGCACCGCCAGAACCTACCTGTAAACCAACTTTTCAAGGCCATCAGCTGCTCAAACCACCTGCAACTTGGATTCAACTCAATCATTTCTTCCATGTAGCTGTGTGTATTTCATTTATCGCATCTTCTCAGATTCAGAACCTGACAACCACAAACCCATGTCAATTAATATCTCAAACCCTTATGTAAGGACTCAATTCAATCAAACCCGTACATAAAATCTCATGTAATAAGAATTCAAATAAACCCCATCTCTTAATAAGAATTGACATGTTGAATCAAGAACTAAACATGTTCAATCGAATCACAACACCAAAACTAAACCTGTTATTCAATCGTTCAAATACTAAATCAAAACACCAATCAAACATCTATATTATGAAAAACCCAATTATAAAACCTAGGGATTCATTTTCATGAAAACCCCCAAAAAAATTGAAACAAAATCGAACCATTACAAAATCAATTTGCAACTCTACAACAAATTTAAAAACCAATGAGACTACATATTCAGATAAAGCAAATACGCAAGATACTGTTATAAATGTGAATGAATTGTACTTACATTAACAAAACAATCATGGAAATGGAAACTAAGAAGCGATGCAGCCATTCTGGATCGTTCATCACGACTTCCTCTACCTTTGAATACATGATTCGTTCAACATTAGGCATTGATTTGGAGAGAAGAAGCACCACCATTATCGAGATGAAACAAGCTTGGGTGAAAGAAAATGCGAAGAACACCCAAGTCTCCTTCTCTGAATTCGAATCAGATGGAAGGTTTCGGAAAATATTCCATTCAATTTCGAAATCAATCCCTATATCTACTGCAAAACCTACTCGTTCACAGCCATGATACAATCAGTCCCATTTCAATTCAATCGACTATCTTCACTGCAGCAAATTCATCTCCAATTCTCGATCTAACCGTCAATCCAACCCTAGTTCTGACATACAACAACACCATCATCTTCTCTGAGATCTTCACAATGAAACCCTAACCGCTTCTCGATCTAATTCATATACGTCAGTAGAAGAACCCAATTCTTGTTCATCGGAATTCATCAAACCCTTTTAATCATCACAGATCCAACCTCAAGCTTGCCATATCCTCGATCCAGATTCAATGGCAGCAGCCCCTGCTTGATCTTCTTTATGTTCTTTGATTTCCTGTCTCGGCAATAATAACAACAACTAATGTTTTTAACTCTCAATTTCAAGTGAGCTCAAGAACACAAAACATTAATGGCAGAAACCTCTTATTCATCTTCTTCATCCAGATTTAGACAATATATACCCTGTCATCATTAGGGTTAAACGAACTTTACTTGATTTTGAAAATCTATTAAAAGAAAGGGGTAAAGGATTCTATCTCCATTGATATTGTTTTTGTATGTTGTCGATTTTCTACTAATTGATTTTGTTTTCTGGGTTTGCTGATTAGGGTCGAAGAGTGATGGGGGAAGAAAGGGAGAAACGGATAAGAATTAACCGAATGGTTGAGAAGGGATCGGTGATACAACCAAATGCTTCAAACAAAAAAAAAAAATGAATCCGAGTGTAAATGATCGACGGACCACGTTTTGTTTAATCCACTCATACGGATTAAGAAGGATCTTAACGGTTGAGATTGTATTTGGGACGCTCATACGGATTGAGAAGCATGTGTGTTTCTTTTTGTGTTAATACGAACTCATGTTTTCGGTTTAATTATCAACCTTTGACATGAAAAAAATCTAAAAAAAGCTTAATAAATTTAGGACATTATTATCGACATTACGATATAAAAAAATCCAAAAAATGTATAAGAATGAATCGGGAAAATGAAAAATGAATTCGATAATTGGTTGTGCTTCTTTGTGCTTTCTCTTTGTGTTTTCGTACTTTCTCTTTGTGCTTCCGGTTTGAATTGCGACTAGTTGCATAGGTCATGAAGTAATTTTGACAAGTCATACAGGTCATGAAGTAGCTTTAGTTCACACTGGTAAACTCATGTTATAAAATTACTAGAGATGGACCACGAAATTCAGGATGGTTCTGACTTCAAACTTAGTTGGATACATCATCAAAATCGATAAATATGAAGCTCGAGTGTCGATTTGAACTTCAAATATGGTATAACGGCATACAAACTCGAACCAAGAAGCTCGGGAGGGTTCTAACTTCAAACTTAGCAGGATACATCATTGAAATCCATAAATATGAAGCTTAATGCCGATTCGAACTTCAAATGTGGTATAACACCATACAAACTCTGAACGAAGAAGCTACAAGAGGGTTCTGACTTCAAACTTAGCATGATACATCATCGAAATCGATAAATATGAAGCTCAGTGTTGATTCGAACTTCAAATGAGGTATAAAGACATACAAACTGTGAACCAAGAAGCTCCGGGAGAGTTCCGACTTCAAACTTAGCATGATACATCATAAATATGAGCTAAAATCGATAAATATGAGCTAAAATCGATAAAGATGAAGCTCAAGAAGCTTCGGGAGGGTTCGATTCAAACTTCAAATATGGTATAACGACAAATAAACTATAAACCAAGAAGCTTCGGGAGGGTTCGGACTTCAAACTTAGCAAGATACATCATCAAAGTGGATAATATAAGTAGGAAACTTCGATAATAACGATGAATCCATCCATTTACGGAAACTTGGTAAGATTCCTTCGGAATATTGTGAAACCTTAAACAAACCCTATTCTGGCATATTGTATGCATACCATGGCTCCGAGATCGAAACCTGGCCGTGAGTGGACTACTATGAGTCGGAAACTTCGTAAGAACGATGAATCCATCAAGTTACAGGTAAGATTCCTTTGGAATATTCCCCGAAACATTAAACAAACCATATTCGGGCATATTGTATGCAAACCCTGGCTCCGAGATCGAAACCTGGCCGTGAGTGGACTACTATAAGTCGGAAACTTTGTAAGAACGATGAATCCATCCATTTACAGGCAAGATTCCTTTGGAATATTCCCTAAACATTAAACAAACCCTATCTTTGGCATATTGTATGCAAACCCTTGCTCCGAGATCGAAACACCGTGAGTGGACTACTATAAGTCGGAAACTTGGTAAGAACGATGAATCCATCCATTTACAGGTAAGATTCCTTTGGAATATTCCCCAAAATATTAAACACACCATATTTTGGCATATTGTATGCATACCATGGCTCCGAGATCGAAACATGGCCGTGAGTGGACTACTATAAGTCAGAAACTTCGTAAGAACAATGAATCCATCAATTTACAGGCAAGATTCTTTTGGAATATTCCCCGAAACATTAAACAAACCCTATTCTGGCATATTGTATGCAAACCCTGGATCCGAGATCGAAACCTGTCCGTGAGTGGCCTACAATAAGTCGGAAACTTCGTAAGAACGATGAATCCATCCATTTACAGGTAAGATTCCTTTGGAATATTCCCTGAAACTTTAAACAAACCTATTCTGGCATATTGTATGCAAACCCTGGCTCCGAGATCGAAACGTGGCCGTGATTAGACTACTCTAAGTCAGAAACTTCGTAAGAACAATGAATACATCCATTTATAGGTAAGATTCCTTCGAAATATTCCCCGAAACCTTAAACAAACCATATTCTGGCATATTGTATGCATACCGTGGCTCCGAGATCAAAACCTGGCCGTGATTGGACTACTCTAAGTCATAAACTTCGTAAGAACGATGAATACATCCATTTACAGGTAAGATTCCTTTAGAATATTCCCTGAAACCTTAAACAAACCTATTCTGTCATATTGTATGCAAACCCTGGGTCCGAGATCGAAACCTGGCCGTGATTAGACTATTCTAAGTCAGAAACTTCGTAAGAACGATGAATACATCCATTTACAGGTAAGATTCCTTCGAAATATTCCCTAAAACCTTAAAAAACCATATTCTGGCATAATGTACGCATACCGTGGCTCCGAGATCGAAACACAGCCGTGATTGGACTACTCTAAGTCGAAACTTGGTAAGAACGATGAATACATCCATTTACAGGTAAGATTCCTTGAAATATTCCCCGAAACCTTAAACAACCATATTATGGCATAATGTACGCATACATTGGCTCCGAGATCGAAACACGGCCGTGATTGGACTACTCTAAGTCATAAACTTGGTAAGAACGATGAATCCATCCATTTACAGGTAAGATTCCTTCGAAATATTCCCCGAAACCTTAAACAAACCTATTTTGGCATATTGTATGCAAACCCTGGCTCCGAGATCGAAACCTGGCCGTGATTAGACTACTCTAAGTCGGAAACTTCGTAAGAACGATGAATACATCCATTTACAGGTAAGATTCCTTCAAATATTCCCGAAACCTTAAACAAACCATATTGGCATAAGTACGCATACCATTGCTCCGAGTTCGAAACACAGCCGTGATTGGACTACTCTAAGTCGGAAACTTCGTAAGAACGATGAATACATCCATTTACGGGTAAGATTCCTTGAAATATTCCCCGAAACCTTAAACAACCATATTCGGCATAATGTACGCATACCCCGGCTCCGAGATCGAAACACAGGCCGTGATTGGACTACTCTAAGTCATAAACTTCGTAAGAACGATGAATACATCCATTTACGGGTAAGATTCCTTTGAAATATTCCCGAAACCTTAAACAAACCATATTCTCGGCATATTGTACGCATATCCTAGCTCGAGATCGAAACACAGCCGTGATTGGACTACTCTAAGTCCGAAATTTCATAAGAACGAAGAATCCATCCATTTACCTCAGTAAGATTCCTTTGGAATATTCCATAAAACATTAAACCAACTCTATTTGGCATATTGTATGCAAACCCTGGCTCCGAGATCGAAACCTGGCCGACAGTGGACTACTATAAGTCGGAAATTTCGTAAGAACTATGAATTCATCCATTTACAAGTAATATTCTTTTGTAATATTCCCCGAAATATTAAGCAAACCCTATTCTAGCATATTGTATGCAAACCACGGCTCCGAGATTGAAACCTGGCCGTGAGTGGACTAGTATAAGTCGAGAGTTCGTAAGAACGATGAATACAACCATTTACGGGTAAGATTCCTTGGGAATATTCTCAGAAACCTTAAACAAACCAATTCATCAATTGTAGAAAGAAACGGCTCGAGATCGAAACACAGCCATGAGTGGACTAATATAAGTCCGAAAGTTTGCAAAGACGATGAATCCAACCATTTACGGGTAAGATTCCATGGAATATTCTCGAAACCTTAAACACACACAAATTCGTCAACTTTGAGAAAGAAACGCTCCCGGATCGAAACGTGGCCATGAGTGGACTACTATAAGTCCGAAAGTTTGCAAAGACGATGAATCCAACCATTTACTGGTAAGATTGCATGGGAATATTCTCATAAACCTTAAACACATACAAATTTGTCAACTTCGAGAAAGAAACTTGCACCGGATCAAAACTTGGCCATGAGCGGACTACTATAAGTCCGAAAGTTCGGAAAGACGATGAATCCACCCATTTACGGGTAAGATTCCATGGGAATATTCTTAGCGAAGTGAATAAAATTTAGCGAAGTGAGAAAAATTTAGCATAAGTGTTTATACCTCAACAACAACTCTTATAAAGGTTGTCAATAGCGATGAAAAGAAAATTTAGCGAAGTGAGAAAAATTTAGCGAAGTGAGAAGTTTTTGCGAAGTGAATAAAATTTAGCGTAGTGGGATTTTTTTTGCGAAGTGAGAAAAATTTAGCGAAGTGTTTATACCTTTCGACGACTCTTAAGGGGGTTGTAGAAGGTCTATTTATCCTTTTTCTTCTTTTCTTTTCCATCTCCCATCATAACCATCCATTTACATCATAATCGTCCATTTATTTATTTTTCCTTAACATTTTTTTTCCTTATCACTTTTTTATAAAAGTAAATGTAAAATATAAGTAGACATGCATGCAAATGTGGAATGGTGGTTGAAATCCAAGTCTTAGAAAGAGGAGGTTCGAGGTTCGATTCACCTTAGCCTCATATTTTTTTCAAAGTCAATTTATCATTTTACAACTCTTGTAAAGGTTGTGAATGTTGATTAAAAGAAATAGCACAAATCTATTAATATTGTGAATCCTATGAGGATGGTTGACATCTTGTGCTAACACCTAGTAAGCTTGGGTTCGATTCTCTACAAGAACATTTTTCAATTTTTTTTTCTTATCTTCAACGACTCTTACTAGTGTTGTGTTAAAATCATTCACTACCTTTAGGATATGAGTCGTAAATTCTAAAGGTGGTCACTTTCTCTACAACCCTTTTCACATAACAAGTTGTGGTTCGATTTCGTCACTACTCTTAGGAACTCGTTGGTCCTAAGAGTTAGACATATTTTACTTTGACAACGCTTTTGTTGGAAAAAGTTGTAAAACATACTACATTTTACAACTTTTAATTTACGAGTTGTCAATCTACAGTTGTAGATTACTAATTTTCCCGTAGTGTGTGTTGCATACATGATAAAAAATTTACGTTCTTTAATATATGGACCGACAGGTGTGAGAAAAGGCCTTGACAATATCGATACTTAGGATAACGCGGTTACTTCTGCATATCTCCGCGTATGAATTCCATTATTTCCATTGCATATGGTACATAGGCTACCAAGTCTCCCTGACAGGAAGACAATTCTTAGAGTTTTAGCAAATTCGATGTTGTTGACTCACTTCAAACATATGTCAAAAAAATAAAAGCTCTAATTGCTTGCAAGTGCTGGGATAAAACTCGTAATTAAACATAAAAACGTGTTTTAGCATAGGCTTATTCAACATTTGCACCTCTTTCCTCATTCTTTTAACTTTTTACACCAATTTCAAATCCATAACTTGTTATTATCGTCTATAATCATGAACTATTCCAACTCCAATCCAATACCAAAATAAACCCTATACAAACAAAAACCAAATCCAGATAATAAGGAAGCACGATTAACTAAAAGAAACTACGAAAGCAAAAACCAAAAAAGAATATTTTGATAAGCCCTCACCTTCAAAACCACGTTGAATCAGTAACCTAATTATAAAAATATAACATGTAAATTAAATCAAAAGAAGATCAAAATCAAAGTTAAACAAAGAAAAGGCAATAAAACCTTACTGTTGGTTCCGATTGAGAAATTAAATAAGAACACGCATGATGTCAAAACAAAAAAAGAAAATAGAGAAAAAGGAATTGAACAAAGTGAGAGGCAGGATGTCTTATTTTTACCTGGTACACTTCTCTACCAGAGCCGACGGAGTGATCTCCAACTACATCTGCAATACAAACATAAACAAAAATAAATCAAAGAAAAAAACGACACATTCTTTTTGGGTTGCGGATTGGAGTTATGATTCATTGCTATTGCTTATTTACATATTCTGCAAACAAACAACTAAACATCAATTAAACAGTAACAAATCAAAACAAAAATTTTCACAATAATTTTAAACTTTCTATCGAAAAAATTTAACTTTCAAAGAACTACGAATGCAGCATTATACACCCAATATGATTAGGGTTACATACCTCGTTTACCGACGTCCACAAATTTCTCCTTCCTACTCGTGAGCGTAAATATATGCAAGTAGTCCTATATAACCTTTATATAACCTCTGGAACTTGATCATTAAGAAAATTCCTAGATTTGTTATAAAATTAAATATGGCATAGTTTTAGTTGTAATGGAACGGAAATTTTAGCTATAATGTCGACCCTGTAAATTTGGCATAATAAAAGATATTGATACTTTATATATATGTAAAATACTAAATTTGGCATAAATACTTATATATCCGTATCTAATAAGAACAGCAAGTATCTAGGAATCTTTTTAGTTAGCAAATAGAATGGTTTGTTAACAAAACAATAAATTTGTATTTATGGTGAACCGCTGAAATCTTATTAGTTACCAAAAATACTGGGATTTCTGAAGTTAGTTTAATACTTCCGTATTTTTATTTTTATGCCAAGATGCTAAAAATAGATTAAAAAAAATTCAGTCTTGGTTTTCCAGTGCAATATTTGTTCTTTATATGGAAATTCTAGGATTCTACCAAAGAAAAAAAAAATTCGCTTTTTTTTTCTCAGAAAATTTTGTAGATTTTTTTAGCATCCGATATATATGGCATTTTATTTGCAGCCAATCCGATGGTCCAGATTTTATTAAAATTATGTAAACGCGGTGTAAGAAATCGGCTAAACTATCACCCCGTTTAGAACGTCGGATCGAGTCAATTTTATTAAAAATTAACGGCCACGAAATGTAAGGGGGCTAACTTTGATTTCGGCCAATCAGGAGCGAGGGTTCCGTTCACCGGCCACGTGGTGTGAGAGATGTGATTGGGTGTTTAGGTTGTTGATTTTTATAGCTTCTAGATACATCTTTTATCTCCCATAGTTATCGTGAGATATTTTCCAAATCTGACTATTGTAACGATGATGACGGTGGATGGTCTTATAGACACATGGTACCGATAAAACAAATACTCTCACCGTCCCTAATTAAATGACCTTCTCATTTTAAAATTTTGTCCCTCTAAAAATTGACCTATATCACTAGACAAGGGTGTATAATTTAATAGTCATGTTTATATTTGTCATGCATGTGTTGTTTTAAGTGGGAATGTTATAAATAACCGCCATTTTGGTTGACCTTGCACAAATACCCCCGATGAGTAAAAATTAAGTTTTTTTGGAGTCAGCTTGAGAAAGTTGCTTCCACTTTTTGGAAGAAACTTGTATAAATTTGCGTCCACTTCTGGAAGCACTTTGTGCTAGTTGTGTCAACTTCTTGAAGCAACTTGTGCTAGTTGCTTCCACTTTTCAGAAGGTAGGGGTATTTTTTAAAAATTGAATAAGGGTATATTTCGAGAGGTAGATGTTAAGGGGTTTTCTTTTTTTTTTTTTGCTAGGAAAAGAGAATATATTAAGAAGAAAAAAGAGTTTAGAGTTAAAAGATGAAATGGTGTGTGTGGTGGTGGTGGTGGTGGTGGTGGTGGGGGGGGATATTTCCCATTCACATGTTACAATATTATTCCTACTATATTTGTCCGCTTTATCTGCTAATCCATTGAGTTCTCTACTAACATTAATAAAATTGTAAAAAGAGAAGGAGTTTAGCAAGGATAAGCAGTCATCTAAAATAGTAGAAGTAGGCCAGCTAATATGGTTAGAACTTTTATTTAAATAAGAAATAATATTTTTAGCATCTCCGTTCACAGAAATCTTTGAGTACCATTAGCCATTTGGTAGCTTCCATAACTGCTAGACTTTCCGATTAGTCAACATTACATGCTAGACCTGAGATGGTTTTGCATCCCTTGTAGTTGCCTTCTCAGTCTGTTATGATTATACCAATGCCAGAAGTATGAGTATTAAGATCAAAAGAGGTATCTACATGAACTAATATTATATCCTATGGAATGTTTTCTAGAGCAGCAGACGTATCATCCATGGGATTATCTTGTTGTTGTTGATTAAGAGTATATTGTGTTGACATTGAACTCATGGTATCATTTGCCAGTCTACATGAAAACCTATCTACACTTGAGTGATTAACCTGTTTTACTTAAAATACATTATAACATCTCTCTTTCCAGATACACCAAGCCGTTGTAAATATATGGCAGATTTGATATGGAGTGTAACTACCAGATAAACCATTTCCTAATCCAATCAGACATAGTTATGGTTGTGCCAAAATAAGGTAAATTAAATTTCCATATGTGACTGAAGCCCAAACAGATCGAGAAAACCTACAATGCGGAATGATATGCTTTGATGTTTCATGCTGAGAATCATTACACATGCTTCAGTATATATTATGGTTAGGACGATATAATGCAAGTCTACATTTAGATGGAAGGATATCTCAAAAAATTTCCACATAAAAATCTGGACTTTATGCAAACATGGGGAACTCCATAATTTATTATAAAGAGGATTCAGATTATTGACAGTACTAGTATTCTCAGTGATACCAGTTATATCCCTATATGCAGACTTAACTATGAAGGAGCCATTCCTAGTGTATGGAAAAATTAGTCTGTCTTGACCAGTTAAAGGAATCCCGATTCTCATAATCTTCTGACAGTTATCACTAGTGAAAAAAGACTCCAACAAATTAACATTCTAGCTAAAAGTGGCGTGATCAATAAACCGAGCAACAAAATAGTTTGGGTTAGGATAAGAAATTCATAATGGTGAAGAAGCATTGCAGATCCAATTATCATTAAAAGCACTGATCTGATGGCCATTCCTAACCTCCCAAATGGTGTATTTTTTAAGAACATCAAGACCTGTGGATATATTGGTCCAAACCCAAGAAGGATTACTAGTTTTCTTATAGTGAAAGAACGACAATTGCTAAAGTATTTACACTTTAGTATTACAGCCCAAAGTTATGAAGAAGAATGAATGAGATTCCAAGCAGTTTTTGTTAGGAGAGCAACATTCATTTGTTTGAGTTTGCGAAAACCCGTACCTCCTTAATACTTAAGGGTACAAATCCTTCCCCGTCCTCTTATATAGATGCCACCATGAGAGATCTTACCCCACGAAAAAACTCTTTGAGCCTTTTCCATGTTCTGGATGGTGGTGTCAGGGAGAAGGAAATAGTTCATAGTATAAGTGGGAGTAGAATTCAGAACATGGTTAACTAGTATGGATCTTCCAGCTTGGTTAAGGTGGATCCATTTCCATTTAGTTAACCTGTTATGAAACTGATCCACAAGAGGAGCACATGTCTCAACTCTAGATCTTCCATGGAACCAGTGGTGTACCCAGATATTTCTCATTGAGTTCCACTTTCCTGATATTGAGTGCTCTGATAAGAAACACAGTGACCAGGGTGCACATTTTTACTGAAAAAACAAACCGATTTCTGAAAGTTTATTATTTGTCCCGAGACTTGGCTAAAGTCTTTTATCAGAGACATAAGATTACTAGCCTCAGCATGGGAAGATTTAGTAAAATGAGACAATCGTCTGCAAATAATTATATCATTAATACTCATAGCTTCTCTAGTTACCTTGATACCATGTATTAAATGGTTTGCTTCAGCATTCAGAAGATATCTAGAAAAAGCTTCCATGCACATAATAAACAAGTAAGGGGACAATGGGTCTCCTTATCGTAAACCTCTAGTAGGTTTAAAATATTGACAAGGAGAGCCATTTAACATCACATAGATTGAGGTTGTGCTAATACATTGATGGATGAGAACACACCAATGATTAGAGAACCCAAATCTCTCAAGCACATTGGCCAGGAAGGACCACCCAACTCTGTCAAAATCTTTTGACATGTCAAGCTATAGTCCCATGATACCACACTAGTGGAAGAAGGCCGATTTTAGATAGTCGGAAAGTGTCGTATAAGCGAGTTATAAGACACTTTCGAGGTGCAGCTGAAAGTGTCGTCCAGTGTCTTTTTCTGGAACGACACTTTCAAGTTGAAGTTCATTTACGATACTTTCAGGCTGTCACTAAGCAAGACATTCAGATAGCGTCCTAGATTTAATTTATCTAAATATTAAAAAAAAAAAGAGTCAGATCTAGTAGGCTGACTGCAGCCATTCTGACTCGGCTGAATAATTCTGATTCAAACTCAAACTACAGTAAATTGAAACTCGGATTGCATTGAAATTCAAATCTAAATCCCAAATTCAAATCTAAATTTAGATGAAAAATCAAATGACAATTCAAATTCAGACACTAAAATTAAAATGAAAAATCTATAACATCCATACAAGATGACAATTCCATTACATTAAATTGTACTCATAAATTTAATTCAAAATCATACAAAAGGATTCAACTTCTAATTTATAAGTTCAAGCTTTCTTACAAAGAAGTGCTACAAGTCCTAAAAATTTCAACATCAATTTTAGTGATCATCACCTGGGCACCAGCTTGAGAGCAGAACTGCAGAAGCACAACCTTTTCCAATATCTCTGTATTCAGCAACAACAACGATCTTACCAACAATCATGAAATCAGTGCTCCTCGATCATGAGACCATCGGTAACAGAGTGACGACATCCATAAAGATCATCGGGAAGAGCAGCAACATCAACTGTGGGATGTAACTGAATGAACTACTAAATATTTGCATACACATGCCTTCCCCAGCGCTCTACCTACATTGATTTAGGAGGGAAAGAGTAATTAGAGTTGAACTATGAAGAGAAAGCAGACTAATAAACTACATGATCCAACTTACAGACACAAGTAACTTTAGGAGAAACATATCAGTTCTCATGGGCGTTTCTAAGTGACACTATGTAATATCAGTTAATTCATAATTCAGTCACTCAGTATCATGGAAACTCAATTTCATCGATCAATTTGTGCGCAGAAATAATCCATGAAAAACTTGATCGACGGCTCAAAGTAATAGAAATACGTCTTTACTTTTTGTTGTTTACCTTAATAGCTTAAACTTGAAACAATCCCCATTCAGCTGAGAAAATATTCACACATCTATCATAGTATTCAGTCCTACAACAAAAATAACCAAAATATTAAAATCTGAAAAGTACTCAGGAAGATCTCAGAATCTGTTCACTTTCTAGTTTCTAAGTTAAGTTACTTACAACCGACCATAGAGACAAAGACGAGTGTACGGTGTACCAGTGCAATACTTAATCACACCATATTTTGCTGCTTCCAGTTGAGCCCTCAAGGCATGAATCCCCTGATAAAATAATATTCAATCAATGCCAATAATCTCACTTTGCAAACCCAACCGTAAATAAATGCACTCATAAAGTTATCCAGTCAAGCTTGTTTCTCAGGTTGGATGTTTCTGCATTTTCATTCGCCAACTCATCTTGTATTCCTCTGATGCATTGTTGCATAATAATAAGGTTAAATAGGCAGACAGACAATGAACATACCAACCATAAAATAGATATTCAAAATGAACTCGACTGAAATCAATCATGATATTTGAGTAAAGTACTTGCATGCAGATAGCATAAAAGGTTTATTTTGTTACTAGCACAGAAGTAGTACTATTCATATGGGGTATCTAATGTAAAGATGAACGGCACAAAATCACCTTGGATATGGGTGCAGTCCAACCCATCTCTGAGGTCCAATCCAAGGATGGGTGTAACTCTTTTCCATTGACATCATAAGATCCTCCTTCACCGTTGGGAGATCTAGGAAATGAAGCTGAAATTAAAACCAAAAAGATAAAAAGATTAATTCAGTCTTAAATTGGAAAATCTTCAATTCCAAATGAACATATTCGAATCTTTTATTTTATATATGCAAGACATGTAGATGTACAGTGTTAAGGGTGCATAAGCTAAAAGAGAAGCATCTCAAGACGTAGTACAAGGTAATATGAGGTCTAACCAAAAGCCAAGTTTCTGTACTTCATATTTCCACTTAAGTAAAAGAAAATTCAGCAAAATCGGCTCAATTTAATGTAGTACTGCACGAAAATTCAGGACAAGGTAATGCACATTATATATACTATATCACAACACATAGTCAAGCATATAGATGCTACACATGACTTGAACAAGACATGTCGGCTTGGCATCATCATCAACATTATGTCTTCCTTTTTCTACCTATATCACAACCGAGTCATTGACCTTCAAACCAACAAGAATATCAGCAACGACATGAAACAAATGTGTAGAAACTAACACAATATAGGGAACAATGTGTCATCAGGTAATTTACATCACAAAAGAAAGCAAAAAGACATGGATCAGAGTTAGAAAATATTATTTCTGCCTCTTAACTTGTCCCAATCAACAAGTCCGACTCTGATTTGGAGGATGGGTATGAAGGTTTTGATTCACTAACTGCACGCACAATAGGAAAATTCAGGGGGTAAATACTTGATAATTGCATGCCTTGTTTTGTTGTTAAAGCATTAAGTAGGAGAAATGATTCAAATTACAACAACACTAATTGATGAGGTGAAACAAGATTACAACACATGACAAACAGAAGATCAATGTAGCACATATAATAAAAGTAAACTAGATAAAAGTAAACAACAGTAAGTTTCTTACCATTTGCGCAGGTATTCTTTAGCCATCATTAGCTTCTCCCTGACGATCAATCAAAAACTCATTAATCTATATATATCAAACTGATACAACACAATATCCCACATCCAAGAAACATCACGAATACCATCTAACAAGTACTACCGTTGCAATACATGAAAAAAATCAGGCTGTACAATTTCAACCACTCTTGATTTTCATATACTGCAACTGTCCTCGCCACTCACAACCACCACCCAAGCATCCACTGCAAGTGGCGGAACCAGGATTCAAGACTAGGGGGGTTGGAAAAAAATATTGCGCACCGGAAAACAGAAAAGATTACCTCTTAAAAGAACATCGGAAAGTCCTAATAGAAAAACTGTACATCATGTTCTTTTTCAGCACTCTTATTCTCTTTAACGACGACTGCTGTTTCCAACAAATATGGGGCAGCGATTCCTTAATGCACTTCTTTGATGGATACCTATAAAGCAGTAAAATTAGATTACTCCAACACTATTGGAAACGAACCATAATTAGTAGTTGTCCTAATATTTAAGTATTTCAGTGAGATTCTTAGATCAAATTGCACACATGTTATACATATTCGTCTCATTCAAAAGTACAAAAGAATTGCTATCTGCTAGCCTAATACAGTGAGAAGAGTTCGAGAAAAAAAAAAACAGTGCTCATATAGCTCCCCAAATTGTGGCCGATTGTCAACTTCACATTCACTTTATAAAGCTTCAGGAAACAATGACCAGTATTATGATTTCTTACTAAAGTATTCCTTGTATTCTCTACCAATTATTGATCGAGCAAGAACCCCCACCCTTTCAAAAAGGAGCAAAAACTTATAGGTCAGAACACAAACTAAAAGCATATACCACTAGATGACTGACTAGAGTTGATTCTAATATGGTACATATCCACTGGATGACCGACGACCAATAAATAAGGCTTGATGATGGTATTATTTTACAACCGTACATAAGTTGACTGTACCTGACAGGTAATACAATTATACAACTTCTCCTCTCGTGGGCATTTCCACAAACAACTAAAGTGCAGGATCCTAATTTACACAGAACTGGCAAAGACTAAACACTTCGAGAATGCAGGGGAAGTCTTGATGTTCTTCCGCCCCTGTCAACTGCCAATAGCCAACCCCACATAGATGTAACCATAAGATCAAATAAAAACATACCCGGAAGTCCAAAACTAAACTTGAAATTAAACTCTAAAATGCCTAAAATCATGATAAAAAATGAAGAATCAAAAATAGGTTTGATTAGTTTAGTTATTACCATCAGCTCTTCTCTTCACAGTGACCCTGAAACCAAAAATACCTAAAATTAAAATCTCGCAGTTGAATTGAAAGAGCGATAAAAGAAAAACTAAGAAGAGATTGAGTAAAACATCCACCCTTTTCGTTGTAGAGATGGAGAACAACCTTAATAGTAAATCCTGGAATCAAAAGCCCAAAAATCAATAAAACCCCTAATCCTGCAATTGTACCAAACCAATGATACTTTGTTCCATCATTGAGTAACGAAAATATACTTTGTTCTATGAAGAACAAACAGATCTGGGGTTTCGAAACAAATACCTTTTCAGCAGCACCCAAACTGAAACATAAATCAGAAATCCATGTTTCCTTGATAGAAGAAGAAAAAAAAGAAGCCTTTCCTTCTTCTATGAATGAATGAATTCAAGAAGAAGAAAAAAAAACGAAGCATTTTTTTCTTCTTCTGTGATTTGTATGGTTACTATATAACTTTGAAATTAAAACCACTAACTTTTGTAGACAAAATCAAGATCGAAACTGAAGTGGTTGGACAACAAAAGAAATTGGGTTTCTTTCAAACACGAAATTAGTTGAACTACAATAAATCTGATTTCTATTCGAGGTTTAATGGAGGTTGGTTTTAAGATTTTTTTTTAAGAACCTCAGATAAAATAGTTTGATGGTGGTGGGTTTTCAGTGAAAACGGTGATGGCGGATTTCATAGAAGAAATTTCATGGTGTGATTCATGGTGTGATTTTTTTCTCTACTGTGGGGTTTTTGTGAGAGCTAGAAAGGGAGAGAGAGTGTGTTAGATGAGTAAAGTGAGAGATGAATGAAAGAAGAAATATGAAGGAAATAAAAAAATATTTTACTCGATAATAACGAAGTACTCTTGCTTCATCTCATCCGTTCCAACAAAGAAGCTAATCCTAACAACAAGATTGTGCCAGCGAAATGACACTACTCTGCGTGTCCTTGTTCAAGTCAACCAAAGTCCAACCACTACAACACTTGACTTTAGTCAGAGATAAATACCATAGTGTCTCTGAGAAAGTCAACTAAAGTCCAAACACAACGATAGTTTGACCTTAGTTAGCGACATGTTTGATATGTGCGGTTTCGCAACTTCTGTATTGTGTAGTTTCGTTATGTCATAGATATCCTTTTTTCCACTAGTGCCAGTCCTATCCTTTTTTCTCTTCATAGGCTGTACCATTTCATGCGCTATAATGACATTGTTCTGAATATTTCTATTTGGAATATAAGCAGATTGATAAGGGCTAATCAACTTAATTACAGAGCAATGGTTTCATTCTATTTAGAAATGATTTTATAAATGGTATTACAAAGAGAGATTGGCCTAAAATCTGCTGGAGTAGCTGAATTTTTGACCTTAGGTATGAGAGAGAGAAAAGTATGGTTCATTCCCTTAGGCAAACGTCTGAGTTAAAAAAAACTCTTTACAAAATTCCAAACATCAGTTTCTACAATGTGAAGATGTTGTTTGTAAAAGCCTGGGGTGAATCCATTTGGACCAGGAGCAGTCCAAGAATATATTTGCTTAATGGTCTCTCTCACTTCTTGTAATGTAACAGGACTCAAAAGTTTGTCATTGTCCTCTGTTATTACACAAGAATCTATACAATTTAGGATTGAACTATATTGGAAGGTATTATAAGTGGTGCTTATAGTTTGAAAATGAGATGTTATAAGTCCTCAAGAGTGTTCCCATCCTCAGACCAATTACCATTATTCATCTTCAAAGAACTAATATGATTGAAATGCCTCTTCAATTCACATGAGTGTGATAAAATCTAGTATTTCTATCATAACTTCTAATGTAATCTATTCTAGACTTTTGTGCATAAAAATCCTCTTGCACTTTGTTCCAATGCTCTAGATATTTCTCAACTTGCCTAATGGCATCCATGTTCTCTGTAGTATTATTCTCACTAGACAGAGATTGGAGTTGATGTTTTAGATTTCTAACTTTATGGTCTATGTTACCGAAATTGTGAATATTCTTTGAAACCATATTTGGCATATCTAAATCTATTAACAAGTTGGTAAGGGGAAAAACCTCTAATATTATGATTAAAAAAGTTCCTGATGACCTCATGAGAAGAAGGGTCACTAAACCAACATTTATAATATATGTATGGCTTTTTACCTTGGTGAGACCGAGGATTAGTTACCAAGATAATTGTCGAATGGTCAGAGCCAACTGTCTCAATGTGAAATAGTTTGGAATTGGTATAATGAGTTAACCACTGACCATTGACTAAAGCCCTGTCAAGTCTAGATTATATGTTATCATCACCTATTTGACTATTGAACCAAGCGAACTGGGAACCAATGTAGCCTAGATCACTTAAATCACTTGCATCAATAATGGATTGAATAACTGGAAATTCATAAGTTGTAAGAGTCGAAAAGTAGACCTCCAATAATCATGCATAGTAAGATTCAGATCACCAATAAGAACCCAAGGGAGATTATCCTTGTTTCCTATTTCACTGATATAATTCCATTGTTCTAATTTTTCCTTCGGATATACATATCCATAAAGAAAGGTAGCAAAGAATTCTGGCTTACTAGGGTCTGCAGATATGATGTCATTTATCATTTTATCAGTGTTTTGAACAATATGAAGTTGAAAACCAGTTTTCCATAAGAGAGGAATACCTCCTAAAAGTCCAGCAGAGGGAAATATCCAACTATTAGGATACCCGAACCTTCTGAGGTATTGAGTCTATTGACTCATCTTGTTTGTGTCATTCTTAGTTTCACACAAAAAGATTACATCTGGAGTTTGACCTCTAATAAGATTCCAAAGAGCAGTCCTAGTTGTAGGGTTGTCGAAGCCCTGACAATTCCACGACAAGATTCTCATTTTACGCAAATGAGAATGATATCTACGAATACTGTGGATAAAAACAACAGAAGATAGACTCTTAACACTGTGAAATTTATCAAAGATACAAGGCCTAACAGCAGTAGAAATGCAGATTATGCTATTGTAGGAATTCAAATGATAGTGCCCTAAATGAGAAGTCCTAACAAGAATTATACTCTTACTAGCATGAATAAAAGATTCCACAACAATATGAGAATACCAGAGATGCTTAATACAACAACCTTTATGACTCAATTTCAGGCAAGCAAAAACCAAAACCCAAATTTTGCAATGAACAAAATGATTAAAGCGAGCAATTTGATTCTGATAAGATTTAGACAAAACCCAAGTTCTATGACGAGCAACATACAATATTTTGGAACCATGGAGATGATGAGGGTTTTCCGTATCGATCAAAAAACTCGTTAAAAGTACAAAGGAAAGAAAGCTAACCTGATTAGTGATCGGATTTTATATAGTGGTAAAGGTTGTCGTTCACTCGGACTTTGTTGAAATTGATTTTAGGCTTAAATAAATGAAAATAAATAAAAATAAGAAAATATATACACAAAATAGTAGAAAGATGGATAGGTACTGGGACTCGGGATTTCACTGCCTTTCATATACATGGGTTTTAGAAATTAATCCTTGACATTTATAGCTCCAAACACAAGAAATATAAACTCTATTCTTTGCCAAAGTAGATTTCAAAACATTAGTTGTAAGTTGTGTGTATGACGCATCAAAAGTAATTAAAACTAAGCATGCGACATCAAACAAAATAACAAATAATTAATAGAAATCATAATTCATTAAAAATCAGTGCAAATAGTAATTAAGGAATTAATTAAATTTACCACATAATGAAATTCAGCTTCGTCCGTCGTCCCAGATATGGGTTCTATCTCCTCATGGTGAAAACACGCTCAAAATAATAACTCATGGCTCAAAAGGTGTTTTTATTTAAGAAATAATACACACAGGAATTTGTAACGCTGTATTGGCGTCACATAAGTCATTGTTACTAAAATTGTTGCAAAACTGAAGATAATAATTACTAATGGACTGTTACAGAACAGATTGAATATAAGACTCTAAGTACGACTGTTCTCTGCAGCTATATGTTCTTCAACTTAGGGTTCTTGAGAACGACACTTCTGATGTGTCGTCTGCAACTACTTCTTCCTGCTGCTGCTGCAACTCCTCATGCAGCGTGATTCTTCAACCTCGGCCTACCCCTAACTCTCCATACCCCTTCTGGAACCCCAAGCAACCTATTTATACATGGCAGAGCTAAGAAATATCGGTAGTAACTTCAAAATCATCTTCATTTACTCGGGAATATATTTTTCCTTTTTTTATCTCCTCCACGGGAATAACTCCTCTGTACGTATCTTCTCACGAGTTTATAGTTGGACAAAACTCTCCCAAATTCTCCAAACACGTGATATACACAATTAGACAGAGTCAAACTTCTCAGCACAACACACATCGCGTGAATATCTCCCATTTCTCTGTTTCATGAAAAATTACGTGAAAAACTCAACTTCTTCGATTCATAACTCATCACCCGTCCTGTTTTATTGTAACAGGATTATTCCAATCCAAATCAGCAACCAGGTCCGTGTAAAACACATGCAAACCAAGTCCAGGGAATACCGCAGAGATAGCTCTCCCTGTTTTGTCGAGATAACGAGGATATTATTTCCTTTTTCGAAACAAACCCTATTACCTACCCTGTTGAGACAAAACATTGCCTAACCAATCCAACTGCGTGACAAAATCCGAGTAACTCTGTCCAAAACTCAAACCAGAAAACATATAGTCGAGTGATGTCTGTTTCCCGCCAAAATCCAGTTTTTGAAAGGTTGAAGAAGGTCTCCCCTGATCCAGTCAGCTGGGGTGTCCTTAGCAGTCGGCTGTAAATAATGAAGAGGGTGTCCCTTATCAGTTGAGGTGCCCCTTAGTAATTGAGGTGACCCTTATCCAAACTAGGAGTTCGAATAGCAAATCTCCTCCGGGTTTCCAAATAGCACTTTTTGAGCAACATTTTCCACACAAGTGTATTTCTCCAAAACCACCTACACAAACATAAAAACACCATAATAAGTACAAACTCAAGCACTAACAATAGAGACACTTAGCACAATTCAGACACAAAAATGTGTCTATCAATTAGTAGTACTCAAATACGTTCCAATAGCTGGGAGATGGAGATTTCCACTTGGTCCTCCTCCTCCATTATCGACATCCTCCATGTTCAGATCTCCATCGGATGAAGTTACAACATGAATCTCTGAATTACCAACTATACTATCACTAGGGTTTGATTGTTGATTTCGATTAGGGATTTGGGGATTTGGCTGAGAAGGGTTTTCTAACAGAACATAATTGTCTTCGATACCTCCGGCTCTACTTCGTTTATACTTTCTAGAGTCTGGGCTGTCTTCATTCAGCCCATCTTTATCTAACCCTTAAGTCTCACCGATCCCATCACTTGCCTCTACACCATTATTTCTTAGCGTAGGCTTCACTTTGTGAGCGTGCTGGGCATAATATTCTTCCAATTGAGTATCAGTCATTCTGAAGATGAACAAGTCCCAAGCTCTTTCCTCACCCATCTGATCATCATGGTTGATCACATAACAATCATTACAAATAGCTCTTGGTTGTCTTTCGAAGTGATACTTAACCCACACCTTTGCTTACCGCATTCCATAACTAATTGCCTCTTTTGAGTGGTTTACTCAAATCCACTACTATTTTGCGCCGACACATCTCCCTATGATAGTATAACCTTTTTTCCCTCTTCGCGACTAATCTTCCCATATCCCGTGAGTTTACAATGGTGTCGTGATCCGGATGTTCAAGGCATAGACCCAAAGAATGAGCACCGAGAAAATTTGATGAGTAAATTTATAGTCATCCAAAGGGGTTGAGGAGACATAGTTTTGAAGCACGATGAGGTGATAATTAATGTTCCATGGAGCCTTCGCTATTAATGATCCCATATCATCAGGACTTTTGAACTTGAATACATAAAGATTTCTCCCAGTGATGTTTATCTCGACTTTTTTCCTTCTCCACATGATTTTGACTTCTTCTTCACCACATCAGGATCCATCTCATCCTTCGAACTTATCGTCCCAATAAGGCTATTACTCCATTGATTAGCAAACAACATCTACTTCACCCGAAATGAGGCTTCCCGCATAGAGTTTGGATACTCGGCTCCTAAGTTTGTATCTCTCATTCTTCTAGAGAGAGTCGCTAATGTAATCTTGAGGATTGAGACATGCTTGCTTTTTTGTTATGGTTTCTTTGCACAAACTTGCTTCCTGTAGCTTCAGTTATATAGGAGCAATTAGGGTTAGGTTTGTTACTTGCATAACAGGATTTTCCTAATATAGCGAGATTCGGTTGACTATAGGAAGGAATTGTAAGTTGATTCTTCAGAGTGATATATGGCTTTAATTTAGGTAAGTGAAAATTATGATTTTGAATATTTTTTAAGCACTTTTTGATTCTGGGAAGTACGTAAACCGCCCTTGTAATGGAAGATCCTAAGTTCCTGAGGATTGTGAGTATGACAATGGAGTTGTGATTTGTAGGGTTTGTGATAGTAGGATTGATAAGGGCGGCAGAGAGTAGCAACCACCACTGAGTTATGGGTAAAACCTATGGAGATTATAGTTATAAACATCAATGTTAATAGTATGCTGTAACTTGTTATAAATCTGAACATTTTCATAATCTTTTGATTATGAAAAAACACCATTGTTTTTAATGAGGCTGAGGAAAACCAAATGCACCACTCCTCCCAAATGACCACCACTGGTTCGCTACTGAAATCGCAAGAAAAAAATACTGCAAATCACAAGAAATTATTTTTCCATTAGACCATTATTTCATCAGAAGGTTAGGAAAAGATTAAACTCTAAAAGAAGGAGAAAGAAAATAAAAACTTAGATACACATTAAGAAAAGTAAAATCTAAAAGAAATCTATTCAAACTTCCGGACATGCTTCATCAATGACTATGCATCACTTCTTTACGGCGCTGACTAGACTTTTATGTTTATTCTTGATTTTGTTATCGTTTTGTTATTTTGTTATTTTGTTTATTCAAACTGCCGTCATGTGGACGTGACGGCAAACATGTGGCTTTGACAACACCAAGTACTGATACAGATCCTTCAAGCCACAACTAGTACCGCTACCCCTTGATATCCAAAAACCTAAATGTCCTTGAAACGCTTTTTTTCTTCAGCTTCACGAAGAACAAACCCTAACTTTACATCTGAAGATGAAACAAGGAGAAGCATCAACAATGTCAAGTCTTCCTGAAGAGATCTGCGTCGATATTCTTCTAAGGTTACCAGTGAAATCAACACTTGTATGTAATTGTGTTTGCAAGAAATGGTATTCCCTAATCTCTAACCCTAATTTTGTTAAAATGCATCATAATCTTACTATCCAAAGAACCAATTTCAGTCTCATGACATCTGAATTTGATTATCATAAGTTTGGCAATGTAATCCGCTCCATAAGCTATGATCCTTTATCTTCGAATGAATTTCATTTGTATGGTGTGGAAATTGATACACCACTGGGATGTTTAGAAGAAGATATTCAGTTTGTGGGTTCTTGTAATGGCTTGGTTTGCATTTGGAGTCCGAGGAAAGGAATTTTTGGTCTTTGGAATCGTGACACTAACGAATACAAGGAATTACCCAAATCGTCAATTGAATCTGTGGATCGACTTATTTCTTCATATGCTTTTGGTTACGACTACAGAACTAGGGATTACAAAGTGATATGCTTGTTTTCTATTAACGATGTTTCTTTAGTTGATGTCTATAGGATGGGACCAAATTCATGGAAAAGCACTCGAGTTATCCCTTATGTGATGGATACACAGGAAGAGTCTGGAGTGCTTGTTAATGGAGTTTTTCATTGGCTAGGTCACAGGATTGACAATTTCTCTGCTGTTATAATCTCTTTGGATATCAGCATCGAGAGATTCAAAGCATTGCAACCACCAAATGTACCTTTAGAGAAATGGTGGTTGAGTGTTGGAGTGTTGAAAGAGTGCCTTTGTGTACTTGGTAAATCTGGTGTCAATGTTGAAGTGTGGGTGATGCAGAATTATGGAGTTCAAGAATCTTGGACCAGACATTATACTATAACCCACGAGAGAATTCTGAATGACCATACTTTGAGGCTCATGTGGTCTTTCAGCAGTGGTAAGATTCTATTCGTGAGCGGTGGTTCTTATCTTACTGATCTGGTTTTGTTTGACCCCAAGGATGGAAGTGCTAGAAAACCAAATATGCATGTAGAGAACCAAGTATTCACATTTCCGAATGTGATGGGTACAATTATCTTGAAAGCTTAGTTTCACTTGACTTTTCAAATACTTAAGTCGGGTGAATGACACGAGAATGAACAATGATAAGTTAGTATATAAACACGAGAATGTGATATTAGTCCTAGTTAGTATATTCATTCATGTAGTTCTTTAATGAACAATGATAAGTGCAAGAATAACTCAAAACATGAGTCAGGTAAGAAGTCACAAACCCACAGTTTTACATTTCACATCTTGTATGTTTTGTTCTATTTTATAGGACCTTAGTGTAACATGAAATATAGAGTGAAAATTCTATAGTGTATCTAGTATGGACTCTAGATCATTTGAGCAATATGTATTCCTATAAAGAGTTTCAATAAAGTACCCAACTATTTTGTCTTTGATTTTCCATCTTTTCCAAAAGATTATCCAATTGATATGTCGAAGTTCTCTATGTTTAGTAAAAATCATGTCACTATTATTGTCTCTCCATGTTGCAGTATATCTGTACACTCTTCTGTAGTTACTAACAAGCAGGAAGGAGAATCCAAGATTTGATCAGAAACACTAACTTTCATTACTCTTGTCATGTTAAGTGGTTTCTTGGTTAGATGCCACTATCTCTTCATGAATCTTTTTGTGGTTTTGGAATTTCAGTAGTTGCATAAATAGATATCTTTCTGTCATGCTCCTTGAATCGCCTTGTTTCATACTCAATTGAAGTAACTTATGCCATATCTTTTAGTTGCATGTGGTTCCTTAAACAGCTACTTTTTAAACATCATAAGGAAAATTTCTTAAATTTGTCAGTCGTCGTAGTTAAGGTTCTCGTTGTTTATAGAGATCAATCCTGTTGTTCACATCTAATTTATTGATTTGAAAAATTCGTTGTTTATAGAGATTAATCCTGTTGTTCACATCTAATTTATTAATTTGGAAAAATTGAGTTACAATATCATACTGTTAGAATTTCTTCAACAAATGAGATCCTTGTATTTGAAGTTGGTCATCTATTCCATTGAAGAAGAAGCAGTATAGGAAGAAGATAATTTGTTTGTCGTTCTGTAGCATGTGGTGGTCCTATCTACTTTCCTGGTCTCCTTAGTCCTGCAATCTGACTTGGTCATTTCGGGTCTCCTTAGTTCTGCAATCTGACTTGGTCATTTCAAAGCGCTGATACTTGAGCAACTGCAGGTTTGTTCATGTTCATAATCTCTTTCTTGATAGCTTTATTTATTTCTGTTCATTAGAAGATGACTGGACACCCTTTAAAATTTTACACCATGGTGTCTCTCTGAATCATCAGAACGGAACCTTACGCACCGGATAAAACTCTAATCGCTGATACGTGAATTGTAATTTGTTCTCTTAATGTAAAAACATGTGTTATCACAACTTCTATTGAATGAAGCAAATTAATATTATACTCTTATCCTAATCAGTGTCCATACTCTACAATAATTAAAAAAAGTGAATTTGTTGGAGGTTGATGGGAGTTTAATCTTATATAACCAGAAGAAGATTCTGGGGTCAGCCTAGTTTCACCTACAGAATGAAGGACCAATAAAAGGAACCAACGGGAACTTGAGAGAAAACCTGAGATGAAAACTTGAAGAGGTAAATATCTTATGCACTTCATTATTTTTGTCGTGTTGATGTAGGTCTGCAATATTTTCAGTGAAAAGATAAAAAGTTAACTTAGAAAGCACAAAAATGATAGAAGTCCTTCGATTTTAGTTATGCTCAACTTTAAGAATGTTATTGTGTTTGTATCCGTCACCTTCATACTCTTATTACACCTCAGTTAACTTGTATAGGTCAACAGATAATCATTTTTGAATGTATGCTGGATTTGATTTTCTGTAATTATATGGTTGGTAAAAGTGATAATCTGAGCCAAGTAGCGACTGAGATTAATTAGTTCTTTTGAATTGAGGAATTTTTCTGCTCCTTTGAGTATTCGATGAACTTTTGTCGAGAAATGGTGAAGGAAGTGATTTGAACTTTCTAAAAGTGCAGGGTTCACATTTCTAGTACAACACCCTTGCATAAGTCCCACCAGACAACTGGGAAATTCGATGAATATAGTAGTGTAGAACCAACATAGGGGGAATAATTGGCGATGGTGGCTGTGGCTATGTTAACATTGTTGAGACTCATTTATGCTCTTGGTTGTGTTCTTGCGGCTCAGGATCATTACCTGGATTTACTAGGCACATTCTGTTCATGTGGGACTATTGTATCCTCAGCATACATAATGCCTCTGGCTTAAGAAATTTTTAAATTTTATGTATTTGTTGATTTGAAACTTTAGTTGGACTTCTTCATCCCCGTTCAGGAAATATTATTGTTCTGGATGGTTTATGTGCAAGCTTTGTTAAACTTGTTGATGCATATTATGTGGAGTCATGTGCAGATTCTAAGGTGTTCATGTTCTAAGCCCTCGATACAGCCTGAAGATCAAGCTCCTTTTACTGGGAGACAGGGTGCAAAATTCTCCAAGGTATTATTTCCGTGAACTAAATTGTTCGTCGTAATAGCATAGATTAAATATTTCCATCTCGTGTTTATTCTTTCAGTTACCATGAAAGCGGAGATGGAAGTAAGAGAAGATGCATGAGCTTCTTGGAAAATCTTGGCCAGAACCACTATTTTGTTCGTGACAGTAGGAAATTAGTTTACTTTCTCTTGGTTAGTCGAAAGCTTAAGGCATTCAAATTAGGCAACTAGTTTTCTGTTTTAAAAAAATGCGTCGAAGCATATCTATTGTTCAAAACTACGAACGAATAAGAGCTGCTGCCGCTGTTTAGCAAGTTGAGCTTTTATTGAAAATGTTCACTCTGGATTCCTCAAGAATCAAGATAGAGAATGCTTACAGCCAACTTATCTTTGTAGCCCAATAAAATTCCTTGTTAACCCAACTAGGCAACAAGTCTATAGTGAATCAGTGAATGATTGAATAAGCACGTGAGAGCAATATTTTCTTAATAAGAGAGGTTAGCTCACATCAGCTGAAAAGCTGTACTAGTACTAGTGCTAGATCACGATTATCACCAGTTTTATTGAAGTATCATCATTGGAGTTAAAAGTTAAAACATGTGTCTGCTCTTATGATCTCATGATATTATGATATTGAGTTTAACTAGGAAATTTGATTTGTGCAAGGTAAATGGACATATGCACAATCGGCATGGCATTGGTGGTGCAGCCTGCAGGTGCAGATGATATGTACAGTTCAGCAGCAGCTGAAGCAAGCATTATAGTTGTGGTTATCGACTTCTATAGATTTTGATATTTTTCGGCGTTAAAATACTGTTCATTTTTTTCGGCGTTAAGATACTGTTCATTTTTGTTTTGTTTTTATCGCTTTAGCTTTGCTTATAAAACAATGTTGAGCACTGAGCCTTGTGGTTGTGGATACTGCTTAAAGACGGCATTTGCCTCGCTACAGTTATGGTGTTCACTGTTTCTCCAAATTTTATTTTCAATGTGCTAATTTTTATTTTTAGTTGACTTACCTTCCATGCACGTTTTGGTCAAGAATTCACAAAAAAAGTGGGACCCGCATGACTAAACAAGAAACCACGTGTAGCCTGCGTTTGAGTGAAAGGTGTCTTTGAATCTTGACGGATAGATAAAGTGAAGCAGTAGTTTACTTCCAATAAAAAAATCTCCCCCAAAATGACCAAAAACACCCTCCACGTCACTCCTTCTAGATTTACGGCAGAGCAATCCACTCAATCCGCAGCCAACACGTGTACCTATAATGGCATAAATACCCTTGTTCGTACCTTCCTTTCTTCTTTCCTCCGTCATAGCTCACATTCGTTTCATGTGGCAGTTTTTCCCTTTTTTTTCTTTCCTTCCTATCTTTTCTCTCTGCGCCCCAATCTGAGATCCAAATCTACGAACCCTAAAACTTCCGATTCCCTTCATTCCACGGTCACAAATTCCACTCTGATTACATAATTTATTGAATCTCGTGAAGAAATGAAGACGGAACAGGCTTTGTTTCCTCAAATTCGACCTCCATTTTATCAGGTTAGAGGATTGATTCGTTTTTTAGTGAATTTTGATTGTTTTTGTATTTGTTTTCATCATGATCTGATGTAGGATTATGTTAGAATTCATTAATTGTTATTGGATTTGAGTAATTTGATGTGGAAGGATGATTCTGTAGTTATTTTAAGGTATTGGATTGGGGTTTTTGGTGTGGATATGGTGATCTGATGGATCTGAATGGTTAGGGGTAGAATTGAATGGTGGAAACATTGGGGAATCATGAGATCAAGGTTTGAGGATGGAATTTGTTGTTAGGTGGATTGAATTCGCCTTTTAGGTGTGAAAACATAGTATTGAACTGTTTAAGGTTTGAATTTTGGTACCAGGACTAGTAATTGAACATGTTAGTGGGTTTTACATGGTAGAGGTTCTGTAGCTACTGATGAAAACTGTGAGACCTATCCGTGTCCTGATCTGATGTCAATCAAATGGTTCACTATTACGAGACACCCCTTACTTATTACTAACGATGAATTTGATTCAGAAATCTTCAAATTATGGTTTAGATCTGATAACCTGTTGCGTATGGGTGAAGTCTGTCTTTTGGATTGGCTGTATGTCATGTTTTGTTTAGAAGTTGTTGTTAGTTGGATTGTATTATGGGTTCAAAGATAGTGTTTGAACTGTTTAGGATTGGAACTTTATTACTAGGAATTGAACTTTTATTAGTGGGTTCACACTTCACAATTTTAGGTTCACCAGCTGTCGACGAAAAATTGCAGTATAATCTGGTATTCGAGTCCTGATTTGCCGAAGTATATGATTGACTTGTTTTAGATAACTGTTAGTTTTCATGCCCATGAATTTGTTCATAAGTCTCTGAATTATGCTTTAGATCTGATACTGATTCAGTTTTACGTTTACCTATCAATGAAGTTTATCTATTGATTTGGCAGTAGTTGGTACTTTGTTATTGATATTATTGTTTTTCGTTCATTTGCAGTAGGGAGTTTGATGTGAGCTTTTTTGATCACGGGTTTGAGTTTGGATTCTTCATTTAAAACTGTTTAATTACTATCCATACCGTTATGGGCGAATGCAAGGGATGTCGGAAATTGGGAAGAATAAAACAGAGAGATGCATTCGCCAATGCTTATAGTTTTTCACTTCTGCTATCACCAGTGGTTTCCGTTTGGGATTGTATTGTTAGGAAGATGAGATATTCGTTCAGACCTGAGTGGGTGTAGTCGTTATACTCTTCTTGTAGATGCTATAATTTTTTCATCGTAATTCGCAATCTTAGATACCTCATTGATAGTAATTTAGCGTTCAATATAAAGAGAAAAGTGTTATAGAGAATATGTACACATTGTAGTTGAGTTCTCGAAGAAGCTGAGCAAACGGATTTGTTTGTTTAAGATACAAAGTAGTGTTCATGGATAACATGGGATGTGTTCAAGTTCCACCCGTCGTTAGGAAAGGTAAGAAGAAGCAAGCTAAGGATGAATTGGATCGCCTCAAACAAGCTGAGAAGAAGAAGAGGCGTCTAGAGAAAGCACTTGCTACTTCTGCTGCCATTAGATCTGAGCTAGAAAAGAAGAAGCAGAGAAAGATAGAAGAACAGCAACGGCTAGATGAAGAGGGAGCGGCAATTGCAGAGGCAGTAGCTCTGCATGTCCTTGGTGAAGACTCCGATGATTCATGTAAGATTATGCTGAATAATGACCAGGGTTTTAATCCTTGGAACCAATCCAACTTGGGTTTTTACAGGGGAGGATGGAGAGGTAATTCTCCTCATCAGGGCTTTGCAAAGTATTCGGTTGGAAGTTTTGGGTGGACTTCTGAAGCTTGTGCGTCAGAATGCAAGTGGAACGATTTTGGAATCAGCAGCTATTCGCTGTCACCTAGTGCACCATACTTTGAAGATAGAAGTCGTGGAGGGTTGATAACAGCATCAACAGATATCGCTGTAGCACAAGCTGTTTCTTCTCTTCGAATCGCAGAAGATGCACGTGCAGAAGGACTCAGAAATGGAATGTTCAAGGGTAAGTTGAGCAGTTATAGTAACCAGGTCTAAACTTCTGTAAGGAAAAGTTCCAATAATTATTCTAAAGAATAAAGACTTGTAAATAGTTATAATCTCGTAAACCCCTTGTTTGTATGGTGTAAGCCAAGTCCTCCCTCCCTCCTTCCCTATGGTCTAAAATATTTTGTTGGATTCAGAATGGTTCCTTTAGACTTTTGTCGTGTCGAGTTGTGTGTTACAGAGAGCTTGATAGTTATTTGTGGTGTGATTTGTTATGTGTTGTTGAGTTATAAGTAAAACTTGTTTTGTGTTATTCTTGTTGATTTCGGATTTCATATTTGAATGAAGTTTCTCATGATTCTCATTAGTATAAAAAGGCTGGAGTTCCCTTCTCACATGAGCGCATGTAATGATTTCAATAAAGCTCCTTAGAAAACATATTGTAGGTGTTAATGGAACTGCTACAACCTTAAGTACCCAAGTACCACCACCACCAACATACGCGGTTTGCGTAAACAAGATGATCATTCATTGCAAATTCTAGTATGCCTTAAAGATAAGAGAGTTGGTTTCATACGAGTTTCTATACAGGGTTTTGAACATAATTTTGGGAGATGGTAGGTTTATAGGTGAAGCTGCTTTTATTGGGACTTGATGCAGCTGCCTTTTGTAGTGTATTTCAGTTTCGGATTGTAGTAATCAATATCCCACTTTAAGTTATTTGGCTGAGTCATGTATGATGGTGAATGATCTGTACTACATTACTTCATGGACTAATTTTCTTCAGAAACCCAAATTTAAATATGAAAACACTTTACCCACAGTATCAACTGATCAAGTTTCAATTTGACATCTTTTTATGGCAAGGAAAACTTGGTTGTGGTAATTTGAAATTTTTACACAACCAACCAAATGTAAGAAAGAAAGTGGGTTGCACTCTTTTTTTCTTTTTTACTTTTAACTTTGGCTGATAGCTCATGTACTATTTGATCAAGTGGGGTTGCAGCCTATATATGTACTACTGATCAAGAGCCCAACTGCATGAAAAAACATCACTTAAAAGGTATATTGATAGACAATAACCATACAAATTCAAATAAAAACATTTAATGTACTTTTTTTTTTCTTTATAGATGAGAAAAGGATTATATTCATGGAAAAATCTTTAGCCAAAAGCTAGTTTACAATAGCCTTCCAATGACGTAATATAAAATTTCCACAAACACAGATCTACTTCTACATGGTACCTGCACTCCAAAATTTCTAACTCCCTGTCTTGTTTTCCTTTCATCAAGAAAAACATGAAGTTTCAACAAATAATTCTCTCCATGTCCTTCTTACTTCTCCTACTTCCATTACTAGTTGTTGAATCCTCATCTTTCAATGACAGCAACATAACAAGTCATACTTCTGTCATCAAAAAAATGAGAGATTCATCAAACACTTCTTTGGTCGGCAACATTATAAGAAGAGGTTCATCTATTTCTATTGTTGGGGATATATGTTCTAGTTATTGGCCTTCTTCTTCTGGTAATGTTGGTTTTGGATTCTACAAAATATGTTCTTCACAAGATGGTCCTGATGAATTTGTACTTGGTATAAGCTTTTTCAAGCCTAGAGTTGCAACCCTTGTTTGGTCAACTAATCGTTACTATTCTAAACCATCTTCAGTTCTCCTCACCAACGAAGGAAAGTTTGTGCTCCGGATGAAGCCAGATGACAAAGAGGAGCCTCTAATACCCAACATACAAGAACCAGTGGCATTTGCAATCATGCACGAGAATGGAAACTTTGTAATCTATGGTTCAGAGTCTCAAATCGTTTGGCAAAGTTATGATTATCCTACGCACACCGTTCTTGGCGGTCAACAATTAAGAGCTGGATTTGATCTTGTCTCTGAGGAAAGCCGATTATCAATTGAGGAAATCAGTGGTTCAGTGGCAATACATGCGCAAAGTTCAGAAAGTGTACGTGTATCTATAATATCAGATGCACTACTTGATCAGGGTTCATTGAGGAGGCCAATATTCCTAAGTTTAAGTTCTACTGGTGATCTATATCTTTCTGGTTCTGATGGCATGGTTCTTAAATATCTTTATCGAAACAAGAATCATGAACAAAGGCAACAAGGAGGAACAAGTATTGTGAAGGAGGATGATTATTTGTATATGGCAAGACTATCTTCAGATGGGTATTTTATTCTCTACAAGGAAAGAATCGGTGGAAATATGAGTGAAGAATCTTCTATTACAGTACAATCATGGCCAATAAATCATAAGAGTACTCCTGCGATATGCCTAATCTCAATGAAGCATTTTTTTGCTTTTGTTGGTCTTTACGTTTTGCTGCGGAAGTTGTTTTCTGTTGCCAAGGCTGCTGCATGGAAACGGATGAACAGGTCTCCTGCAGCCAAAACCGTATGATGCTCAAATAACTAGAAAATCAAGTCTCTCTTAAGCTAATGGATTTCAATTTATGTTTTTAGAGGTCTGTTGACTTATATATTTAGGAACTTATATTTGTAGTTAAGCATGTGTTTCATTTTCAGTAAATGCACTATAGGTATCCGTATTTGCTTGCTGCTTGTTGTTCTTGCTTGTTGCATGTAATAACTTGCTGCTGCTGCTGTCATTGCTTGTAATATTTGCTTCTTGGAACTCGTATGTTATAGCTTAATGATCCCTGTTGCTAGCTTTTTGTTTGCAGTTGTTTTAATTTGGTTGGTTTTGCTAGTGGTTTGAGAAGGAAACTTTGTTCTTGCTTGTTGTCTGGTAACAAATGATGAGAATCTATATTTCCAAGTCTATGGCGCATTCCCCAGGAAAGACTCTAGAAACTTAGTTCAATAAAACATCCTCGGATACCTCCAATATCAGCAAACTTTAGGTAATCTATCAGGCTGGGAACAACATCACAAACAACCATGCATTAAGAAATTAACATCAACTACTTTTGCTGAAATCAGTTAATTTGAAAAGGTTGAAAAGTCAGTAATTACTGCACCACATATCAACCTTCAGATTAAATAGTGGAGTAGTAATTTTTAAAAGCATGAATGGTCTGTACTACATTACTTCACGGACTATTTTTCTTCAGAAAGCCAAATTTAGATATGAAAACACTTGCCCACTGTATCATTTAATTTAATAATCACAAGTCACAACTGCTCATCCCAAATGTATCAACTGACCAAGTTTTCAATTCTTGTAATGAATGCTTGCATTCTTTTCATGGCAAGGAAATCTCAGTTGTGGTAATTTGACATCTTTACACCACAAACCAAACGTGTGAAAGCAAGTGGGTTGCACTCTTTTTTTCTTTTTTACTTTTAACTTTGGCTGATAGCTCATGTACCATTGATCAAGTGGGGTTGCAGCCTATATATGGCCCAGGAAAGCTCACGTGGAAAGGAGATATCTACTTTCGAAGTCTGGTAATTCTTCAAAAAATCCTCCCCAAATTACTGAGTTATTTACTAACTGGTTTAAAAAAAACCCTGGTAAAAGCCAAGAGATAAACAAATCGGCTAAAAAAAAAACGGTTACAGATTTTGTAAGCCATTACTTTCCTGCTAACAAAGCCAATCCAAAAGGGATTGTGCCAAACAGATTTTTCATTCTTGCAGATCCACACGAGTCCCAAGATTTGAATAACAAGATTAATATTCCTGAAGATTCTGTGGAGCTGGTGAAAGACTCCGAAGTACTGAAGACTCCTAATACACAATTATCTCACAATCTCAATAGAGAAATTGTAAGAATAAATGAAATTCACAACTGTGTGGATTTGATAATGGATGCTACAAGGAATATTGGTGCAAACTTTGGTAATCAGGAAGATAAAGCAAGAACTCTATATACAGAAATTGTGGCAAAAAATCTAAATGCTGAAAAACCAAGAAACATCAATAAAGCTCTTTCAGGGAAAGAAATGATTATAGTTGAAGACACAATTGAGAACACAGTTACAGAAAAAGAAGGAGATTTAGAAGTGTTTGAAGATGCTGTTAACTTGGCTTCAGATGGTATTAATGGATATTAAAATTTTGGTATGGAACATGAGAGGTTTAACAGCAACTGACAAAATGGATGCTTTAAAAAGTTTAATAAGGAAGGTAAAACCAAATGTGATTCTAATTCAAGAAACTCATATGATGAAGATGAATAATTGGTGGGTGAATCAAATATGGGGCAATGAACACAATCAATGGAGAGACATTCCATCTCAAGGTTTATCTGGAGGTTTACTCACAATTTGGGATGACACAATGTATGAATGCTTAGATGAAGTTTTTGGGCCAAATACTCTTTCTCAGAAGTTTAAATGTAGAAATGCAGATTATGAATGGTGCATTACAAATGTTTATTCTCCATGCACATATTGGGAAAGATGGGAATTTTGGGAGGAATTGGATGATTTAACTGGTTGGGCTCACACAAACTGGGTTGTTGCCGGTGATTTCAATGCTATCAGAAGAAGAAGAGAAAGGAACAAACCTGGTGGTTCTCAAAGAAACAAAAGACTTTTTAATGAATATATGGAAGAGCATAATCTGGTGGATTTACCCCTGAATGGAGGTATGTATACATGGAGCAATATGCAAGCTGATCCCATTCTTTGTAGACTTGATAGAATTCTTGTTTCTCCTCAGTTTGAAGGCACCTTTCCTCTTCTCACTCAAACAGTTCTCTCCAGAACATTATCAGATCACTCTCCAATCCTGTTAACAACTTCAAATGTAAATAGGAATAAGCCTCCTTTCAGAGTTGAAAGTTTTTGGTTTTCTCATCCAGAATTTATCAACAATCTAAAATTGTGGTGGGATACTATGGTGTTTTATGGGTCTCCCAGTTACATAATGTCAAGGAAGTTGCAAAATTTAAAATTTTTCTTAAAACAGTGGAGTAGAACAACTTATGGACAGATGGAAATTAAGAAAAATGAACTCACAGATCTCATTGATTCTCTAACTGCATTAGAGGAACATGGAGCTCTTACTACTCAACAATTCAATGAAAGGGAAGAATGGAGAACTAAGCTCAAGCAAATCAACCTAGACAATGCCAGGAAATGGTTAGCAAGAGCTAAAACTCAACATTTCAATGAAGGGGATGCAAATACAAGATACTTTCATACTCTTGCAAATGGGAGAAGAAGAAGAAATACAATACAGAAGTTAATCATCAATGAGGTAGATAATTTTAATCAAGAAGACATTAAAGAAGAAATATCTTCATACTTCATCAATCTCTTTCAAGATAAACATCCAGTAAGGCCACAAATGAACTCAGAATTTTTCACAAAAATTTCAGAAGAAGAAAGCATTGAAGTACAAAAAGCAATTTCAGAAGAGGAAGTATGGAAGGTGATCAAGCAGTTCAAAAACAATAAATCTCCGGGCCCTGATGGCTACAATATGGAGTTTTATAAAGTGTCTTGGGAAGTAATCAAAAAAGATTTCATGGCAGTCATAAAGGAATTTGAATCAGAGCAGAGGATGGATTGGAGACTCAATTGTTCATTTATAAGTCTCATACCAAAAATTGAACAAGTTGGCTCCCCAAAAGATTTTAGACCAATCAGTCTAATCAGTAGTGTGTATAAAGTGATTTCTAAAGTGCTCACTCAGAGATTCAAGGCAGTCCTCCCAAAATTGATATCTGAAAATCAAGGGGCCTTCATTGCTGATAAACAAATCTTGGATGGCATTTTGGTGGCTGGAGAAATGATTGATTCAAGATTCAAATCGAAAAAACCTGGAATCTTATGCAAGCTAGACATTCAAAAAGCATTTGACAATGTTAGCTGGCATACAATCTCAAATGTGCTGAAGAGTTCAGGATTTGGAGAAAAATGGATAAGATGGATAGAGTGGTGTGTCACTTCTACACAACATTCAATCCTTGTGAATGGAAGTTCAACTCAGAAATTTAAGCCTCAGAAAGGACTGAGACAAGGAGATCCATTGTCACCTTTCCTTTTCATTTTAGTCGCAGAAATATTCTCAAAACTTATGAAGAATGCGGTGCAACTAAAAATGATTTCAGGATTCTCAATCAACTCTATTCAAGTATCTCATTTACAGTTTGCAGATGATACCCTAGTTTTTCTAGATGCAAAAGAAGAAGAAGCTGAAAATCTTGTGCTAATTCTTCAGATCTTTGAAGCCATAACAGGCTTAAGTGTTAACTTTCAGAAGAGTGCAGTTATTAGCATTAGAGCAGATCATAATATTGAATCAATTGCAGAGATACTGAAGTGTAAGATAGAGAAGTTACCACTAAAATATCTGGGTATGCCAGTGGGAGCAACTTCAAGAGAAGCAAGCATTTGGGATTCTGTAATAGAAAAATTTCAAAAAAAAATAGCTTTATGGAAGAGGAAGTTCTTCACCAAAGCAGGCAGAATCACTCTTATCAAATCTTCACTAGCAAGCTTGCCAGTTTACTACATGTCTATATTCCAAATGCCTGTAAAGGTTGAGAAAAAGCTAAACCAAATCATGAGAAACTTTTTGTGGGGATCAACAGCAAACAAGCAAAAGATCAGCTGGATTAAATGGGAGAAAGTTAACAAACCAAAACACCTTGGTGGTATGGGAATAAGAAATTTAAAGCTCACCAATAAAGCATTACTGGCCAAGTGGACATGGAGATTCTCAAGAGAAAAACAACTTCTGTGGAGGAGAGTGATTCAGGAAAAAATGAAGACAAGACCAGAAGCATTACTAGTGAAAGACTCATCTCAGACCCATGGAAGAGGAGTGTGGATGAACATTCAAAAACAAAAAGTAATAGTAGAGAAATTGACTACTATACAAATGAAGAAAGGAGATGCAGTTTACTTCTGGTGGGATATCTGGAATGGCTCACAAGCTTTAAAGTTAAAATTTCCAAACATCTTCAAGCTCTCCACTATGAAAGATGCTGCTGTCAAGGATATGATCTCTCAAGGAACATGGGATATAAAACTAAAAAGGAACCTTCATCCTAATGAAATTTCAGAGATGCTTCAACTCTTTGCAAACTTAGGAGTCCCTCCAAATTTAGATGATGACAGTGAAGACACACTCATTTGCTCTCAGCCAGGAGGTTTTACTGCAAAAGTTTGTTACAAATGGTTAGTAGAACAATTACCAGATTCTCAGTTTATTGTTCCTTACTCCTGCATTTGGATCCAACATGTACCTTCAAAGGTGCAATTCTTCATGTGGTCCGCAGCTCAGAATGCCATCCCCACAACAGATAACTTGTCGAGAAGAGGTTGTCAAATCCAGAACCTGCAATGCTCTCTTTGCAATGCACAAATGGAATCTGTTAATCACCTATTTCTGCACTGTGACTTTTCAAATAAAATCTGGAACTATTTTATCAGTGGTTATAACATCAGGTGGGTGCAAGGAGAATCATTAACAGCTCAACTTCAAGCTTGGAAGTTCAGAAGAGGAAGAAACAGGGGTAGGAAGATTTGGCCACTCATCATATTTGCAATAGTTTGGGCCATTTGGAATGAGAGAAACAGAAGGGTAATGACTAATAAAAGACCTAAAAACAGAGAGGAGATCATTACTGAGATCAAACTCTTAATTTACAATTGGGGAGAAAATCAAAAATGGTTTAGATTCAATGTATTTAGAGAGCTAATCACTCACTGGAAAGTTGTTATAGATAGCTGAAATCATGTTTATGTAACACTCTAAAAATGGGAACTAGGCTTATTTTGAGCCTGGTTTTATTACATTTTCTTTTTATACAATTAACCTTAAAAGTCAAAAAAAAAAAAGGTATATTGATAGATAATAACGATAGAAATTTAAATAAAAACATTTGATGTACTTCTTTTTTAGACGAGAAAAGGATTATATTCTTGGAAAAAGAAAAATTTTAACCATCCCTTTAGCCAAAAGCTAGCTCCCAATGACATAATATAATGTGAGCTGGGGATTAAGTGGAATATGTATCACCCATCTGATGACCACAATACCAATAGAGACTTCAAAGTTCAAATCAAGAATGAGATAATCAATCATCTTTGATGATAATGGTAATTACTATAGATCAACACAATTGACAAAATTTACTAACATTTCAGATTTCGAGATACCGAAATACAAACACAAAGGACAACATTATAAATGAAATGGATATAAATGTAGTAGTGGTAGCTAGGCATGGGTAATTTTACCAAGAAAAAAACATTAAAGTTTTACCATGTGCTACTATCTTCCTTACTTGGCTAGAGACAGTGACCAAAAAAACAAACATTCTTTATTGCAAAGCTAACAATTACTACACAACAACAACAACAACCAGGGCTAAAAACAACCTTACAGTGTGTTTGTTTTTCGCTGATTCGGTATCTGAATCTGACTTGCCCGAGTCAGATGTTAGACAATTTTTATTTTAAATCAAATCTGACTCGCAATCTGAGTTAGAATTAACCCCTGATTCGGGTTCATCTGAATCAAATAATAAAATTCCCTGACTCATGAACAAACCACTGGCTCATAACTTTAAGTCAGATCAAATTTAAAAAACAAACATATTGAGTCAGGTGATTTTAATCAGAGTCAGGAGAAAACAAACAGGGGCGTTAGTGTAACTTTTTAGGTGGCCTTAGTATAAATTTCCCCAAAAACACTTCTCTACTTCTGCATAGTACTTGCAGTCCAAAATCTCTATCTCTCTGTCTTGTTTTTCTTTCATCAAGGAAAACATGAAGTTTCAACAGATAATTCTCTCAGTGTCCTTACTTCTCCTACTTCCATTACTAGTTGTTGAATCCTCATCTTCGAATGACAGAGACATAATAAGAGGCACTTGTACTTCTCACAGTTATACTTCTGTCGTTCCTACTGCTCTGAAGGATACTTTTTTAGTCGGCAAAAACATTATACCAAGAGGAGGTTCGTCTATTTCTATTGTTGGGGATATTTGTTCTAGTTATTGGCCTTCTTCATCTGGAAACTTTGGTTTTGGTTTCTTCAAAACAGCATGTTCTTCACAAGATGGTCCTGATGAATTTGTAGTTGGTATAAGCTACTTCAAGTCTGAGGTTGCAACCCTTGTTTGGTCCACTAATCGTTACTATTACAAACCATCTTCCGTTTTCCTCAACAACGATGGAAAGTTGGTGTTCCGGATGAATGACAAAGAGCAGCCGTTAATACCCAACATACAAGAACCAGTGTCATTTGCAATGATGCATGAGAATGGAAATTTTGTGCTTTATGGTATAGAAGGTGAAATTGTTTGGCAAAGTTTCGATTATCCGACTCACACTATTCTCGGGGGTCAAAAATTAAGATCTGGGGTTGATCTTATCTCTGGGGAAAGGAGATTATCAGTTCAAGACACCAATGGTTTAGTGGCAATACATGAGCAAAGTTCAGTATCTGTGGTATCTGATGCACTTAAGGGTTCACTAAGGAGGCCAGTATTCCTAAGTTTAAGCACTACTGGTGATCTATACCTTGTCGGTTCAGATGGCGTCGTTCTTAAATATCTTCACCGAAACAAGAATCAACAACGAAGGCAACAAGAAGGAGGAAATGTTACGAAGGAGGATGATCATTTGTATATAGCAACACTACATTCACAAGGGCGTTTTATTCTGTTCAAGGAAAGTTTCGATGGAAGTACTAGTGATAATTCTTTAATTGCAATACAATCATGGCCAATTTATCAGAAGAGCACTCCTGTGATATTCCTGCCCTCAATGAAGCATTTCCTTGCTTTTGTTGGGCTTTGCGTGTTTCTTTGGAAGTTGTTTTCTGTTGCCAAGGCTGGTGCATGGAAACGGATGAACAGGTCTCCTCCTGTAGCCAAAACCGTATGATCGTGTCTCTCTTAAGTCTTAAGCTAATGGATTTCAATCTATGTTTTTAGAGGAGCTAGCTACCAGAGAGGTCTTTGGACACTTTGGGGAAGTTTTTCTTCCTTGAGTCTATTATGATATTTAGCACTTATATTTATAGTTAAGCATGTGTTTCATTTTCAGTAAATGCACTGTAGTTATCCGTATTTGTTTGCTGCTTGTTGCAAGTAAATACTTGATGCTTCTTGCTCGTTTGCTGGTAAATATGCTGCTTGGAACTCGTATGTTATTGCTTAATGAATCTGCTAGCTCTTTTATGCAGCTGTTTTAAATTGGTTGGTTTTATCAGCAACTTTTACTCAACTCAGTTAATTTGGTAGTTTTTTCATCACATTTCTAAATAGTTGGTTGTGATGCTCTTAAATCAAAATTGATTACGCAAAAAAAGTTAGTATCCCATATAGCAAATTCTACTATAAAGATTAACCCCGATCGTGTGCTTCGAAGATATGATAGAAGCAGTAATTCTCTCGACTTAATTTGCTCCATGAGTTATGATTCATTAATATTGGATGGGCTTGGTGATGATGAGTTATGATTCATTAATCTGGCTGAGTCATTACTTCATGGACTATTTGAAAACACTTACCCAGAGTATCATTTAATTTATAATCACAAGTCACAACTGCTCATTCCAAATGTATCAACTGATCAAGTTTATAATTCTTGTAATGAATAAATGCATTCTTTTTATGGCAAGGAAAACTCAGTTGAGCTAAGTTGAAATTTTTACTCAACAAACCAAATGTATGAAAGCAAGTGGGTTGCACTCTTTTTTCTTTTTTACTTTTGAGTTTGGCTGATAGCTCATGTATTATTATTGATCAAGTGGGTTGCAGTCTATATACTCCAATTGCATGAAAAAACATCACCTAAAAGGTAGTATATTGATAGATATTTAACAATGCTCTTGAATTCCTCTCTTTCCGTATTGCTTTTTGACAACTGGGAAAAACATTTGAAATACAAAATATACTGATTTACAATCAACGAATAAAAAAAGAACTACGTTTTTCTCTTAGATAAGTGTCTCATATAATTTTTCAAGTAAAGGTGCATGGTAATTACTATAGATCAACACAAGTTTATTAGAATTTTAAATTGTGAGATACCAAAATACAAACACAACCTCAATAAATGAAAATGATATAAATGTAGTTGCAGGAAATCCCACAATACACCCCTCACTATATTTTGTTTAACTAATCCATTCTAAAGATAATAGATGAACAATTATGATTATTTATTAATAATTTTCTTAGAAATGTTTACACAGGAAAATGGAATTACACTTAGGATCTCACTAACATTCGTTCTGTTTCTCTCTCCTCCTGACTTGCTCTCCCCTCCAAAAAGAATCCCCCTTCAACAAACTCGCTCATCCCTTTATATAGGGTAATACATAGTGAATGACAGCTAAGCTGTCCTTTATTTTCGGGAATGTCTCGCGAAGTGTCGCGAGACGTACAAATATTCATACTCGCGACACTTCTTAACTTTCGCCAGGTTTCATATCCTCCTATCGTCATTCAGTGCGTCATTTATATTTAACCTTCTGCGACTTACTCGCAATGTTGTTATCCGTTGTCTTCGCGAACTGTTGTTGTCGCGATATTCTGATCCTACATCTTGCCTCTTTTTTCTTGAATATTGCTTGAAGAGCGATCTTTAAGAAAAAATACGTTGTTGTAATAGTCTCTGATTTTTATTGATGAAGGAACGAGTGAAAGAATACTGGACTTGAAAAGTACGTACTTGCCTCTATTCTTTGGCGAAGTTCCGATTTTTTTTTTTAAAAGTATGTATGAAATATCATTTCCTGCCTCATGGGTCATGTAAGAATACCCGAATACTACATCTTCTCGCCTCTCCTTATGTTTCCTTACATTGTGCGATATCCGAATTCTTTGTCGCAACCGTTCATTTTCCATTAAAAATCTTCTTCGGCATAGCTCCATGAATTTAGGAGTGACCGTTTACACGTGTTTAAAACCATTCTTTTTACCGGTACATTTAATGTTATCCGGTCATAACACTTTCTTGCCTATTTATAGGAGAATCTTTTGTGTAGAACATTTCTTTCCTTCTATTTCGTCTCCTTTATTGTCTGCAACTGTTCTTCTGTTATTCTTCTTCACCATCGTCTTCATCATCCTTCTGCTATTTCTTATTTGCTATCACTTCCATGGCATCCAGGTTTGTTAATCTTGCTGGATTCGATTGATTCTATGATTGATTGATTTTGTGATTAACTTCCCTTTTTGAGATTATCCTATTCCTTTTAATCTTTTTCTGCCATTTTTGTTTCAGCAAGGACAAACCCATCACCAAGTTCACCGTGAAGAATCCCCTTCTTTCTTTGGATTCACAGTCGAAACCAACTTCTCAACAAGAATCCACCTTGCCACCAAAGTCCTCTTCGCAAGCTAAACATACCGTTTCTAAAAGAAAGCCTGCGAGTGATAAGGTATTTTAAGAAGCATTTACCTTTTAATAACAACGTACTTGCCTCTGTTTCTTACTTAATTTATCATTCACAGGATGGCAAAACTATTGACAAAACTCCCAAAAGGTTTCGCCACTCTAAACCTGTTACTCCTGATGTCCCTTTTCCCTCATTTACACCTTCTTCTCCCTGTCGAAATCACCGCAAAGATAATCTTGTCACAAGTGACAATATTCCGATGCCTCAACTCCTCATAGATCAAGTTCCTCATAATAGTCCTACTACAAATGAACTTACTCCTTCTCCTACCGTCAATGTCTCTGTTATTCCTCCCATCACTACTTTTCCTGAAATCTCCTCTTCTCATGATGTTCCTTTGGCGAAGAATGATTCGTCTTTTCCTTCTTTGCCCGAGCAAATCCCTCTTACTGCAGAAAATTTGGAAGGAATAGACGTGGCTTTCAAAGTTCTCTCGGACCTTGTGAATGATGCCAAAAAGACTTCTGTCGATCCTGTCAAGTCTGATGTCTGCGAGATTTTAAGTAAACATCTCGGTTCTGATAGGATCTCGCAAGCATCCTTAGTTCAAGAAATTAATGTATTGAAAAATGATCTTCAAGCTATGACTGCTAAATGCAATAATCTCCATCTTGAAAATCAAAAATTTCACAACCTCTCACTAGACCGTGATAATCTTCGCAAGAAGAATGAAGAGTTAAAAGGTAAACTCTATCCCCTTAAGCTTCTTTTTTTTTTTTTTTTTTTTTTTTTTTTTTTTTTTACAACTTAAACTCTTGTTCGCCCTTCAAGCTCTAAACCAGAAACGAATAATGGAGATATATCAGTTGGAATCAATTGTTGAAGAGGTTCGAGTTGAAAGAGACGCTTGGATGGAGCAATATAACTTCTTAAATAATCTTCATACATATCTTTGTTGATCAAATAGATAATTTGTCTAAAGAAAACTTTGATTTAGCTCGTGAGCAAGATTCATTAAGTAAAGACTTATCTCGCCTTTCTTACTCTTTGACTAAGGCTAATTTGGAGTTGGAAACTTTATCAGATGAGAATGGGACTCTTTCTCAGGAGAAGCGATCTCTGCTAAACAAAGTCGCGACTTATTCGCAAGAATATGATGCTTGTCAAAAATTACGTGAAGAACAAGAACAATTTATTCATACTTTGAAAAACCAACTTGAAGAAATTACTGCCGAGAGAGATAAACTTATTCAGGGTAGAATAACCTTGAGTCTAAAAGCAAACCAATTCAAGGATCAATGTTCCAAACTAGAAAAATCCAACTCTACCCTTGTGACTGAGAATTCCATACTTGTTTCGAATGAAAAAAGCTTGCGAGCTCGATTGAAAGGCCTAGTTGGAGATACATTTGATGATGCCATGGACTGTTTGGGGAATAATTTTGCAGCTTTAATTCAGCATCTTACTTCTCAGAAGGAAGGTAGTCATATTATTTGACTATCTTAATATATTGATTTATTTCAAAAAATCTTTAATTATCCTGAGAATTCCAAAAATATTCCGTAAAAGCTTTCTTTAATCTTGTGCATTTGTTATGCAAACTCTGAGAAAAAGCTTCGCTCTGTTATCTCCACCCTCAGATCAGATTATTCTAAAATTCGCAAAGAAAATGGATTACTCGCCGCCTCTCTTGCTCGTTCTCGCGACCGTGCAGAACGAAGATTTGATTATATGTCTTACTGTAAAGACATAGATAGCAAGAATCGTCAAAAGGCGTTGCTTCGTCAATTCCCCTTCAAAGCTGAAGTCCTTGTGAATGAGATTTTATTGTCTAAATCCCTTGATCCTATTCATGTTGATCCTTTGGAAGTAAGTGATGATGAAGTCCCTGATTCTCCTGATAGTGATTATGACTATGAAAGCGGCGAAGATATCGTTAATATTGAAGTTGTCAACAAAGATCCGACTGAAAAAATCTCTGATGAAAATCCACCAACCGGTGAAGGTGAAGCTGATAAAGGCAATGAAAGATCTCGACCATCCTCTATGGTTGATAATATTGATGTAGAGAATTAAACTTTCTTTGTAATTTGTCAAAACTTCTTTTTGTTTGTAAGGATTAAGTCTTTGATCAGGTAATCCCCTTATGTTCTTCCTTTTCCCTTATTTAAGGTGTTTGAACATAATCTCGCGAGGATGTTCGCTTATTGAATCTTTTATTAAGTAAAATCATCCCAATTAGGAGTTTCATTTTATTTCTTCTCATTGCGACAAGATCGCAGGCCGCCTTTTCATTTTCATGTAATGACCCATTGACCTTGCCTTATCATCTTTGATGGTCTTCTAAGCTTGACCTTCCTATTTAAAGGTCTTACTCCGCCATCCTTTATTGCGACAAGGTCGCAGGACGTCTTTACACTTCCATGTAAAAACCCATTGACCTTGTCTTATCATTTTTCAAGTATTTTTGCCTCTGCAGGATATTTTGTTTGCGACAATATGACAGGCCTAAATTTTCTTGCGAAAGTAAAGCCCCATGACATTGTCGTCTTGCGACGAAATCGCAGGACGTCTTTACACTTGCATGTAAGGACCCATTGATCTTGTCTTACCCTCGCGTTAGTATTATTGCCTCTGCAGGATCATTGCACAAATATGACAAGCCTAAGTTTCCTTGCGAAAACAAAGCCTCGTGACATTTGCGTCTTTGGCACTTATCAGCTTGGTAGGCCTCTAAAGGTGTTTATATTTATGACCTACATGTTATAATCCGCAAGTGCACGGCGTCTATCGGAGACGCGGCAAGTACGGGTCGATCCCACAAGGACTTGTGGTGCTCTAAGGTGATCTAAGGCTTTCTTCAACTGAATCCCGGTGACATTGTGACAAACAGGTGGTAAATAAGATGTTTTGCCGAAACGGCTGAGATGTAGTGTAGTGACAATGAACCTAAGCTAAGGCAAACAGTGAGGAAGGGGTTGCTGGGTCTTCAAATCCACCTCTGACCCCTATTGTGCTTTCAACTAAGTTAAGTGTCTTATTCCTATGTCAGATGAGTGAAGATTGTCAATTCTACCACTCATCTTAAGGGTTTCACCTAATGATATTTCAAATATCAGCTAATGTACTAATCCTAAGTACTAGTTGTCTAATTAAGAACAACTAGTCAGGGGTATTAGCATTAAGAATGGAAGCAAAGGGCTGAAACACCTTCAACACAATATTGACCTAACTACAGTGCATCCATGGCGTTGGCATGCACTGTGAGAGAACTGGGTTAAGGTGTTTAGAATTCGAAGCTATCTAATAACATTAAATTCTTAAGACATTCAACAGAGTTTCAACACAGTTTGGAATCAGGGTTTCATTGAAACCCTAACAACAAAATTAAAACATGATTAAAACAGAAAATAAACCTAAATTGACACTCCGGCTAATCCAGGCGTGTCTGAAAACAAGTTCTTCACTCTCTATTTATACAAGCACTCACCCAAAATTCCCAAACCCTAAAATCAATTAAAAATAGAAATCAAATGAAAATTAACCTCACCCACGCCTCTGACTTGCCTCTCCTCTTGTCTAATCGGCTCTGCAACTCCATGCGGGGTTGTTGTGGAGAAACCCTAGTTTTAGCTATCTTTAATTTAGTCTCTAGGGTTAATAGAAACTAAAATAAAGATAACTAGACCTAGAGAGGGTAGCGGCCGTGGCAGTGTAAGGTTGGTGGTGATGGGAAGCATGGTAGAGGGAAGGTCTTGGTCGGGTGAAGGGATGGAGGAGCAGAGCTCTCGCTCCGGGGTTTTGCAGAGGGGTTGTTTGAGAAGAAAGAGAAAGTGAGAGGAGGAATGGGTCGATCGAATAGGGGTATAGGTGTATGGGTCGCTTCGGTGTTGCACGGGTGCAGCGAGAGTCGATGGGAATGGCCTAGCGAGCGTCGGATGGAGTCAAGAGATCTCGAACGGTCGAGGTTGGTAGCCGGTTTTTGGAGTGATCTCGTGTTGCACGGAGCATCAAGAAATGATGTATAGTGAGGGCAGCGACCGTTGGATGTAGCAGGCGAGATCTCGACGGCTTGGAGTGTACGGGCTCGGATCGGGTCGCGGTAGCTTTAGCCCATGTCTTCCTTGTTGGGTTGCAACTGATTCGCGCATGTGGCTTTGGCCATCTACTCCATAGATGCTCGACTCCAATTCTTTGCTCTTTTGCTCCTCGATTCTCCGAGCTTTATTTATTACCTAAAAACACAAAATTAATTAATACAAATATTTATTCTTGAAAACAAGGAAAATACGAGAATATGGGATAATATCCGATTTATAAGCGCAAAAGATGAGTAAAATGCCAATAAAAGGTGTATAAATATGCACTATTTGGCACTCATCAAATACCCCCAAACCCGAATTTTACTTGTCCTCAAGTGAAACAGAAAATAAGAAATCCTAACTATACCACCGTCGTAGGTCTCTCGAATGCATTTAGCGTATGCACTAAGCCTTTAAACCCCTAGGTGTCCCTAGTGGACGAGTTGTAGTCTCGTGAGGGTTTACAAGAGGTGTACCCACAAAACCTTCTCCAACTTCAGAGTGTAAAAGAGTCTCAAGCCTCCAAGAAGCTATGAGGACATAGAGTTTCGCATGCTAGTAATGTGAAGTTAGAACTATCGAAGAACGCATTCTCATCCTTAAGTCTTTGAGCGAGAAGTAACCATACCATATGAAAGAATTCGGATTCGATTGTGATCATAAGTCTCAACTTCTGCCTCACCATTAGGGTTTTATGATAATTGCACTCAAAAAGATCGCTTTTTAGTCTCTCATGTGTGCAAAGGGAATAAAGAGAGAAATCCCGCACACGTTGTAGGTAAGAAGGATAACCTTCCGAAATAAAATCTGGAGACTCCACAGAAGTGTGGACAAAAAGAATCTTTTTCTGATGATCTCTAAGAAAGGAAAATCAACCATTAGCAAGGGTGGGAGTACTCACTCACTTCTCACCCGATCGGCAACTAACATCACTCTCTCATAAGAAACCATAGAAACGTCTTCAATCTTCGGTCTTCGGTCTTCAGTCTTCAACTATTGATGACGAACTTCTGAAAAAAAACTTAATAATAAATTTTTTTTTTTTTTTTTTTTTTTAGAATAAAACGATAAACTCAATTTTTCACAAACTTCATTAATTCTCATCTTATTTTCTTTTCTTTGTTGCACATAAACCTTGGACTATATCAATTTTTCTTTCAATATTCGATTCTGCTCTCGTTTTTCGACGATGATGTGTTTCTATGGGTCTTGGCGATTGAGAGAGAGAATGATGCTAACTACAAATCGGTATTTAGAAGGATTTTCATCTTTAGACGTCACCCTCATGATTGACGGAATTAGCACTCAAGAGATCAAAAGTAGTCTTTGAAAGTGGTGCGAAGTTGGGTAGCTCACCATTCCTACCCGGAATTGACGTACGGTGACACACACTCTAAAAGCTTTTCTAGAAAGTCACAAAGAGTGAAGGTCGGTACCTCGCTTGATGTAAAATGGGTAGTCTCCACTATGGTTGATCACAATTCTACTACCGAATATCTAAACAAAGACCTAATTCGCCCTCCCAGTATGGTTAAATCCAACTTTAACGCTCTAATCAACTAAGGAACCCGATTGCGTTTTCCGGTACTTCCAAGTTCGTTATTTCGGTCGATTCTCTATGTAAACATAGCTAGAAGCATGCTAGTGACTCTAAAATCTCTAAAAGTTGGAGGTTTTTATTTGCAAAAGTTTTTGAATTTTTGAATTTTTGAATTTTTTTTTTTTTTTTTTTTTTTTTTTTTTTTTAAATAAAAGGTAAAATAAAAGACTAAAAACTCTAAATGCAAAATGCACCCCCAAACCTAAATCAAACATTGTCCTCAATGTGTCACAGATAGGAAAAATTTAAACAGTCACATACCATGTGAACTATCTTTGAAAAGATAAAAGGGAAGAGATTACCGGAATGTCGGCGGGAGCAAGGTTGAGCTTCATTCGTCAAGGCTAGAATCCAATATTCTCAACGGAGATCATATCGGATTAGCATAATATATGTGCAAGAAGACTCAACCGAATCAAGAAAAGAAAAATTTAACAAGTCCTACTGGATTATATACAAAAATTCACCATAAACTAACAATCTAAAGAGTTGAGGATCAACCCAATAGACGATATGTACACACATTAACAGCCTTACACAAATATAATATGAGAGTGCACGTAAGACTGCAAATGGGAATGAGTTTCCCCCAAACCTAAACTTGTGAACGGGTGTGTTTGTGAGAACAAAATCTTGCAATTTTAAAGGTACGTCATGCAAAAGGTCTAACTCAAAGTGAGTTTTACTAATAACAGGCAGACATACACATTCCAACTGTGGTTCCCTAAAGGTGTTATACTTTGATGCGAAATAGTCCAAGAGGACTTGGGAAGCACAAAGTTCTAGGCCTAAGTTAGGCATTTTCAGAAAAGTTGGTTTTGCAATTTTGTGACAAACTACACCTAGGTTTGGTGGATGAGTTTCAATTTGTGACTCAGGAGAGAGGTTAGGTACATCTAAGTTGTTTTCATTTTTAAAATCATTTGTACCATCACACACTTTCCTAAAGTCAAAAGAGGGTAAATCATGGTCATTTTCACAAAACAAATCCACAGGTTCCACATCAACATCACATGTATGAATATCAGAAGAGGCATCATTCATAGGGTTCACAGAAGAGACGTCTAACGTCTCTGAACCAAAAGATTCTACTACATTTTCAAAATACACATGCTCTTCATATTCATCATCATCATCATCATCATAGCAAAAATCCATCTCTCCATTCAAAATTGTAGCATTTTTAGTGTACTCATCTACCTCTAGATTAGGTTCATATTCAATGTTAGTTGCATGAGTAAGACTAGAAACACTATTTTCAATCCTATCATTTTGTAACTCAATCAGGTTCCTTTGAAGAATCATCTTGAGTTGTTCCATTGAAGGAGAATCTTCACTAGTGGGCATGCATTCCTCATATGGATATTCATTGTATGGTTGTGCATGAGGTTCACTAGAGAAGCGAAATTCAGACATGTTGCTATATGGATGGTCATGCATTGCATTCATTTCAAGCCTAGCATTTTGCTCCATGAGTGTATCCATTATTGATTGCAAACTAGGAGTTGGGGAGTATAAAATTGTTCATCTCCCCACTTTGTGGTGAATGATGCATGTGTGCGCGGGTTGATTATGGTCCCAATAGTCACTTCTAGACACTTCGTTCATTGGATTATCATGGTTTTCCCTAGACTGTCTAAAATCATGCAAGATATAACAAGTATTCAGCAGGTGGTCTAAGCCACCACATAAGGTGCAAGCATGCGTTTCATATTGCCTAGAAAAACTAGATTCGACAGATTGCCTTTCTAAAGCGAGATAGTCGAGCCTCTAATTGATCTAAAAGTGATGACTGGGTATGAGGAGAGTGTTCATTCTCAACTTTGTGATGGATGATACATGTGCTCATAGTGATTAGGGTATGTGAGGTCGGGGCCCCGAGAAGGCGCATAAAATTCTCTAAAATCACTATGGTATGTGGGGGGTTCATCCTGTGAAGCGTGCCCGTAAGCACGCTCTCTAAGGGATTTGTTTCCATCCCCAGATGCAGACCAAAATCCTGACATGGTCTAGCTCTCAAATTGAACTCAAAGCCCAGTGAAGTGGACTAAGTTTGGTTTATTGGGTTTTTGTTTGGTTTAAATGGGATTCATTTTGGTTTTTGTGGGAAAGTTTGGTTTTGTTGGGAAAATTTGGTTTTTGTGGGAAGCCCAGCAATTGTGTGCAAAGCCTAGGTTGTGTGGGCTCAATTTGCTACACAGCCCAGCTAATAGGTTTAGCCTAAGCAGCAGAGTGCAAAGCCCAGGTTGTGTTAGCAAAACTTTAATGAGTGTGGGCTGAAATCTTTTGGTGCACAGCCCAGCAGAGGGCAGCTCAGTACACAGTGGGTCTCGTTTGTGTAGACAGCCCAGCCGTTTGAATTTGCATGACCTCAGTTAATTTACTGACCCAGTCATGTGAGATGCGGCCCTAGTGTTTGGTTTGGTTTTTGTGGGTCGTCTTGCTACACCCAATTTCCAGTTTGGTTTATTGGGCTCGATTGTTTGTGCAAAGCCCAACAGAGATGTGAGATTCAATTTAGGCTGGCAAGTTAGCGGCCAGTGCACAAAGTTGCAGACAATGGTTGTGAGTCAAGCTCAAGAATGATTGGGTACCTCGGGTTGCGAGATGATTATGCTCACTCACAAGATCACATAGATTGCATAAAAATGAAGCTAAACTACTCGGTTCAAAAACTTGTTATGTGCTCAAAAAACACACACACAAAGACATGGCATTACGGGTTTGCACTGAATTGTCATTCAAGCCTCACGGCCTACGGGGCTGGTTGAGTACAGGTTCAATTTCCACCGGATATGCTCGAGGTTATGCTTAAGCAACAAAGACAACCCCGTAATTCACAAGACAAAGCCGGGATAGGTTTGACTTGTGCATAGATTGGAAAAACAAGCACAAGGCTATACGAGAGAATGTGCAAGGTGTGGTCGGGTGGAGTTAAGCTCGGCTAACTTGGGTTTCCTATTTGTGACCCAACACTTGCGGCTTCGGGGGGCTTGCAAGGGAGCAAAGACTCACAGTCGGGTTACAAACACACGGCTTCGTAACCACGGCTCATGTGGGTGCACATACAATGCAACAGTTCAACAGTCTCTAATGGTACGGCTCGGCTCGGGCGGATGCAGTTGGGTTAACAGGGTCTTGCTTAGGTGAGATGGCAGCTCAGGTTTGCACAGAGTAGTGCAGGGCTATACAGGGCAGAGCAATACACTCAGGTAAGCTCAGGGTCTGCTCAAACTTGTAGCTTCAATGGCTCATGCTCAGGGTATGCGCAGGGTTTACAAAGCACAGGGGTGCAGCCCTAATGGCTATACAAACATATCATCCGGGTTCTAACACACTCGCTAACACAATAGAGAATGCACAAGACACTACAGAGTCATTACAAAGACAACTATGATCTCTACAAAGTCATTAACATGTTTGGCTTATCTCAAATTTTACAAAGACAAGCACACAGAATACCAAATCCCAAAGCAGGTGTTCATTCACATGATTTAAAGTGTATTTCCGGTTATGCACTGAGATAAGGTTGTGAGCATACCGGGAAGTTTTGGCATACTGGGGACTAACCTCTAGTCCTGCGCCTTCCCCTGGTTTGGGTAAGCCGCATGCCCAGGTACAACAACACGAAGCTCACAAGTACCTTACAAGTCGCGAGGATTTTTCTTTGGCTTCCCTAGGCGGGTTCAGCTGCTCCACGTGAGTACAGGAGTACCCGTCGGCTCAAGAGAGATGATCGGTTCTCGGTTGTGCATAGTTAAAGCAAAACCCTCAAATCACGAGCCTTTGGAAAATCAATGATTTCAAAGATGAAGATCGAGGCAAGAATGTCACCAAAGTCAATTCTTGGAAAGACAACTATTGAATGCTAGGTAAAGATGCAGGAATGGAAAAATCAGTATTTGTTGGGCAGCCAAAATGGTCAGGTGTTCAGTAATTGTGCAACCAAGATGGTCAGTCTTTGTAACTGTGCCCAAAATGCGAGATGCAGATGCATAAAATAAGCTAAGTTACACTAACAAAATAATCTAAGTTACACTAAGAAAATAAGCTAAGTTACACTGGTTTTAATGTAATACAAAAAGAAACTAAGCTAAGTTACACTAGTGAAGATTAAACAACAATGAAAGACTAGGAAAAAAAAAGCAATGAAAAACAAAGAATGAAAAACTAAGAAAAACAATGAAGGAAAAGTTACTGACTAAGACAACAATGTAAAGCAAGTATGTACAGGAATGATGTGCAACTCAGCGAAACAAGCAAAAGATCACAGGCACGCGCCAAGTCCCCGGCAGCGGCGCCAAAAACTTGGTAGGCCTCTAAAGGTGTTTATATTTATGACCTACATGTTATAATCCGCAAGTGCACGGCGTCTATCGGAGACGCGGCAAGTACGGTCGATCCCACAAGGACTTGTGGTGCTCTAAGGTGATCTAAGGCTTTCTTCAATGAATCCCGGTGACATTGTGACAAACAGGTGGTAAATAAGATGTTTTGCCGAAACGGCTGAGATGTAGTGTAGTGACAATGAACCTAAGCTAAGGCAAACAAAGTGAGGAAGGGGTTCTTTGGGTCTTCAAATCCACCTCTCGACCCCTATTGTGCTTTCAACTAAGTTAAGTGTCTTATTCCTATGTCAGATGAGTGAAGATTGTCAATTCTACCACTCATCTTAAGGGTTTCACCTAATGATATTTCAAATATCAGCTAATGTACTAATCCTAAGTACTAGTTGTCTAATTAAGAACAACTAGTCAGGGGTATTAGCATTAAGAATGGAAGCAAAGGCTGAAACACCTTCAACACAATATTGACCTAACTACAAAGGCATCCATGGCGTTGGCATGCATGTGAGAGAATCAAGGTTAAGGTGTTTAGAATTCGAAGCTATCTAATAACATTAAATTCTTAAGACATTCAACAGAGTTTCAACACAGTTTGGAATCAGGGTTTCATTGAAACCCTAACAACAAAATTAAAACATGATTAAAACAGAAAATAAACCTAAATTGACACTCCGGCTAATCCAGGCGTGTCTGAAAACAAGTTCTTCACTCTCTATTTATACAAGCACTCACCCAAAATTCCAAAACCCTAAAATCAATTAAAAATAGAAATCAAATGAAAATTAACCTCACCCACGCCTCTGACTTGCCTCTCCTCTTGTCTAATCGGCTCGCAACTCCATGCGGGGTTGTTGTGGAGAAACCTAGTTTTAGCTATCTTTAATTTAGTCTCTAGGGTTAATAGAAACTAAAATAAAGATAACTAGACCTAGAGAGGGTAGCGGCTGGTACAGTAAGGTTGGTGGTGATGGGAAGCATGGTAGAGGGAAGGTCTTTGGTCGGGTGAAGGGATGGAGGAGCGAGCTCTGCTCTGGGTTTTGCAGAGGGGTTGTTTGAGAAGAAAGAGAAAGTGAGAGGAGGAATGGGTCGATCGAATAGGGGTATAGGTGTATGGGTCGCTTCGGTGTTGCACGGGTGCGCTGAGAGTCGATGGGAATGGCCTAGCGAGCGTCGGATGGAGTCAAGAGATCTCGAACGGTCGAGGTTGGTAGCCGGTTTTGGAGTGATCTCGTGTTGCACGGAGCATCAAGAAATGATGTATAGTGAGGGCAGCGGCCGTTGGATGTAGCCGGGCGAGATCTCGACGGCTTGGAGTGTACGGGCTCGGATCCGGGTCGCGGGTAGCTTTAGCCCATGTCTTCCTTGTTGGGTTGCAAACGATTCGCGCGAGGCTTTGGCCATCTACTCCATAGATGCTCGACTCCAATTCTTTGCTCTTTTGCTCCTCGGATTCTCCGAGCTTTATTTATTACCTAAAAACACAAAATTAATTAATACAAATATTTATTCTTGAAAACAAGGAAAATACAGAATATGGGATAATATCTGATTTATAAGCGCAAAAGATGAGTAAAATGCCAATAAAAAGGTGTATAAATATGCACTATTTGGCACTCATCACAGCTCCCTAATGGAGGGTGCCGCCCTTATCATCTCCCTGGTTGCCCCTTCAAGGAGGCGTACATCGGCCATACAAGGCTAGCTCCTCCCATCCTGGGTCTTAACAACAACCGATTGTTTTCGCACCTCTTATCCCTTATACCTATAGAGTTTATGGTTACAAGGCTGCACCCTAAGTGGAGTTTTCTTCGGGCCGAGTGCAAAGCATGCGCCAAGACTTGTCAAGAGTGGTAAGGAAGTTCCATGCTCCCCGCACTCTTGACTCAACCGGTACCTCGGCGCCTTGATCATACGCGACTCCTTGAAAGAGACCCTCGGTCGCCCAACCGGTATAACCTACATATATAGTTGGGAATCCAAGGTACCTCTTAGGATAGGCTTTCATGGGCCCCAAATCTGCGCATGACCCAGGTTCCGGGCGGTGTAACCTTTTCCCCGAGCCATGTTAAGAGATACCCCCTTATATGACGCACTTTAGGTCTTACATTTGCCTCTTACGAAGTATAATTCGCGAACTAGGTGTACGCCATAAAGGTTCGTCCCATTCATTCGATCATGTTTATTCATTCATTCATTCGTCATTTCTTGCCCTTCTTTCATGAGACATCGGCTGATATTTTGGTCTGCATTTTATTGAATTTTGCAAATATCTTGCATTAAAGTACTTCATCTAACCCATTTTTATGGGTAGTATTTCTTTAGATATAACTGTTCCACGGCCCGCCTAATCTTTGTCCCATATCTTTGCCTTGGGATCCATCAATCTATAAGCCCCTGTACCAACTACTTCTTTGATAATATAAGGTCCATCCCATTTTCTCGCCAGCTTGCCTCCATTTTCTCGCTGATATATTGGTGTCTCTCGCAGTACCAAGTCTCCTGGTTGAAACTCACGTATATTCACACGCTTGTTATATTCTCTGGCCAGTCTTCGTTGATAATTCTCCATGTGTCGTAACGCCTTCTCCCTTTTCTCTTCTAGTTCGTCCAACTTGATTAGAATGTTTTCCGCACTAAGATTTTTCTCCCAAACTTCTTTCTTTGTTGTTGGGATCATCACTTCGTAGGGAGCATGACTTCAACTCCATATGTTAAGCAAAAGGTGACATTCCAAAGTAGCTTCTCTTCTGGTTGTATTGTATGCCCATACTGCACTGGGTACTTGTTCGCACCATCCTCTATTGTGTCCTTCTAACTTCTTCTTTAATATATCCGCGATTGTTTTATTTGTTGCCTCCGCCTGACCGTTAGCTTGTGGATATAGTGGAGTCGATTTCCCACATTTTATTTGAAATGCATTAAGTAACAACTCTATGTTTTGCCCTTCAAATTGTTTCCCATTATCAGATACCAACTGCGTGGGGATCCCAAATCTGCATATAATATTCTCGAATATGAAAGTAAAAATGTCTTTGTCGCGAATGTGTTGTACCGCTTTCACTTCTGCCCATTTGGTGAAATAATCCGTTGCGACAATTAAGTATCTTCTTTGCCCTGTTCCTGGTAAAAAAGGTCCCACAATATCTAGACCCCACTTTCCAAAAGGCCACACACTTGTAGAAGAGTTTAATGGTGCCCCAGGTGCATGTATCTTCTTTCCATGCCTTTGACAATCTTCGCAGCGCCTTGACATTGCTTTCGCGTCTTCATGCATATATGGCCAGTAATATCCTTGCGTTTTTGCTTTATATGCTAAAGATCTTCCACCGCTATGATTTCCAGCATCTCCACTATGCAACATCTTCAATATGATTTCTCCCTCTTCCCTCGTTAAGCATCGAAGTGAAGGTCCATCAAAAGATCGTCGATAAAGTACACCATCTCTTAGTTCATAATTCGTTGCACGGCTTTTCAATTTGTGTGCTTCTAATCTATTTCTTGGTACCTCCCCTTTCATCAGGTAGGCATGGAGTTCTGTTCTCCAATCTTTATCGCGACATTGTGGTATGTCTTCTACTAACATTGTATCCGCTTCTTGTTCTTCTTCTTTATTGATTGATGGTGCCAAAAGTGTTTGTATTTTGATATTCCTCGCAGTGGGGTCTGTCATCATACTTGATATAAAGGCAAAAGCATCTCATGAGTCTCGTTATTTCTCCTTGATATATGCCTCCACCTCATTTTTGGTATCTCAGTTCGACAATTCTTCGACAAGCTTTTGTCTTGTTGCAAAGATGGCTCATTCATAGCATATTTCTCTGTTATTTGGCGAATTGCTAATTGCGAATCGCTGGTAATCCTCACATTTTCTAACTTCATTTCTATTGCGAACCGCAGAGCATGTATTATAGCTTCATACTCCGTTTCATTATTGGTGGATTCAAACTCCAATCTAAATGAGAAAGCTAATTTATTGCCTTCAGGCGAAATCACAACAATTCCCACTCCATTACCTTCTCCATTTGATGATCCGTCTACCAATATTTCCCACCTATTTGGTTCAGTTAACAAATCATTTGGGTCTCCATGCTCTTCTTCTACATCCATCATTTCATCCACTGCTTCGTCATCTTCCAAAGGAAATTCTGCCAAAAAGTCTGCGACTACCTGTGACTTGGTTGAGGATAATATTTCATATTTGAGTTTATAATGGCTTATTTGGGCATTCCACCTTTCTACTCTTCCCGATCTTTTTGAATTTTTCATTACTGATTCGATTGGTACTTTTGTTACTACTCTGAAAATATGTGCTTGAAAATATATGCGAAGTTTAAATGTTGCATAGACTAACGCCAAGATTAATTTTTCAATCTTTGAATAATTCCTTTCTGCAGCATTAAAAGTCTTACTGATGTAGTAAATCGGTTTTTCTACTCCAGTGTCTATTCGCAGCAATATGCGCTTAACGCGTCTTGACGTTGTCGCAAGATACAACAACAATTCCTCTCTGGCTCGCTTTTTGCATAATGGATACTTCCATTAGATGTTCTTTGATTCCCTGTAAATCCTTCTCACATTCGTCTGTCCATTTAAACTTCGATCCCTTTCTCAGGATGCTGAAAAAATATTTACACTTATCAGATGACCGCGAAATGAATCTTCCTAGTGATGCTAATAATCCATTTAGCTTTTGAACATCCTTTATTGTCGCAGGTGTTGGCATATCACGAACCGCTTTCACTTTCTCTGGGTCGACTTGTATTCCTTCCTTTGATACTATATAACCCAAAAATTTTCCCGATGCCACTCCGAAGGTACATTTTTCCGGATTTACTTTGATGTTGAATCGTCTCATTTGTTCAAAGATTTCTCTCAGATCTTGCACATGGTTTTCTGCTTTCTTACTTTTTATGAGCATATCATCCACGTATACTTCCGGTGTTTTATGTATCCATTCTGCGAACACTTCTTCTACCATTCTTTGGTATGTTGCTCCAAAGATTTCGTAAACCAAACGGCATTTTTGTATAACAATATAACCCTCTTGGAGCGAAAAAAAAGATGCTCTTGGTCTTCCTCGCGAGAGGAATCGGTTGTAACCTTTATACCCGTCCGAGAGATGATATTCTTTCATTTCGCTCGATTCGACTAGTTGTGGGATATCCGGCAATGGAAAACTATCTTTAGGACAAGCTTTGTTTAAATCGGTGAAATCTATGCAAATTCTTATCCCCTTCTTCTTCTTTGGGACTATAACCATATTTGCTATCCATTCGGGATACTTTCTTTGGCCCGATGATTCCCGCATCTAGCATTCTCTCGCAATTCTTCTTCTATTTGGGGTGATAAGTCATTTGCGATTTTTCTAATTCTTTCGCTTGAACGGCTTCACCTTTTTATCTATTTCCGATCTGTGACAAGCTATCGATGGATCTATACTGTGCATATCATCCATGTTCCACGCGAAGATATCCTTATAGTCTCGCAAACAACTCTACAGATCCTTTTTCCTCATCCGCTTCCATACTAGCCCCAATATTCAACATTTTGGGCTCTTCATTAGTTCCGACATTCACTTCTTTCGTTTGCTCTGTCGCGACGTAACTAGCTTGTGATTCTCCCATAGGGGTTGGTCCTTTCAACTCTTTCGCGAGTTCATTTTCTTCTCCCGAAATTTCGCTAGGTATCCCTTTTCCTTCCTTTGCTCTTATCATGTAAACTCTAATTTTTTTTTATTTTTTAGCTGCTTTCGCCAGTTTTCTGCGATACTTTCGTTTCTTTGCTTGCTCTTCATGATATTTTATTTCAATTTGATAACATATTCTTCCTTTATACACATCTCCTCTAATCTCGCCGATTCCAGTTGGTGTGGGAAATTTGATACATTGATGAAATGTTGATGCTACTGCTTTTATTGCATGTACCCATGGTCTCCCTAGCAATACGTTGTATGGCGATTCCATATCTACTACACACAAGGTTACTCGTGTCTCGATGTCTCCCAAAAGAATTCGTATTTTTACCTCTCCTTTAACCTTTGTTATGGATTTACCAAAACCATGGATATTGTAGGCCGTAGGAATCATTTCTTTATCTTTATATCCCATTTTCTTGTAAGCATGATAAAACACGATATTCACCAAGCTTCCCGTATCGATTAAGGTTCTATTTACTGTCCATGTTTGCGTTGCTTTTACTAATTCTTCTCCTTTGCACGCGTTTATTGTGATTACCAGTGGAGATGTGTGATTCAAATTTTCTTTAGATATTTAGAGAAGTTTGTGAATGTTATCCTTTGCTTTTCCCATTCTTCTAAAGGCAATGTCACCTCTCTGTCTTAAAAAAATGGGTTAAAGTTTTACCATGTGCTACTATCTTCCTTATTTGGCTAGAGACAGTGACAAAAAAAAACAAAGCCAACAATTACTACACAACAACAACTAGCGCATTAAGAAGTTACTCTTACCATGAGAGAAAAAAGTGATGGAAAAATAGTGAAATAATAGTTGCATGCTTAAATGGGTAAATATGCAATTGCAGTTGGCAGGTAGTCGACTTTATAGCTCCTTGTTAGTGGTTTCTCCTTTATTACATTCACAAAATTGGTTAAAAAGACCAAAATTAATAATTTCTGGGTGAAAAAGACATCTAGGTTTTGATATTGTTTAAATGGACAAAAATATTAAAATAGCCAGGATGTAAACAGTTTCATCCTACCCATTTTCAAATATTTTTCTTATTTTTAATTTACATCAGGATGCATTTAGTTTTATCCTCGCTATTTTTTAAGTTTAAGCCAGGATGAATGAATCCAGTTTCATCCCTGCTATTTTTTTTAGTCCATTTCACCCGTAATAATTTTTACTCGTCCATTAGAACCATGTTTTAAAAATATTTGGACAAATGACCCATTTTCCGTATTACTTTTGATTTCTGAGCCTGTCTAAAATCTCTCTCTATCTATCTTGTTCTTCTTTTATCAAGGAAAACATGAAGTTTCAACAGATAATCATCTCAATGTCCTTCTTACTTCTACTCCCATCACTAGTTGTTGAATCCTCATCTTTCAACGACAGAAACAGTCATACTTCTGTCAGCAAAGAAATGGCCGATTCATCTACTTTTATTTCTCTCAAATACACTTCTCTAGTTGGGAACATTTTAACATCAGGGTCATCTGCTATTTCTATTTTTGGGGATATTAATTCTAGTTATTGGCCTTCTTCCTCTGGTAGATTTGGTTTTGGTTTCTACAAAATATGTTCTTCACAAGATGGTCCTGATGAATTTGTACTTGGTATAAGATAACAATATTGTTCTTCTCATTAAAACCAGAAAACAATCTTACAGATTAAATGAAGCCGACAGGAGTTAATATACTCTACTGTTAACCAATCATAGCCACAGAAATATTGTCCGTCAGGATACAAGCACGTGTCCATAAATTATAGGCTGTTTACAGTTGGTGACAGTTAGAGTGTACACAACGTGTGAACTATTACCCCCTCCCCGCAAACTGAAATCGTTTGAAGTCTGTAAGGCTATAAACATTCAGTTTTTCCTTTAACATGGTGAATCGGGGACCCTACAAACCTTTAGTAAAGATGCCAGCCAACTGAGAAATGGTGGAGATGCACACAACAGAAGGAGTCTTAACCTGAACAAGCTCACGAACAAAATGGAAATCTAAAGCCATATGCTTCATCTTGCTATGAAAGACAGGGTTAGAAGCAAGAGACAGACTGCTGGTGTTATCACAGTGAATACTAGGCGGTGATGGAAGAAAAATGTATAAATCCTGCAAGAGCTGACAAAGCCACACTACCTCAGTTGCAGTCTGAGCAAGGGAACGATACTCTGCCTCAGTACTTGAACGCACAACAGTAGATTGCTTTTTAGCTGACCGTGAGATGGGATTATGTCCAAAAAAGATGCAAAAGCCACTAATGGAGCGTCTGTCATCTGGAGAACCGGCCTAATCTGCATCACTGAAACCTTGCAAAGTAGACAAGCCTTTGGAGAAGAATAAACCATAATCAATGGTGTCTTTGATATATCGTAAAATTCGCTTAGCAGCACACAAATGAAAAGTAGTTGGCTGATGCATGAATTGGCACACCTGATTCACAGCAAAGCTAATTTTTGGACGTGTCCAAGTAAGATACTGAAGTTCATCTACAAGAGACATATATTCTGTAGGGTTTTCCAAGAGTTCTCCATCATGTGCACTGAGTTTAGTTGGTGCAGAATAAGGAGAAGAGCAACTCTTAGCACCCACCATCTGTGTTTTGTCCAGAAGATCCAATGCATATTTGGTTTGACACATAAATAGACCACTACTGTTGCGTTTAACCTCATAACCCAAAAAATAATGAGGTTGGCAAATATTCGTTAGTGGAAATGAGGAGCTTAAAGTAGAGATTAATTCCTCACAGTAAGAAGTGGAAGAACCTATGAGAACAATATCATCTACATATACCAGAAAGATAGTGAGACGAGAACCAACCTTTTGAACAAATAGAGAAGGATCAGCAAATGAAGCATGAAAACCAAGAGAAAGTAGAATTGTGTGGAGCTTGTCATACCAAGCACGAGGTGCTTGTTTAAGGCCATAGAGCGACTTGTGAAACTTGCATACATAATCTGGATGCTCGGGATCTACAAATCCTTGAGGCTGAGTCATATAAACTTCTTCTTGAAGATCACCATGAAGAAACGCGTTGCTGACATCAAGTTGTTGAATGTTCCAGTTGTAGTGAACTGCAACAGAGAGAACAAGACGAATGGTCGTAGGTTTTGCTACGGGGCTAAAGGTTTCATTGTAATCAAGACCAGGAAGTTGATGAAACCCCTTAGCAACCAATCTTGCCTTAAATTTATCAAGTGACCCATCAACATTTTGTTTAACTCGATAAACCCACTTACAACCAACTACATTCTGATCAGGAGAAGGAGGAACTTTTGTCCAAGTTCCATTTGTAAGCAAAGAATCATGTTCTTGAACCATTGCAACCTTCCATTTTGGATTTTTAACAGCTTGAGTAAAACATGTTGGTGTAATAGGAGCTGTTGATAGACACATTTTTGTGTCTAATATAATCTCAATTGTATATATTGTTAGTGCTCGATTTTGTATTTATTATGGCTTTTTGTGTCTTTGTAGGTATTTTTGGGAAATAAACATTTTTGGAAAATTCGGTTCGAAAAGTTGCTAAAGGCATCTCCGAAGGACATCTGCTAAAGGGACTCTCAATTTGGATAAGGGGCACCTGAATTACTACGAGGCACATATTTTTTATTCGCACTCCTGGTCTGGATAATGGGCACTCATCCCCTAACTTTTGAATTCAGAAATTGGCGGGAATTCGTTGCAGCGCCTGGCAGATTTTTGGTAGTGATTATAGGCGGGTTCGTGAGAGATTCAAGCCCAGATTTTGATCAGACTGGATTAGTTAGGGTTGAAAAGAGTTGGTATGATTATCTAATACGATTAAACAGGGCTAGATATCGATTTGAAGTAAAGCAGGGGACGTGAAGATATTATCCGATGTTGGGTTTGAAAGAAAGAAAGATACGTGGGAGGAAAGAAATAAATATTCTCTACAGATTTCATTCTATCTTTAGAGTTTGGAAAGAGCTGGAAACCGCATAAGAGAAGAAATAGAAAAGGAAAATTGCCGAGACTTTTGCTGAAAGAAACCGGAGTTTTCACCGTGATTTGATTGGTCTGTGGAGTATATATAGGGTGGTTGGAGTACAACAACAGAGAATCGAGACCTTGGTACACTTTAGAGAAGTTGCAGAGAGCTTAGAACCCAAACAGAAGAGAAAGAAAAATTCACAGGCGAGCTGCAGACGAAGAAGAAGAAGAACATAGAACAACACCTTAGAGCAGTCGCAGGAACCGTCACCTATTCTTTCATATTCAATCTCTTTTGTAACAATATTTTCCAACAATTAATAGAGTTCGCAACAGTTTTGTTAAAGGTTTCTTTGTAACAGTGACTTTTGTAACAATTATATCTGTTATAAAGTCGCTGCTTTAGTAGTTTTCTCTTGTTTTTCACCCTTTTGAGCTATGAACACCTACTTTGAGCACGTGAATAACATGAGGAGCTAAACCCCTTTGCTGAGGCGACGGAGGAAGCTAATTTTCCAACCAATATGTGGCAATATATATTTTTAATGATTTTTGCAATTTCTTTTATGATTATTTGCACTAAACTGAAATCGAATATATGATTCTGATTAAGTGGTTGTGTTCTCAATTGATGGGTCATGCTTAGGTTAAGTCTTTTGATGGTCCATGCTTTCGATTTACAACTATTGTTTTGAGAATCTACTTGTCTAGGCAAAAATATTAGAATCACTTTAAACGTAAAGAGTTGCATAAATATTGATTAGATTAAATCACATAAAATTTGGTGATTGGTGGAATCCTGAGTCTCAGTGCTTTTTATAATCTTGATAAGAACAACTTCAATTTCATTTTCTTTATTTTTAGTTTTCGAAACTTAATTTCAAAATCAAACCTCTAAAAGTCTTTAACGAACCACTTTTCTTACCACTGTAAAAAATACATCAATTTTTGGCGCCGCTGCTGGGGACTTGTATTTGGAGCGGTTTATTTTTATTAGTTTTTGTTCTTTTTTACGCGTTTTGGTATTTTTTTGATTCTTTTCATATTTGGAGCGAAGCTACAAGGAAAGAAAATGTGCTATAAAAGGAAAGCATCGTCAAAGAAGGAAAGAAAAGAGGAGTCCAAGGCGTGAAGAAGATTTTGTACATATTTATTTTATTTAGACTTTATTTCTTTTTATTTTTAGAAACTGTAAATAGGGTTTCATTTAGGGGTGTAAATTTTGCCCGGCAGCCCAAGGCCCAGTACCGTCCGCCCTGTCCCATGACAGCCCATGGGTGCCCGTGGCCCATTACGGGTTGGCCCGACCTAGCCTATTTAAATAAGAGGGAGGTCACAGGCCACAAGTCAATTTTTCTTGCCCGGCCCAATACCCTCCCTATTAGGCCGTCAATGTTACCCGCCCTATTAGCCCGTTAATGTTATCCATTTTCCAAGCCTAAGTGACTATTCTCATTCTTTTTTATCCTAGAATATACTTGGGTACATATACTTAATACAGTCAATCCTGATAGTTCTCATATATATTTCTTAACTTCAACTCCATATATAGGAATCTAAATTATTAACCATATAGAGAAAATATTGAGCAAAATCTAAGGTAGTTTCCTTTTCAGATGATTCAATACATGAAAATTTTATAGGAAGTTTGGTTTATCTTGTTCTCATCTCAATCTCATCGTATTTGATTATTAGTAAAACTTGTATATTATTACATTACTTTCTTTTTATTTTTAACAATATATACTATTTGTAATATTCAAGGCCCTCCCGGCCCTACCCGCCCGAGCCCGAATTACTAAACAGGCTTGGGCAGGCCATGGGTACTAACTATAGATAAATAACCCTGCCCGCTCGGCCCTTTTAATTTCATGGTTAAGAGATGTTCCGGCCCGCCCTGTACCGTCCCATTTAATAATTAGGCCGGGCATCCCGGCCCGGCCCAATTTACAACCCTAGTTTCATTGTTGTAATTTTTCTTTTTCTTTTTGGACATTTTTATTTTTGGACTTGGACATTATTTTTAAAACCCCGAGGAAGGGTTAAAAATTAAATATAAACTGTTTGCAGGGAAGGACGACAGTTACGATACTGTCCCGGCCCCTCAGGTTCGTACACTGACATTGGAGTCGGTGGCCTGAGTCGACTTCAACGGTTCATCGCCCGTCTGGTACGGGAGGTAAGACTCTATCCACCCACGAATCCCCTGTCAGTGGGTTTTATTTGACAAAACAACCCGTGCAAAAATAGAATGTCGAACTGGTATTATTACAATAGCCAATACAATGAATATCCGAATGAGTGTCAAAATGGACATTACAACTTTGGCATAGTGTGAATAGTGGTTGGGAACATCCGCCTTTTCAAGGTTATGGCTCATACCATGGTGATCCTAATTACTATCCACACATGCACCGATCACACGAGCAAGAAAATAAAGAGTATTATAGTTCTAGTTCCTCGTCTTTGGACAATATAATGAAAATGTTGAAAGCTCGTCCCTATTATGATCCTTCTGAACCTGTTCTTACTCTAGAAGAGTCTCTCAAACAATTAACTGAAAATACAAATAGGTTTGTGTTAGAAATGAATAAACAAAATGCACCCATGAGTGAACCTTCTATACACGATACCATAAGGAAGTCATGTGAGTCGACACAAAATCTTTTGTTAGAGGCCCAGAACAGTTTTGCTCGAAATAATCTTAGTGTTTCCAATAGTACCCTTGAAAATGAGGATAGTTATTTGCATAATCAAGATGCCGAGGTTATAGTTGGTAACACTTTAGATGAGGTTCAACCATTTTCTTGTTATTATAATGATGATTATGATGAGGATAGTGTTGATGAAGAATTTGAAATAAATAAGCATAGTGATCAGGAATTTGCTACTCCAATTGAGCTTAATAATAATAATATTTCTAGTTCAAATCCAAATAATTTTAATAATTATTCACCTATTCAAAAGGATGAGGATTTGACTAGAGATACCCCCGTTTTAGACAATGTAGTATTTCCTTTTGATTACGAAGCTAATAATGGTTTAGAGGAACGAGTTTATTCTGAGAATATTGTTTTAGAGTCTAGCGATTTGGAAACATTAGTCTTAGACGAAGAAGATGAACTCGTAGAGCTTTTAAATATGTGTCAGGCTGCATCACCTGAGTATAATCTATAAGAAGCAATTGACCATTTTCAGGATTCTGATGGTTTAGAAATTAGGGAAATTGTAGCTAGTCTATCTAGAGACGCCCAAAATTCTAAGTTTGGGGGTGATTATCATTCTCCATGTGCCTCACCTTTAGCTCTTATAGATATCCCTCACTTGGGACTTGATATTTGTGCCTCAACCATTGTGCCAGATTACCTTCATACTAGTTCTCCAGAACCTAGTGATGTCCATAAGGAAGTCCAGTTATTAGAAACCCATCCTATGGTTGATGTGGTTTACCCAGGCTATGATACCCAAATTGACTTTGTTTTCCCACCAAATATTTTTCGACCAATTGTGGGAACATATAAGTTTCAGATGTGTTAATTATTAAGTTTTGAGACTAAACCTAATTACTTTAGGAGATTAGTGTCGACACATTTGTTTAAGGAAGACCAACACTCTCATTGTGGTCAATTGTGTGAGTTAAAACTGATTGACTTTAAGGATCCGCAATTATTCAGGTTATTATTATGTGCTTCTAAGTTCTTATTTGAGTTTTTACAGACTTTACAACCTGAACCGGATCTTAGCTTTGAGGAATTCCAGCACATGAAAATATTTTATCTCGACCCAGTTATAGAGCCTAAACCTGAACCACGGCTAGATGTAGTTGTCTTAAACAGGAAACTAGACAAGGGTGTGCTTTATTTGTTAATTTTCTTGGCATGTTGCAGATTCCTTTTACTTGTGATAGCTCTATTTGGTTTTGATGACCCACGAGATATTTTGGCTATTACTTTATGATTTTATGAGGTGACTAATCCTTTCTTAGTCCTGGGTCAAGACTTTAAACTTAGCACTTCTTGGGAGGTAACCCAATATTCATGCGACACGGTAATATCTTTCCTTAACTCTTTTACTTCAAATGGTAACAGTTTCTCCTTGTTCATGCTTTTAATTTTATCTTTAGAACATTGAGGACAATGTTAGATTTAAGTTTGGGGGTATGGGAGAAACATTTTAGTTGCATTGTTAAACTCCATAGCCTAGAAATTTATGCTTATTAAGGATGGCACTAACCAATCTAAGTGGATGGAAGCATTTTGGTTGTAGGAGTTGAGGAACCAATCTGATTAGATGGCAACATCTAAAGAGTCTATTCATAAAAGCACAGAGCTCAGGTGTTAGAAATAACATGATATTTTCACCAATCTCGTTGAGTCCTTTTCACTTCAGTTTTTATTTTGTTTTGTTTTTAAACTATGTTTCTCTAAGTGATTAGGTGGGGCCAACGAATCAAGTTGTTACCGATGCTAAGGTGAATTAGAGTGATTGAGATACCAAAAAAAAAAATGAAGAAGAAAAAGAAAGAAAAAGTATTATGAAAAAAAAAAAAAAAAAGAAAGTGAGACCAGACCATCTGACCAATCGGAATAAATTCAATAAAGTCGACCACTGTAACCCTTGTATATGCCAGTTGTGTTGACCTAGAGTTAGGATTATCGACCACTGGTTCCCTTGTATATGCCAGTGTGTTGATATTAGTAAGACTAGTATCTCAGTCCATTAGGATAGGTTCATTTTGGCGGAGGCCTTCAGACAGATATGGGAAACATCATTCACTTAGCAAACATCAAAACCATCTATGTTTTTCTCTATATCCATCTCTTTATTTATCCATGTGATTAGTTTTGACTCCGGGTATTGATGTCCATAGTGCAACTATCTGAGTAGAGCTCTGTGACTTATATATGAATTTTAGTATGCTTGAATGCAAACTCGTGTACAACAATTGGAATTTCGCATCAGGGTACTTCCTCCTGTAGTCAATAAGTATGCCAACCAAGGAGATTTTTTTAGTGCCTTTCAAAGTTCTGCGTAAATAGTTAGGTCCTGAGTGTAAAGGTTTTGTGGGTACACCTCGATAAACCCTCCCGAGACTATAACTCGCCCACTAGGGCCACCTAGGGTTTAAAGGCTTATTGCATATGCTAAATGCAATCGACGATGCCTGCGACAGTGAGTTGGGATTTTATTTTTGGATTTGATTTTCTCGAGGACGAGCAAATAATAAGTTTGGGGGTATTTGATAGGCGCATTTATGTGTCTATTTTGATCTCATTTATCTATTTTGTTAGTGCTCATTTTGTATTGATTTTAGATTTTTATGTCTATATAGGTGTTTTTGGAGAAATAAGATTTTGGGAGAAAATTGGCCCGAAAAGTGGTATTTGCGCTCGTGGGAGAAAATTACTATACGGACTTTCATTTGGATAAGGGGCGCTTCAATTACTAAGGGGTACACCATTGATAAGGGGCACCCTAATTGTTATTTACACCCCATGGAACTTCCAAAAGGCATATGCTAAAGGCACCCCTAATCTGGTTAAGGGGTGACCTTTCTTCAACTTTTCAAATCAAAGAATTGGCGGGAAAATGTGCTCTATTTGGTTTTGATGACCCACAGATATTTTGGCTATTACTTTATGATTTTATGAGGTGACTAATCCTTTCTTAGTCTGGCTGAAGACTTTAAACTTAGCACTTCTTGGGAGGTAACCCAATATTCATGCGACACGGTAATATCTTTCCTTAACTCTTTTACTTCAAATGGTAACAGTTTCTCCTTGTTCATGCTTTTAATTTTATCTTTAGAACATTGAGGACAATGTTAGATTTAAGTTTGGGGGTATGGGAGAAACATTTTAGTTGCATTGTTAAACTCCATAGCCTAGAAATTTATGCTTATTAAGGATGGCACTAACCAATCTAAGTGGATGGAAGCATTTTGGTTGTAGGAGTTGAGGAACCAATCTGATTAGATGGAAACATCTAAAGAGTCTATTCATAAAAGCACTGAGCTCAGGTGTTAGAATTAAAGAAAAAACATGGTAGTTTCGTCATATCTCGTTGAATCCTTTTCACTTCTATTTTTATTTTGGATTCTTTAAAATATGTTTCTCTAAGTGATTAGGTGGGTTTCACGATTCAAGTTGTTACCACTACTAGGGTGGAATAGAGTGATTGAGATACCAAAAAAAAAAAAAAAAAAAAAAAAAGGAAATTGAGACCAGACCACCTGAGACCAATCGGAATAAATTCAATAAAGTCGACCACTGGTACCCTTGTATATGCCAGCTGAGTTGACCTAGAGTTAGGATTATTGACCATTGGTTCCATTGTATATGCCAGTGTGTTGATATTAGTCCATTAGGATAGGTTTGTTTTGGCAGTGGCCTTCAGACAGATATGGGAAACACCATTCACCTTAGTCAACATCAAAACCATCTATGTTTTTCTCTACATCCATCTTCTTAATCTATCCATGTGATTGGTTGACTCCGGTTATGATGTCCAGAAACTATCTGAGTAGAGCTCTGTCACTTATATATGAATTTTAGTATGCTTGAGTGCAAACTCGTGTACAACAATCAGAATTTCGCATCAGGGTACTTCCTCCTGTAGTCAATAAGTATGCCAACCAAGGAGATTCTTTAGTGCCTTCCAAGGTTCCGCGTAGAGAGCTAGGGTCTGGAGTGTAAAGGTTTTGTGGGTATATCTCTAGTAAGCCCTCCCGAGACTATAACTCGGCCACTAGGGCCACCTAGGGGTTTAAAGGCTTATTGCATACGCTAAATGCAATCGACGATGCCTGCGACAGTGAGTTAGGATTTTATTTTCTATATTTGATTTGCTCGAGGACTAGCAAATAATAAGTTTGGGGGTATTTGATAGACACATTTTTGTGTCTAATATAATCTCAATTGTATATATTGTTAGTGCTCGATTTTGTATTTATTATGGCTTTTTGTGTCTTTGTAGGTATTTTTGGGAAATAAACATTTTTGGAAAATTCGGTTGAAAAGTTGCTAAAGGCATCTCGAAGGACATCTGCTAAAGGGACTCTCAATTTGGATAAGGGGCACCCGAATTACTACGAGGCACATATTTTTATTCGCACTCCTGGTCTGGATAATGGGCACTCATCCCCTAACTTTTGAATTCAGAAATTGGCGGGAATTCGTTGCAGCGCCTGGCAGATTTTTGGTAGTGATTATAGGCGGGTTCGTGAGAGATTCAAGCCCAGATTTTGATCAGACTGGATTAGTTAGGGTTGAAAAGAGTTGGTATGATTATCTAATACGATTAAACAGGGCTAGATATCGATTTGAAGTAAAGCAGGGGACGTGAAGATATTATCCGATGTTGGGTTTGAAAGAAAGAAAGATACGTGGGAGGAAAGAAATAAATATTCTCTCTGATTTCATTCTATCTTTAGAGTTTGGAAAGAGCTGGAAACCGCATAAGAGAAGAAATAGAAAAGGAAAATTGCGAGACTTTCTTTGAAAGAAACCGGAGTTTTCACCGTGATTTGATTGGTACGTGGAGTATATATAGGGTGGTTGGAGTACAACAACAGAGAATCGAGACCTTGGTACACTTTAGAGAAGTTGCAGAGAGCTTAGAACCCAAACAGAAGAGAAAGAAAAATTCACAGGCGAGCTGCAGACGAAGAAGAAGAAGAACATAGAACAACACCTTAGAGCAGTCGCAGGAACCGTCACCTATTCTTTCATATTCAATCTCTTTTGTAACAATATTTTCCAACAATTAATAGAGTTCGCAATGGTTTTGTTAAAGGTTTCTTTGTATGTTGACTTTTGTAACAATTATATCCGTTATAAAGTCATTTGCTTTAGTAGTTTTCTCTTGTTTTTCACCCTTTTGAGCTATGAACACCTACTTTGAGCACGTGAATAACATGAGGAGCTAAACCCCTTTCCGAGGCGACGGAGGAAGCTAATTTTCCAACCAATATGTGGTAATATCTATTTTTAATGATTTTTGCAATTTCTTTTATGATTATTTGCCTTTGAATCGAAATCGAATATATGATTCGATTAAGTGGTTGTGTTCTCAATTGATGGGTCATGCTTAGGTTAAGTCTTTTGATGGTCCATGCTTTCGATTTACAACTATGTTTTGAGAATCTACTTGTCTAGGAAAAAATATTAGAATCACTTTAAACGTAAAGAGTTGCATAAATATTGATTAGATTAAATCACATAAAATTTGGTGATTGGTGGAATATAGAGTCTCAGTGATTTTTATAATCTTGATAACAACAACTTCACTTTAGTTTTCGAAACTTAAGTCTAAAATCAAACCTCTACAAGTCTTTAATGAACCACTTTTCTTACCACTGTAAAAACTACATCAGTTGTAGAACTCAAATAAGCTGCAGGAAGAGGGTATTTTGTAGCAAAATACATTTTGGGTTTAGATATACCAGATTTACCCCTAGTTTGCATTGGATGAGCATTGTGAAGAATAGCCACAGAACCATCCTGAGAAGAAGCAGTCTGAGCAACAACAACTAGGTGGAGAGATAAGCATTGAATCTTGCTGAACAATAGGCAAATAAGCTTGCTGAGAAGAAGAAACAGATTCACCCTGAACAACAGCTGCAAAATCATGAAGAGAAGAAGATACAGATTCAACCTGAACAACAGCTGCAAAATCTGAAATAGTAGAAGCATCAGAAGCAACAGCCAGTGGAGGAGTGACAGATGGCTTGTCATTGCAAAATGAGTCAAAACTGAGTGTAGAAGGATTAAATGTAGTAGACATGATAGTAGTGTAAGTGATACATGTGTATCTTCCTTTCCCTGGGAACTAGTGATCCTCAAGACGAATTGAGGATAAGATGCTATATTAGGAAGGATTCCTTGTTTAGGATAAATTCCTAGTTTAGGAAGGAGTATTGTTTTGAGCAGTATTCTTAGTTTAGGTAATATACCTAGAAAAGGAATTAGTCCTACAAAAGGAAATAGATTCCTAAGAGGTTTGGGAAACCAAACCAAGCCTATAAATATGGATGTTTAGCTCATAAATAAACACATCTAGTTAGTGTGTTTTTGATATAGACACACACACGGATACTAGGCACAGAAAACCTAGAGAAAACTTACGACAATACTTGTGTAAGCTTAGAAAACAGTCTAATGTTAATCCACTGTTTAGAGAAGATTGTGAGCGTAACAAAGAGAGAATTGTAATCGTTTTCTTGTTCATAATCTAAGAGAAGATATTTTCTTCGAATTATTACTTGTGTTCCGTTTTCTAAGTTTCTCGTCTATTATTATTCTGAATTCTGCCTTTTAGTAATAGTTACCAAGGTACAGAGATCAACACGTATCAAGTTGGCATCACGAGCAAGGTTAGTTTTTAGGGTGAATCCCTGTGGTTTATGGTTTTCACTAGATCTATCTAGATAAAGATTGGTGAGGTACTCGAGAATTTGGAAGACGTTAAGAAAACAAGGGGATCAAGGATGACAAAGTCAGATGATGATCCTAAGGAAGGCGAACCACAAACTATGGAAGAAAAGGTGGCTACGTTGCAAACAGACATGAAGTCTATTCAAGTTACCCTTCAGGAATTGAGTGAATGTATTCGTTCTCATACACCTAAGAAGAAGACAAAGAAAAAGGTTACACCTTCACCTGAAGCTTCGGAAAAAGATGATTCGGAAGAAGACGATTCAGAAGAAGAAGAAGAAGAGGAAGAAGATGAGGATGAAGAAAAGGAGAAAGAGTTTCTTAAAAGTCCTACATAAACTAAACCTCATGGTAAGAATCGAAAATTGATTTTCGTGTTGATATTCCACTTTACGATGGGAGTGTCGATGTAGAAAAATTAGATGATTGGATTGAACGTCTAGAGACGTATTTCTTTTTCTTTGAATATGGTTCAAAGGAAAAGATTGCTTTCGCGGCATTGAAGCTAAAAAAGCATGCTCTAACCTGGTGGAAAGCTTATCAAAGACAAAAACTAGGTAAAGGAGTATTGTCGTGGAAAAGATTCAATGCAGTTGTAAGGAAACAATTTTATCCGGTTGGCTACCTTGAGGAGAGATGGTTCAAGTGGTACAACTTGAAGCAGACTTACAACCAAACCGTGCAGGAATATAGTACGGAATTTCAGAATCAAGCTATGATTTTGGATTTAGACTTGGAAGATCATGCTATTTATATGAAGTATATTTCCGGGTTCCATGAGTATATACGGAAGGAGTTGAAGATGTTTTCGGTAGATTCTATCCCCGAAGCAAGTATAAAAGCTAATGCCATTGAGGGCAGGCTGAAGACAACTGATGTTGAGGAAAACGTCAAGGGAAAGTCTGGAAGTTTCTTCGCTAAAGGAGATGAAATGAGCAAAGAAGACAGGAAGTCTAAAGACAAAGAAGGTTTGATTTGCACTCATTGCAAACAAACAGGGCATGTTGTTGACAAGTGTTGGATGAAGTATCCTAATATAAAACCAAAAGGATTACAGAAGAAAGAAGGCATGATGGCAACACTAGTCGCACAAGCTCCAAAAGAAGTCAAAGGACTAACAGAACCTAATCAAAAGCTCTCTCTAATGGCAGGAGGCGTAGAAGAACTTATGGAGGGCGATCCTAGGGAAAGACTCTTCACGGTTAAGATGCAGGTTAAGACAACACTAATAGATCTGTTATTATTGACCTAGGAAGTCGAAGAATTTACTTTCACATTCTTTGGTACAGAAGTTGGGTTTGAAAACTTTCAAACATCCGAAACCCTATCCTTTAAGGTGGCTTCGAAAGGAAGGTGGGCTACAGGTTGCAGAACAGTGCACGTTCAAGTTTGCTTTTGATGAGTCATACATTGACGAGGTTACATGCGACGTGGTTCCTTTGGATGTTTGTCAAGTTGTACTTGGTAGTACTTACTTGTGGGATCGAGATGCGGTTTTACATAGGAGGGAGCAGAAGTATACCTTTACCAAAGATGGGAAAGCTTTTGTAATACGAGCTATTGACTCTCCTCATGAGGGATAAAGTTTGATTAAATCCACTCAGGCTAAGCAGTTGGTGAATGCTAGTACAAAATTCATTCTCCTTGTGATCCGTTCTCTTGAGGAGAAGCCTAGTAGAGTTATTTTGGAATACATTACCAAACAACAAGAATAAGACCTAAGAAGGTTAAGTATGTTTGAACCACCATTACTAGATGATGATGGAGATGACAAGATGATCTTACCACATGTGGAAGACTTGTGGTTTGATAGAGAAGAATCACTCGAAGAAGATTGCATTAAGGAGCGAAGAGCGATATAGACACGCCAGGAAGAGAATGAGACTTTCTTAAGTAGATGTCAAGGTCAAGTTCCCGGCAAGGAGAGATGGTTCAGCAGGGTGAAAGGAACTCACGAGTTCCCTAACCTACAAATATAACTTTCACAGGAGTTCAAGTTCTTAAGGGAGGGAGCATGATACATGTGTATCTTCCTTTCCCTGGGAACTAGTGATCCTCAAGACGAATTGAGGATAGGATGCTATATTAGGAAGGATTCCTTATTTAGGATAAATTCCTAGTTTAGGAAGGAGTATTGTTTTGAGCAGTATTCTTAGTTTAGGTAATATACCTAGAAAAGGAATTAGTCCTACAAAAGGAAATAGATTCCTAAGAGGTTTGGGAAACCAAACCAAGCCTATAAATATGGATGTTTATCTCATAACTAAACACATCTAGTTAGTGCGTTTTTGATATAGACGCACACACGGATACTAGGCACATAAAACCTAGAGAAAACTTACGACAATACTTGTGTAAGCTTAGAAAACAGTCTAAGGTTAATCCACTGTTTAGAGAAGATTGTGAGCGTAACAAAGAGAGAATTGTAATCGTTTTCTTGTTCATAATCTAAGAGAAGATATTTTCTTCGAATTATTACTTGTGTTCCGTTTTCTAAGTTTCTCGTCTATTATTATTCTGAATTCCGCCTTTATAGTAATAGTTACCAAGGTACAGAGATCAACACGTATCAGTAAGGAAATGACTCTTCATTGAAAGTGACATGTCTAGAAACATAAACTCTTCCAATAAGAGGATTTAAGGATATGTAACCCTTCTGCTGAGCACCATAACCAAGAAAAATACAGGGAGAGCTTCTAGGAAATAATTTTGAAGATGAATAAGGTCTTAACCATGGGTAACAAGCACAACCAAAACTTCTCAGAAATGTATAGTTTGGGCTTTTATGAAAAAGATGTTCAAAAGGAGAAGTAAAGTTAGGCTTCTAACTGGTAGCCTATTAATTGTAAAATTGGATGTCATAAATGCTTCATCCCAAAAGGAGTCAGGTAAACCAGCCTTTAAAAGAAATGTTCAACCAATATCAAGTAAATGTCTGTGCTTAGCTTCAGCAACTCCATTCTGTTCTGAGGTGTAAGGGCAAGTAAATTCATTAATAATACCATGAGTGGTGGTAAATAAAGCTAACTCATTATTAATAAACTCTGACCACATACATTATGATAGTAATGATTTTGCAGTTCAGTTGGTTTTCAATTTGAGATTTGAACTTGAAAAAGATAGTCTTAAAATCAGACTTAGCAGTTAAAGGAAACAACCAACAAAATTTAGAAAAATCATCAAGTATGTTAACATAGTACAAGAAACCACTATGAGACATAATAGGAGAAGGACCCCACAAATCCATATGAAGAATCTCTAGTGGTTTTGAAGTACAATGAGTAGAAACAGAAAATCGAAGTTTGTGAGATCTTTTTAATTGACAGCATTCACAAAAAAGTGGTGCTTTTATTACATAATTGTCAAGAGAATGACAGACTCTCTGAAGAGTTTAAAAAGATGGATGTGCTAGTCTATGATGCCAGATAGAAGTTGAATCTTTACTTATATGTAGAGCCTTGAGTGGTGGAGGAGATGTTGTGTGAAAGTTGATTGGGTATAGGCCATTGACTTGAGACCCCTGCAGCAGAATCTTCCCAGTATGAAGATCCTGAACAATATAATCATATGGAGAAAATGTTATGGAACATTTATTTTGAGATGTAAACTGATGAACAAATATGAGGTAATTTGAAGCTTGAGGAACATGAAGAACATTTTGCAAGGTAAAAAGTTTATTTTGAGTTGGAAAGGACACATAACCAACAGAAGAAATGTCCATACCTTCATCATTAGCAGTTTGAATATATTCATAACCATCATAAGAGGTGTAATCATCAAGGTAGGAAGTATCAGTGGCCACATGATGATTAGCTTCGCTGTCAGCATACCACGGATTTTCACCAAAAATGTTGGCAGCATCTAACATTGCTTGAAGATTTTGAGGTGGAGCACGGCCTTGAAATGCAAAATTGAGCCTGTGAGGACATTCACTTGCTACATGTCCAGGTTTGCCACAAATTTGACATATGACGGATTCACCAGAAGTAAGTGAGGATGGAGGTGGTGCTGACATAAAAGCTGGAGATCGAACTGGTGAATTATGAAAACTACGTTGAACTGGTGGCTGATAAGATCATCTTCCTCGAAAATTAGAATTAGTACTACCTTTAATAAGATATCCAAGATTATAGGTATGTTGATTATTGTATCCTCTAGAGGCCAGAAAAGCCTTATATTTAGAATCAACTAAAATGGACTTAGATCTGGACTTAAGAACAATCTCTTCACTGAGAAGGAGATTATGTAATTCAACACTGGTAACTGGAGGAAATCGAATTCTAATGGAAGTAGCGAAAGCATCGAATGAAGAGCTCAATTCAGAGAGAGTATTGACAACAATTTCACTATCACTAACTACGAGAACCAAGAAGAGCCAAAGCATCGACTACCTTCTTAATCTCATTCAGATATGTAGTAATTGAATCATTAACTAATTTGATTGATTGCAGTTTAGTGCGAAGTTGAATAGTATGAGTAGCAGATACCTGAGAGAATCTGGATTCAATACTGTGTCATAACTCAGACGAAGTTGTTGCTCCAGCAAAGTAAGGAAGAACTGACTCAGACATAGTTGAATTAAGCCAGAGAATGATTGTTGTGTCTTCATCTTGCCACAGAGTATAAGCTGGATTAACGATTTAGTTATTAGCATGATTTCGAGAAGTGTACATCTCAGGACATTGACGTTCTCCAGTAACATAATCAACAACTCTAAACTTGTTGAGTAGAGCAAGATTCACAGCTTTCCAGGTAAGAAAATTATCATCCTTGAGTTTGAAATTTACAATACCAGTGAGTTGATTGAGAACCTTTGAAATTGAACGATTCTACATGATAAGAAGAGAAAACAAATGAAAGAAATAGATCTGAAAGAGGAGAAGAGATCAATAAAGTAAAGATTCAAAAGAAAATCAAGATCTTGAGATAGATCGAGTAAAAACTGTCAGAAAAGAGAAGTAACAGATGAAATTACTCAAGAAGAAAACACAATTGAGCTCAAGAACACTCCATTAATGGAGGAAAAAAATTGGATCGAAAAACCCCTGAGAAATTCATTTCTCAGGTCTGATACCAAGATAACAATAATGTTCTTCTCATTAAAACCAGAAAACAATCTTACAGATTAAATGAAGCCGACATGAGTTAATATACTAAACTATTGACTAATCATAGCCAAATAAATATTGTCCATCATGATACAAGCACGTGTCCATAGATGACAGGATGTTTACAGTTGGTGACAGTTAGAGTGTACACAAAGTGTGAACTATTAGTATATTCTTTTTCAAGCCTCCAGTTGCAACCCTTGTTTGGTCAACTAATCGATCGGTACTATTATAAACCATCTTCAATTCTCCTCACCAGTGAAGGAAAGTTGGTGCTCCGGATGAATGACAAAGAGCAGCCCTTAATACCCAACATACAAGAACCAGTGTCATATGCAGTGATGCATGAAATGGAAATTTTGCGCTTTATGGTTCAGAATCTCAAATTGTCTGGCAAAGTTTTGATTATCCTACTATTGATGGTGGTTTTTAGATTAGGGTTAAAATCTTAAAACACTAAACCCTAGCAGATAGTGATGTCACAACATTTAAAGTAACAAGCAATTATTAGGCACATTTATTGAAACCTTTAATGTGTTCCTAAATAATTACCGGGGTATCTTTTTCAAATTAGGGTTACGACAAGCCAAACCCTAATTCCCACGTGTGCCAATGGCAAATCATGCCAGCCACACCGACCGCGCCAAAGCATGCCAACCATGCTAGCCGCACCTCTGTGCCAATGGAAAATCATGCCAGCCACACCAACCGCGCCAAAGCATGCCAACCATGCTAGCCGCACCTCTGTGCCAATGGAAAATCATGCCGACCACACCAACCGCGCCAAAGCATGCCAACCATGCTAGCCGCACCTGCGTGCCAATGGCAAATCATGCCAGCCACACCAACCGCGCCAAAACATGCCAGCCATGCTAGCCGCACCTCCGTGCCAATGTCAAATCATGCCAGCCACACCTACTGCGCCATGCCAAACGTGCCTCGTCATGGCCCCATGCCGTACCACCATACTGGCCTTCACTACGCGGCTATCAAACGAAGGCGTGCAACAATCAACGGTTGCCCTTCAATCCTAGGAGAAAATCCTGGCCGTCTAAGGTTATCAAACGACCTTTGCCCCAAAACCCTAGCTTGGTCACGCACCTAGCCCAAGCTAGTCACGCCATGCGCCTATGGAAAACCCTTGGCCCTACATGCCAAGCCAAAACCGCACCTAGCCCAAGCTAGTCACGCCATGCGCCTATGGCAAACCCTTGGCCCCACATGCCAAGCCAAAACCGCACCTAGCCCAAGCTAGTCACGCCATGCGCCTATGGCAAACCCTTGGCCCCACTGCCAAGCCAAAACCGCACCTAGCCAAAGCTAGCCACGCCCAAGGCGAACCCTTGGCCCCACATGCCAAGTAAAACCGCACCTAGCCCAAGCTAGTCACGCCATGCGCCATGGCAAACCCTTGGACCCACAAGCCAAGCCAAAACCGCACCTAGCCCAAGCTAGTCACGCCATGCGCCTATGGCAAACCCTTGGCCCCACATGCCAAGCCTAACCACACCTAGCCCAAGCTAGTCACGCCATGCGCCTATGGAAAACCCTTGGCCCCACATGCCAAGCCAAAACCGCACCTAGCCAAGCTAGTCACGCCATGCGCCTATGGCAAACCCTTGGCCCCACATGCCAAGCCAAAACCGCACCTGGACCAAGCTAGTCACGCCATGCGCCTATGGCAAACCCTTGGCCCCACATGCCAAGCCAAAACCGCACCTAGCCAAAGCTAGCCACGCCCAAGGCGAACCCTTGGCCCCACATGCCAAGCCAAAACCGCACCTAGACCAAGCTAGTCACGCCATGCGCCTATGGCAAACCCTTGGCCCCACATGCCAAGCCAAAACCGCACCTAGCCCAAGCTAGTCACGCCATGCGCCTATGGCAAAACCCTTGGCCCCACATGCCAAGCCAAAACCGCAACTAGCCAAAGCTAGCCGCGCCATGCCAGACGCACTTTGCCTTGGCCCTAGCCATGCTTGTCACATCATGCCAAGCCAGACGCCCTTGCCTTGTCCCTAGCCACGCCACACGCCCAAGGCGAACTGTAACACCCCGTGTTTTTAGCATGGCGCATGCTAAAAGATGCGTCATTTGCTTGTGATGAAGCTTCATCCAAAGCTTCCTTTGCATGGTGAGATGCATTAATTGGCCCTGGGCCATATATGGTGCCATGTAAGGCACATCGCATATGCATATTGGCTAAGGCCAATATGGCATTGGTTGGAAGCTGCATTGGCCAAGAGCCAATCTTGCATCAAATGATGCATTAGGTCAGTTGGGTAGATGACCTTGGAAGTGGACGGCCAACATGGCCGGATATCGGGTTGAGAGTGGACGGCCAACATGGCCGGACATCGGGGTTGGAAAGAGTACAGCCAACATGGCCGGACATCGGGTTGCAGGAGGACGCCAACATGGCGGACATCGGGTTTGAGAGGACGGCCAACATGGCGGACATTGGGTTAGCAGAGTACGGCCAACATGGCGGATATCGGGAAAATATATGGCAACGGCCATGAATAGTAAACGGGAGTTGATGAAATATTTTTGTCCCCAAATTGAGTTCTAAAAATGTCAAATTAACATATATAGGGAGGGTAGTTGGTTGATGGTGCATATGCGGACTATGTAAGCTTCATTGCTTAGCCGGAAGAGTATAAATGATGCCTAAGGCTCATTTATAGTTGCGTAGCCTCGTGAAGAGGGCATTTGATGCTTAGGCATCATTATGCCATATTGCGGACCAAACATGCATCACTTGGATGCATTCCGACGGAATGGCCTATACGGACTAGGCCATTTCCATTATTGCCCAGCCACGGCCTAACAAACGAGTTGGAATAAGTTGCTTGTCCCTTCGGGATGAACTACGGTCTGTGCTTGATCCCTTTAGAGTAGGGAATGGTACGTAGGAAGCCGCAATGAGTTGCAAAAGCATTGCTTCGGCCCAGACTTTGTCGCTCATATCATCTAATCGGAGATGATTGCGACATTCGTCCCCTCATATCATCTAAGCTCACGTAGCTCAACGCCGAGAGATGATTGTGGCCATACTTGATGAGGCTTAGTTGCATGCCAGCAAGTGGATGCTCATACTTCCTATCAAGCTACAAAGAGCAAGCTATAGCCTATCTGGAGGCGAAAAACCCGAATGTCATAATTTAGCTCAAGAGGAGTCCATTTTGATGGGAAACGGCCCAAAGATCAAGACATGTTGATCACTAGATCTACATGGTCACCTTAATTTAGCCAAATTCCATCGTTTAGAGCCTCAAAAGGACGTTTTCGCCGTATTAAGCAAGTTTTTGCTTTCCTTAATAAACCCTCAAGGAACAAGGGTAAGTTGGAATGGTGTGGAAGCTAAATTAGATGCATCATACTCCACGAGCATGCTTGCAAGGGCAATTTAACGTGCATTTGCCTAGATTTAAAGGCCCGGATCGTAGCTTCATCATGACGCATCGGGGAGATTACTGCCTGCGGGGCAACGCGCCAAAGGCGTAATTTTCCGGTCCGTCACATGAACCCTTGGCCCCACATGCCAAGCCAAACTAAACCTAGCCAAGCTAGCCGCGCCATGCAAAATGCACTTTGCCTTGGCCTTAGCCATGCTAGTCACATCATTCCAAGACAAACGCCCTTGCCTTGGCCCTAATCACGCCGTACGCCCATGGCAAACCCTTGGCCCCACATGCCAAGCCAAAATCGCACCTAGCCAAAGCTAGCCACGCCCAAGGAGAACCCTTGGACCCACATGCCAAGCCTAACCACACCCTAGACGCGCCACCCTAATTGGCCTTCCCTACGCGGCCTCTAAAATGAAGGCATGCAACAATCAACGGTTGACCTTCAATCCCAGGAGCAAATCCTAGCCATCCAAGGTTACCAGAAGACACACGGTAACCTTTGGCCCGAAAACCTAAGTTTATCCACGCCAAACCTTGCCATGCCAACGGCATGCCAACATAGCCGCGCCACCACATTGGACCTCACTACGCGGCTACCAAAACGAAGGCGTGCAACAATCAACGGTTGCCCTTCAATCGCAGGAGCAAATCCTAGCCATCCAAGGTTACCAGACGACACATGGTAACCTTTGGCCCGAGAGCCTAAGTTTGGCCACGCCAAACCTTGCCATGCCAACGGCATGCCAACCTAGCCGCGCCACCACATTGGCCCTCACTACGCGGATACCAAAATGATGGCGTGCAACGATCAACGGTTGCCCCTCCTCTCAAGATGCAAAATCCCGACCGTCGAAGGTCACCAGGCTGGCAAGTTTCCCGAGCTTGACTTGCCAAGCCTAAACAACATGCTACATGTTTTCCAAAACATTCGAGACATCAACACAAACTGGGGGATCCTCTTTGGGTATTGGTTTGGCGGTTTACAGCGTGCGGCGTACACTATGCCCGTCATAAGGAAGTGTCATAAGGGTGAGGCGGTTAGTAAATACGGGAAGTTATGTGTGAAACGTTCATGGGACATAAAGCACATGCGTTAACAACTTTATGGGACATCAATTCCATAAAGTTAACAGTTTCATGAAAACCAGTTTCATGCGTTAACCACTTAATGGAAACATCAATTCCATGCATACGGTTATCACCTCCTCCCATTTACTTCCTCACTCCTTAATGAGACCAGGGTACGTTTTTACTCCGACTTGTATAAATAGATCTTACTTATTTCCATTGAACAACAAGTTCATACGAGAGATACAACACTCAGAAATACTTACTTGCTAGCTCACCTAGGGAGCTCTCTCACTTTTTTGATAACAAGTCGTAGTAACCCAACTACTCTTCCAGAATCAACTATTCTGGTCTCACCACTTTCCTTGCTTCCCTCCCCAAAACCAACTCATTCTCCTCCACTTTGTGACCGAGGCAAGTCTGGAATGGCCATTTCTTGGTTTAGGTAGGACTTGCATGACATTGATCTCTCAAATCTAAAGTACTCCCTTGCAGTACATTGTTTAGGGTTTAAATTGTTTCTCACCTGCACACCCCCAATTACCGATATCAGTAGAAACCATTTTCACCTACAAATAATTGGCGACCACAGTGGGAGGATTGATATATCGGTTACAATATCAACTCCAACTTCTGATTTCGTTTCCCGAACGTAAATCCCAATATGGTGGAACTCAGGTCTGGAGCGGTTGCCGAGAATACCAGCACAGAGCACGTCCCTGATGTTAACGTCTCTCCCAATAACGTTGTTACATCACCTACTGACTAAAGTAACTCCGAATGCACTCCCTCAAGCGTAACACCACCAATAACCAGGCGAGCCGCCGCCGCCTCCGATGTCTCGCGCGCAACCCGTAATCACGGCAACGAAACACCTCTTCGGGGCGTTACGCCACCGGTCCACCAGAGCCAGAGCTGCCGCTGCGGCTCCTAATGTTTCGTATAGCATGGCACCTCCAACCACAACTAAGGTTCCAACTACCCCACCGACGGGATGAGAGACCGGAGGGACCAGAGAAAGCCGTCCTTATGTCATCATCGCTGATTTGATGGAACGACATGAAATGCTTGCCAGTGCCCAGACGGATATGGTTTCAACACAGAAGGAAGTACTCGTCTTTCTCAAGACCCTGACAGAGCGGCTACCACGTGAGTCGCGTCCTCCAGAGCCGTTTAGAAACGTCTCCAACAACCCCGACGCTAGCACCCCGGCGGAGCACGCCTCCAAGGACGGGGAAATTTGCGCTAGAATCCTATTGGAAAGAAATCAGCCGTCCAACTTCGTCACGCGAGAAGATATGGAGCAACTTCTCCGCAACCGAATCAAGAATGATGAACTGGACATGCATCAACACCAACCCCCTTACCCATCCTAAATGAAAAGCATCCCTCTTCCAAGGGGGTACTCCTCTCCTCAATTCACCCTGTACTATGGTACCGAGAATGCGCATGAGCATGTCTCCCGTTTCTTGGAATCCCTAGGTGAACATGAATATAATAACGTTCTTCGTCTAAGGGAGTTCTCAAAATCACTTACCGGAAGGGCGTATACATGGTACAACAGCATCCCGCCGAACAATATTCCCAATTGGAGTAGCATGGTTACCGCGTTTTACAGGAAGTACTTCTTCGTGTCTGAACAAGTTACTTTCTCAGACCTCAGAAGAATGTACCAGTGGGATAACGAACATCCAAATGATTTTTTCAAAAGGTTCGTGGTTCAAGCGCTCGACTGTCACGACCCAAACGTGGATCGAGCAACACCGTGAACGCGTGCATCAATGATATGGTTCCTATTTACCGCGCCTTGCTAGAAAACTTGCGTTTCCAAACATTCTCCGAACTCCATGAAGCCGCTAGACGACCGAACGACAGCACTCAAAGATTCTTGGAAAGAACTAGGCCAACTCGAACCGAAGACACGCGTGAAACTCGTGGGAATAGACGCCTCACCAGCAAGCAATTTAATGCCGGTTCGTCCTCCGTGAACATAATGAACGAAAGTGGAAAAAGGAATGCCCCAACAACTGGCCACCAACCAGAACGTGAAGCATCGGCGCAACGGGAAACCCCGCCACGGAAGACCGCCACTAAAGCTCTCATGCATCATCATGAAACCGAAGGGAATACCGTCGATTTCCCATTTCCCATCGAGGAGGTGATTGATCTCCTAGAAGCATGGATTCAAGATGATGTTATCAGAATGCCACCTCCCGGCGTCTACCAACTGAGGCCGAGATGGCGAACCCAAAGTACTGCCATTACCACAGATTCGTTCACCACCCCGACCAAAGTGATTGCAACAGACTAAAGCATATTTTCAAAGAAAAGATAGAAGCGGGAGGGCTCCACCTGGGAGACGAGGGAGTACATCGAGACCCACTCCCAATAAGAAACTGTGGGTTCTCTGGGGACTCCGTGCACGAGACTGTACAATCCATGATGCAGCATGTATGCGAAATTCTTTATCTTTCCAAGGTGCAGTGCTAAGATATTTCCGCAGCTCTCAATCGCGTTATATCCGGCAAACGACTTTTTTCTCTCCAGGAAACCACACCAGGGGCCCAAGCTTTCCAAACGGGCGGAATCAAAGGGGAGAACTGGGGACTGCTGACCACGTCCCATTTAAGAGGTATCTAATTTGACAACACGCTCATCGACGCGACCTCTGACCTCAACATCATTACTTTAAAGACACTAAAGGCTGCGGGATTTACAAAACAAGACGCTACCCATTCCCCGTCTGTGATTAAGAACCCAAAAGGAGGAGCTTTGAACGCGCGTGGCAACATCAACCTCGAGATCAAGATGGGTGACGCTATGACGCATAGCAAATTCCACATTGTCAAATAACTGGGTCACGACATGATATTGGGGCACTTATGGGTACTCGACAACAAAGCGAAATTAGATGTGCACCCTCTACCGACGTCCACGCCCGAAAGAATTTCCAACAAATCATCCCACTGGTTATCGCATCGACGAGTTATCAATGAAACCTGGATATCCGAGAAGACCTGTTGGCGCTAGCTCATGGGTTTCAAACGCAAGTAAGTCTGGCCGAGCGACCTTCTCTACAACCAGTCATTCCTTCCCCTATTCCGTCATGGGGACTCGGCACGATTACTGGCATGGAAGCTGTCAAGAAATGCGAATGGGGTTTTGGGCCATTTGAACACTTTGCAAAAAGCTTGGAAACTTCCATCGAAACCAATGGAGCCAAGACTCAAACGGTTGCACGACGCCTAAACCCGTTTTCAATCGGAGATATAGTGGTTAAGGTAAACTCATTTCAAGTTGGGAAGATGACGGTAAAAATGGCTATTCAAATTGATTCGCCCAATGGAAGAGAAGACGAGCCGTATCTGGTGGCGGACATCCTTTTAGGAGGATATTGCAAGCTCATCAACACAGACACACCTGAAGGCGTGATAGTTCACTCGCGATGGCTCAAGGCCTCCAATCCCTAAAATGTTGTACTTTTCCAGCCACTCTCCCTTTAGTATTTCCTTTAACAATTCCTCTTAGTAGTTGTATTTCCCCAAGATGAATACACCGTTTGTATTCTTCCCTGGAATTTTGTTTTTCGTCAAAAAAAAAAAGAGTATAAATACATCTCTTTCCAAACGAGTTCTCCAGATAGCAGAGAAATACATCAAACTAACCCAGAAAACCACTGCAAAGCCATCATACCACAACCAGAAATACCTCATTCAATCATTCAAAAATAAAATAAAAATATAAAGCGAAATGTTGACTGATGAAGAAGAAGGTAAAGATGAGTTTATGAAAAGCATCAGGAGAACTAAGCAACTAACAGGAATAACAAAAGGGAGGAACTATCCCTCGAAGGATGGAGCACGAGTCCCCTTGGTCAAGGCTATCTTCAAGCACTTCCCCCAATAATCTCTCGGGCAACAAAGATTCCATTCAACGGTGTTAGCAGCAAAGAACCTCAACATCCCATCCCGAAGCAACCACAACAAGAATAGTGTGTCCGCTTCGACGATCGGTTCAGCATACGCCACCATGACCCCTCCAATATCGCCAACGACACCTCTGGCGTCAACTCCAAATGCTACTTCGGTCCCGTCAGACGTTCCCTCGGAGGTCTTCTCATTGACCCTTCGAAGAAGATTTTTTGATTCATCTGCATCAAAATAGAGAACCATGGCGCTTGCCTCCAAAAGCTTCACATGCTCGATTTTCCGTTGCTCCGACCTAGAAGCAGCTCGATCCGCCCTATAACTGTACCAAGGAAAGGTTTTGCCGCACTGGAACTTCTGAACACGCCAAGGTTCTTCCTCATTTTCTCGTCCCTCCTCCATGTTCACCGAACCCAAGAAAGTCCGAACACGCGCCTGCACTGCATGGAGATAGATGGAAGGGAGGTCCTTAATGATGTCACCAGCTTCATGGAACAGAGATTCGATTCTAGATAATGCCTCCTCATGAGAAGAGGAACGGTTTCCGCAAATTCTGAAGTCCTTCTCCGAAGAATTAAAGACATGGCTATCCCTGGAGGGTCCCATCATACACTACAAAGAACAAGGAAAATGGTCAAGTTCCATCCTATCTATACACACATAAGAAAGAGGATAAAATAAAAATAAGAAGGAAACGCGAGGCGATACATTTAAAGAGGATGGACGAAGACGAACTACGCGAATGTAGAGTTCAAGATAATCTTTTATGTACAGCAAGATGACGCAACCTCAAAAGGAAATCTTTTATACCTACCGTGAGTTAAGGCATAATATCCGATCCTAATTAAACCTCATGCACATTTGTGAGAAATAATTATGGTTGGTGAGGAAGCGTGGGAAGAACGTGCTCGAGGCACACTAGATCGTGTGTTCCTTTTCCACCGCCAATGCTAAGCTTCGGAAGCAAACAGCAACATAACCAAAGCGTAAAAGAGTAACGCTTTTCCTCTTTTCACGGGCGTAACGTTTTGGGTTAAAGAAAGAAAAAAAACTTCCTGGTCGAGTCAAATAAGGAAGGAGGCAACCAAGCCCTTGAAGAAAAATCATCAAGCAATCCGTGCCATGTCTCATCCTCACCGCTACTGGACATCTGTGCACGCCTCCCCCCACCAGACCGCGCCTTGTCATAGTCACGCCAGGCCAAGCCATCTAGCCATCCGTGTACGTCTCGTCTTGCCAAGGCCACAATATGCCAAGCCTCCTGCTCCACTGTCGCGACCCTATCATCCACGCGCGTTTGCCTCACCAAGACTACGCTACCTCTTGGCCCCTCGAGCCAAGCCGTCCACTTGCGTCGCCCTCCAAGACCGCGCCCCCTTTGCTTTGGAGATGTACGACCAGACCAAGCCGGTAACTTTCATCTCACCATTCCACGGTCTGCATTCCCAGTACAACTTACGCAGGGCCGCCAACAAGGGAAGCCAAAACTCTCTTTACCACTCAAAAAGGTTAGTCGGATTCTCCTGACCATCTCTGCAATGATTTACACCTCGATTTCGTCCTTGTCTGTTACCATCATATGCTTACCTCGCAACATGGTGCATGTTCCGAGCTAAGCAGGGGACTTAATGTTGATGGTGGTTTTTAGCTTAGGGTTAAAATCGTAAAACACTAAACCCTAGCAGACAGTGATGTCACAACATTTAAAGTAACAAGCATTTACTATGCACATTTACTAAGAAACCTTTAATGTGTTCCTAAATAATTGTAGGGGTATCTTTTTTCAAATTAGGGTTACGACAAGCCAAACCCTAATTCCCACGTGTGCTAATGGCAAATCATGCCAGCCACACCGACCGCGCCAAAGCATGCCAACCATGCTAGCCGCACCTCTATGCCAATGGCAAATCATGCCAGCTACACCAACCGCGCCAAAGCATGCCAACCATGCTAGCCGCACCTCTATGCCAATGGCAAATCATGCCAAAACCACACCAACCACGCCAAAGCATGCCAACCATGCTAGCCGCACCTCTGTGCCAATGGCAAATCATGCCGACCACACCAACCGCGCCAAAACATGCCGACCATGCTAGCCGCACCTCGTGCAAATGGCAAATCATGCCACCCACACCTCTCGCACCATGCCAAACGTGCCTCGCCATGGCCCCATGCCGCAACACCATGCTTGGCCTTCACTCATTTATCAAACGAAGGCGAGCAACAATCAATCGGTTACCCTTAAATACCGGAGCAAATCTGGCCGTCTAAGGTTACCAAATGACCTTTGCCCCAAAACCCTAGCTTGGTCACGCACCTAGCCCAAGCTAGTCACGCCATGCGCCTATGTCAAACCCTTGGCCCCACATGCCAAGCCAAAACCGCACCTAGCCCAAGCTAATCACGCCATGCGCCTACGGCAAACCCTTGGCCCCACATGATAAGCCAAAACCGTACCTAGACAAAGTTAGCCACACCCAAGGCGAACCCTTGGCCCCACATGCCAAGCTTAAACCACACCTAGCCCAAGCTAGTCACGCCATGCGCCTATGGCAAACCCTTGGCCCCACATGCCAAGCCAAAACCGCACCTAGCCCAAGCTAGTCACGCCATGCGCCTATTGCAAACCCTTGGCCCCACATGCCAAGCCAAAACCGCACCTAGCCCAAGCTAGTCACGCCATGCGCCTATGGCAAACCCTAGGCCACACATGCCAAGCCAAAACCGCACCTAGCCAAAGCTATCCACGCCCATGGCGAACCCTTGGCCCCACATGCCAAGCCAAAACCGCACCTAGCCCAAGCTAGTCACGCCATGCGCCTATGGAAAACCCTTGGCCCCACATGTCACGCACCTAGCCCAAGCTAGTCACGCCATGCGCCTATGGCAAACCCTTGGCCCCACATGCCAAGCCAAAACCGCACCTAGCCCAAGCTAGTCACGCCATGCACCTATGGCAAACCCTTGGCCCCACATGCCAAGCCAAAACCGCACCTAGCCAAAGCTAGCCATGCCCAAGACGAACCCTTGGCCCCACATGCCAAGCCAAACTAAACCTAGCCAAGCTAGCCGCGCCATGCCAAACGCACTTTGCCTTGGCCCTAGCCATGCTAGTCACATCATGCAAAGCCAAACGCCCTTGCCTTGGCCCTAGCCACGCCATACGCCCATGGCAAACCCTTGGCCCCACATGCCAAAAAAAAATCGCACCTAGCCAAAGCTAGCCACGCCCAAGGCGAACCCTTGGCCCCACATGCCAAGCCTAACCACACCCTAGCCGCGCCACCCTGATTGGCCTTCCCTACGCGGCCACTAAAACGAAGGCGAGCAACAATCAACGTTGCCCTTCAATCCTAGGAGCAAATCCTAGCCATCCAAGTTTACCAGACGACACACGGTAACCTTTGGCCCGAAAACCTAAGTTTGGCGACGCCAAACCTTGCCATATCAACGGCATGCCAACCTAGCCGCGCCACCACATTGGCCCTCACTACGCGGCTACCAAAAGGAAGGCGTGCAACAATCAACGGTTGCCCTTCAATCGCAAGAGCAAATCCTATCCATCCAAGGTTACCAGACGACACATGGTAACCTTTGGCCAGAGAACCTAAGTTTGGCCACGCCAAACCTTGCCATGCCAACGGCATGCCAACCTAGCCGCGCCACCACATTGGCCCTCACTACGCGGCTGTTTATGGGTAAAAATCGTTTCCGCCGATTTCGGTAAATTCGGTAGGTGAGTGAGAAACTGGTTTAAACCCTAAACAAATGTGCTACACGTGAGCACTTTATAGATTCGAGAGATGAATCTGTACAAGTCTGTCCTAAACCAAGAAATGGCCGTTCCAGACTTGCTTCGGTCACAAAGTGGAGGAAAAGGGTTGATTTGGGGAGGGAAGCAAAGAAAGGTGTTGAGACCAGAATAATTCTGGGAGAGTAGTGTCTCGACTTGTATCAGAAAGTGAAAGCTTCGGAATCTTGCAAGAGATGAAAGCTTTTTGAAGAGCTTGCAAAGTTTCCTTTTCTGAGAGTGTTGTGTTTTTCTCCTGACTGAGACTTGTTGTCTGGTAGAAATAAGTAAGACCTATTTATACAAGTCGAGATTGAAACGTACCCTGGCCTCATGAAGGAAGAGAGTAAAGGGTGAAATATTGGAAGGAGGTGGTAACCACATGGTGTTTATGGGTGAAAACGTTTTCACCATTATTACCTCATTTATTTGACCGTTTTATTCCTATTCACGCTTTCTTAATGTGAGCATAGTGTACACTGCATGCTGTGACCGCCAAACCAAAACCCTAGAAAGCATCCCCCAGTTTGTGTTGATGTATCGAGTGTTGGTTGCACCTTGAGTGCAAGTGGCGCTGCTAGTGGCGCGTGTGGCATGTGCGAATGGCATGTGCAGAATTCCTTTGTTGCGGGTTTCACCTTGAGTGCAAGTGGCAATGCCAGAGATTCTAGTGGCATGTGTGGCATATGCCAATGGCATGTGCGGAATGCCTTGGTGGTAGGTTGCACGGTTTTGCAAGTTAGGCTACCAGCAAGAGTGTTGGCGTGTGCCAATGGCATGCTCGGCCATTAGGGCCACGGCCTGGTAAGAAAAGCTACCAGCGAGCGTGTTGGCATGTGCCAATGGCATGCTCGGCCATTAGGGCCATGGCCTGGTAAGGAAATCTACCAGCGAGCATGTTGGCATGTGCCAATGGCATGCGTGGCCAACTTGGGTCGCGTCCTGGTAGGAAAAGCTACCAGCGAGCGTGTTGGCATGTGCCAATGGCATGCGTGGCCAATTTGGGCCGCGTCCTGGTAGGAAAAGATACCAGCGAGCGTGTTGGATGTGCCAATGGCATGCGTGGCCAATTTGGGTCGCGTCCTGGTAGAAAAAGTTACCAGCGAGCATGTTGGCATGTACCAATGGCATGCGTGGCCAATTTGGGTCGCGTCCTGGTAGGAAAAGCTACCAGCGAGCGTGCTGGCATGTGCCAATAGCATACGTGGCCAATTTGGGTCGCGTCCTAGTAGGAAAAGTTACCAGCGAGCGTGTTGGCATGTGTCAATGGAATGCGTGGCCAATTTGGGTCGCGTCCTGGTAGGAAAAGTTACCAGCGAGCGTGTTGGCATGTGCCAATGGAATGCGTGCCCAATTTGGCCTAGGTTGCATGGTTTGCAAGCCTAGGCGCGGGCGCTATTTTGGCATGGCGTGGCTAGGGCCAAGGTAAGGGTGCTTGGCTTGGCGTGTCGTGACTAGCGTAGCTAGGGCCAAGGCAGAGTGCGTTTGGCATGGCGCGGCTAGCTCGGGCTAAGTGTGGCTAGCATGATTTGCCATTGGCACGGGGGTGCGGCTAGCATGGTTGGCATGCTTTTGCGCATTTGGTGTGACTAGCATAGCTAGGGCCAAGGCAGAGTGCGTTTGGCATGGCGCGGGTAGCTTGGGCTAGGTGTGGCTAGCATGGTTTGCCATTGGCACGGAGGTGCGGCTAGCATGGTTGGCATGCTTTGGCGCGTTTGGTATGGCTGGCATGGTTTACCATTGGCACAGAGGTGCGGCTAGGGCCAAGGCAAGGATGTTTGGCTTGGCGTGGTGTGACTAGCGTAGCTAGGGCCAAGGCAGAGTGCGTTTGGCATGGCATGGCTAGCTTGGGATAAGTGTGGCTGGCATGATTTGCCATTGGCACGGAGGTGCGGCTAGCATGGTTGGCATGCTTTGGCGCGTTTGGTGTGACTAGCATAGCTAGGGCCAAGGCAAAGTGCGTTTGGCATGGCGCGGCTAGCTTGGGCTAGGTGTGGTCGGGCATGATTTGCCATTGGCACGGAGTTGCGGCTAGCATGGTTGGCATGCTTTGGCGCGTTTGGTGTGGCTGGCATGATTTGCCATTGGTACAGAGGTGCGGCTAGCTTGGGCTAGGTGTGGATGGCATGATTTGCCATTGGCACGGAGGTGCGGCTAGCATGGTTGGCATGCTTTGGCGCGTTTGGTGTGGCTGGCATGATTTGCCATTGGCACGAGAGGTGCGCTAGCTTGGGCTAGGTGTGGCTGGCATGATTTTCCATTGGCACGGAGGTGCGCTAGCATGGTTGGCATGCTTTGGCGCGTTTGGTGTGGCTGGCATGATTTGCCATTGGCACAGAGGTGCGGCTAGCTTGGGCTAGGTGTGGCTGGCATGATTTTCCATTGGCACGGAGGTGCGGCTAGCATGGTTGGCATGCTTTGGCGCACTTGGTGTGACTAGCATAGCTAGGGCCAAGGCAGAGTGCGTTTGGCATGGCGCGACTAGCTTGGGCTAGGTATGGCTAGCATGATTTGCCACTGGCACGGAGGGGAATTAGGGTTTTGTTGGTTGTAACCCTAATTTGAAAAAATACCTCCTATTAATTACTGACTACATGCATTAAATGTTCTAATAAATGTGTCAACGATGACATTAGGTTATTTGGGGTTTTACGATTTTACCCTTTGTTTAAAAACCACCATCAACATTAAGTCCCCTTCTTAGCTTAGAACAGGAGCTTTGTTGCGAGGTAAGCATTAGATGGTGACAAACTATCAGCAGTAAATCATAAAGAGAATTGAGGAGGTTTGTCTGACCTTTTTATAAATAGGATTTGGAATCCTTGCCTCTGGCAGTTTTGCACAAATCGGGAGGCTGGCATAATTGGGAAGTCAACATCATTGAGAGACAGGGAGCTGGGCGGCATTGAGAAGTTTGACGCGAGTTGGGAAACTGAGCGTGCTAGCTGGTGGGACCGGCGCAAGGTAGGGAAGCTGAGCGTGCTAGCTGGCGTGACTTGGGCTGTCCTTGGGAAGTTGGCGCAATTGGTGGGACTGGTACAACTTGGGCGGCATTGGCAAGTTGGGCGCAATTGGGTGCGGTTATGTGTCAGGGAGATAATTTCGTCTTTCTCCGTTTGTTTTGTGCAGATATCTTGTTACCAAATTGTTATGAAGAAATCTGACAAGATGTTACCTGAACAAAATTTCGCTTCGAAAGATGTTCATAGTTCCAAACCAAAACACGGATGATGAATTCTTTGCCAAACCCTCGCCCTCGCTCGGAAGAATCACCCGTGTTTCGTGCCAATTTTGTTAACCTTAGGTGTGGTGAAGATGAAAAGAAAACACGTTGATTCGCCCCAGAGAACACCATACGGTTTGTCTTCATAAAGGGGTATATTCTTCTTCCAACATTGATTTCGTGGATGTGTCAAAGCCCATTGCGTTCCTTCGATAGATGGGTTGAGTTCATGGTGAGTAAGGAGCACATAAATACCAACTTGACTCGAGCGCCAGATTATTGATGTCACACAAGCCTTCAAGAAATCTCCAGTTAGGAAGGATATCCGGGCTTGGTTGCTTTCATCTCCGGATGGTGTTCGGACACCCATACGATCATATGTAGATGGGGTGAAATAACTTTCTCCTTGGAGAGTGTGGCTCTCTTCTTTGAATCTTCCGTGAACCTAAGCAATCTTAATATCCGCTTGTCTGAAAGTGAGGAGAAGATGCGGGGTGACCTTGCCGCTAAATTGAGAGATTTTGCTCGAAATGACTCCACTGCGAGGTCGAAGGATTCTGTCCGGAAAGAGGATGAAAGGTGATTTTACAGCTGGTGGATATCTCAATGGTTTCCGGACGAGCTGGAACCTAAATGAAAAGCGGTGATCTTCATGTTGCAAAGCATTTTTGGCTCTCTAGTTGTCTAGAGACATTTTTGATGACGGTTCTGGCAAGAAGGAAATAAGACCAGAGTTGCTAGTGATTGTTGTGAAGTTGGCAAAAGGTGAAGTTCTTCCCATTGGCAAGCTATTCCTTGGTTCCCTGTATGTGCATCTGGATCACCTAGTTGCAAACATGCGAGTTTCGAATTGTTTCATGAAAGTGGATTCATATGTGCACGTTGCTTTTCTGCAAGCCTGGTTATGGGAGCACTTTGAGAAGTACGCTCCAAACCGTTGCCTTCGATTCCCGCGAGTTGGGGCAGCTCCCGAATTCTTCGATGGGTGAACAAAGCGCCCAAAAGTTGGCATGAGCTTGGTTAGTCTTCTCGATAAGTCGCATGAAATCAGCCGCCCATAGAGCCTGGTCCATAGGTCGGTGACTCAAATTGACACCTTTGCTTCGCTCCGATCATGTCTTTGTCTTCGACGACAACTTGAGTGTTAGTGAAAACTTGTTTATTCAAAGCCGCATGTCCGGTTATATGCCGTCCTTTTTCATGGGGTCATTCCGAATAGTCCGCACAATATTGACCGTTACGCTTTCGTCACATGGGTTTCGATCAAGGGGTGCCTCTTGCTTACCGGTGGTGGTTCCTAAGGATTCATTGCGTGCCTCCATCAATGCCGGTGCCCTTGAGTAGGGTATCCGCCTTCCCTTCTTTCAAACGGGAAGAGTAACCCGGCGACTTTTGGCTATAATGAGTTACGAGTACGATGAGTTCATTATGATCCAAGATTTTGTAAATAACGTGGTGGAGAATGTTCGTTGTAAAACTTCCCGTAGTTTTGAAGAAGTATCCAATGTTGAGAGATCCCAAGCGAAAGTTGCAGCAACTCGGAAAGTCAGGAAAAGGAACGAGAGAATGAAGAATCGTCTTTGGCGGGTTCCAGGGCGGTTTCAAAAGATCTTCCGCAGCTCTCGTGTCTTTAGGTTCTTCCAATAACCAGGTATGTGTCGCCTCCTTGTTGGTTTGTCTCAAAACACGTGAATTTCTCCGAAAACATGTGTCTTGTTTCTTCCAGGGCTTTGTGAGTGTTAATGCTTTCGCTGCCCTTGCACGTTGCCGAGGAGACGGCAATTTCTTCGAAGAATTCGGACACCGAGCCTTCTTATAGCGGTGATGAGTCAGAGAAAGAAGAAAGTTCGACAAGTGAGAGTGATTCCTCTGGCAGCACTGGTTCTTTTTCGGGAAGTGGTTCGGTGAGTTTCGCGCTTCTTTTTATTTCTTCTTCCGTTTCTTCTTTTGAAAAATTTCTAACTCAAGTTCGCAAGAGGAATCCGGTTCGGAGGACGATTCTGGGGTGGAGCCACACGAAAACTTTCCTTTGGTGACCACCGCCGGTGACTTGGAGATGGGAGTTAGCCAATTGCCGGGCACAGATGTGGTTCAAACGGTGGATAATTCTATGATGGTTGCTGCCGTAGACATGGAAGAAGACCCTTTGCGAGTCGTGAGGCCGATTGCTGGCGCCATTTCGATCCCGTACTTGGTTCCTTATCCAGGTCATGTCTTTGGTTGGCGGTTTCAGCGTGCTGGCTAAGTATGAGGCGTTGTACACCAGAATCTTGGAGAAGTATGGAAATATGGCCGCAACCAAGAAGGTCACTAGTCGATTTGCGCTGGTTAAGCGTGTGGAAGAGGCTTTATCTTCCATCGAGGACATGCGCGAGGTGACTGGCCACACCGTTTCTGAAGACGTTATTGCCGACTGGGAGCACCATCGCGACGTGTGTGTAGAAAAGGAGTTCAACGCTTCGTGTTTTGTCGAAGGCCTTGCTGAGATCCAGAAGTCTAAAGATGCAGCAATCGAAAGCCTTTCTGCAGAGGAGATTGCACGACATGAGGTAGAACTCGAAAAGCTAACTCATTATTAATAAACTAACTCATTAATAATACCATGAGTGGTGGTAAATAAAGCTAACTCATTATTAATAAACTCACCAGCCACATCTGTTCTGATAGCAATGATTTTGCAGTTCAGTTGGTTTTCAATTTGAGATTTGAACTTGAAAAAGATAGTCTTAAAATCAGACTTAGCAGTTAAAGGAAACAACCAACAAAATTTAGAAAAATCATCAAGTATGTTAACATAGTACAAGAAACCACTATGAGACATAATAGGAGAAGGACCCCACAAATCCATATGAAGAATCTCTAGTGGTTTTGAAGTACAATGAGTAGAAACAGAAAATCGAAGTTTGTGATATCTTTTTAATTGACAGCATTCACAAAAAAGTGGTGCTTTTATTACATAATTGTCAAGAGAATGACAGACTCTCTGAAGAGTTTAAAAAGATGGATGTGATAGTCTATGATGCCAGATAGAAGTTGAAGCTTTACTTATATATAGAGCCTTGAGTGGTGGAGGAGATGTTGTGTGAAAGTTGATTGGGTATAGGCCATTGACTTGAGACCCCTGCAGCAGAATCTTCCCAGTATGAAGATCTGAACAATATAATCATATGGAGAAAATGTTATGGAACATTTATTTTGAGATGTAAACTGATGAACAAATAGGAGGTAATTTGAAGCTTGAGGAACATGAAGAACATTTTGCAAGGTAAAAAGTTTATTTTGAGTTGGAAAGGACACATAACCAACAGAAGAAATGTCCATACCTTCACCATTAGCAGTTTGAATATATTCATAACCATCATAAGAGGTGTAATCATCAAGGTAGGAAGTATCAGTGGCCACATGATGATTGGCTACGCTGTTAGCATACCACGGATTTTCACCAAAAATGTTGGCAGCAGCTAACATTGCTTGAAGATTTTGAGGTGGAGCACGGCCTTGAAATGCAAAATTGAGCATGCGAGGACATTCACTTGCTACATGTCCAGGTTTGCCACAGATTTGACATATGACGGATTCACCGAAGTAAGTGAAGGCTGGAGGTGGTCTTTGACATAAAAGTGGAGATCGAAGGCGGTGAATTATGAAAACTACGTTGAACCGGGTGGTCGATAAGATCATCTTCCTCGAAAATTAGAATTAGTACTACCTTTAATAAGATATCCAAGATTATAGGTATGTTGATTATTGTATCCTCTAGAGGCGAGAAAAGCCTTATATTTAGAATCAACTAAAATGGACTTAGATCTGGACTTAAGAACAATCTCTTTTGAGAAGGAGATTATGTAATTCAACACTGGTAACTGGAGGAAATCGAATTCTAATGGAAGTAGCGAAAGCATCGAATGAAGAGCTCAATCCAGAGAGAGTATTGACAACAATTTCACTATCACTAACAACAAAACCAGCAGCAGCCAAAGCATCGACTACCTTCTTAATCTCATTCAGATATGTAGTAATTGAATCATTAACTAATTTGATTGATTGCAGTTTAGTGCGAAGTTGAATAGTATGAGTAGCGAGATACGAGAGAATGGATTCAATGCGTGTCATAACTCGAGACAAGTTGTTGCTCCAAAGCAAAGTAAGGAAGAACCCGACTGGACATAGTTGAATTAAGCCGAGAGAATGATTGTTGTGTCTTCATCTTGCCACAGAGTATAAGCTGGATTAACGATTTAGTTATTAGCATGATTTCGAGAAGTGTACATCTCAGGACATTGACGTTCTCCAGTAACATAATCAACAACTCTAAACTTGTTGAGTAGAGCAAGATTCATGACTTTCGGTAAGAAAATTATCATCCTTGAGTTTGAAATTTACAATACCAGTGAGTTGATTGAGAACCTTTGAAATTGAGCGATTCTACATGATAAGAAGAGAAAACAAATGAAAGAAATAGATCTGAAAGAGGAGAAGAGATCAATAAAGTAAAGATTCAAAAGAAAATCAAGATCTTGAGATAGATCGAGTAAAAGCATCGGAAAGAGAAGTAACAGATGAAATTACTCAAGAAGAAAACACACTTGAGCTCAAGAACACTCCATTAATGGAGGAAAAAAATTGGATCGAAAACCCCCGAGAAATTCATTTCTCGAATTAAATACCAAGATAACAATAATGTTCTTCTCATTAAAACGAGAAAACAATCTTACAGATTAAATGAAGCCGACAGGAGTTAATATACTAAACTATTGACTAATCATAGCCAAAGAAATATTGTCCATCATGATACAAGCACGTGTCCATAGATGACAGGATGTTTACAGTTGGTGACAGTTAGAGTGTACACAAAGTGTGAACTATTAGTATATTCTTTTTCAAGCCTCCAGTTGCAACCCTTGTTTGGTCAACTAATCGATCGGTACTATTATAAACCATCTTCAATTCTCCTCACCAGTGAAGGAAAGTTGGTGCTCCGGATGAATGACAAAGAGCAGCCCTTAATACCCAACATACAAGAACCAGTGTCATATGCAGTGATGCATGAAAATGGAAATTTTGCGCTTTATGGTTCAGAATCTCAAATTGTCTGGCAAAGTTTTGATTATCCTACTATTGATGGTGGTTTTTAGATTAGGGTTAAAATCGTAAAATACTAAACCCTAGCAGATAGTGATGTCACAACATTTAAAGTAACAAGCAATTATTAGGCACATTTATTGAAACCTTTAATGTGTTCCTAAATAATTGGGGTATTTTTTTTCAAATTAGGGTTACGACAAGCCAAACCCTAATTCCCACGTGTGTCAACGGCAAATCATGTCAGCCACACCGACCGCGCCAAAGCATGCCAACCATGCTAGCCGCACCTCCGTGCCAATGGAAAATCATGCCTGACCACCAACTGCGCCAAAGCATGCCAACCATGCTAGCCGCACCTCGTGCCAATGGAAAATCATGCCAGCCACACCAACCGCGCCAAAGCATGCCAACCATGCTAGCCGCACCTCTGTGCCAATGGCAAATCATGCCAGCCACACCAACCGCGCCAAAACATGCCAGCCATGCTAGCCGCACCTCCGTGCCAATGTCAAATCATGCCAGCCACACCTACTGCGCCATGCCAAACGCGCCTCGTCATGGCCCCATTCCGTACCACCATACTGGCCTTCACTACGCGGCTATCAAACGAGGCGTGCAACAATCAACGGTTGCCCTTCAATCTAGGAGAAAATCCGGCCGTCTAAGGTTATCAAAAGACCTTTGCCCCAAAACCCTAGCTTGGTCACGCACCTAGCCCAAGCTAGTCACGCCATGCGCCTATGGAAAACCCTTGGCCCTACATGCCAAGCCAAAACCGCACCTAGCCCAAGCTAGTCACGCCATGCGCCTATGGCAAACCCTTGGCCCCACATGCCAAGCCAAAACCGCACCTAGCCCAAGCTAGTCACGCCATGCGCCTATGGCAAACCCTTGGCCCCACCTGCCAAGCCAAAACCGCACCTAGCCAAAGCTAGCCACGCCCAAGGCGAACCCTTGGCCCCACATGCCAAGTAAAAACCGCACCTAGCCCAAGCTAGTCACGCCATGCGCCTATGGCAAACCCTTGGACTCACAAGCCAAGCCAAAACCGCACCTAGCCCAAGCTAGTCACGCCATGCGCCTATGGCAAACCCTTGGCCCCACATGCCAAGCCAAAACCGCACCTAGCCCAAGCTAGTCACGCCATGCGCCTATGGCAAACCCTTGGCCCACATGCCAAGCCAAAACCGCACCTAGCCAAGCTAGTCACGCCATGCGCCTATGGCAAACCCTTGGCCCCACATGCCAAGCCAAAACCGCACCCAGACCAAGCTAGTCACGCCATGCGCCTATGGCAAACCCTTGGCCCCACATGCCAAGCCAAAACCGCACCTAGCCAAAGCTAGCCACGCCCAAGGCGAACCCTTGGCCCCACATGCCAAGCCAAAACCGCACCTAGCCCAAGCTAGTCACGCCATGCGCCTATGGCAAACCCTTGGCCCCACATGCCAAGCCAAAACCGCACCTAGCCCAAGCTAGTCACGCCATGCGCCTATGGCAAAACCCTTGGCCCCACATGCCAAGCCAAAACCGCACCTAGCCAAAGCTAGCCGCGCCATGCCAGACGCACTTTGCCTTGGCCCTAGCCATGCTTGTCACATCATGCCAAGCCAGACGCCCTTGCCTTGGCCCTAGCCACGCCACACGCCCAAGGCGAACTGTAACACCCCGTGTTTTTAGCATGGCGCATGCTAAAAGATGCGTCATTTGCTTGTGATGAAGCTTCATCCAAAGCTTCCTTTGCATGGTGAGATGCATTTGCCACACAGGCCATATATGGTGCCAAGTAAGGCACATCGCATATGCATATTGGCTAAGGCCAATATGGCATTGGTTGGAAGGCATTGCATTGGCCAAGAGCCAATCTTGCATCAAATGATGCATTAGGTCGTTAGGTAGATGACCTTGGAAGTGGACGGCCAACATGGCGGATATCGGGTTGGAGTGGACGGCCAACATGGCCGACATCTGGTTGGAAAGTACTGACCAACATGGCGGACATCGGGTTAGCGAGAGGGCAGCCAACATGGCGGACATCGGGTTAGCGAGAGGACGGCCAACATGGCGGGACATTGGGTTGGCAGATCACGGCCAACATGGTCGGATATCGGGAAAATATATGGCAACGGCCATGAATAGTGTGAGGAGTTGATGAAATATTTTTGGTCCCCCAAATTGAGTTCTAAAAATGTCAAATTAACATATATAGGGAGGGGTAGTTGGTTGATGGTGCATATGCGGACTATGCACCAAGTAAGCTTCATTGCTTAGCCGGAAGAGTATAAATGATGCCTAAGGCTCATTTATAGTTGCGTAGCCTCGTGAAGAGGGCATTTGATGCTTAGGCATCATTATGCCATATTGCGGACAAACATGCATCACTTGGATGCATTAAACGGAATGGCCTATACGGACTAGGCCATTTCCATTATTCTTGGCCACGGCCTAACAAACGAGTTGGAATAAGTTGCTTGTCCCTTCGGGATGAACTACGATGCATGCTTGATCCCTTTAGAGTAGGGAATGGTACGTAGGAAGCCGCAATGAGTTGCAGCATTGCCGGTCCAGCACTTTGTCGCTCATATCATCTAATCGGAGATGATTGCGACATTCTGTCCCCTCATATCATCTAAGCTCTGTAGCTCAACGCCAGAGATGATTGTGGCCATACTTGATGAGGCTTAGTTGCATGCCAGCAAGTGGATGCTCATACTTCCTATCAAGCTACAAAGAGCAAGCTATAGCCTATCTGGAGGCGAAAAACCCGAATGTCATAATTTAGCTCAAGAGGAGTCCATTTTGATGGGAAACGGCCCAAAGATCAAGACATGTTGATCACTAGATCTACATGGTCACCTTAATTTAGCCAAATTCCATCGTTTAGAGCCTCAAAAGGACGTTTTCGCCGTATTAAGCAAGTTTTTGCTTTCCTTAATAAACCCTTTGCGGAACAAGGGTAAGTTGGAATGGTGTGGAAGCTAAATTAGATGCATCATACTCCACGAGCATGCTTGCAAGGGCAATTTAACGTGCATTTGCCTAGATTTAAAGGCCCGGATCGTAGCTTCATCATGACGCATCGGGGAGATGCTCTTGGGGGCAACGCGCCAAAGGCGTAATTTTCCGGTCCGTCACACGAACCCTTGGCCCCACATGCCAAGCCAAACTAAACCTAGCCAAGCTAGCCGCGCCATGCAAAATGCACTTTGCCTTGGCCTTAGCCATGCTAGTCACATCATTCCAAGACAAACGCCCTTGCCTTGGCCCTAATCACGCCGTACGCCCCCATGGCAAACCCTTGGCCCCACATGCCAAGCCAAAATCGCACCCTAGCCAAAGCTAGCCACGCCCAAGGAGAACCCTTGGACCCACATGCCAAGCCTAACCACACCCTAGACGCGCCACCCTAATTGGCCTTCCCTACGCGGACCTCTAAAATGAAGGCATGCAACAATCAACGGTTGACCTTCAATCCCGTGAGCAAATCCTAGCCATCCAAGGTTACAGAGAAGACACACGGTAACCTTTGGCCCGAAAACCTAAGTTTATCCCGCCAAACCTTGCCATGCCAACGACATGCCAACATAGCCCGCGCCACCACATTGGACCTCACTCTGCGGCTACCAAAACGAAGGCGTGCAACAATCAAGTTGCCCTTCAATCGCGCAGGAGCAAATCCTAGCCATCCAAGGTTACAGACGACACATGGTAACCTTTGGCCCGAAACCTAAGTTTGGCCACGCCAAACCTTGCCATGCCAACGGCATGGCAACCTAGCCGCGCCACCACATTGGCCCTCACTACGCGGATACCAAAATGATGGCGTGCAACGATCAACGGTTGCCCCTCCTCTCAAGATGCAAAATCCCGACCGTCGAAGGTCACCAGGCTGGCAAGTTTCCCGAGCTTGACTTGCCAAGCCTAAACAACATGCTACATGTTTTCCAAAATATTCGAGACATCAACACAAACTGGGGGATCCTCTTTGGGTATTGGTTTGGCGGTTTACAGCGTGCGGCGTACACTATGCCCGTCATAAGGAAGTGTCATAAGGGTGAGGCGGTTAGTAAATACGGGAAATTATGTGGGAAACGTTCATGGGACATAAAGCACATGCGTTAACAACTTTATGGGACATCAATTCCATAAAGTTAACAGTTTCATGAAAACCATTTTCATGCGTTAACCACTTAATGGAAACATCAATTCCATGCATACGGTTATCACCTCCTCCCATTTACTTCCTCACTCCTTAATGAGACCAGGGTACGTTTTTACTCCGACTTGTATAAATAGATCTTACTTATTTCCATTGAACAACAAGTTCATACGAGAGATACAACACTCAGAAATACTTACTTGCTAGCTCACCTAGGAGCTCTCTCACTTTTTTGATAACAAGTCGTAGTAACCCAACTACTCTTCCGAATCAACTATTCTGGGTCTCACCACTTTCCTTGCTTCCCTCCCCCAAAACCAACTCATTCTCCTCCACTTTGTGACCGAGGCAAGTCTCGGGAATGGCCATTTCTTGGTTTAGGTAGGACTTATGCAGTTGATCTCTCGAATCTAAAGTACTCCCTTGCAGTACATTGTTTAGGGTTTAAATTGTTTCTCACCTGCACACCCCCAATTACCGATATCAGTAGAAACCATTTTCACCTACAAATAATTGGCGACCACAGTGGGAGGATTGATATATCGGTTACAATATCAACTCCAACTTCTGATTTCGTTTCCCGAACGTAAATCCCAATATGGTGGAACTCAGGTCTGGAGCGGTTGCCGAGAATACCAGCACAGAGCACGTCCCTGATGTTAACGTCTCTCCCAATAACGTTGTTACATCACCTACTGACTAAAGTAACTCCGAATGCACTCCCTCAAGCGTAACACCACCAATAACCAGGGCCAGAGCCGCCGCCGCCTCTGATGTCTCTGCGCAACCCTGTAATCACGGCAACGGAAACACCTCTTCGGGCATTACGCCACCAGTCACCAGAGCCAGAGCTGCCGCTGCGGCTCCTAATGTTTCGTATAGCATGGCACCTCCAACCACAACTAAGGTTCCAACTACCCCACCGACGGGATGAGAGACCGGAGGGACCAGAAAGCCGTCCTTATGTCATCATCGCTGATTTGATGGAACGACATGAAATGCTTGCCGAGTGCCTGCAGACGGATATGGTTTGAACAGAAGGAAGTACTCGTCTTTCTCAAGACCCCGACAGAGCGGCTACCACGTGAGTCGCGTCCTCCAGAGCCGTTTAGAAACGTCTCCAACAACCCCGACGCTAGCACCTCGGCGGAGCACGCCTCCGCGGACGGGGAAATTCGCGCTAGAATCTATTGGAAAGAAATCAGCCGTCCAACTTCGTCACGCGAGAAGATATGGAGCAACTTCTCCGCAACCGAATCAAGAATGATGAACTGGACATGCATCAACACCAACCCCTTACCCATCCTAAATGCAAAGCATCCCTCTTCCAAGGGGGTACTCCTCTCCTCAATTCACCCTGTACTATGGTACCGAGAATGCGCATGAGCATGTCTCCCGTTTCTTGGAATCCCTAGGTGAACATGAATATAATAACGTTCTTCGTCTAAGGGAGTTCTCAAAATCACTTTAGGAAGGCGTATACATGGTACTGTGACATCCCGTGACAAGTATTCCCAATTGGAGTAGCATGGTTACCGCGTTTACAGGGAAGTACTTCTTCGTGTCAAAGAACAAGTTACTTTCTCGGACCTCGGGAAGAATGTACTAGTGGGATAACGAACATCCGAATGATTTTTTCAAAAGGTTCAGGGTTCAAGCGCTCGACTGTCACGACCCAAACGTGACTGAGCAACAGCTGGTGAATGCGTGCATCAATGATATGGTTCCTATTTACCGCGCCTTGCTAGAAAACTTGCGTTTCCAAACATTCTCCGAACTCCATGAAGCCGCTAGACGATCTGAAACGACAGCACCAGCATTACTGGAAAGAACTAGGCCAACTCGAACCGAAGACACGCGTGAAACTCGTGGGAATAGACGCCTCACCAGCAAGCAATTTAATGCCGGTTCGTCCTCCGTGAACATAATGAACGAAAGTGGAAAAAGGAATGCCCCAACAACTGGCCACCAACCAGAACGTGAAGCATCGGCGCAACGGGAAACCCCGCCACGGAAGACCGCCACTAAAGCTCTCATGCATTATCATGAAACCGAAGGGAATACCGTCGATTTCCCATTTCCCATCGAGGAGGTGATTGATCTCCTAGAAGCATGGATTCAAGATGATGTTATAAGAATGCCACCTCCCAGGCGTCTACCAACTGAGGCTGAGATGGCGAACCCCAAGTACTGCCATTACCACAGATTCGTTCACCACCCGACCAGTGATTGCAACAGACTAAAGCATATTTTCAAAGAAAATATAGAAGCGGGAGAGCTCCACCTGGGAGACGAGGGAGTACATCGAGACCCACTCCCAATAAGAAAGCGTGGGTTCTCTCGGGGACTCCGTGCACGAGACTGTACAATCCATGATGCAGCATGTATGCGAAATTCTTTATCTTTCCAAGGTGCAGTGCTAAGATATTTCCGCAGCTCTCAATCGCGTTATATCCGGCAAACGACTTTTTCTCTCCCCGGAAACCACACCAGGGGCCCAAGCTTTCCAAACGGGCGGAATCAAAGGGAGGGGCGGGACTGCTGACCACGTCCCATTTAAGAGGTATCTAATTTGACAACACGCTCATCGACGCGACCTCTGACCTCAACATCATTACTTTAAAGACACTAAAGGCTGCGGGATTTACAAAACAAGACGCTACCCATTCCCCGTCTGTGATTAAGAACCCAAAAGGAGGAGCTTTGAACGCGCGTGGCAACATCAACCTCGAGATCAAGATGGGTGACCTTTATGACGCATAGCAAATTCCACATTGTCAAATAACTGGGTCACGACATGATATTGGGGCACTTATGGGTACTCGACAACAAAGCGAAATTAGATGTGCACCCTCTACCGAGCGTCCACGCCCGAAAGAATTTCCAACAAATCATCCCCTTTGGTTATCGCATCGTGCAGAGTTATCAATGAAACCCAGACATATGGAGAAGACCTGTTGGCGCTAGCTCATGGGTTTCAAACGCAAGTAAGTCTGGCCGAGCGACCTTCTCTACAACCAGTCATTCCTTCCCCTATTCCGTCATGGGGACTCGAGACGACATCGGCATGGACTTTTGTCAAGAAATGCGAATGGGGTGTTGGGCCATTTGAACACTTTGCAAAAAGCTTGGAAACTTCCATCGAAACCAATGGAGCCAAGACTCAAACGGTTGCACGACGCCTAAACCCGTTTTCAATCGGAGATATAGTGGTTAAGGTAAACTCATTTCAAGTTGGGAAGATGACGGTAAAAATGGCTATTCAAATTGATTCGCCCAATGGAAGAAGGCAGCCGTATCTGGTGGCGGACATCCTTTTAGGAGGATATTGCAAGCTCATCAACACAGACACACCGAAGGCGTGATAGTTCACTCGCGATGGCTCAAGGCCTCCAATCCCTAAAATCTTTGTACTTTTCAGACCACTCTCCCTTTAGTATTTCCTTTAACAATTCCTCTTAGTAGTTATATTTCCCCAAGATGAATACACCGTTTGTATTCTTCCATGGAATTTTGTTTTTCGTCAAAAAAAAAAGAGTATAAATATATCTCTTTCCAAACGAGTTCTCCAGATAGCAGAGAAATACATCAAACTAACCCAGAAAACCCCGCAAAGCCATCATACCACAAACGAAATACCTCATTCAATCATTCAAAAATAAAATAAAAATATAAAGCAAAATGTTGACTGATGAAGAAGAAGGTAAAGATGAGTTTATGAAAAGCATCAGGAGAACTAAGCAACTAACAGGAATAACAAAAGGGAGGAACTATCCCTCGAAGGATGGAGCACGAGTCCCCTTGGTCAAGGCTATCTTCAAGCACTTCCCCCAATAATCTCTCGGGCAACAAAGATTCCATTCAACGGTGTTAGCAAAGAACAACCTCAACATCCCATCCCGAAGCAACCACAATAAATGATAAGGTGTCGCCCGACGATCGGTTCAAGCATACGCCACCATGACCCCTCCAATATCGCCAACGACACCTCTGGCGTCAACTCCAAATGCTACTTCGGTCCCGTCAGACGTTCCCTCGGAGGTCTTCTCATTGACCCTTCGAAGAAGATTTTTTGATTCATCTGCATCAAAATAGAGAACCATGGCGCTTGCCTCCAAAAGCTTCACATGCTCGATTTTCCGTTGCTCGACCTACAAGCGACTCGATCCGCCCTATACCTGTACCAAGGAAAGGTTTTGCCGCACTGGAACTTCTGAACACGCCAAGGTTCTTCCTCATTTTCTCGTCCCTCCTCCATGTTCACCGAACCCAAGAAAGTCCGAACACGCGCACCCTTTGCATGGAGATAGATGGAAGGAGGTCCTTAATGATGTCACTGACTTCATGGAACAGAGATTCGATTCTAGATAATGCCTCCTCATGAGAATAGGAACGGTTTCTGCCAATTCTGAAGTCCTTCTCCGAAGAATTAAAGACATGGCTATCCCTGGAGGGTCCCATCATACACTACAAAGAACAAGGAAAATGGTCAAGTTCCATCCTATCTATACACACATAAGAAAGAGGATAAAATAAAAATAAGAAGGAAACGCGAGGCGATACATTTAAAGAGGATGGACGAAGACGAACTACGCGAATGTAGAGTTCAAGATAATCTTTTATGTACAGCAAGATGACGCAACCTCAAAAGGGAAATCTTTTATACCGGCCGTGAGTTAAGGCATAATATCCGATCCTAATTAAACCTCATGCCTGGCTGTGAGAAATAATTATGGTTGGTGAGGAAGCGTGGAAGAACGTGCTCGAGGCACACTAGATCGTGTGTTCCTTTTCCACCGCCAATGCTAAGCTTCGGAAGCAACACAGGCAACATAACCAAAGCAGAAAGAGTAACGCTTTTCCTCTTTTCACGGGCGTAACGTTTTGGGTTAAAGAAAGAAAAAAAACTTCCTGGTCGAGTCAAATAAGGAAGGAGGCAACCAAGCCCTTGAAGAAAAATCATCAAGCAATCCGTGCCATGTCTCATCCTCACCGCTACTGGCCATCTGTGCACGCCTCCCCCCCACCAGACCGCGCCTTGTCATAGTCACGCCAGGCCAAGCCATCTAGCCATCCGTGTACGTCTCGTCTTGCCAAGGCCACAATATGCCAAGCCGCCTGCTCCACTGTCGCGACCCTATCATCCACGCGCGTTTGCCTCACCAAGACTACGCTACCTCTTGGCCCCTCGAGCCAAGCCGTCCACTTGCGTCGCCCTCCAAGACCGCGCCCCCTTTGCTTTGGAGATGTACGACAGACCAAGCAGTAACTTTCATCTCACCATTCCACGGTCTGCATTCCCAGTACAACTTACGCAGGGCCGCCAACACGGGAAGACAAAACTCTCTTTACCACTCAAAAAGGTTAGTCGAATTCTCCTGACCATCTCTGCAATGATTTACACCTCGATTTCGTCCTTGTCTGTTACCATCATATGCTTACCTCGCAACATGGTGCATGTTCCGAGCTAAGCAGGGGACTTAATGTTGATGGTGGTTTTTAGCTTAGGGTTAAAATCGTAAAACACTAAACCCTAGCAGACAGTGATGTCACAACATTTAAAGTAACAAGCATTTACTATGCACATTTATGAAACCTTTAATGTGTTCCTAAATAATTAGGGGTATCTTTTTCAAATTAGGTTACGACAAGCCAAACCCTAATTCCCACGTGTGCCAATGGCAAATCATGCCAGCCACACTGACCGCGCCAAAGCATGCCAACCATGCTAGCCGCACCTCTGTGCCAATGGCAAATCATGCCAGCTACACCAACCGCGCCAAAGCATGCCAACCATGCTAGCCGCACCTCTATGCCAATGGCAAATCATGCCAGCCACACCAACCACGCCAAAGCATGCCAACCATGCTAGCCGCACCTCTGTGCCAATGGCAAATCATGCCAGCCACACCAACCGTGCCAAAACATGCCAGCCATGCTAGCCGCACCTCCGTGCAAATGGCAAATCATGCCAGCCACACCTACTGCACCATGCCAAACGTGCCTCGCCATGGCCCCATGCCGCAACACCATACTGGCCTTCACTACGCGGCTATCAAACGAAGGCGAGCAACAATCAACGGTTACCCTTAAATACCAGGAGCAAATCCTGGCCGTCTAAGGTTACCAAATGACCTTTGCCCCAAAACCCTAGCTTGGTCACGCACCTAGCCCAAGATAGTCACGCCATGCGCCTATGTCAAACCCTTGGCCCCACATGCCAAGCCAAAACCGCACCTAGCCCAAGCTAATCACGCCATGCGCCTATGGCAAACCCTTGGCCCCACATGATAAGCCAAAACCGCACCTAGAAAAAGTTAGCCACACCCAAGGCGAACCCTTGGCCCCACATGCCAAGCTTAAACCGCACCTGGCCCAAGCTAGTCACGCCATGCGCCTATGGCAAACCCTTGGCCCCACATGCCAAGCCAAAACCGTACCTAGCCCAAGCTAGTCACGCCATGCGCCTATTGCAAACCCTTGGCCCCACATGCCAAGCCAAAACCGCACCTAGCCCAAGCTAGTCACGCCATGCGCCTATGGCAAACCCTAGGCCCCACATGCCAATCCAAAACCGCACCTAGCCAAAGCTATCCACGCCCAAGGCGAACCCTTGGCCCCACATGCCAAGCCAAAACCGCACCTAGCCCAAGCTAGTCACGCCATGCGCCTATGGAAAACCCTTGGCCCCACATGACAAGCCAAACCGCACCTAGCCCAAGCTAGTCACGCCATGCGCCTATGGCAAACCCTTGGCCCCACATGCCAAGCCAAAACCGCACCTAGCCCAAGCTAGTCACGCCATGCACCTATGGCAAACCCTTGGCCCCACATGCCAAGCCAAAACCGTACCTAGCCAAAGCTAGCCATGCCTAAGACGAACCCTTGGCCCCACATGCCAAGCCAAAACCGCACCTAGCCCAAGCTAGTCACGCCATGCGCCTATGGCAAACCCTTGGCCCCACATGCCAAGCCAAAACCACACCTAGCCCAAGCTAGTCACGCCATGCGCCTATGGCAAAACCCTTGGCCCCACATGCTAAGCAAAAACCGCACCTAGCCAAGCTAGTCACGCCATGCGCCTATTGCAAACCCTTGGCCCAACATGCCAAGACAAAAACGCACCTAGCCCAAGATAGTCACGCCATGCGCCTATGGCAAACCCTTAGCCCCACATGTCAAGCCAAAACCGCACCTAGCCAAGCTAGTCACGCCATGCGCCTATGGCAAACCCTTGGCCCCACATGCCAAGCCAAAACCGCACCTAGCCCAAGCTAGTCACGCCATGCGCCTATGGAAAACCCTTGGCCCCACATGACAAGCCAAAACCGCACCTAGCCCAAGCTAGTCACGCCATGTGCCTATGGCAAACCCTTGGCCCCACATGCCAAGCCAAAACCGCACCTAGCCCAAGCTAGTCACGCCATGCACCTATGGCAAACCCTTGGCCCCACATGCCAAGCCAAAACCGCACCTAGCCAAAGCTAGCCATGCCCAAGACGAACCCTTGGCCCCACATGCCAAGCCAAAACCGCACCTAGCCCAAGCTAGTCACGCCATGCGCCAATGGCAAACCCTTGGCCCCACATGCCAAGCCAAAACCACACCTAGCCCAAGCTAGTCACGCCATGCGCCTATGGCAAAACCCTTGGCCCCACATGCCAAGCAAAAACAGCACCTAGCCAAGCTAGTAACGCCATGCGCCTATTGCAAACCCTTGGCCCAACATGCGAAGACAAAAACGCACCTAGCCCAAGATAGTCACGCCATGCGCCTATGGCAAACCCTTAGCCCCACATGTCAAGCCAAAACCGCACCTAGCCCAAGCTAGTTACGCCATGCGCCTATGGAAAACCCTTGGCCCCACATGCCAAGCCAAAATCGTACCTAGCCAAAGCTATCCACGCCCAAGGCGAACCCTTGGCCCCACATTCCAAGACAAAACCTCACCTAGCCCAAGGTAGTCACGCCATGCGCCTATGGCAAACCCTTGGCCCCACATGCCAAGCCAAAACCGCACCTACCCCAAGCTAGTCACGGCATGCGCCTATGGAAAAACCCTTGGCCCCACATGCCAAGCCAAAACCGCACCTAGCCAAAGCTAGCCGCGCCATGCCAAACGCATTTTGCCTTAGCCTTAGCCATGCTAGTCACATCATGCCAAGCTAGACGCCCTTGCCTTGGCCCTAGCCACGCCACACGCCCAAGGCGAACCCTTGGCCCCACATGCCAAGCCAAACTAAACCTAGCCAAGCTAGCCGCGCCATGCCAAACGCACTTTGCCTTGGCCCTAGCCATGCTAGTCACATCATGCAAAGCCAAACGCCCTTGCCTTGGCCCTAGCCACGCCATACGCCCATGGCAAATCCTTGGCCCCACATGCCAAGAAAAAATCGCACCTAGCCAAAGTTAGCCACGCCCAAGGCGAACCCTTGGCCCCACATGCCAAGCCTAACCACACCCTAGCCGCGCCACCCTGATTGGCCTTCCCTACGCGGCAACTAAAACAAAGGCGAGCAACAATCAACGTTGCCCTTCAATCCTAGGAGCAAATCCCTAGCCATCCCAAGGTTACCCGGATGACACACGGTAACCTTTGGCCAAAAACCTAAGTTTGGCGACGCCAAACCTTGCCATACCAACGGCATGCCAACCTAGCCGCGCCACCACATTGGCCCTCACTACGCGGCTACCAAAAGGAAGGCGTGCAACAATCAACGGTTGCCCTTCAATCGCAAGAGCAAATCCTATCCATCCAAGGTTACCAGACGACACATGGTAACCTTTGGCCAGAGAACCTAAGTTTGGCCACGCCAAACCTTGCCATGCCAACGGCATGCCAACCTAGCCGCGCCACCACATTGGCCCTCACTACGCGTTTGTTTATGGGTGAAAATCGTTTCCGCCGATTTCGGTAAATTCGGTAGGTGAGTGAGAAACTGGTTTAAACCCTAAACAAATGTGCTACACGTGAGCACTTTATAGATTCGAGAGATGAATCCATGCAAGTCTGTCCTAAACCAAGAAATGGTAGTTCCGGACTTGCTTCGGTCACAAAGTGGAGGAAAAGGGTTGATTTGGGGAGGGAAGCAAAGAAAGGTGTTGAGACCGAATAATGCGGGAGAGTAGTGTCTCGACTTGTATCGAGAAAGTGAAAGCTTCGGAATCTTGCAAGAGATGAAAGCTTTTGAAGAGCTTGCAAAGTTGCCTTTCTCGAGAGTGTTGTGTTTTCTCCGACCGAGACTTGTTGTCCGGGTAGAAATAAGTAAGACCTATTTATACAAGTCGAGATTGAAACGACCACTGCCTCATGAAGGAAGAGACTAAAGGGTGAAATAATGGAAGGAGGTGGTAACCACATGGTGTTTATGGGTGAAAACGTTTTCACCATTATTACGTCATTTATTTGACCGTTTTATTCCTATTCACGCTTTCTTAATGTGAGCATAGTGTACACCTTTGCATCTGTGACCGCCAAACCAAAACCCTAGAAAGCATCCCCGGTTTGTGTTGATGTCTCGAGTGTTGGTTGCACCTTGAGTGCAAGTGGCGCTGCTAGTGGCGCGTGTGGCATGTGCGAATGGCATGTGCGGGAATTCCTTTGTTGCGGGTTTCACCTTGAGTGCAAGTGGCAATGCCAGAGCTTCTAGTGGCATGTGTGGCATATGCCAATGGCACGTGCGGAATGCCTTGGTGGTAGGTTGCACGGTTTTGCAAGTTAGGCTACCAGCAAGAGTGTTGGCGTGTGCCAATGGCATGCTCGGCCATTAGGGCCACGGCCTGGTAAGAAAAGCTACCAGCGAGCGTGTTGGCATGTGCCAATGGCATGCTCGGCCATTAGGGCCATGTCCTGGTAAGGAAATCTACCAGCGAGCATGTTGGCATGTGCCAATGGCATGCGTGGCCAACTTGGTCGCGTCCTGGTAGGAAAAGCTACCAGCGAGCGTGTTGGCATGTGCCAATGGCATGCGTGGCCAATTTGGGCCGCGTCCTGGTAGGAAAAGATACCAGCGAGCGTGTTGGATGTTCCAATGGCATGCGTGGCCAATTTGGGTCGCGTCCTAGTAGAAAAAGTTACCAGCGAGCATGTTGGCATGTACCAATGGCATGCGTGGCCAATTTGGGTCGCGTCCTGGTAGGAAAAGCTACCAGCGAGCGTGTTGGCATGTGCCAATAGCATGCGTGGCCAATTTGGGTCGCGTCTAGTAGGAAAAGTTACCAGCGAGCGTGTTGGCATGTGTCAATGGAATGCGTGGCCAATTTGGGTCGCGTCCTGGTAGGAAAAGTTACCAGCGAGCGTGTTGGCATGTGCCAATGGAATGCGTGCCCAATTTGGCCTAGGTTGCATGGTTTGCAAGCCTAGGCGCGGGCGCTATTTTGGCATGGCGTGGCTAGGGCCAAGGTAAGGGTGCTTGGCTTGGCGTGTCGTGACTAGCGTAGCTAGGGCCAAGGCAGAGTGCGTTTGGCATGGCGCGGCTAGCTCGGGCTAAGTGTGGCTAGCATGATTTGCCATTGGCAGGGGGTGCGGCTAGCATGGTTGGCATGCTTTTGCGCATTTGGTGTGACTAGCATAGCTAGGGCCAAGGCAGAGTGCGTTTGGCATGGCGCGGGTAGCTTGGGCTAGGTGTGGCTAGCATGGTTTGCCATTGGCACGGAGGTGCGGCTAGCATGGTTGGCATGCTTTGGCGCGTTTGGTATGGCTGGCATGGTTTACCATTGGCACAGAGGTGCGGCTAGGGCCAAGGCAAGGATGTTTGGCTTGGCGTGGTGTGACTAGCGTAGCTAGGGCCAAGGCGAGTGCGTTTGGCATGGCATGGCTAGCTTGGGCTAAGTGTGGTGGCATGATTTGCCATTGGCACAGAGGTGCGGCTAGCATGGTTGGCATGCTTTGGCGCGTTTGGTGTGACTAGCATAGCTAGGGCCAAGGCAGAGTGCGTTTGGCATGGCGCGGCTAGCTTGGGCTAGGTGTGGCTGGCATGATTTGCCATTGGCACGGAGTTGCGGCTAGCATGGTTGGCATGCTTTGGCGCGTTTGGTGTGGCTGGCATGATTTGCTATTGGTACAGAGGTGCGTCTAGCTTGGGCTAGGTGTGGCATTTTGGCATGATTTGCCATTGGCGCGGAGGTGCGGCTAGCATGGTTGGCATGCTTGGCGCGCGTTTGGTGTAATTGGCATGATTTTCCATTGGCAATGAGGTGCGGCTAGCTTGGGCTAGGTGTGGCTGGCATGATTTGCCATTGGCACGAGGTGCGCTAGCATGTTTGGCATGCTTTGGCGCGTTTGGTGTGGGTGGCATGATTTGCCATTGGCACGAGAGTGCGGCTAGCTTGGGCTAGGTGTGGTGGCATGATTTTCCATTGGCACGGAGGTGCGGCTAGCATGGTTGGCATGCTTTGGCGCACTTGGTGTGACTAGCATAGCTAGGGCCAAGGCGAGTGTGTTTGGCATGGCGCGACTAGCTTGGGCTAGGTATGGCTAGCATGATTTGCCAGCGGCACGGAGGGGAATTAGGGTTTTGTTGGTTGTAACCCTAATTTGAAAAAATACCCCCTATTAATTACTGACTACATGCATTAAATGTTCTAATAAATGTATCAACGATGACATTAGGTTATTTGGGGTTTTACGATTTTACCCTTTGTTTAAAAACCACCATCAACATTAAGTCCCCTTCTTAGCTTAGAACAGGAGCTTTGTTGCGAGGTAAGCATTAGATGGTGACAAACTATCAGCAGTAAATCATAAAGAGAATTGAGGAGGTTTGTCTGACCTTTTTATAAATAGGATTTGGAATCCTTGCCTCTGGCAGTTTTGCACAAATCGGGAGGCTGGCATAATTGGGAAGTCAACATCATTGAGAGACGAGAGTCGGGCGGCATTGAGAAGTTTGACGCGAGTTGGGAAGCGGCGTGCTAGGCTGGTGGGACCTAGGCGCAAGGTAGGAAAGGCCGAGCGTGCTAGTGGCGTGACTTAGGCATCCTTGGGAAGTTGGCGCAATTGGTGGGACCGGGTACAACAGGCGGCATTGGCAAGTTGGGCGCAATTGGTGGGACCGGGTGCAACTTGGGCGACATTGGGAAGTTGGGTGCAATTGGTGGGACCAGGTGCAACTTGGGCGACGTTGGGAAGTTTGGTGCCCTTGTGGGCCGTTCATATACGCACGATTTTTGGTAAAGGGAAATCCTTCCCTATTTGAGAATCTTCACGCCCATATATATAAAATCCCTCTCTCTCATCTTTCACCTTATTCCTTTCATCCTTTCTTACTATCGGTAGTCCATCACAAAGAAAACCGGCTTCCAGGTATGTCTTCCAGTACTTCTCTTGTTTCCCTTTTCATGTAGGTGCAAACCCTAAGAGTAGGCGTTTTCTTTTATAATCCTTGCGATGATATTGCGCATATGATTTCTTGGCGTGCTTCTTGTAGAAAATATTGTGTATATGCACCCAAGGGAAATCTTTGCATATATGATTCGAACCCGTAGAAAAATGCTCCATATATAATTTTGAACCCGAAGAAGGATACCATGGACGCATTCGAACCCCGTAAAAATCTTTGCGTATATAGTTTTGAACCGAAGAAGGATACCGCGAGACGCACTTGAGCCCGTATGAAATCTGCGTATATAATTTTGAACCCGAAGAAGGATACCGAGACGCACTTGAGCCGTATAAAATCTTTGCGTATATAATTTTGAACCCTGAAGAAAAAACTTCGTGTGCAGTTTTGAACCCGTAGAGAATACTGTATATGAATCCCGAAGAAGAATCTTTTGTATATGTGCTTCATATGACTTCGAACCCATAGGAAATATTGCATATATAAATTTCGGACCTGAAGAAAATACTGCGCGTGCAGTTTTGAACCCGTAGAGAATACACCCCTCTTTTTTTTTTTTTTTTTTTTGTTTTCCAGGTTTTCCTTTTGTTGGGTGCGGTTATGTGTCGGGGAGATAATTTCGTCTTTCTCCGTTTGTTTGTCTGGATATCTTGTTAGCAAATTGTTATGAAGAAATCGACAAGATGTTACTGACGAACAAAATTTCGCTTCGAAAGATGTTCATAGTTCCAAACCAAACACGGATGATGAATTCTTTGCCAAACCCTCGCCTTGCTCGGAAGAATCACCCGAGTTTCGTGCCAATTTTGTTAACCGGTGGTGAAGATGAAAAGAAAACACGTTCGGTTCGCCCAGAGAACACCATACGGTTCTGTCTTCATAAAGGGGTATATTCTTCTTCCAACATTGATTTCAGGATGTGTCAAAGCCCATTGCGTTCCTTCGATAGATGGGTTGAGTTCATGGTGAGTAAGGAGCACATAAATACCAACTTGACTCGAGCGCAGATTATTGATCTTTTATCATGGCTTGATGAAATCTCCAGATTAGGAAGGATATCCGGGCTTGGTTGCTTTCATCTCCGGATGGTGTTCGGACACCCATACGATCATATGTAGATGGGGGTGAAATAACTTTCTCCTTGGAGAGTGTGGCTCTCTTCTTTGAATCTTCCGTGTGGAAGGCAATCTTAATATCCGGTTAATGCGAAAGTGAGGAGAAGATGCGGGGTGACCTTGCCGCTAAATTGAGAGATTTTGCTCGAAATGACTCCACTGCGAGGTCGAAGGATTTGTCCGGAAGAGGATGAAAGGTGATTTTACATTTTGGTGGATATCTCAATGGTTTTCGGACGAGTGGAACCTAAACGAAAAGCTTGATGATCTTCATGTTGCAGCATTTTTGGCTCTCTAGTTGTCTAGAGACATTTTTGATGACGGTTCTGGCAAGAAGGAAATAAGACCAGAGTTGCTAGTGATTGTTGTGAAGTTGGCAAAAGGTGAAGTTCTTCCCATTGGCAAGCTATTCCTTGGTTCCCTGTATGTGCATCTGGATCACCTAGTTGCAAACATGCGAGTTTCGAATTGTTTCATGAAAGTGGATTCATATGTGCACGTTGCTTTTCTGCAAGCCTGGTTATGGGAGCACTTTGAAAAGTACGCTCCGAAACCGTTGCCTTCGATTCCCGCGAGTTGGGGTAGCTCCCGAATTCTTCGATGGGTGAACAGGCGTCCAAAAGTTGGCATGAGCTTGGTTAGTCTTCTCGATAAGTCGCATGAAATCAGTTTTCGCCCATAGGAGTCGGTCCATAGGTCGGTGACTCAAATTGACACCTTTGCTTCTGCTCCGATCATGTCTTTGTCTTCTGACGACAACTTGAGTGTTAGTGAAAACTTGTTTATTCAAAGCTGCATGTCCGGTTATATGCCGTCCTTTTTCATGGGGTCATTCCGAATAGCTGCTTACAATATTGACCGTTCTGCTCGTCACATGGGTTTCGATCAAGGGGTGCCTCTTGCTTACCAGCTGGTGGTTCCTAAGGATTCATTGCGTGCCTCCATCAATGCCAGTGCCCTTGAGTCGGGTATCGCCTTCCCTTCTTTCAAACGGGAAGAGTAACCCGGCGACTTTTGGCTATAATGAGTTCAGCACGATGAGTTCATTATGATCCAAGATTTTGTAAATAACGTGGTGGAGAATGTTCGTTGTAAAACTTCCCAGGTAGTTTTGAAGAAGTATCCAATGTTGAGAGATCCCAAGCGAAAGTTGCACAGCAACCTCGGAAAGTCCCCGAGGAAAAGGAACGAGAGAATGAAGAATCGTCTTTGGCGGGTTAGGCGGTTTCAAAAGATCTTCCCGCTGCTCTCGTGTCTTTCGGGTTCTTCCAATAACCAGTATGTGTCGCCTCCTTGTTGGTTTGTCTCAAAACACGTGAATTTCTGCCGAAAACATGTGTCTTGGTTCTTCCAGGGCTTCGGTAGTGTTAATGCTTTGGTTGCCCTTGCACGTTTGGGGAGACGGCAATTTCTTGAAGAATTCAGGCGGCACTAAGCCTTCTCATAGCGGTGATGAGTCAGAGAAATAAGAAAGTTCGACAAGTGAGAGTGATTCCTCTGGCAGCACTGGTTTTTTTTCGGGAAGTGGTTCGGTGAGTCTCGCGCTTCTTTTTATTTCTTCTTAGTTTCTTCTTTTGAAAAATTTCTAAATCAAGTTCGCAAGAGGAATCCGGTTCGGAGGACGATTCCCCCGGGGTGGAGCCACACGAAACTTTCCTTTGGTGACCACCAGGTGACTTGGAGATGGGAGTTAGCCAATTGCTAAAGCACGAGATGTGGTTCAAACGGTGGATAATTCTATGATGGTTGCTGCCGTAGACATGGAAGAAGACCCTTTGCGAGTCGTGAGGCCGATTGCGGGCGCCATTTTCGATCCTCCGTACTTGGTTCCTTATCCAGGTCATGTCTTTGGTTGGCGGTTTGCGTCTTTGGCTAAGTATGAGGCGTTGTACACCAGAATCTTGGAGAAGTATGGAAATATGGCCGCAACCAAGAAGGTCACTAGTCGATTTGCGCTGGTTAAGCGTGTGGAAGAGGCTTTATCTTCCATCGAGGACATGCGCGAGGTGACTGGCCACACCGTTTCAAGACGTTATTGCACCGGGAGCACCATCGCGACGTGTGTGTAGAAAAGGAGTTCAACGCTTCGTGTTTTGTCGAAGGCCTTGCTGAGATCCAGAAGTCGAAAGATGCAGCAATCGAAAGCCTTTCTGCAGAGGAGATTGCACGACATGAGGTAGAACTCGAAAAGCTTTCCAAGATGTTAACTATGAAGAGAGCGGCTCTTGAAGATGCAAAGTTGACTTTCCCCAAGAAGAGCAGACCTCTGTTGGATGATTTTCCTTGAATATTTCTCTGTTAAACTTTCATTTAGGTTCTTCTTTTTTTTTTTTTTTTTTTGAAAAACATATCTGGATGTCCAGGTTCAAAGTTCGAATAGGTTTTGATAGACAAGTGGTAGCTTTTGAGGATATTGGATTATTTCTAGGATGAATGGTTTTGACAATATAACTCGGTTATGTTTTGTGAAAGGAATATTGCTTTTATGAAAGTGTGTGCTAGCAATAGGCACAAGACGCGATGAGTATGACGGTTTTATTAAGAACCTAAAAACATATCGTATATCTTGCCCAGTCTAAATTTACTCACTCCATAGGTTTTTGCGCCCCTCTCCATGTAAAGGCGGCTTTGCTGGTAGCATCGCCAGCAAGTTCCCAATCTCGGTAGCATCTTGCCGAGTCCCCGGTTTTCGGGTGTAGTTTTTACAAGTGGTAACCGGGTTATGCAGCGGTTGAGTCGGATTGAGTCGCCTTCCCCTACCATCTTGACATCCTGGTCGAAGAACGAGATCGATGATCGACATTGTAGCCGATAGATCAATCCTCCCATTGTGGTCGCCAATTGTTTATGGGTAAAAATCGTTTCCGCCGATTTCGGTAAATTCGGTAGGTGAGTGAGAAACTGGTTTAAACCCTAAACAAATGTGCTGCACGTGAGCTTGCAAAGTTGCCTTTTCTGAGAGTGTTATGTTTTTCTCCTGACCGAGACTTGTTGTCTGGTGGAAATAGGTAAGACCTATTTATACAAGTCGAGATTGAAACGTACCCTGGCCTCATGAAGCAAGAGAGTAAAGGGTGAAATAATGGGAGGAGGTGGTAACCGCATGGTGTTTATGCGAGAAAACGTTTTCACCATTATTTCCTCATTTATTTGACCGCTTTATTCCTATTCACGCTTTCTTAATGTGAGCGTAGTGTATATTTTGCATCTTTGTGACCGCCAAACCAAAACCCTAGAAAGCATCCCCCGGTTTGTGTTGATGTCTCGAGTGTTGGTTGCACCTTGAGTGCAAGTGGCGTTTGCTAGTGGCGCGTGTGGCATGTCTAATGCCTTTGTTGCGGGTTGCACCTTATGTGCAAGTGGCAATGCCGAGCTTCTAGTGGCATGTGTGGCATGTGCCAATGGCATGTGCGGAATGCCTTGGTGGTAGGTTGCACGGTTTTGCAAGTTAGGCTACCAGAAAGAGTGTTGGCGTGTGCCAATGGCATGCTCGGCCATTAGGGCCACGGCCTGGTAAGAAAAGCTACCAGCGAGCGTGTTGGAATGCTTGGCCATTAGGGCCATGGCCTGGTAAGGAAAGCTACCAGCGAGCATGCTGGCATGTGCCAATGGCATGCGTGGCCAATTTGGGTCGCGTCATGGTAGGAAAAGCTACTAGCGGCGTGTTGGCATGTGCCAATGGCATGCGTGGCCAATTTGGGTCGAGTCACAGTAGGAAAAGCTACCAATGAGCGTGTTGGCATGTGCCAATGGCATGCGTGGCCAATTTGGGTCGCATCCTGGTAGAAAAAGTTACCAGCGAGCATGTTGGCATGTGCCAATGGCATGCGTGGCCAATTTGGGTCGCGTCCTGGTAGAAAAAGCTACCAGCGAGCGTGTTGGCATGTGCCAATGGCATGCGTGGCCAATTTGGGTCACGTCCTGGTAGGAAAAGCTACCAGCGAGCGTGTTGGCATGTTCCAATGGCATGCGTGGCCAATTTGGGTCACGTCCTGGTAGGAAAACTTACCAACGAGCGTGTTGGCATGTGCCAATGGCATGCGTGGCCAATTTGGCGTAGGTTGCATGGTTTGCAAGCCTAGGCGCGGGCGCTATTTTGGCATGGCGTGGCTAGGGCCAAGGTAAGGGTGCTTGGCTTGGCGTGGCGTGACTAGCGTAGCTAGGGCCAAGCGAGTGCGTTTGGCATGGCGCGGCTAGCTCGGGCTAAGTGTGGGTGGCATGATTTTCCATTGGCACGGGGTGCGGCTAGCATGGTTGGCATGCTTTGGCGCGTTTGGTGTGACTAGCATAGCTAGGGCCAAGGCGAGTGCGTTTGGCATGGCGCGTCTAGCTTGGGCTAGGTGAGGCGGGCATGGTTTGCCATTGGCACGGAGGTGCGGCTAGCATGGTTGGCATGCTTTGGCGCGTTTGGTGTGGCTGGCATGGTTTGCCATTGGCACAGAGGTGCGGCTAGGGCCAAGGAAAGGATGTTTGGCTTGGCGTGGTGTGACTAGCGTGGCTAGGGCCATGGCAGAGTGCGTTTGGCATGGCGCGACTAGCTTGGGCTAAGTGTGGATGGCATGATTTGCCATTGGCACGGAGGTGCGGCTAGAATGGTTGGCATGCTTTGGCGCGTTTGGTGTGACTAGCATAGCTAGGCCCAACTTGAGTGCGTTTGGCATGGCGGGCTAGCTTGGGCTAGGTGTGGTGGCATGATTTGCCATTCGCACGGAGGTGCGGCTAGCATGGTTGGCATGCTTTTTGCGTTTGGTGCCATTTGGAATGATTTGCCATTGCGCGAGAGGTGCGGCTAGCTTGGGCTAGGTGTGGTGACATGATTTGCCATTGGCATTAAGGTGCGGCTAGCATGGTTGGCATGCTTTGGCGTGTTTGGTGTGGCTGGCATAATTTGCCATTGGTACAGAGGTGCGGCTAGCTTGGGCTAGGTGTGGCTGGCATGATTTGCCATTGGCACGGAGGTGCGATTAGCATGGTTGGCATGATTTGGCGCGTTTGGTGTGGCTGGCATGATTTGCCATTGGCAGAGGTGCGGCTAGCTTGGGCTAGGTGTCAATTTGGCATGATTTGCCATTGACACGGAGGAATTATGGTTTTGTTCGTTGTAACCCTAATTTGAAAAAATACCCCTATTAATTATCGACTACATGCATTAAATGTTCTAATAAATGTGTCAATGATGACATTAGGTTATTTGGGGTTTTACGATTTTACCCTTTGTTTAAAAACCACCATCAACAGCGGCTACCAAAATGAAGGCGTGCAACGATCAACGGTTTCCCCTCCTCTCAAGATGCAAAATCTCGACCGTCGAAGGTCACCACCCCGAGGCAGCAAGTTTCAGAGCTTGACTTGCCAAGCCACAACAACATGCTACATGTTTTCCAAAACATTCGAGACATCAACACAAACTGGGGGACCCTCTTTGGGTATTGGTTTGGCGGTTTACAACGTGCGGCGTACACTACGCCCGTCATAAGGAAGTGTCATAAGGGTGAGGAGGTTAGTAAATACGGGAAGTTATGTGTGAAACGTTCATGGGACATAAAGCACATGCGTTAACAACTTTATGGGACATCAATTCCATAACGTTAACGGTTTCATGAAAACCAGTTTCATCGTTAACCACTTTATGGAAACATCAATTCCATGCATACGGTTATCACCTCCTCCCATTTACTTCCCCACTCCTTAATGAGACCAGGAGTGCGTTTTTACTCCGACTTGTATAAATAGGTCTTACCTATTTCCATTGAACAACAAGTTCATACGGGAGATACAACACTCGAAATACTTACTTGCTAGCTCACCTTGGGAGCTCTCTCACTTTACGATAACAAGTCGTAGTAACCCAACTACTCTTCCAGAATCAACTATTGGTCTCACCACTTTCATTGCTTCCCTCCCCAAAACCAAGCCATTCTCCTCCACTTTGTGTAGAGGCAAGTGCGGGAGCGACCATTTCTTGGTATAGGCCGGACTTGTACAGATTGATCTCTCGAATTTAAATTAATCCCTTGCAGTACATTGTTTAGGGTTTAAATTATTTCTCACATGCACACCCGCAATTACCGAAATCAGAAGAAACCATTTTCACCTACAAACACCTGCTCACACCATTCTCGGAGGTCAAAATTAAGATCTGGAGTTGATCTTATCTCTGGGGAAAGCAGATTATCAGTTCAAGACACCAATGGGTCAGTGGAAATACATGTACAAAGTTCAGAAAGTGTACGTGTATCCTTAATATCTGATGCGCTCAAGGGTTCACTAAGGAGGCCGATATTTCTAAGTCTAAGCACTACTGGTGATCTATATCTTGTTGGTTCTGATGGTGTCGTTCTTAAATATCTTTATCGAAACAAGAATCAGCAGCAGAGGCAACAAGAAGGAGGAAGTGTTGTGAAGGAGGATGATTATTTGTATATAGCAAAACTATTTTCCGAAGGGTATTTTATTCTCTACAAGGAAAGAATCAATGTAAGTATTAGTGAAGAATCTTCTAGTTCTATTTATATTATTGCACTACAATCATGGCCAATTTATCAAAAGAGTACTCTTGTGGTATGTCGAACTGCAATGAAGCGTTTCTTTTTTTTTGTTGGGCTTTGTGTTTTGCTGCGAAAGGTGTTTTCTGTTGCCAAGGCTGCTGCATGGAAACGGATGAACAGGTCTGCTGCATCCAAAACCGAATGATGCTGAAATAACTACAAGATCGTGTCTCTCTTAATCTAATAGGTTCCAATCTATGCTTTTAGAGGAGCTACTAGAGAGGTCTTTTGACTCTTTGGGGGAGTTCTTTTTCCTCTGGTATTATGATATTTAGAACTTCTATTTATGGTTAAGTATGTGTTTCATTTTCAGTAAATGCACTAAAGTTATCCGTATTTTCTTGTTGCTTGTTGTTCTTGCTTGTTGCAAGTAAATACTTGATGCTTCTTGCTCGTTGTTGTTAAAATTTGCTGCTTTGGAACTCGTATGTAATTGCTTAATGAAGCTGCAAGCTCTTTTGTGCAGCTGTTTTAAATTGGTTTGTTTTGCTAGTTTTGTAGCTATTTTAATTTGGTTGGTTTTTGCTAGTGCCCGTTAGTTTAGGAAAGTAAAATACTTTTTTTTATCGATCGACTATAAAATACATTGTACTTGGAATACCTCGTCATCAAAATCTAGGTAACCTCCTCTGCGACATTGTACTTGACGCAGCTTGGATCTGTATTCTGTAATCTATTTCAGAATATAGAAAGTGCCAATATCCTATAATTTGGTTGAGACATGTATGATGCCGAAGTATATGTATTATTACTCTGTGTAGAGGCAGATAAAGGCACATGGGGCAACTTCCCCTATTTGATCAAGGCAATAGAAAACATGTCAAGCCTCCCGGACGAGCTCTGCCATGAAATCCTTTTAAGATTACAAGTTGTTGTTGGAGAAAATGAGTTTTAAATAAAAAGGTTTTATGGTCTTGGTGTGGTTTGATCTAATGACCTAAGGGTCTAAGGATACTCACTCATTTTTGGGTGAATGAAGTGGAACCTTTAGTCCCACATTGTGGAAAACTAAAGAGGAGCTCCACTATATAATCATACACTTATGTATGAATTGTAAAAAAACGTGGGTGGTGCGGGTGGGAAAAAATACATATTTTTACCCATGTGATATGCGCGTATGCCATACACCAAGTCCCTTGTCTGTGGATTTATTTTTGGCGAGTTTTTCTTTAGGAAATTAATTCTATAGAGTTTTATTTATGGTAAAATTCCTTTTACTTGTTTTTGAAGAAAACCAAAAACCTAACTTGATTTGCAAGTATTTCATCCTATAAATACAACTCGAAAATCTGTTTTCAATACATTGAAAAATTCTTCTTTTATTCTAGGGTTTCTTCATACGTTTTTACCTCCATCCTGTTCTTTGAGTTCGAAGAAAGGGTAACTTGTGTTGTGCTAACTCAAGTTATATCGGGCGATCTTATCTGGACACATCTTATTTTGTGAGGGTTTAGCATTACTCAAACTCGAGTATACCCGCGAACTAATGTGTTAAGGACAACTTGTTGAACCTGTGATTCTGCCCTCGTCAAGTTATTTCGGTAGAGTTGTTTCGCATTAGTTCTTTACATATTATATTGGTACATCTAACGTGCCGTTCATTGTTGCAAGATTCCAACAATCTTAACACATTAGTATTCCTTGCAACGATGTCAACAATGGAAACTAAGATGAACGTTAACGTTGAAAGACCACAGAAGTTTAACGGAAAGGATTTCAAGAGATGGCAATCCAAGATCTTTTTTTTCGAGCAATCATGATTTGGGCCTTGATCTTTGCAAGGTCCTCTTGATGTTTTGATGATTCTTGAAGATAATACTAATGAAGATAGAACTATTATACAAGGGGTAACTATATGGCTAAAAATCATATCATGAATGGTTTGGAGGATGCGATGTATGATTTTTACAATGCTAAAGATAGCTTAACTGCTTATGAATTATGGATTGCGTTAGAAGCAAAGTACCAAGCCGAGGCTTTGCGGGAAGCAAGAAATTTCTTGTAGCAAAGTTTATGGAGTTCAAGATGACGAATGATAAGTCTGTTGTTGATCAATTCCTCGAACTTCAACAAATCATTAACTTGATTCTTCTTTGAAGGTATGGTTATTGATGAGACTTTTCAAGTGTCTGCGGTGATTGAGAAGTTACCATCTTCTTGGTCGGTCTACAAGAAAAAGCTGAGGCATGAAATGGCGAGATCAACATGGTTGAATTGGGAAAGAAGATTCAAGTGGAAGAGATGTTGTGCACCAAAGACAAGAACGTGTCATCTGCAAGGGACATGTCTAACAAAGCTCATATGTATGAACATAAGCCATCCAAAGCTGGAAAAGGTGACAACAATAATCGCAACTCGAAGCATGGAACTAACAAAGAAAGATGCGTTTCGTAAACCGAGAATCTAGCATTAATAAAATTAAGGGTCCTTGTTGGGTGTGAAAATCTGGTCATATGGCAGTTCCTTGTAGACAACGTAAGGATAAGAAGAATAATGCTAACTTGGTTGACAAAAAGCAAAGACGAGTTTTTACTTTGTGGTGTCGAAGTTAATCGGTGACCAATGTGATGGATTGGTGGGTAGACTCTGGAGCTACCAAGCATGTTTGTGGGAACAGAGACTGTTCACCTCCTACCGAGAGGGTAGGGAAGGCGAGAAACTCTATATGGGTAACTCATCTGCATCAGAGGTTGCGGGGAAAAGGAAAGGAAGTGGGATGAAGCTCACATCCGGAAAAGATGTCACATTGAATGAAGTTCTTCATGTTCAGGACATCACCAAAAATCTTGTTTCTTGTTCTGTTTTAGATGATAAGGGGTTTTAAAGTTACAATTGAGTCTGGAAAACTTATAGTAACTAAGGGCAATGATTATGTGGGTAAGGGTTATAAGGGGGTCTATATAAACTTAATGTAACTTTCATCTGAATTGAAATTGAATGATTCTGCTCGCACATGTGTGTGTCATTGAACGTTTGGCATGGTAGACTTGGTCATGTAAACTATAAATCAATGCATAAATTGGCTAGCGTAGGCTGCATACCCAAATTCACTTTAGATAAAAATCATAAGTGTGCGATTTGCGTAGAATCTAAGCATGCTAAGAAACCATTCAATAAGAATGTCCAGAGAAAAACTCTAAACCCTTAGATTTAATCCACTCGAGACCTAGTTGATATGAAGTCGAGTTCAAACAAGAGGAGGTAAGAAATGGTTTATTACTTTTATAGATGATTGTACGAATTTATGCCATGTTTACTTACTTAGAGGGAAGGATGATGCCTTAGAAGCCTTTAAGATATATAAAAGTGAAGTCGAAAACCAATTGAATACTACCATTAAAACTATTAGGTCTGACCGTGGTGGTGAGTATGAAATTCCCGTAGGAGATTTCTGTGAAGAACATGGCATAATACATGAGACTACAGACTCCTTATTCACCTCAATCCAATGGTGTAGGTGAACGTAAGAACCGTACCCTTAAGGATATGATGAATTCCATGTTGATTAGTTCGGGATTACCTTGAATTTGTGGGGGAGGCTATCCTCTCCGCCAATTACATCCTGAACAGAGTACCCTTTAAAGGATCAGATAAAACTCCATATGAGTTATGGAAAGGTAGACAACCATCTTATGATTACTTCAAAGTGTGGGGGTGCTTGGCAAAGGTGGGCATCCCTCCTCCTAAGAAAAATAAGATAGGACCCATGCCGTTGATTGTGTTTTTATAGGGTATCCACGAGCATTCTAGTGCTCATAGGTTTATGGTTGTGAGTTCGAAATTTCGACATAGGGTTGAATACTATCATGGAGTCTAGGGATCTTTGAGTTTTTTTGAAACTATTTTTCCTTTGAAACGTGATTCTCGAAAGAGATGTTTAGATGATCCCCTAGATGTTCCTTCAACTAGTCAATTATTACCTTTAGAGGAAGATGAGATGAGAAGTGGAACCTATAAGAGGTAAAAAGGGTTAGAACTGAGAAAACCTATCATGGTTGCATTACATACCTAGCCGAGTCCGATCTCATACTTATAGAGAAGCCATGACTTGTCCAGAAGCTCCGTGGTGGAAAGAAGCTTCGATTAGTGAAATGGATTCCATTAGAGAAAACGGTACTTTTGAACTTGTAGATTTACCTCCAGGGTGTAAGGCCATAGGTTGTAAATGGATTTTCAAAAGAAAACGTAAGATAGATGGAACTATTGAAAAATACAAGGCTAGGCTGGTAGCTAAAGGCTACTGAGACAAATAGAAGGTATAGATTTCTTTGACACCTATTCACCGGTGAGTAGAATTAGCTCCATTAGGATGTTAATTGCTATAGCTTACTGTCCATAATTTAGAGATACATCAAATGGATGTAAAGACAGCGTTTCTTAATGGTGAGTTAGATGAAGAAGTTTATATGGAACAACTTTGAGGGCTTTGTAGTTAAAGGTTGTGAAAAGAAGTGTGTAAAGCTGGTTAAATCTTTGTATGGATTAAAACAAGCACCTAAACAGTGGCATGAAAAATTTGATCATGTGATGATTTCTAGTGGTTTTAGAATTAATGAATCGATAAGTGTGTTTATACTAAACTTGTCAAGGATGCCTGTGTGATTGTATGCTTGTATGTTGATGATATGCTTATACTAGGTACAAACATGGATGTTATTAATTCCACTAAGAAATTGTTGAATGAGAACTTTGACATGAAAGACTTAGGCCCCGCTGATGTCATATTAGGGATGAAGATTAGAAAAACTTCTAATGGCTATATTAAGTCGGTCTCATTATGTTGAATCCATACTTAAGAAATTTAATCAGTTTAACTATAAACATGTGTGTACTCCTTATGATTCTAACTGTCATCTCAAGAAGAATAAGGGTGTAGGAGTTAACCAACTTGAATACTCGAGAGTCATAGGAAGTCGATGTATTTGATGAATTGTACGAGACCAGACATTGCTTATGCGTAAGTAGGTTAAGCGGGTATACTTGTAATCCAGGCGGATACATTGGGATGCACTTATTAGAGTGCTAAAGTACTTGAAGTACACAATGACCTTTAGTTTGAATTACAAAGGATATCCGGCCGTCCTTGAGGGATTTTGTGATGTTTGGATAACGGGATCGAGAGGATTCTAAGTCTACGAGTGGATATGTATTCACTCTAGCAGGTGTGTCACGTATCTTGGAAGAGTTCCAAGCAGGACATGTATAGCTCGTTCCAGTATGGAATCGGAGTTTATTGCGTTAGATAAAGCGGGGAGAGGAGGCCGAATGGCTAAGAAACTGTTTAGAAGATATTCCTCTCTCGGCATAGGCCTGTGCCGACTATATCTATACACTTTGTGACAGACAAATCTGCGATAGGTAGAGCTAAGAGTTGTTTCTACAATGGAAAGTCTATACATATTCGTAGAAGACATGATACTTTGAAAACACTAATCTCAACGGCGTTATTTCCATAGATTGGATGCGGTCAAGGAGAATATCGCGGACCCTTTGACGAAAGGTTTGTCCAAGGAGATAATTAGTAAAGCATCGAGGGGGATGGGGCTTAGGCTCAATAATTAAACTTGACATGAAGGATACTCAACCTTTAGATTTGGAGATTCCAAGATCAAGGTTTCGAATGAGACAACTAATTCATGGTGGGTAAAGGTAAAAACTATCGAGAGAATTCATTCTCTGTCCCTTCCCTATGGTGTTGATGTGATAGTGTGTGCATGTGGAGGATGACTTTTAAATAAGTCTTAATGAGTTCCATAGTTTCAATTTAAGATTGAAGTGGGGTGTAGCAAGAAACACTCTTGATGGAACTCACCTATCGAATGTGGAAGTGGGGCCGCTTCCTATGAGAATTGAGCCAATTCTCTAGAGCATTACGAGAAACAGGATATGTCCCGGGGCCAAATTGGACAACACGGCACGAACTTAGCAATACCGGGGAGAATATCATGTGTGGTTGTTGTCGCGAATTACACCAACGCTATCAGTTCAAGACTAGGTTCACTGTTTAGCTAGTAGTTCCGGTAACTTCTCACTAAGTAAGGGTTCAAGACCTCATGGACACCTTTGCCTAAATGGTATTTTCCTTACTACGATTTTTTCGTTTCCGAGATTTCATTCATGTGGGGGATTGTTGGAGAAAATGAGTTTTAAATAAAAAGGTTTTATGGTCTTGGTGTGGTTTGATCTAATGACCTAAGGGTCTAAGGATACTCACTCATTTTTGGGTGAATGAAGTGGAACCTTTAGTCCCACATTGTGGAAAACTAAAGAGGAGCTCCACTATATAATCATACACTTATGTATGAATTGTAAAACGTGGGTGGAGCGGGTGGGCAAAAATACATATTTTTGCCCATGTGATATGCGCGTATGCCATACACCAAGTCCCTTGTCTACGCGGATTTATTTTTGGCGAGTTTTTCTTTAGGAAATTAATTCTATAGTAGTTTTATTTATGGTAAAATTCCTTTTACTTGTTTTTGAAGAAAACCAAAAACCTAACTTGATTTGCAAGTATTTCATCCTATAAATACAACTCGAAAATCTGTTTTCAATACATTGAAAAATTCTTCTTTTATTCTAGGGTTTTCTTCATACGTTTTTACCTCCATCCCTGTTCTTTGAGTTCGAAGAAAGGGTAACTTGTGTTGTGCTAACTCAAGTTATATCGGGCGATCTTATCCTGGACACATCTTTGTGAGGGGTTTAGCATTACTCAACTCGAGTATACCCGCGAACTAATGTGTTAAGGACAACTTGTTGAACCTGTGATTCTGCCCTCGTCAAGTTATTTCGGTAGAGTTGTTTCGCATTAGTTCTTTACATATTATATTGATACATCTAACGTGCCGTTCATTGTTGCAAGATTCCAACAGTTGTAACTGTAGAGGAGGGATCTTGGACAAGTCCTCTTTCTTCTTCTTTAATCCATGTCTATACTATAGGGTCAGAGAGCTTTCAAGCCGTCAATTACTGGTTTGATGGAAGAAATGGGGTGCTTTTTAATGGAGTGTTCCATTGGCTAGGTGGAAAACGCATAGCCCAATACCAATAGTATAATCTGTTTTGATGTGTGCAAAAAGCAGTTGAAGAAATCCAACTACCAAAGGGAACTTTTGAGTCATTTCTATCCAGGTACATGAATGTGGGAGTGTTGGAAGGGTGCTTGTGTACAATTAGGCTTACAAAACCACGGTAAAATTGACAACTTACTATAAATTTTTCATATTACCATGGCATTTTCACTAGCAAAATTGAGCTCATTGATGCATTAATATCAACAAATTTGAGATGTTGCTTCTTGAATAGCTACGACAATGACTCTAAAACCAGGCGTCACGAGCATTTTCGGATTTCCGTCATAGATGCATTCTTTTTATGGTTATGGAACTCAGCGGTGTTAATTTGACATCTTTACACAACAAACCAAACATATTAAACCAAGTGGGTCGCAGTCTTTTTTCTTTTTTTCTGTTAAGTTTGGATGATAGCTCATGTGCTATTGATCAAGAGTCTACCACTCACATGGAAAAACATCACTTAAAAGGATAGGCTAAGATGGGAACCATCTCATAATGGTTTGTTCACTGTGAAATCTGCCTATAGAGTCATTTTGAATGAAGCTTTGGTTCACAGTCCTACTAAGAACAACCTCAATATAAATTGGAAAGCTTTTTGGAATATCAAGCTTCCACCCAGGATTCAACACCTTCTATGGAAGTGTCTTCACTCTTGTCTTCTCACCAAGGATACGTTATCCAGAGTTACTAGTCATCATTGCTCTGTTTGTCCTCTCTGTGATAATAATAATGAATCTATGCATCATTTGTTTGTAGAATGCCCTGTGGCTAGTAGAGTTTGGCACTCTGTGAATAATAATCTGCATATGACTATCAGTAACCATAATTTTCATGATTGGTTGTGCTCTTATTTCAATGTTAATGCTACACGTATACAGATTAATCATAATGTGATTGAGTGTGTTGGATTCATTATTTGGTATGTATGGAAAGCAAGATGCTCCAAGGTTTTTGATAATGTGCAGGTTAATGTTAGAGTAATAGCCTCCAACATTCAAAAACATTTAGAGGAATGGAGAAACTATCTGGCTAGTTCCCAATCTAATCTGAGAACTGCAACTCATATTACTCATTCTTGGCACCCACCTTCTCTTCATGAAGAAAAAATTAATTTTGATGCCTCTTTTATTGATAAAAATGTTAGAGTTGGAACTGGTCTAATTTTAAGGAATGATGCAGGTGAATGCAATGGAGTGCGATGTATCACAAACTATGCAGTAGATCGGAACAAGCTGAGGCGCTGAGTGCACTGGAGGCAGTTTTGTGGGCTAAAGAACGTGGAATCAGGAGACTGTGTCTTGAAGGGGATTGTATGAACGTGGTTAACGCTATCCAGGGTCATTCAACGGCCGTGAAGTGGACTACTAGTGGAATAATTAGAGATGTTTTATTTAGTTTAGCAGATTTTGAATTCTGGACTTGTAACTATGTCCATAGAGATGCAAATCACATTGCAGACTCTTTGGCAAAGTATGCAAGAACCCTTTTAGTTAAAACAGATTGGTATGTTAATAGGCCTACTTGGATTAATTCTTTAATCCAAAGTGACCAGAACAATTTGTAGCTCCCTTGATCAATAAATTCCTTTTCCTATTAAAAAAAAAATAACTTAAAAGGTAAATTGATAAATAATAATATGATAGAAAATTAACCAAAAACATTTAAAATGGGAATATGTTTTATAAACAGCTGTGATCTACAATCAATGAATAAGAAGATGACAACACAGTGGTCTTAGCAGGTAACTGTATCATGTCATTTTACCAAAATAATGGAAGTGTAAGAAAGCATAATTTGATTTTTGTTGGTGCATGGTAATTAATTACTATCGATTAGAATTTCTAATTTTGAGTTACCAAAACACAAACACAAAGAACAAACATTTCAAAAAAATAAATAAAAAAAATGTAATTTAATTTACATGATGGTAGCTAGATAATCATCATTAAATTTTACCAAGAAAAAAAGAGACACCATTCGAAACAAGTTTTACGGTACCATGTGCTACTATCTTCCTTATTTGGCTAGAGATTGTGACAAGTAATAAGTATTCTTTAACTCGAAGCCAACGATTACTACACAACAACAACAAGAGCATTAATTAAGAAATTACTCTTACCATGAGAAAGAAAAAGGATGGAAACGGTGAAAGTTTAGCTGCATGCCGCAAATAGGTAGAAATGCAGCTGGTTTGGCAGGTATCCATTAGCTCCTTCTTAGTGGTTTCTCTATTACTTTAGTTTTTTGATCCTGTATAAGTTTCCACAAACAATACTCTACATCTCAATACTTCTTAGTGGTTTCTCCAAAATTTCCAACTCTCTTGTCTTGTTTTTCTTTCATCAAGAAAAAATGAAGTTTCAACAGAAAATTCTCTCCATGTCCTTCTTACTTCTCCTACTTCCATTACTAGTTGTTGAATCCTCATCTTTCAATGACAGCAACATAACTGCAAACGGTACTTCATCACTTTCTACTTTTCTGAATGATTCTTCTTTCTCCGGCAACATTATAACAAGCAATTCATCTATTTCAATTTTTGGGGATATTTCTTCTGCCTATTGGCCTTCCTCCTCCTATAACTTTGGGTTTGGTTTCTACCAAATAGCCTGTCCAAGTTCTTCACCACATTGTCCTGAAAAGTTTATAGTTGGTATAAGCTTTCTCAAATCTCCATCTGTACCCATGGTTTGGACAACAAATCGTTACTATTATAAACCATCTTCAATTCTCCTCACCGATGAAGGAAAGTTTGTGGTCCGAATGAAGCCAGATGACAAAGAGGAGCCTTTAATACCCAACATACAAGAACCAGTGGCATATGCAGTGATGCATGAGAATGGAAATTTTGTGTTATATGGTTGGGAATATCAAATTGTTTGGCAAAGTTTTGACTATCCTACTTATACCATTCTTGGCGGTCAAAAGTTAAGATCCGGAGTTGATCTTATCTCTGGGGAAAGCAGATTATCAGTTCAAGAAACCAATGGTTCAGTGGCAATACATGTGCAAAGTTCAGAGAGTGTACGTGTATCTGTAATATCAGATGCACTTGAGGGTTCACTGAAGAGGCCAATATTCCTAACTTTAAACACAACTGGTGATCTATATCTTGTTGGTTCTGATGGCGTACTACTTAAATATCTTTACCGAAACAAGAAACATCAAGGAGAGGATGATTATGTGTATAGAGCAACACTATATTCGGACGGGTATTTTGATCTGTACAAGGAAAGAATTGATGGGGATGATCATGAAAAATCTTCTATTCTAGTACAATCATGGCCAATTCATCATATGAGTACTCGTGAGAAATGCCTAATCGGAGTAAAGGTATTTTTCGGTTTCGTTGGGCTTTGCATTTTGCTGGCGATTTGCTATTCTGCTGTCAAGGCTGTATGGGCATGCCTGAATCGGTCTCCTGTCTCCTGAATCGATCTCCTGATAAACTCGTGTCTTTCTTAAGTTATGTTTAGAAGAGCTAGAGAGATCTTTTGACTCTTTGGGGGAGTTTTTCTTCCTCAAGTCTATTAAGATATTTAGAACTTATGTTTATTTCATGTTCAGTAAAATTGCACTGTAGTATTCGTATTTGCTTGCTGAAAACATGTCAAGCCTCCCGAACGAGGTCTACCATGAAATCCTTCTGAGAACACCTGTGAAATTCGCATATGCTTGTAAGTGTGTTTGCAAGACTTGGTTTAATGTAGTTTCTGATCCTAGTTTTGTTAAATCACACCTTGTTCTCACTAGTCAAAGAAACAACCCCAATCTTATGCATGGAAAATATGATAATAGTAAGAATATTGACTTGATTTGTGCCATGAGTTATGATTCATTAATATTGAACGGACTTGGTGATGATGTTGTTAACACTGTCGTTGAAATGGATAACCCATTCAAGTCTTCAGATTATGTCGTTCAATTGGTCGGTTGTTGTAATGGTATGGTTTGCCTATTCATGTATCATGGTAATAGACCTGATTTTGTTTGTGTAATTTGGAACCCAGCTACAAATGAATACAAGGAAGTAATTAAATTGAACAAATTAAATTCTCGGGATCGCGTTGGCCTGTATGCTTTTGGTTATCATCATAAGAAGGACGATTACAAGTTGGTAACTGTGGATGAGTATAACGGTCAAATCCATGTATATACTATAAGGTCAAATTTATGGGAGATTTTTCGATCCGACGATTACCGGTTTCCTTTTAAAAGACAATGGGTGCTTTTTAATGGAGCACTCCACTGGTTAGGCGGAAGAATCGATCATGTCATAGCCTTGATGATTTCCCATTGTATAATCTGTTTTGATATGTGTGAAAACAGATTCAAAGAAATCCAATTACCAAAGGGAACTCTCGAGGGTCGTTTTTATCCGTTTATGAGTGTGGGAGTCCTTCAAGGGTGCTTGTGTGCAATTGTAAATGCTAAAGCTTCTATTGACGTTTGGGTGATGCAGGATTATGACGTTCGAGAATCTTGGAGTAAACGTTATAGCATTACAGATGAGAGACTTATGAATAACGATAAGTTGAGCCTGGTGTATTTATTTAAGAATGGCCACATGCTATTCAGTGCTCTTTCTAAAGTTTTTTCTTATGATCCAAAGCTTGGAAATGTTAGAGAAGTGAATATTCAAACTAGTTCAATCTGTGGCATTGAAGAGGTTTGTGATTTACTTCACGCTGGTACTTGATCTTTTGCTGGGACTGAGGAATTATCTGAAACAGGATAAAGAAGAAGATTAAGATGACATCATGATATATTGGTAGTCATAATTAACATAGTCCACACGTGAGTCCATAACTTCCGCATTTACCATTCCTCTCTCGTCCAACAACAACCAGTTTCAGAAATTTTTTCTCTTGCTCGGATCTAGTCCCCGGACTGGATCCGAGCAGGACTATTGTTCTCTATCTATTTTGGGGGTCTTGTGCCATCGTTAAGGTGTTCAAAGGGTGTCTATTGTTAGCTAATCTTTTAGTTGCAAAAAATTTCGTCAAGAAGCCATTAACAACAAGTTTGCAGATGCAAAATGGGTTACAAAGGGTGTCTATGATTCAACTATTGGGTTTTCTCCTTCCTCTTTAGTTTTCTGCCTCACCATTCAAACCAATCTATCTATCCTTTTCTCGGGTGTTCCAGATCTGAAAGTTTACTTTCTGTTTTTCGTTATCTTCTCCAACAAAATCATTGCCATATCTTCCGCTACTTCTTTCCAACGACTACAAGGTCAGATTCTTTTTGACCAGGGTGATTCCTTTGGGTGTCGTGGTGGTGGTCGACTGGTCCATGATAGTGGTGGTGGGGGTTGCGAAAAACGGCGGTGGCTTTCGATCTTGTGGGGGTTGCGTTGCAACCAGTTCCAATCGGAAAATGGATTCCGAATCAAATGTATGGTGATGTCTTTGAGTGTAAGGTGGTGAAAATGGTGTCGGTGGGTAGCAAAGAGGCAGTGGAGGCAATGGCTTCCGGCGGCCGCCGCAACAGCCATTGAAGGGTTTATAGGGTTTACTGTTTTCTAAAAACAGACTAATTATTAGGTTTTCAATCTTTTTGTTTTGTGGCTTCTAGGCTTTGGGCTTTCAAGGTAACTGGGCTTTTCACAATTGTTATGAACCATTTTTTGGGGACCATGGTTTTTTTGAGGGGACCATGGTCTTATTAGGCCACCTTCCCTCTAGTTATAAGGGGTGTCCTAATGCGTTGAAATTACTAACCTACCCTTAACCTAATTTAATTTAAAACCAACCTAATAACCACCTCTCTCTCACTCTATATATAACCACCACCTCCTCCCACCACCACCACCCATCACCGCCGATTACTACCACCACCACCTCCGACCATCACCACCGCCCATCGTCGCCGATTACCACCACCACCTCCTCCCACCACCACCGTCGATTACCACCACCACCACCTCTGATTATCACCACCACCAACCACCAATTACCACCACCAACAACAACCACCACCACCTCTATATATATATAGCTTAATTTAAATCTTTAGCAAAGATATTCTCACAAACCCATTACTTGTCGTTTGTTTTTGGTTGAAAAAATGAGAAGTAATCATCAAAATGAGTTGAAAATGGAAGTTGTGGAGAGGTTTAATGGAGGTTACAATGTTGAGTTCGGTTACTTGTTCATCTCACAAGGCAACCGAACGACACATTCAGATGAGTTCGGTTACTTGTTCATCCTCACAAAGCAACCGAACTACACCTTCGAATGAGTTCGGTTCTATATGCTTTATAACTATGTTCTGAACCGACGAGTTGATTGTTTCGCATAAATGTATAAAACGCCATGTAATCGAACTCTAGGGTTAAAAACATAAGAAAAAAGTTGCCATGTAAGAACCTTCTTGTTTTTCCCATTATTTTTATTTCTTTTATAACCGAACTCTATCTACTTTGTTCGGTTATTTCGCAATAATCTTAAAACTTCCATGTAACAGAACTTTACGGTTAAAAACATAAGAAATTTTGTTTGTTAAGTTCGGTTGGTTGTGCAATTGATCTCAAGTTTGCGAAACAACCGAACTTATTAAACTTAGTTCGGTTGGATCGCAAAAGCATGATGTTTGCGAACCAACCGAACCTTATACACTTGGTTAAAATTTATTTGTACGTAAAGTTCGGTTAGTTGCGAACCAACCGAACATAATCTTTTGCATGTCGAGCTTCCATTAATATAGAGTTGGTAACTGCGTGTTTGGATCAAGCAACCGAACTACACCTTCAAACTAGTTCGGTTACTTGTTTATCTCCCAAGGCAACCAGAACTACACATTCATATGAGTTCGGTTACTTGTTCATCCTCACAAAGCAACCGAACTACACCTTGGATGAGTTCGGTTACTTGTTCTTCATATAAAATAACCGAACTGTTCAAAATCCGGTTCAAAATTTTACATTTTTGGGGAAGTTTTTACCAATTCAACATACATTATCTAAGTTTGGAACATACTTGTTCACCCAAATACTCTTCCTCCTAGGTTGTGGTTGATAAAATCCATTATTTGAATACTCAAAGGGGGTGAATTGGAAAAAAAATATTTATTTTTCATGTTTTCTCCTTCATCTTCTCTAACTCTACTCTCACAATAATTCTACTCAACTAATAATAAACCCATCTTTTAATTTAATCTCACTAATTGTTTTTAACTAAATCATTTCACTAATCATAACCTAAAATTAATTAAGAGGGTAGATTAGGTATTAAATAAATAACTAGATATGGGGTGACCTAGAATTACTTCTAATGTCTTTACAAAAATAAAACCATGGTCCCCTCAAAAAAAGGCTGGTCCCCAAAAAACGGTTCATTGTTATTGTTATTGGTATCTAAGGGCCTACCAATTATTGGTTAGGATTTCAAATTGTTGCTGTAATGAGTTCTTGTTCCATTGTGTGGGGAGTACTATGTACTGATATCATTTATATATATAAAACTAAACTATCTTTACCGATCAAAAAAAAAAAAAAATGATATATTGGTAGTATACTTTAAGATTTCATATGTTTCTAACGCATGGGCTACTTTCGCACGGTCAACTGCTAAGTATTGCTTCTTCAATCTCTTTCTTTGATTATGCTTGGCAACTTGATTAATATGCGTATTCTCAGATTTTTTATTTCATAAAAAATTTAATACAGTAGTCTTTTTTGATGGGTGAATTTTTATGTCTTGTTGAGTTATTTGTAAAAACTCTTGATAGTTTCCAATCTCATGCTTGAATGAAGTCCCAAGATTAAATTTCATCAATTCTAGAAGATTTTTTATATTGTATTTATGGAGTAAATTTTTGATGGGGGCGTTTTATGATGGGGGCATGGGGGACAAATCATTTCTTGCCATGTGTATTTCTTATTAAATGTTTTAACAAATTCTGTTGCCAAAAATATCAAGGATCAAATATCACCAATTAAGATAATCAATATTTTCACCAAAAATACACATTTTCAATATTTTTGGTAACAGAATTTGGTGATAAGAAAAACACTTGTCAAAATATGATTTTCCCCATGCCCCATCAAAAAATGCCCCCATCAAAAATTTATCCGTATTTATGATGTAAGAAAATTCAGATGGCTTACAGTAGAATTATAGAAAACTTTTAAAGTCAGTCAGATGTATGTTCTAAGTCAGATTAGTCAGATATCGAGTCTGATATCTGATTCAGACCGAGTCAGATTTGTATCACAAGTCGGATACAAACATTATCTGCCTTCAAATAATTCTCGGCCTTTCTCTCTTTCCTCCTTCCTTCAAGGATGACAAATGAATGAAGGAAACCTAATTTCCCAAATTAGCAAGTGAAGATTAATTTGATTGGGTTTATTGTTCATCATTTCATCTCTAGTCTCCACTCTCCAGCTTAGGGGAATTATCACATCCTGTAAGAAATTAGAAGCAGCAAGAATGTCAAGCCTCCCTGAAGATCTCTACCCAGACATCCTTTCAAGGTTACCAGTGAAATCATTACTTGTATGTAAGTGTGTTTGCAAGAATTGGTATGCCCTAATCTCTACCTCTGATTTTGTGAAATTTCACCTTAATCTTACTACCCAGAAAAACAACCCTAGGTTCATGCTTAAAGGTCTTGACAGTGATTTCCTGTACTCCATTGATTATGATTTATTAGCTTCATCAGTGTCTGAAATTGAAGATGATGCTATTGAAATGGATCACCCATTCAAATCTTTAAATTATGGTGTTGATTTATTGGGGACATGTAATGGTCTGGTTTGGGTATGGTTGTCTGAGAATGATGATGATGATAGGAATCTTTTTTGTTTTTGGAACCCAGCCACAAGAGAGTATAAAGAAATACCCAATTCTCTAGTCACCAATGAATTTCGTAGATGCAGTATTTGTGCTTTTGGTTACGATCATAAGACTGATGATTACAAGTTGGTCGTAGGTGTAAATGCTCGAGGAAGCGAGCGTAGTACTCTAGTCCAAGCATATACGTTAAAATTAAATTCATGGAAAGACGAGCAAACCATACCTTATCAGTTTCTTTTAGTGCAAAACCCTGGGGTGCTTGTTAATGGTCACCTCCATTGGTTAGCGACAGGTGAAGATGATTTTTACCTTATTACAATTTTTTACTAATCTCTTTGGATATCAGTGATGAAAGTTTCAAGGAAATGCAATTACCTAAAGAATTTTTGGAGGACAGTATGGGTATAGTTCTGGGAGAGCTGGAAGGGTGCCTTTGTGCACTTGTCAGCTCAGATGGTTATGGTGCTCTGATTCATTTTGAAGTATGGGAGATGCTGGATCATGGAGTTCGGGAATCTTGGACTAAGCTTTATGTCATTGTCCATGATAGTTTTGTGAGTACCCCGTTTTATTTTAAGCTTGTGTGGTATTTTAAGAATGGCGAGATTCTATTTTTGAGTTGGGATAAGCTAGTTTTGTATGAACCAAAAAATGGTAGTGCCAAACTAAAAACCTATAGTAGTCCACTGTTGAAAGCCGAGTATTATTTTGAAAGCTTAGTTTCTTTGAACTCCGGTTCTTATGTGGGAGCAGAAAACCGCTGAAGAATCAGTGGAAACCTGAAAAAGAAGCTTCGGAGAAAATCGTTGAAATGATTAATTTAGTTCTTGCTGTTGGATTGAAGATTGGGATTATAAAGTTACAATGCAGCATTTCTGAAATCATAAGGTAATTTATCTATTCCCCTTGGCTGTTTTTTGTTATTGATTTTGATTGTGTGGCTTGATTTATGCTGTTCTCACATTTCACTAGGTGGAATCTGACCGAACTTCATCAAAACCTGAGGAAACTCTACCCTGAAATGCACTTGCTCGGTACAGTGTTCTATAGAAAGAATTAAAATTGCGAAGAGAGAGTGTACACTATTGCCGGAATTAAGTGTGGTTGTTTTCATGTGGTGATTTTGCTATCAGCTGTATCTACCAATACTTTGCATATGGACATACCCTTATAAGGTATTTATACTTGTCCTCCTCCCTCTTTGTTATGCTGGTTGACCTTATCATTTTGCAATTAGTAGATAGAAACATGCACATTCCTATTTAATTGGCATGGTGATGTTTGAGCTTCATACTTTACTAATGATATCGTACCTGTCTCTTTGCTCTGCAACAATGATTGAACTAGTAACTGGATTTCACTCCCAAGGATGATATAATTAGGTAGAGACACACTAATGATGATGGTGGTATCCTTATTGTTAAGCTAGCTTATTACCAAATCTCGGTCCAAATTTGGAACCATTGGACTTCCTCACCTAGATAAGTAAATTAGATACACTTCTTCTTTTTTGCACATTCCCACCCCCCTCTAAATTGAAGACAAGTGGTGTGTACTTCTTCTGTGAATCAATCTTGTATGTCGCCTCTGTTATGGCAATTATGAAACTGATTATCATTTGCTTGTTGCCTGCCGTTCCAGAAACTGTGGATGGCTTCCAGAAACAGTTTTATTGGACACAAAATATGAGTCATTCATGCTGCCATCTGATTCCTTGAAAGTGACAGTGCTACTTGGTTTTAGATTTATCTTCATACTCTGGCTTGATACATCTTTACGTTCTTCTTCATTTGCTTTTCAACAGAAAGGCATTGGTTGCTGGATTTTATTTCAAAAAGAAATCCCCATCTGCACAATAATTGTTAACTTTATTTCTTCTTTTTTTAGTTTATTATGCCAACACTGCACAAAATGATACTCCCTCCGTCCCACATATATAGGCGGAATTTTGTTTTTCTTTGTCCCACTAAATAGGCGGACTTTACTTTCCAAGATGAATTTTTCCACATATACCCATATTTATTGTACATAGGTAATTGTGTTGGAGATAAGACGAAGGGCAAAACAAGAAAAAACATATAAATTTATGAATCCCATGCAATTTTCTTAATCCAAGAGAATTGTCTCTCTCCGCCTATATATGTGGGACGGGGGGAGTACTGAATATCTTAACTTGCTTTTAGCCAAACAACAAAAAGTAAGAAAAATTCCGAGTTACAGTCTGTCTTGGTTAATTTTATTATAATCCAAGCCAAAGAGATTAGTCTGGAAAACCAGGAATAACATTCTAATCGACAATGGTAGGGATAATATCCATACTATGATTGAAGATGCTCTTCTCGGTTAGAATGGAAGTTAACTCTCAAGAAATGTCAGTTCTTCCTACTGAACAAAATATCTTGGACTCCCAAGACTCTAACTGGTCTTCTCCTCCTATGCCCAAGTACAAAGTCAATTTCTGTAGGGCTGCACTGGACCTAAGGGTTTTGCCTGTGCTGCTATTAGAACTGGATTTTTGCACTCCCATTGAAGCTGAAGCGTATGGTGCTCTTACTGGAATTGATCTAGCCCTCGGAAGAGGATTAACATTCTAAAGTTCGCAAAGACATTGTATCCTTAGCGCATAAAAGACACACCATCTCCAGGATCAGGGAACATTTGATTTTCTTTAGCTCAACTGAATTTAGTTTCATCAAAACAAAGGCCACTACAGTAACTCATTCTTTAGCAGCATGTATGTTATATCTAATCACTCTTCTGATACGTGGTTTAGTATTCTTCTTCGTACTTGTATTACTCATCTTTTAGATGAGTCTTCTTTGAATTTGTAGTTCATTTGTTGGTTTTAATCCTAAACAGGAGTTACGTACTTTTACCTGGAATCTCAATCCAATCAGTACTTGCCTCACAAATTAAAACATGCTTTCAAAATTCGTGGTCATGATTCCAAATGTTCATGACCCTAAATCAGTCACGTGAGTCAGAGTTGCTCATCGGCCAAAAATGGATTGCAAGGCACAAATTTCATGATTCTCTACTAAAATTTTTCCAGTTTGGTTACTTGGGCTTTGATTAGGCTCTTGGACTATTAGATAGTTAGCTGGCCTTTGGACCCAATATATATGTACTACAAAGAGTGAAAACCCTAATTACTTATAAAAAATCAAACCACAGGAGAAAAACAACAAGGAAAAACAGTAAACATGTCAAGCCTTCCGGAAGAGGTCTACCTTGAGATCCTTTTTAAGAGTACCTGTGAGATTTTCATATGCATGTAAGTGTGTTTGCAAGAGTTGGTTTGAAATGATTTCTGATCCAAGCTTTGTTAAATTGCACCTTAATCTCAGCAGTCAAAAAAACAACTCCAATCTAACGCTTGGAAGATACGACACTAGTAGGTGTTTTGACTTACTTTGCTCTATAAGTTATGATTCAGTTATATTGGATGGAGTTGGTGATGATGTTGTCAACACTGTTGTTGAAATGGATTACCCATTCAAATGGTCGGAATATGTTGTTCAACTGGTTGGTTCTTGTAATGGTATGGTTTGCCTAATTTTGCATCGTGGTGGTGGAACTGGATTATCTTGTGTAATTTTGAACCCCGCTACTAATGAACACAAGAAAGTAATTAAGTTGGAGAAAGCATTGGATCTAGGTCATAGTGGCTTTGCTTTTGGTTATGATTGTAAAACTGACGATTACAATCTGGTAACTTTAGATACCTCTTTGAGTAGTTCTTTATCTTTAATCCATGTCTATACTGTAGGGTCAAATTCATTAAAAAGCTTTTGGGACGCCCGTTATTGGTTTTCTTCTGGAAGACCTGGGGTGCTTTTTAATGGAGCTCTTCATTGGTTAGGTGGACTCCGCGGCCATCGGTTTTATGATGTTATAGTCGTTTTCGGTATGTGTGAAAAGAGATTTGAGGAAATCAAATTACCAGGTTCAATGCATACCATCTTCGGGTCTATGAGTGTGGGAGTCCTTGAAGGGTGCTTGTGTACGATTGTAAATGCTAAGGCTTCTATTGACGTTTGGGTGATGCAGGAATATGGTGTTCGAGAAACTTGGAGTAAACGTTATAGCATTACTAATGAGAGAGTTATGAATAGCCGTAAGTTGAGGCTGGTGTATTCTTTTAAGAATGGCCACATGCTATTCAGTGCTGATCTTTGTAAACTTTTATCTTATGATCCAAAGGATGGAAAGGTTAGAGAACTGAACATTCAAAATTGTTCAATCTACGGTAGTGAAAAGATTAATTTATTGTGACAGTTAGGTTTCACTTCACGCTGGTACTAATGTGGAGAGAAGGGCTCACTGAGGAATCAACCGATACACGAAGAAAAAGACGAACAACTTATGTGTGTGTTTATCTACTTTCATGGTCATCCCACTTAGTTATTTTAAAGTGTTAAGCAACTGTGGGTACTGCTACTACAATCTCTTTCTTTGATTATACTAGGCTGTCTGATTAAAATTTTATGTCAGATTTGTTTTCTCGGATTGCTTGTTTCATTAAAGGTTGATATTTATCTTTGTTGGGTGATTTTTCATGACTCGTTGTGTCAGTGGCGGAGCCAACCCATGGCAAGGGTAGGCAGTTGCCTCCCTGCCGGGATGGCTCCCAAGCCTAATTTTGCCTATCCAAGCTCTATTTTTACCCATCATAAGCCTATTTTTGCCCTGTTGCCTCCCCTCAAAAAAATTTGCCTACTCATAGGATAATATCTGCCTCCGCCCCTGCGTTGTGTTATTAGTAAGACGTGTCCCATGTTAAAATCTCATAAATTCTCGAAGGACTTTTTCAAGAATGTTAGATGCATTTGTTGTGCCACAGTTTAATGGAAAAGTAAGTACCTAACTACCACCACCAACAACATACGGCATGTGAAAGAAAAAAATTTCAAGGTTTTATTAAGCAAATTCTATGGCTTAGAGATAAGAGAGTTGGTTTGGTAGTTTTATACTTTTATTGGGACTTGATGATGCAGCTGCGTTTTGTGGTCTGTTTCAGTTTCGGATTGTAATAATCAATATCCCACTTTAGGTAATTTGGCTGAGTCATTTATGATGGCGAATGATTTGTAACACATTACTTCATGGACTAATTCCAAATGTATGAAACCAAGTGGGTTGTCCTCTTTTTTCTTTTTTACTTTTATGTTTGGCTGGTAGGTCATGTACTATTGATCAAGTGGGATACAATCTATATATGTTCGACTGATCAAGAGTCCAGTCGCATGAAAATACATCACTTAAAAGGTATATAGATAGTTTTTCCAAAATAAACAAAACGTAAGAATATAACAAAATTCACCACGTGCTACTGTCTTACCTATTAAATCTCCACAAACACCACTGATCTACTTCTACATGGTACCTGCACTCCAAAATTTCTAACTCCCTGTCTTGTTTTCCTTTCATCAAGAAAAACATGAAGTTTCAACAGATAATCCTCTCCATGTCCTTCTTACTTCTCCTACTCCCATTACTAGTTGTTGAATCCTCATCTTTCAATGACAGCAACAAAATGAGAGATGCATCTACTTCTACTTCTCTCAAAAATACTTCTATGGTCGGAAACATTATAAGAAGAGGTTCATCTGCTATTTCTGTTGTTGAGAATATTTATGCTAGTTATTGGCCTTCTCCATCTGGTAATTTTGGCTTTGGTTTCTTCAAAGTACCATGTTCTTCAAAAGATTGTCCTGAGCAATTTCTAGTTGGTATATTCCTTTTCAAGCATCAAGTTGCAATTCTTGTTTGGTCAACTAATCGTTACTATTACAAACCATCTTCGGTTCGCCTCACCAACGACGGAAAGTTTGTGCTCCGGATGAAGCCAGATGACAAAGAGCAGCCCTTATTACCCAACATACAAGAACCAGTGTCATATGCAGCGATGTATGATAATGGAAATTTTGTGCTTTATGGTTCAGAAGGTGAAATTGTTTGGCAAAGTTATGACAATCCAACTCACACCATTCTTGGCGGTCAAAAATTGAGATCCGGAGTTGATCTTATCTCTGGGGAAAGCAGATTATCAGTTCAAGATACCAATGGTTTAGTGGCAATTAATACGCAAAGTTCAGAAAGTGTACGTGTATCTGTAATCTCTGATGCGCTTGAGGGTTCTGTCAGGAGGCCAATATTCCTAAGTCTAAGCACTACTGGTGATCTATATCTTGTTGGTTCTGATGGCGTCGTTCTTAAATATCTTTATCGAAACAAGAATCAACAAGGAGGAGCAAGTGTTGTTAAGGAGGAGGATTTTATGTATATGGCAACACTATATTCAGAAGGGTATTTTATTCTGTACAAGCAAAGCATCGGTGGAAATAATAGTGATCAATCTTTTATTGCAGTACAATTCTGGCCAATTTATCAAAATCGTACTCCTGTGATTTGCCTAACCTCAATGAAGCATTTCTTCGCTTTTGTTGTTCTTTGCGTTTTGCTGCGGAAGTTGTTTTCTGTTGCCAAGGCTGCTGCATGGAAACGGATGAACAGGTCTCCTGCAGCCAAAACCGTACGTATGATGCTCAAATAAAGTACAAACTCGTGTCTCTCTTAAGCTAATGGGTTTCAATCTACTAGAGAGGTCTTTTGGGGGAAGTTTTTCTTCCTCGGGTGTTATGATATTTAGAACTTATATATATTTATAGTTAAGCATGTTCCATTTTCGCACTATAGTTATCCGTATTTGCTGGCTGCTTGTTGTTCTTGCTTGTTGCAAGTAATAACTTGCTGCTGTTCTCTTGTTGCTTGTAATATTTGCTGCTTGGAACTCGTATGTTATTGCTTAGTGATCCCTGTTGCTAACTTTGTATTGAGCTAGTCCGTAATATGAGCACGCGAGCGGATAGCTAGCTTGTTATCTGGTAACAAATGATGAGAATCTATATTTCCAGGTCTATGGCGCATTCCCCGGGAAATACTCTAGAAACTTAGTTCAATAAAACATCCTCGGATGCCTAGAATCTCAACAAACTTTAAGTAATCTATCAGGCTGGGAACAACATCACAAACAACCATGCATTAAGAAATTAACATCAACTACTTTTGCAACTAAGTTAATTTGGACATTCTTTTCAATTATCAAGTACTTTTTTCCAAGTATCATCACATGTCTAAGTAGTTAGTTGTGATGCTCCTAGATGACCAAAAATTTGGAGTGTATCACAAATTTTACACCATGACTCGAAATTTTGGTTAGCATAAATCTTGGGCTTTGGTAGGTTCAATTTTGGAAAGCTGGGTCTTTGGACCCAATATATATGCACTATAAATAGAGAAAACCCTAATAACTTGCTACTTTTCTATAAAATCAAACCACAGTACAAAAAAAAGAAAAGAAAAAGAAACCAGTAAACATGTCAAGCCTCCCGGACGAGCTCTACCATGAAATCCTTCTTAGAGTACTTGTGAAATTTGCATATGCTTGTAAGTGTGTTTGCAAGAGTTGGTTTAATGTAGTTTCTGATCCTAAATCTGTTAAATCACATCTAGTTCACACTAGTAAAACAAATAACCCCAATCTTATGCATGGAAAATATGATAATAGTAAGAACATCGACTTGATTTGTGCCATAGTTTTGTTAAGAGTTCTTGATCATGATCATAACACAACCATAACATCCGCGTTCAATGTTGTGACCAACACAAGTACTCTTCCTATCTTGTCTTGGGATGATGAATGTTGTACAAATCATTTTGATCTTGACAGGTCATTGATTTTACAAAAGATCAAGAATATTGTGATAAGAAGCAAAAGATCTGGGGAATCTCTCTCTCTCTCTCTGATGCTTCAGATTATTCAATACAAAGGAAATCAAGTCAACTGGTCAATCTGCATACTTCCGAAGTCTGCACAGAAATTTCAGCATTCGCCGCAAAAACTTCTACTATCTCAAATTCTGATTCAGATTGCGAGTCTGACACTGAGATCTTTGATTTCCGGGATAAAAATGAAGAAATTCACCAAGAAAATCTTCAACTAAAAATGAAGTTGAAGAAACTTGAATCATCACTTCAGGTGAAAAATCTTGAGATTGACTGTCTTAATGATGAATTCACCATAACTCCATCTTTAAAAGAAAAAGAGATTAATACTCTTAAGTGTAACCTGCAAAGGTTATCTGAAAGCTTTGACAAGATTTCAACAATGTTATTCGGTCGAAATATTTTGGAAACACAAGGTTAGGGTTCAAAAGCAAGATTGTGAGCAAGAATAATTCCTTTGTTCCGGATGGTTCTGGAACTATGGATAAAAGTTGTGATAAACATGAGTCAAATCTGCAAAACGAAATTTCATCTCTGAAGTGTATGTTTTGTGGTAATGCAAATCATGTTCAAAGTAAGTGTTGGAAATGCAAGAGGAACAACAAACGAATTGCCAAACTTCAGAATGACATGCAAAGAATGCATCTGGTTTTGGGTAATCAACAGGGAACTTCTGAATACAAGAAGAAATCTAAGAGAACCAGAGTAATACGAGGTAAAAAATATGTTTGTTGCTCAAGTCTTGTGTAGTTGTAAATTTCTTATCCTTGGCAGTGTAAGATTATTTAAGTTAAGATTTGCAATTTAATATTTTCTTATTCAAAAATAGATAATAGATCGTGAACCGTGAAGACTTTTTTCAAAGTTTTTGTTTAGGTTTACTTATACAGTACTCTGTTTATTTTCATTTTTGATCAAAATGCCTTTCACTCCTTTCTCTTTGAAATATCTTGTTTCATTCTTCTCAGAACTAGAATTACAACAAAAAGGGATGCAGTAGAAGCAATTAATGTGTATCTTTGTGAAGGAATCCAATCCTCAAAAATGAAAAAGGAGAAATCTACGAATGATAAAAAAAAAATTCTTCCTCTAACTGTTTTTTGTCTATTTGTTTTGATGATAATAGCTTTACGGCTATGGTGAAGGATTTCATCAGCAAAAGAAATGATTTAAAATCTCAAATCATTCTCTCTTTGGAAAGGATGCTCACTATGAACAAATGTTGTCTCTGACAAAGAACACCTTGCGTGAACTGAAAAGAGAACTTAGTGAGTTAACTGATATTTCTGAAGATCTGGAGGAATTAAATGATCCCATTATCAATGAGTTCTTTAATAATGAGAAGGAATTCTCAATAGATGCCCCGAGAAAGCTCTACATTGTCTAGGAAACTTCTTATGAGAATTTATTCTTTTGTTTTAAGAATGATAACTAGGGTTTGGAATAACAGATATTGTGATTGCACATAGCTATTTCTAATGATTTTCATCTTGCAATGTTTTTAGATTAATTTATTTAAATTTTAAAGTTTATTTGGAAGATGATTTTGCAGTATTAATCTGTATTGGTTTTATATATTACAAATAATTTATGGGATATATGTGTTTACGTCTATGAACTATGATTATCTCATATATGTCAAAAGTTAAGTCTATTATGTCTTTCTGCAAATATGGATGGAAAAGAGAATAAAATTTTGAATTTATGCAAAGATTAAGTTTATCATTATGCAAATATTGATGAAAAATAGAATGAATCTTTGAATATTCCTCAGTATGATCTTTCCCTGATCCACTTCTATGTGAAAGTATTGTGTGGTTCCGTAAGTTTTCTTATGTTGAGCATTACCGATTAAATTAATCAATAAGGTTTCTTTTTGGTTAATTTAATTGAGTATTTTAGATAGCAAATTCATGCTTCATGTATTTTGTATATGTCCAAAGAAATCCTTTTTTTCTTGTAAAACTAAGGTCGCTCTTGTTTTTCCCTTGGTAATGACATTATATGCTTAATTACCAAATCTTTATGGGGAGTGCGGCAGTGGAATATTGTAGGAGTTATCTTGTATCTTTATGAACTCCTTGATGAATGCATTTAGTTTCGACTATCTGATTGCATCTAAACAGATTTGATATGTTCTATTTTAGTCATGAAGTATCTCTTTGAGAATTTCATTATGATTCCGCTAGTTTTCGTACCTTTGCCAATTTATATTGACAAAAAGGAGGACAATTATTTTGTAGTTCACACTACATATACATATGGTTTGCGGATTATTATGTGAAGGGGAGGGTTTTCATTGTGAGATGAAGTATTGACTAAGAGGGAGTGATACATACCACCATAGTATTATTGTCAAAGTTGTGATACAGTTGAACTTTGATGTTGTGTAATAATACTATGACACTGTATAAGAATACAAAAATATCTTGTTATAGCTACGGATCTTCAACAACTATGATGCTAAGTTCAACACGTTCAGAATCATTGGAGTACTTGGAAGTGACAAAGATTTCGAGTAATGTTAAAGAATCAAGGAAATAAAGCATTTGGGTGAGAAGCTACAAAGTTCTTTTCTTTTTTTTTGTAATCTATATGTATTGATGGTTTTGTCACTAAAATTGACAAATGGGGGGATTGTTATAGCACTGCTCGGTCGAACTCGCAAGGTTGCTATCTCAAGCTTGTTTTTCAAGTTTAGTTGTCAAAACTAGAAGGCTTGACTTCTAGTCTACTTACAGCTATGTCTCGGATTATGATAGAATGTGTAGTTGAGATTTAGACTTCACGTCGTTCATCGATTGAAGACGAAGAACTACTAAGGGGAGCTTGTGGAACTTCATAAACAAAAGGTATGTCGAGACTTGAACTCATCAATCATAAGTCAATTTCTATTCTATCTCCTATTAAGACAAAAGTCGTATACCTATATAGACTTTACAGTATACACATTTGATATTTTGAGCTCAGTTTAACTCGCTTATATATTTCTCGAAATGTGTGTTGGTAAGCTTTTGCTTTAACCAAGTTCACCCTATATTCTTGACGAAATTCAAAAGATGATCATGTGAAAATCGCCTGGTAACATCTTATATGATTTTTGGGAGACGGTCATTTGATGTAGACTCGGAATGTTTCGTATTTATTATTTGATGACTTCAAAATTGCTTTGAAGCTAATAGTTTGTGTGAGACAGCTGATGCGTGTCGTAGGTGCAATCAAATTAATCAAAATTTCCACTCAATTAAAAATAATATAATGGAAGTCAAGTTCGTTCCCACGAGGAGCAAGTGATCTTTAGTTGTAAAAGTTGTCACGAAAGGGGGGTGTAAAAAGCAAAATAAAAGTAAACAAAGCAATTAAAATCGAAAGTTGAAAGATGAAAGCAATAAGAGAGACAAGATCAAGGAATCCTTCTTCGTTACGAAACAATGATTAAAGTTATGTTCTTTTCTACTTGTTATTAGTCACAGATTATCACCAACCGTAGGATAGCAGGTCCGCTTAGCTAGCCCCAAAATCCCTAATTTCACTGAGTAACAGTCCGCTTAGTTATCAGATTCTATTCAAAAGAACCACCTTGAGGTCCGCTTTACAAGATGTAATTCCCAGAATGCATTAAGATTTATGAATTTAGGTTTAGTACTAGTAGTTAAACTCGGTTCGCTTGGTTCACTTTCTAGCGTTGTTTCTACACACAATTGCTCCACGGAATCCCTCCGCAAGGTCTCGTGTTTTCTACTTGTGTAAAGTGTCGAGAACGATTACGTATTCCCTAACTTATACTAGATATAGATCAATTAACAAATCAATTTAGCGTGCACTCAAACAATCTATCAATCAATCATAAGTGTCTTTAAGATCACTCCTATTAGTAAAAACAATCGATAATCATGTGAAAAACTTCAAGATAGAATTGAAAACAAAAACTCAAATCATGTTAAGAACTAGGAATTCATCCTCAATCAATAAAATTAACTACTCATGTTAAAAGAGTTCACACAAAGAATAAGAAAAGAAAAGAATTGTGTGTGAGAAAAGTGTGTAGAAGTTGTAGAAAACTTCTCTATTTATAGGCTTCAACATTCTCCAATTCTTCTAAGGAGTAGAATCCTTTTCCTTTTGCAACTCAATTTCCAATTCCAAGCTTTTCTCAACTCTTCCACCTTCTCTTTCCAAATTTGAGTCCAATTCTCCATCCAATTCCAAGCCCAAGTCTTCATACCCATGAGAGAGGTCCATAGAAAATTCTGGAATTTTGCTCGCCGGAAAACTGGGATTATGGCCTAATTTGGCGGAAAACGTCGTCGTCGGCCTTTGAAAATTTTGTCGTTAAGAGAATATTCGACGGAATATTCCGTCCGGTCCTCCGTTAGGACTAACGGTCAAAAGTCAAACCGTCAGTCAGCAGTCAAAGGAGAGGAGAGTCAGCCAATGAGTGGTGGTCTCGACTCGGTCTTATCGGTGAGTCACCGAGTCAACTCGAGTCGAACCGAGTCGGTGATCCGGGCCTCGGTCCGGACGGACCACTTGCCGAAGCCACCTTGTGTTGCACCGGGATGGTGCATCATCACCGCTCCCACCATAATGGCTCTCTACCATTTCATCTATTCTAATACCACTATCTTCTTTAACTGTTCTTCTTGCAAAAATCATACATCCCGCCCAATTCATCTTGCAGAAAGAATTCATCCACCATCTTCCATCTTCTCAGCTGCAATGCCAGGCCTATACTCAATCACACCGTAGCAGCATCTTTATTCATCTTCAATTGCGGCTGCCTTAACGCCACTTCCATCTGCAATGCATTCACTTAAGTCTCAACCACCTCACTGCCATAGCACTCAATGCTAGCCACAATTTCTGCCATCATTTCCCTGCAACTTGCAGCTTCACATACACCTGCAAAACAGCCCTCAAGCCATAACTCCACCAGGTCACTGCCATTGTTACCGTGCCCCAGATTCTTCCCATGACAGAAAATCCATTCTTAGGCCAACACCCGCAACCTTGCTTTTTTTGCACAGAACCAATACCCAAAAGCGCGCAAAGACCGGCTCAATCTCGGTTCACTACCCTGTCCAAGCCTCAATGCCACTTCCATCTGCATCCACCTGAGCATCACCACAGACCATTTTCTATAACAGCACCACAAACCCAAACTGATTCAACAGCTGCAACTTCAATTTCAACCAACAACAACCAGCTGCAACTCAAACCTTCATCTGGCAAATTTCAACCACCTGAAACCCATGTTTTATCTCGATCTTGTATTCTCCTCGGACTTGATCCGCTTCCACAAAGAACAAGAGTATCTATTCTCTTCGATCTTCTTTCAATTCATCAACTCCACCTCCTCTACACCTTTACCACAGACTCGAATCACACCCTATCTCCCTGAGCTTCGAATCAAACCCTCGATTTGGCGTCACCAAACTACTCATCTCTCGAATTCGTGGCAACAACCCATCAAACCCTAACCTTCTTCTCTTGGTTCTCAACAGCAGCAGCGTCTCTCGATTCATACAACTTTGAACCCTAATTTCTTCTGTGTTTCGAGTTCAATTTCTAACTCTCATCGTTCATCTCTCTCGACTTCATTACCATCGATTTCTTCTTCTCAATCTCTCGTCTGCAACAACCTCAGATCGAAACACACATTCGATGTCGTCTAAATTTCATTGAAGCCCTTATTTCCCCTGTCAATTCCTCGATTGAGCGCCACAACTCTCTGAATTTCATGGTTCAGAGCAGCTTCATCTCGATCTCTTTTTTTCTTTTCTCTGAATTTATTTCAGGTGAAAAATGAGAGTAAGGTATCTCGATTTAGGGTAGTGTTTGTGAAGTGGGTCTGGATCCGGGTACGGTTATGGATCCGGGTATGTGAGCTTGGGTCAGAGTTTAGGGTGTGGGCTTGGGTCAGAGTTTAGGGTGTGGGTGGATTTAAACACCCACCATAAGTACACCCCATTAGTGCAATTTTCACTCCCTTCTTTTGAATAAGGGACACCTCTTTGACCTCCCCTTAACCTTGGCTGGGCTCCATATAGTATTCCCTCCTTGGTGAAATGACAATTTTACCATTTTAGCTTAAATAAGGTGATTTCTTCTTCTTTTCCTCCGTGCGACTCCAAAGTAGCTACAAAACTCAAAATAAGCGTAAAATACATAATTTACAAGAAAAATAGCAAAGAAAGCATAAACTACTAGATAGTAAATTAGGTGTATTCTACACCTATCAAATTCCCCCACACTTAGACTTTGCTAGTCCTCGAGCAAATCAAACTAAAAACTCACAACTTCAAAGCGTCAAAGCGTCACAAGCATCCAAAGAGTTATGAGGACATAGAATTTCTGCATGCTAGTAATAAGAAGTTAGAAATACTAAAGAACATATTCTCATTCTTAAATGTTGAGTGAGAAATAACCACACCATAATGAGAGAACGCGTGTTTGAGAAACGATCAATAAGCATTTCGCCTCGACTTCTGCCTCACCAAATAAGATTTTATGATAATTGCACTCAAAAAGACAGCTTTTTTATGGTTCTCACATGTGTGCAGGTAGGAATGAAGAGAGAATTCCTGCATCACGTTGAATGGTGGGAAGGATAACTTCCGAAATTTTGAAAAACCCACATCTTTTAATATTTTGAAAAACCATTTTTCTGACGATCTCTAAGAAAGGAAATCAACCATTATTATCGAGGATGAGATTACTTACTTACCTTCACATTCGATTGCCAATTATGATAACACCACTCTCACGGCATCCAATAGAAACGTCTTCCGCTCCTCGTCTTGATCTCCTTGGTCTTCGTCTTCGGTTTCAACTATTGATGAAAAACCCTCGAATTTCATAAATCTTTAACAATTTATAACTCTTGTACCTTAAAAATCCTTGTCGCTTGAAACTTCCTTATATATTTTCCTTCCCCACGGCTTATTAACAAAACAAATATTTCTCTTGTTTTTTTTTTTTTTTTTTTTTTTTTTTTTTTTTTTTTTTTTTTTTTTTTGAAACAAGAGAAATAAAATACAAAAATAAACCATGGCCGTGGGAGAAGTATTTTACCGCTTGATTCTTCACAACTTGTATCGTCTTGAAATCATAAACTTCAAAAATTCTCACCTTTTAATTTTCTTCGCTTTCATGAATAAGTCTTCATACTTGAATATAAAATTACCTCATTATATTGTAAGTCTTCAACATATATGTCAAAATCCGCTCTTTGTATGTTGCTTTACTTGAATTTGAAATTTGCTCTTTTTCTCATTCCGTTGCTTGTAAACCTTAAACTTTTCCAACTTTCCTTTAGATTTTGATGTCGCTCCTTGTTGATGACGAATGTGTTTCTATGGATCCGTTGTTGTCGAGAGAGAGAATGGTGCTAACTGCAAATCGAACTACAAGAAGGAAGCTTTCATCCATGGACGTCACCCTCATGATTGACAAAATCAGCACTCAAGAGATCAAAGAGTAGTGCTTCTATTGGTGGGAGGTTGGGTAGCTCACCATTCTACCCGGAATTAACTTACGGTGACACACACTCAAAAGAAGCTCTTTAGTAAATGGAAGAATTCTGGTCGGTGCCTCTCATGATATGAATACGGGTAGTCTCCACTAATGATTGATCAGCAACTCTAATAACGCATTTTCTCCTCGCACCAAATTCGCATCACCGGCATGATTAAATCCATTATTTAACACTCTAACAAACAAGAAATCCGAATGTAGTTCTCTAACATTTCCAAGTTCAATTATGTCGGTCAAAAACTCTATGTAAACATACCTAGAAATATGCTAGGGACTCTAAAATCTTTAAAAGTTGGAATTTTTATGTAAAACTTTTTTTTTTTTTTTTAAATTTTTTCATTTTTTTGTAATTTTTGTTTTAAAAACATGCTTAACCACTCCCCCACACTTAAACCTTACATTGTCCTCAATGTAATTGAATCCTCCTAGTAAAGTCAAGGTGGGAAATTTTAACATGATAAGAAACAAGAAAAAGAAATAACAAAAAGCAAAAAGATAAGAAATACAAAACCGATGGGTTGCCTCCCATTAAGCGCTTGTTTTAAAGTCGACGGCCCGACTTGGCTCTTGTATGATTCATTCCCCATATACTAACAATCTGAAAATTTGAGGATCCACCCATAATACCTGTTTTGCAAACAATAACTCCATACAAATATTAGCACAAGAAAACAATAGTGAAATTATCGCTCGATAGAAATTTCCCCACACTTATTCTCGTCCACACTCGGAAGTGTATAAAGAACATAGAATTTGGGAATTTCCATGTATTCCTCTTGGCAAACCCGCATGGTGTTAGCATCAAGTGTTTCCAATGGTGGATATTTAGAAACAAAATCATCCAAAAATACTTTCGAAGCACATACATTCAAACCAATAAGAGGTAAAGGAGAAGAATCAATATGCAAAGGGTTAGACAAACCTTTCAAAAATTCTTGTATTATAGAATCCTCTTCATCCTTAAAAAATTCAAGTGAATTACTTACCTCTTGTATATCGTGGTCCTCTATTAAACCTTGCCACCATTCTTCGTCGTTTTCTACCTTAACCATAGTCTCGGTATCATCATAATCATTAGCAAGTTCAATTGGGTCTTCCACAAAATCAATGAATGTGGTTTCATCCTCTATAATCATCTCTTCAACATTCTCATCATCGGAATCGGGCCATTCACTAAAGTGATTCTCATCGGTATAGATTGTAAAATCTTCTTGTGCGGGTGTTACTTCGTTTACAACAATAGGTAAGTCACACCCAATCTCCTCCTTTTGAATAGGTGAAGGATCGTTATTATGATCCGGAGTTGGAATAACTTCCTCATTGTCGGAACACTCATACACTTCCGCGGACTCCCATCTTTCCTTAAGAAAGTTTTGCCAAGCAATAAATGCATCTTCCTCAAGCTCGTCCTTTTGAATAGGTGATTGATCATTATTAAGATCAAGGCTCGAGTAATCTACACTAGCGTCATCAAAAGTATCCAAAGGTTGGTCCTTTTCAACACAATCATCTTCATTTTCGGATTCACCATAATAAGAATCTTCATCGGTTTCATAACCTTTATCCCGACGTCGTTTAAGTTCCATATGAATAGTCCTACTAATTTCTGCGACAAGCTCTTCCGAGTCTCCATCATCTTCCAATTTGTATAATTTCTCGTGCAAGTTTCCCGACGTTCACACGCTTACCACCGTTAGACGGCATCTCCTCTTTTGGAAAAAGTGAAGGAAAAACACGATGAAGAGGAGTATATTCCAAATTCTCTGTCCGCACATTACTAGAAAACAAATTGTTAGATGCATAACTATCCTTCCATCCATGTGATTGTCCACTTACATACCCGTCATAAGGTTGTTGATATGTATGAGAATATCCATAAGGTTCTCAGTAGGAAATTTATCATAGCCAAAATATTGGTTTTGATTGTATCCTAAGGATGGTTGGAAGTTGTCATAATGTTGAGGTTGAAAACCGTATTGATTGTTGTAATATGCTTGCTCTTGTCCACCGTACATGGAAAACCGATACCGAAATAAGATTCAAAAACTAAGTTAGATACGGAATAGAATCCAACAAAGCAAGAATAAAGCAAAAAGAAAAATAAAAACAACTAAAATCATCCGCTGCTCCCGGGTACGCCGGCGCCAAAATTTGATGCGTGTCGTAGGTGCAATCAAATTAATCAAAATTTCCACTCAATTAAAAATAATATAATGGAAGTCAAGTTCGTTCCCACGAGGAGCAAGTGATCTTTAGTTGTAAAAGTTGTCACGAAAGGGGGGTGTAAAAAGCAAAATAAAAGTAAACAAAGCAATTAAAATCGAAAGTTGAAAGATGAAAGCAATAAGAGAGACAAGATCAAGGAATCCTTCTTCGTTACGAAACAATGATTAAAGTTATGTTCTTTTCTACTTGTTATTAGTCACAGATTATCACCAACCGTAGGATAGCAGGTCCGCTTAGCTAGCCCCAAAATCCCTAATTTCACTGAGTAACAGTCCGCTTAGTTATCGATTCTATTCAAAAGAACCACCTTGAGGTCCGCTTACAAGATGTAATTCCCGTAATGCATTAAGATTTATGAATTTAGGTTTAGTACTAGTAGTTAAACTCGGTTCGCTTGGTTCACTTTCTAGCGTTGTTTCTACACACAATTGCTCCACGGAATCCCTCCGCAAGGTCTCGTGTTTTCTACTTGTGTAAAGTGTCGAGAACGATTACGTATTCCCTAACTTATACTAGATATAGATCAATTAACAAATCAATTTAGCGTGCACTCCAAACAATCTATCAATCAATCATAAGTGTCTTTAAGATCACTCCTATTAGTAAAAACAATCGATAATCATGTGAAAAACTTCAAGATAGAATTGAAAACAAAAAAACTCAAATCATGTTAAGAACTAGGAATTCATCCTCAATCAATAAAATTAACTACTCATGTTAAAAGAGTTCACACAAAGAATAAGAAAAGAAAAGAATTGTGTGTGTAGAAAAGTGTGTAGAAGTTGTAGAAAACTTCTCTATTTATAGGCTTCAACATTCTCCAATTCTTCTAAGGAGTAGAATCCTTTTCCTTTTGCAACTCAATTTCCAATTCCAAGCTTTTCTCAACTCTTCCACCTTCTCTTTCCAAATTTGAGTCCAATTCTCCATCCAATTCCAAGCCCAAGTCTTCATACCCATGAGAGAGGTCCATAGAAAATTCTGGAATTTTGCTCGCCGGAAAACTGGGATTATGGCCGGAATTTGGCCGGAAAACGTCGTCGTCGGCCGCCTGAAAATTTTGTCGTTAAGAGAATATTCGACGGAATATTCCGTCCGGTCCTCCGTTAGGACTAACGGTCAAAAGTCAAACGTCGCGGTCGAAGTCAAAGGAGAGGAGAGTCACCAATGAGTCACTGTCCGACTCGGTCTTAGCTCGGGCCGAGTCACCGAGTCAACTCGGAGTCAGAACCGAGTCGGTGATCCAGCTCACCTGACCTGGACCACTTGCCGAGCCACCTTGTGTTGCACCAGGATGGTGCATCATCGCTCGCTCCCAGCCATAATGGCTCTCTACCATTTCATCTATTCTAATACCACTATCTTCACCGCTAACTGTTCTTCTTGCAAAAATCATACATCCCGACCAATTCATCTTGCAAAGAAGCAATTCATCCACCATCTTCCATCTTCTCAGCTGCAATGCCAGGCCTATACTCAATCACACTGTAGCAGCATCCTTATTCATCTTCAATTGCAGCTGCCTTAACGCCACTTCCATCTGCAATGCATTCACTTAAGTCTCAACCACCTCACTGCCATAGCACTCAATGCTAGCCACAATTTCTGCCATCATTTCCCTGCAACTTGCAGCTTCACATACACCTGCAAAACAGCCCTCAAGCCATAACTCCACCAGGTCACTGCCATTGTTACCAGGCCCTGTATTCTTCCCATGACAGAAAATCCATTCTTAGGCCAACACCCTGCAACCTTGCTTTTCACTGGCACAGAACCAATACCCAAAAGCGCGCAGCACAGCTCAATCTCAGTTCACTCAGTCCTGTCCAGCCTCAATGCCACTTCCATCTGCATCCACCTGAGCATCACCACAGACCATTTTCTATAGCAGCACCACAAACCCAGACTGATTCAACAGCTGCAACTTCAATTTCAACCAACAACAACCAGCTGCAACTCAAACCTTCATCTGGCAAATTTCAACCAGCCCGAAACCCATGTTTTATCTCGATCTTGTATTCTCCTCAGACTTGATCTGCTTCACAGCAACAGTATCTATTCTCTTCGATCTTCTTTCAATTCATCAACTCCACCTCCTCTACACCTTTACCACAGACTCGAATCACACCCTATCTCCCTGAGCTTCGAATCAAACCCTCGATTTACAGCGTCACCAAACTACTCATCTACTGAATTCGACGGCAACAACCCATCAAACCCTAACCTTCTTCTCTTGGTTCTCAACAACAGCAGCGGCGTCTCTCGATTCATACAACTTTGAACCCTAATTTCTTCTGTGTTTCGAGTTCAATTTCTAACTCTCATCGTTCATCTCTCTCGACTTCATTACCATCGATTTCTTCTTCTCAATCTCTCGTCTGCAACAACCTCAGATCGAAACACACATTCGATGTCGTCTAAATTTCATTGAAGCCCTTATTTCCCCTGTCAATTCCTCGATTGAGCGCCACAACTCTCTCGAATTTCATGGTTGAGTAGACTTCATCTCGATCTCTTTTTTTTTTCTTTTCTCCGAATTTATTTCGGGTGAAAAATGAGAGTAAGGTATCTCGATTTAGGGTAGTGTTTGTGAAGTGGGTCGGATGGGCACGGTTATGGATCCGGTATGTGAGCTTGGGTCGAGTTTAGGGTGTGGGCTTGGGTCAGAGTTTAGGGTGTGGGTGGATTTAAACACCCACCATAAGTACACCCCATTAGTGCAATTTTCACTCCCTTCTTTTGAATAAGGGACACCTCTTTGACCTCCCCTTAACCTTGGCTGGGCTCCATATAGTATTCCCTCCTTGGTGAAATGACAATTTTACCATTTTAGCTTAAATAAGGTGATTTCTTCTTCTTTTCCTCCGTGCGACTCCAAAGTAGCTACAAAACTCAAAATAAGCGTAAAATACATAATTTACAAGAAAAATAGCAAAGAAAGCATAAACTACTAGATAGTAAATTAGGTGTATTCTACACCTATCAACAGCTTTTCTCGTCTTTCAAGAATGTTTCAATGATTGAAATGGGTGTTTAGAAAAAATAACCATTGATTGGATATAGCACGTGTATGCTAACTTTGCAAATGTATTCCAAGTCCGGATACTTAGTATGCATACCCGTATGTGTAATGGTTTAACATTTGAAGTCCGGGAACTTTAGTATGCATACCCGTATGCGTACTGATTCAATTGAGTTTGGTCGTGAGCGACATTATGCATATCCGTTTGCATAATGGCGAACAAAGACCAAGTTCGGGAACTTACATATACGTACCCGTTTGCGTACCTGAGTGGGTTATGTTCCATACTCATGAAGAAATAAATTTATATAATAAGGAATGCAATCTTTGCAAACCGTGGCTATAATGTTCATGAATCGATTCAAGTGAATCAAAACCGATTTTGCTTCAATTGTGTCTTGTATACTTCTATAAGAATATAAAAAATTGAGCAACTCTATAACTAGTTTCATTTGAGTCATTTGAACTAGTTATGATTAATATTAACAATGTTGATATGAAAGTGTTTATATGGCTAATTTCGGTTAACTATTATTGAGCCAACCATGTGTACTCGTTTAGGCATGTTTACCCATATCTAAATGAAGCCACATTTCGTTTATGTATAACAAGCCAAGACAATCTAACAGTTGAAATATATTAGCTTGAATCTAATCATGTTTTCATCTAACGGTGAATATTGAATGATTTGTTAGCAAGGTAACATTGATTGCAAACCCTGAATTGAAGTCTATATAAGGGATAACTCTAGAAACTGGGAAACCTAATCCTCACACCTACTGTGTGATACTAGTTGCGACTAGAGTGGATTCTCCTTTAACCTTAGGTTTTTTTTCCAAAACCCTGTAGGTTAACGACTTAAAGACTTCATTGGGATTCTAAAGCCAGACCCAACTATTTTCTTTGTAGTTGTGTGTTCTGATCTTACTTTGTTTTATCGTATTAAGTATTATCTTCTCTAAGATTTGCTAGAGATTTATCTCCGATAGGTAAGATATAAAAAGTAATCACAAAGCTCTTCATCTCATTCTTTGTAATTCCATAATAACTTGTTCGACTTCCATATCGTTTGGTTATTGTTAGGTGATTGATATTATTAGGCTGTTCTTAGGGAATATAAGTCCGGTTGTGTTAATTGGTTCATGTTGGTAGGAGCTCAAAGAAGCTTTTCCTACGTCTTACTGCAAGTGCACAGGCCTATTGGAGGCGTGGCAAGCACAGGTCGATCCCACAGAGAAGTGGTGTGTGCTGTTAAGCTAATCTAACGCTCACTATTGATTCTCAGATGATAATGTAGCACAAATGGGTTGTTGTGTGTCGATACGACTAGGTTGATGTTGTTTGAATCTAAACTAAGGCAATGATGAATACAGGGTGTTGGAACTAATGTTGTTGTGGCACTAGGGTGTTTAACTCCACCCTCTGATCTTGTACTAAATGCAATGTGAATTTTCACCTTGTTCTATTGTCTTCCCTTGAAGACCTTAGTTGGATAGAAGATAACCTAATTCACCTTGACTACCCCTAGCATCACTGGTCTTATTACAGTACCAGTGATCACAAAGCAGTGAGTTCAAACTCACTAAATCACTACTTTCCTAAGCAATAAAAACATTAAGAACAACTTGATAATTTACTTGCTTCATATGTAAATCAGAGGGTTTCATTACACCCTAGCTTAAGTGTTTAGAACATGATGTAATAGTAATTACGAAATTCAAATTAAAGTTGCAGAAATTAAAACCCTAAAACATCCTCTCCCTCTCTCCCAAATCAAATAACAATTTATATCACTCAAATCGCTCACACTATTGATTACACGAGTACCCAAACCTTCTGTTCCTTCGGCTCAGCGTCACATGCAAGAGTAAACCCTAATCCCCTTTATCTCTAACAAAGCCTCTTGGGAAAAGAAGCTATATGAGAGATAAGTAGAATTAGGAGTGTCGGAAGAGAATACTGTGGCGTTGTCGGTGTTGGGAGTAGAAACTGGTACGGGTGATGGGAGAAACGAAGGAGGAGATGGCTCTGCCATTTTTGGTCGGGTGAGAAGATGAAGGTGATGGTGTGTCTGGATTTTCTGAGTTTGGTCGGGTGAGGGAGAAGAATGAGATTAGGTTTTGGTGTTGAGGGTTTATATACGGGCTGTGCTGTGAGGCGGGTGCATCAGGAGTTGAAGAGGAAGGCGGAGCGAGTGTTGGATCTTGGGGGATAGATCTGAACGGCTGAGGAAGTGTTGGGGTGTTTTGGTGTTGAGGGGAGTATCAAAAGATGATGTGTAAGAGCTGGAGCGACCGTAGGATGTGGATGAGTGAGATCTCAACGGCTCGGGGATGATGGGCTCGGATCCGGGTCGCTGGTCGGGTCTAGCTCAAGCCCATGTCTTGTAGATGAGTTGCTACTTGTTGGGTTGCAACTGTTGCGCGCGCGGGCTTTGGCTTTCTGCTCCATAGATGCTCGACTCCAATTCTTCGCTCTTTGGCTCCTCAGTTTCTCCGAACTTTATTTATTACCTAAAAACACAAAATTAATTAGTACAGATATTTATTCTTGAAAACAAAGAAAACACAGAGTTTGGGATAATATCTGATTCCTAAGCGCAAAAGATGAGTAAAATGCCAATAAAAAGGTGTATAATTATGCAATATTAGGCACTCATCAAATACCCCCAAACCCGAATTTTACTTGTCCTCAAGTGAAATTTAAATGAAGAAATCCTAACTATACCACCGTCGTAGGTCTCTCGAATGCATTTAGCGTATGCACTAAGCATTTAAACCCCTAGGTGTCCCTAGTGGACGAGTTGTAGTCTCGTGAGGGTTTACAAGAGGTGTACCCACAAAACCTTCTCCAACTTCAAAGTGTAAAAGAGTCTCAAGCATCCAAGAAGCTATGAGTATATAGAGTTTCTGCATGCTAGTAACACGAAGTTAGAACTATCGAAGAACGCATTCTTATCCTTAAGTGTTGAGCGAGAAGTAACCATACCATATGAAAGAATTCGGATTCGATTGTGATCATAAGTCTCAACTTCTGCCTCACTATTAGGGTTTTATGATAATTGCACTCAAAAAGATCGCTTTTTAGTCTCTCATGTGTGCAGCAGGAATAAAGAGAGAAATCCCGCACACGTTGTAGGTAAGAAGGATAACCTTCCGAAATAAAACGGAGACTCCACGAAGTGTGGACAAAAAGAATCTTTTTCGATGATCTCTAAGAAAGGAAATCAACCATTAGTAAGGGGTGGGAGTACTCACTCACTTCTCACCCGATTGGCAACTAACATCAATCTCTCATAGGAACCATAGAAACGTCTTCACTCTTCGGTCTTCGGTCTTCAATTGTTGATGACGAACTTCTGAACTTTACAAAAACTTGACAAACATAATTAATTTTTTTTTTTTGTTTTTTAATAACTTGGTGGTAACTAGACACATAAAATAAACTTTTTTTTTTTTTTTTTTTTTTGATAAGTTTTAACTTAGTACATGAAATGGAAATAACAATAAAACTCAATTTTTCACAAACTTCATTAATTCTCATCTTCTTTTCTTTTCTTTGTTGCACATAAACCTTGGACTATTTCAACTTTTCTTCATATATTCTGATGTTGCTCCGCTTGATGACGATGATGTGTTTCTATGGATCTTGATGATTGAGAGAGAGAGTGATGTTAACTGCAAATCGGTATTTAGAAGGAGTTTTCATCTTTAGACGTCACCCTCATGATTGACGGAATTCGCACTCAAGAGATCAAAAATAGTGCTGAAAGTGGTGCGAAGTTGGGTAGCTCACCATTCCTACCCGGAATTGACGTACGGTGACACACACTCTAAAAGCTTTTCTAGAAAGTCACAAAGAGTGAAGGTCGGTAGACTCGCTTGATGTAAAATGGGTAGTCTCCACTATGGTTGATCACAATTCTACTACCGAATATCTAAACAACACCTAATTCGCCCTCGGTATGGTTAAATCCAACTTTAACGCTCTAATCAACTAAGGAACCCGATTGCGTTCTCAAAGACTTTCCAAGCTCTTGTTATTTCGGTCAGACTCTCTATGTAAACATAGCTAGAAGCATGCTAGTGACTCTAAAATCTCTAAAAGTTGGAGGTTTTTATGCAAATTTTTGAGTTTTTCGATTTTTTTTTTTTTTTTTTTTGGATGAAGTAAAACAAAAAGACTAAAAATTCTAAATGCAAATCACACCCCCAAACCTAGATCAAACATTGTCCTCAATGTGTCAACAGATACAAAGAATTTAAACAGTCACATACCATGAGAACTATGTTGAGAGGAGAAAAGGGAAGAGATTACCGGATTCAAGAGGGTGTTGCTAAACCATAGAAAGATGAATGCTTTGAAAGCAAACAATCACGAGCGCAAGACAAAAAGGTTGGTTAGCACGCATCAAAATTATGCAAAAAGAAAAAGAAAAGGGAAAGATGATGGATTTTTAGTCCATAAGTATGTACACAAGTGAACTAGATCAGTCCACATAGATGGGGTCTTCCAAGTCGACGGTCTCAACTTCTGGTGGAAGATGCTCCAGAAATGGTTTCAATCTCGACCATTGACTTTGAAAATGTTCTTGTTTGCTGGGTTTTCAACTTCTACAGCTCCATGGGGAAACACGGTACGTACCAAGAATGGTCCTGACCATCGAGAACGTAGCTTTCCTGGAAACAAATGCAATCTAGTGTTGTACAACAAAACTTTCTGACCTGGGGTGAAAGACTTGCGCAGAATGCGCTTGTCGTGAAACACTTTCATCCTATGTTTGTACGTTTTGGCACTATTATATGCATCATTTCTCAACTCTTCTAACTCATTGAGTTGAAGTTTTCTACGGGTTCCAGCCTTATCAAGATCAAAATTCAACTTCTTCACAGACCCAAGATGCACGGTGTTCTAACTCAACAGGTAAATGACATGCTTTCCCGTACACAAGTCTGTAAGGAGACATCCCAATGGGAGTCTTGTAGGCAGTCCTATAGGCCCATAAAGCATCGTTTAAGCGTAAAGACCAATCTTTCCTAGAAGGATTGACAGTCTTCTCAAGGATATGCTTTATTTCCCTATTGGAAACTTCCACTTGGCCACTGGTTTGAGGATGGTAAGGTGTTGCGACCTTGTGAGTGATTCCATACTTGCGCACTAGTGATTCAAAGGGTCTATTGCGTAAATGACTACCTCCATCACCGATTATCGCTATCGGGGTTCCAAAACGGGAGAAAATGTTCTCCTTAAGAAAAGAAAGAACAACTTTATGGTCGTTGGTTTTGGATGCAATGGCCTCTACCCACTTAGAGACATAATCGACAGCAACAAGAATGTATAACTTACCTTCAGAATTCGGAAATGGACCCATGAAATCAATGCCCCAAACATCAAACAGCTCAACAATCAATATGGGTTGTAAGGGCATCATGTTTCTCATAGATATACTTCCTAGTTTCTGGCATCGGTCACAAGCAACACAAAAAGCATGGCAATCCTTAAACAGTGTTGGCCAATAGAAACCGCTTTGCAAGATCTTGCAAGCAGTTTTCTTGGCACTAAAGTGGCCTCCACATGCATGGTCACGACAGAAAGAAATGACGTCCCTTTGTTCAGAATTGGAGACACATCTCCTAATGATTTGGTCTTGGCAGTACTTAAACAAATATGGGTCATCCCAAAGGAAATGTTTAACTTCAGCCAAGAATTTAGAACGGTCTTGTTTAGACCAATGCAAGGGCATTCTACCTGTAGCAAGGTAGTTCACAATATCAGCAAACCAAGGCATCTCAAACACGAGCATCAATTGCTCATCGTGGAATGATTCCCTAATCAACACAGACTCATCAGAAGATTCAACATTCAACCTAGACAAGTGATCAGCAACAACATTTTCTGACCCTTTCTTATCTCGAATTTCGAGGTTAAACTCTTGTAGCAAGAGTATCCATCGAATTAGACGAGCCTTAGCATCTTTCTTAGACAAAAGATATCTCAATGCAAAGCATGATCGAATAAATGATGACCTTAGACCCTATCAAATAAGATCTAAACTTGTCTAATGCAAACACAACATCTAGCAACTCCTTCTCAGTAGTGGAATAATTCAATTGAGCATCATTAAGTGTTTTACTAGCATAGTAGATCACATAAGGGAGTTTGTCTACTCTTTGGCCTAGAACAGCTCCTACATCATAGTCAGACGCATCACACATAATCTCAAATGGTAATGACCAATCAGGGGGTCTGACTGTAGGGGCAGATGTAAGGAGAGTCTTCGATTGCTCCCATGCTTCCTTACAAGCATCATCAAAGACAAATGCAACATCTTTTGCAAGAAGATTGCACAAAGGTCGTGAAATTTTACTAAAGTCTTTGATGAATCGGCGGTAAAAACCCGCATGGCCTAGAAATGATCCGATGTCCCTCACGTAACGAGGTTGAGGCAAGTGTTGAATGAGATCTACCTTGGCTTTATCTACTTCTATGCCTTTTTCCGAGATGATATGCCCTAGAACAATGCCTGAGTTAACCATGAAATGACATTTTTCCCAATTCAAGACCAAATTCTTCTCCTTACACCTAATAAAGCACACATGTGAGGTGATGCAAACACTCATCAAATGAAGACCCAAACACAGAAAAATCATCCATAAAAATCTCAAGGAACTTATCTACCATGTCGGAAAAAATGCTCATCATGCAACGTTGAAAAGTAGCGGGTGCATTGCACAGCCCAAAAGGCATACGACGATAAGCAAAAGTTCCATAAGGACATGTAAATGTGGTCTTTTGTTGGTCTTCGAGTGCTATGTGAATTTGGTTGTAGCAGAATAGCCATCTAAGAAGCAAGTAGTGACTATGTTTTGCTAACCTTTCCAAAGATTTGGTCAATGAAGGGAAGGGGAAAATGGTCTTTCTTGGTGACAGCGTGTTCGGTTTCCTATAATCAATACAAACTCGCCACCCCGTGGTCACACGGGTGGGGACAAGTTCGTTCATCTCATTTTGAACAACAGTAATGCCAGACTTCTTGGGTACTACCTGAATGGGGATGACCCACTGGCTATCAGGGACGGGGTAAATGATACCCGCATCAAGCAGTTTCAGAATCTCACCCTTGACAACATCTCTCATGTTGGGGTTAAGTCTCCTTTGCATTTCCCTAGATGGTTTAGTGTTATCTTCAAGGTTTATGTGATGCATGCAAATTGTGGGACTTATACCCTTAAGATCGGAGATGGTCCAACCTAAGGCACCTTTATGTTCTTGAAGTACTTCTAAGAGTCGACTTTCCTGTTTTGTGTCTAAACATGATGCAATAATCACAGGTAAAGTATCAAAAGGACCTAAGAAAGCATACTTCAAGGTATCAGGTAATGGTTTCAAATCAAGCTTAGGTGGTGTCTCAAGAGGTGGGGCAGATTTGGTATCAGAGAGTGGAAGTGGTTCCACTGCATTCTGCCACTTAGCAATATCCATGTGTGGGACAGATTCAAGCAACGAGTGAATTTCACCAATGTACTTAGACTCGAAGAGATCTAAGTCAAAGTTATCTAAACATGCTTGCAAAGGGTCCATTGACAAAATGTCGGGCAAAGAGTCTTGGATCGACTCTCAATCATGTTAATCTCATGCAAATCGGTATCATCACAATCAATGGGTTGTTGACTAGTGTTAAAAACGTTCAGCTCTACGGTCATGTTACCAAAAGACAATTTCAACACACCATTACGACAGCTTGATGATAGCATTGGACGTCGCCAGAAAGGACGTCCTAAAATCACTGGGGATGTGATTACTTGGGTTTTGCACGGGTTGAGTGTCTAAGACGATGAAGTCTACAGGAAAGAAGAATTTATCAACCTTGATTAACACATCTTCAACAATACCACGGGGGATTCTCACGGATCTGTCCGCTAACTGTAGCGTAATGGTGTGGGCTTCACTCCCAAGGCCCAATTGCACATACACAGAGTATGGCAAAGATTCACACCGGCTCCTAAGTCTAGTAACGCCTTTTCGACCGTATGGTCGCCTATGTTGCATGTAATCGTTGGACTACCTGGGTCTCTAAACTTGGGTGGAATCTTGTTTTGGATTATGGAGCTCACTTGCTCAGTGAGAAAGGCACGTTTATGCACATGAAGCTTACGCTTTTGTGTGCACAAGTCCTTCAAAAACTTAACGTAGGTGGGTATTTGTCTAATTGCTTCGAGAAATGGAATGTTTATGTTAACCCTCTTGAACATTTCCAAAATCTCATTGTAATGGTTACCCCCTTCATTGCACCAACCTTTGTAGTAATGGAGCAACAGTACATGACTTGGCAAAGAAACATCAACATTAGTAGGACTCTTGGTCTTATCAACAGGCTCAGATTCTTTCTCTACAGTGGATGTTTTCTGTGGTGTTGTGTGTACTGGTGAGTCTGATGGAGACTCGCTTGACGGTGGTACACCTACATGGTTTTCAACAATTCTACCACTTCGGAGAGTGGTGATAGCATTTGCCTGACTATGTGAAGTTTCATTGCAGGTAGAGGAGCCTGCTTGAAACACATTCTTTGGATTTTGTTGGGGTTGACTAGGAAATTTGCCTTTCTCTCTCTCATTCAATGCATCACGATTTGACCCATTTTAAGTTCTAGACTTGTGAAACGTTGGTCGGTGGTTTTCCTAAGTTACGTAAGATTTTGGGTTAACAGACCGACATAGTCTTCAAAGCTAGTCTTTTTCTCTACAGGGTACTGAGTGGGTGGTTGCACTTGGGGGTTTCTGGGATATGAGTATCCTTGGTTATTATTTGTTGGTCCCCCTTGTACTGGCCCCTTGGACCAAGAGAAGTTAGGGTGATTCCTCCACCCTGGGTTATAGGTTTGAGAATACGGGTTGTTCTCTTGCCTATGGTATAACGCATTGGCTTTCTCGGTTTTGGACTCTTGAAATGCATGTAAACTGGGACATTTGTCCACTTAGTGGTCAGAACTATGGCATGCGGCACAAGTGGCCATATCAATTTGGTCACGGAGAGTAGGGGCATTAGATTTTACATTCTTTTCCAACTCAAGCACTTCTATTCTCCGGGCTAAAGATGCCATTTTTGCATTTCCCTCAAAGTCAGACTCGATTGTATGAACATTTTGTGCAGGGGTAGTCCGTTTCGGTTCTCGGATGGACTCCCATTGTTGAGTCTTTTCAGCGACTTCGATTAGAAAAGTCCAAGCGTCATCAGCACTCTTGTCAATAAATGCACCATTGCACATTGACTCGATTGTGGTACGGGTTCTAACATCTAGACCCTCATACAAGATTTGCACAAGTCTCCATTTTTCAAAACCATGGTGGGGACATTGGAGTAGTAATTCATTGAATCTCTCCAAGTATTTTGCTAGAGTTTCGTCTTCTAATTGCACAAAACCATTTAGACTTTGGCGAATTGTCGCCGTCTTATGGTTGGGGAAAACTTTTGAAAAACTCTTTTGTGAGGTCATCCCAGGTTCTAATGGACTGTGGTTGTAGGGCATGAAGCCAAGACTTGGCTTTGTCCTTCAGAGAAAAAGGAAACAATCTCAATTTGAGGGACTCCTCTGTCATTTGGTTAAAACGCAGAGTCCCACAAATATCCTCAAAATCTCTCACGTGATGGTAGGGGTTCTCAGCATTGACCCCTCTAAACACGGGAAGCATGTGAATGGTGCTTGCTTTCAGTTCAAACTGACCAGCATCGGCTGGCAGAATGATGCAAGATGGCTGGCTTGCCCTAGTTGGGTACATGTAGTCCTTGAGACTACGGGGTTGGTTTTATTCATCACCCATGGTTGTTGTTTCTGATGGGTCTGGGCTTGGGCTTTCGGTTGAAGAACTGGGTATGCTAACGATTTCGTCCGGGCGGATTCTAACTAGTCGGTTTGTTTGGTCTCTAAAAGACACAATCATAGCCTAGCACGCGCCTCTAGCATGTTAACACACAATCAAGTTCAACACAGAAAAACAAAAACTCAAAAATAACCCACTAACACAAGACTCAAGCCCAAGGAATTGGTTATTGATGTTGTAGAGCCCAGCTGAAAGGTGTTTTTCAGCCCAAGAGGTGTGGTGTTTGGGTTGATTGCACGGCCCAGGTGATTGGGCTCAGCTGAAGTGCACAGCCCAATAAGGTGTGGTGTTGTGGGCTTAGCTGTTAAGGGTTCGGCCCAGGTTGGGTTTATGCAGCCCAGCAGTGAAGTGGGCTTCGGATTGAGAGTGTAATCGGGTTCCGGATATGCTCGGGGATATGATTATGTTGCAGATGATTATGTTGCACCTGATCGGTGCATGCAGGTGTATGGGTTGGGTTATCAACTCAGCACTGGTTAGGCAAAGATTGTGCTTAGCTGGTCACAGCACAGCTCCAAGTTCAGCTCAGCACAGAGCAATACAAGATAGCCTTGTTGGGCACAGGTTGCAAATGAGTACAATCACAATTTCACACAAAATGCTACAGCCTAGTGGTTGCGCAGGTCACAGCACAGGAGATGAGTAAAAATTGTGTATGGTGCAAGGGGAAAGGTTGTGCTCACTCAGTGGTGAAGCAAGTGCTGGGTGGTGTATTTTTGAAAATCAACAAGCTAATGCTAGTCAAAAATCTTGCTATTCTATTCAACAACTCACTCAGGTACCACAAGATCATGCAGGTACACAAATATAGCTAAAGCAAGAGCATAATTTCAAGATTATTGCTATACAGATGGCTGGTGAGTCAGCAAATAAGCTTAGTTTGCACTTTACAACATGCACAGATTCAAGGTCTATTTCCAGTTATGCACAGATAAAGTTGACAATAAGCTCAGAAAAGTATCTAACTTATCATGCAAAAGGGGCACTTGGCTCTGCTGGTTTGCATCAAAGCTCGGGATTGACACACAAGACAAGCCAACAAGAGCATGCAAGGGAAAAAGGTAAGAGGCACAGGGCAATTCAAAAGATCATGGATACTAACAATTGCATGAGCTCACAGACGAGCAATTATGCTCGGGTTACACAAGCATAGTTGAGGCTCGGATCTGGCTCAATTGCTTCGGCTCACACTTGCAGCTTCAAAGGGCTAGCAAGGTTACAGCACTCACAGAGCAATGACTCGAGGTGTGCTTCAACAGACCATTCAACAAGCAAGCATGCTACATCAGTTATGTACGCAAGGATAGAAACACATTACCACCAGTATAAAAACTGGGTTTAGGCAATTCCACCTCAATTCAGCTCCTTTGTTCTTTCCTTGAGTCTTGCTCAGTTTGCTCCAAGAGTACCTGCTAGCTCAACACAAAAATCTCAGTTCTCAAAACTGTATAATCAAGACAAGAAAGCACTACTTGCAATGTGAAAAGCAGCCACTGTACTTGGTTATCTGTTCAGGGCAGACCAAGTTACAGGGAATGATAAATGCAAATGCAAGTGAATTAAGCTAAGAGTTAAGCTACAGATGCTATGGCAGGGAAAAATCAAGATGAGGCAAACAGATGCTATGGCAGGCAATGAGATGAGGCTAATGTAAAAATGATAATGAAAAAGCTAAGAGTTAAGCTAAGTTACAACAAATCAGTGCCAAAGAGCACAGATTGTAAAGAATATATACAATGGAAGACTGAAAATCAAGTAAAGCAAGTGAAAGAAAATCGGGGCACACTACCAAATCCCGGCGCGGCGCGCAAAAACTTGGTAGGAGCTCAAAGAAGCTTTTCCTACGTCTTACTGCAAGTGCACAGGCCTATTGGAGGCGTGGCAAGCACAGGTCGATCCCACAGAGAAGTGGTGTGTGCTGATAAGCTAATCTAACGCTCACTATTGATACTCAGATGATAATGTAGCACAAATGGGTTGTTGTGTGTCGATACGACTAGGTTGATATTGTTTGAATCTAAACTAAGGCAATGATGAATACAGGGTGTTGGAACTAATGTTGTTGTGGCACTAGGGTGTTTAACTCCACCCTCTGATCTTGTACTAAATGCAATGTGAATTTTCACCTTGTTCTATTGTCTTCCCTTGAAGACCTTAGTTGGATAGAAGATAACCTAATTCACCTTGACTACCCCTAGCATCACCTGGTCTTATTACGGTACCCGGTGATCACAGCAGGTTCAGCTCACTAAATCACTACTTTCCTAAGCAATAAAAACATTAAGAACAACTTGATAATTTACTTGCTTCATATGTAAATCAGAGGGTTTCATTACACCCTAGCTTAAGTGTTTAGAACATGATGTAATAGTAAAAACGAAATTCAAATTAAAGTTGCAGAAATTAAAACCCTAAAACATCCTCTCCCTCTCTCCCAAATCAAATAACAATTTATATCACTCAAATCGCTCACACTATTGATTACACGAGTACCCAAACCTTCTGTTCCTTCGGCTCAGCGTCACATGCAAGAGTAAACCCTAATCCCCTTTATCTCTAACAAAGCCTCTTGGGAAAAGAAGCTATATGAGAGATAAGTAGAATTAGGGGTGTCGGAAGAGAAGACTGTGGCGTTGTCGGTGTTGGGAGTAGAAACTGGTACGGGTGATGGGAGAAACGAAGGAGGAGATGGCTCTGCCATTTTTGGTCGGGTGAGAAGATGAAGGTGATGGTGTGTCTGGATTTTCTGAGTTTGGTCGGGTGAGGGAGAAGAATGAGATTAGGTTTTGGTGTTGAGGGTTTATATACGGGCTGTGCTGTGAGGCGGGTGCATCAGGAGTTGAAGAGGAAGGCGGAGCGAGCGTTGGATCTTGGGGGATAGATTTGAATGGCTGAGGAAGTGTTGGGGTGTTTTGGTGTTGAGCGGAGTATCAAAAGATGATGTGTAAGAGCTGGAGCGACCGTAGGATGTGGATGAGTGAGATCTCAACGGCTCGGGGGATGATGGGCTTGATCCGGTCACTGGTCGGGTCTAGCTCAAGCCCATGTCTTGTAGATGAGTTGCTACTTGTTGGGTTGCAACTATTGCGCGCGCGGGCTTTGGCTTTCTGCTCCATAGATGCTCGACTCCAATTCTTCGCTCTTTGGCTCCTCAGTTTCTCCGAACTTTATTTATTACCTAAAAACACAAAATTAATTAGTACAGATATTTATTCTTGAAAACAAAGAAAACACAGAGTTTGGGATAATATCTGATTCCTAAGCGCAAAATATGAGTAAAATGCCAATAAAAAGGTATATAATTATGCAATATTTGGCACTCATCACATGTTCACCTTGATTTATTAAAAGACGAACAAAAACTCGTAGGTATTTCTGTGGAAGACAGATTTATCTATTCCAATAGACTTTTTTTTTTGTGTGAGACAGATTTGTTTATCAAGTCTTTTTGGGTCATAGCAACTCTTAGTTGTGGGTGAGATCAGCTAAGGGAATCAAGTGCACAGAATCCGGCGTGGTTCAAGAGTCGTAAGGAACGCAACTGTACCTTGATCAGTGTTAGATTGGTTAGGGCTCAAATACATTCCAGTCCGATGTTAATTGTAGTAGGCTAGAGTCTTTAGCGGCTTAATACAATGGGGTGTTCAAAACTGGACTAGGTCCCAGGGTTTTTCTGCATATGCGGTTTCCTCGTTAACAAAACTTCGGGTGTCCGTGTTATTTCTTTTCCGCATTATATTCTTATATAATTGAAATATCACATGTTGTGCGTATTTAAATTAATTGGATAGTCCAACCTTTGTTTCTTGATATAATTTGATTGACACTTGAACATTTGTTTATGGTACCGTTCAAATTATTTCTCTTATTAATGTGGATCACTAATTTCTATCTGTTCGATTGCAGATTGATTTGAGAAATAGAGATATACTCTTGGATATATTTACCCTTGATTGAGTCTGACAGTCTAGTTGATTCTCTTGGAATTATATAGGAGTTAGTCCATACAGATTTCCTAAACGAAATTGTTAGAGCACTGCTCGGTCGAACTCGCATGCGTTGTTATCTCAAGCATGTTTGTAAATGTTTGTGATCAAAACTAAAAGTCTTGATTTCAAGGCTACTTATACCTAAGTCTCGGACTAGGATAGTAAGTGTGGTTGAGCTCAAGGACTTCATAAAGATTTATCATACAAGTAGAAGATCTACTCAAGGAACCGGTGGAACTTCTCGACAAAAAGGTATGTGGAGACTTGAACTTATCTATCACTCAAAAGTCTATCTATTCTCTCTCCTACTCTTTGAGACAAAAGTCGTATGCTATATATATAGACTAGATTATACACATTTGGTATTTCGAACTGAGTATACCTCGCCTATCTATATCTCGAAATATGTGTTGGTAAGCTTTTCGCTTCGACCAAGTTTATCTTTACCTAGTGACGAAAGTCATGATAAGTTTCAATCACTTGAAAATTGGTTTGACGAGAAATGGTGTAACAACTATATAACGTCCTCTAAGAATGTTTCAATGATTGGAATGAAAGTTTAGATTACATAACCAATGAATTCCTTGAACCAAAGTTTTCGACTAAAAGGTATGTGGAGACTTGAACTTATCTATCACTCAAAAGTCTATCTACTCTATCTCCTATCTTGAGACAAAAGTCGTTTTGCTATATAGACTTTGATTATACAAATTTGTTATTTCGAGCCGAGTTTATCTCGCTTATCTTTTTCTCGAAATATGTGTTGGTAAGCTTTTGCTTTTGCCAAGTTCATATTTACTAGTGACGAAAGTCATATTATGTTTCAATTACTTGAAAATGGCTTTGACGAAAAATGGTTTGTGAATAACAATCATATAACGTCCTCTAAGAATGTTTAATAATTGAAATGAGAGTTTAGATTATATAACCTTGGATATAAACATTGTGAGGAAACTCATACATGCATAATTCCTTATATCCTTGAACCAAAGTATGCGTACTTTGTTGTTCAGGAAAAATCAGAACTAGAGTCCGTGTACCGAATCCGCGTACCGAGTCCGCGTACTGTCGGAGGTTCTCTTCCCGAGAATTTCTGCTGGAGTTTGTGAACGGAAATCAAACTCATTTCGGGTACTTAAGTCCGCGTACTCAGTCCGCATACTTAAGTTGGTTATTTTCTAAAACCGATTATTCGTGAACTTAAACTTATATTAACTAAGGAATGCAAGTTTGCAAACCATGGCTATAAAGTTCATGAATCGATAACTTAATAAAGAACTTGGATAGAGTTAGCTCACTTACATGCTAGAGTTTATGATTTTCTTTGCCCCTTATGCTTGAATCCTTCTAATCTCATGTAATCTTCGTATTAGGCGCCGAATACTGAAGTTGAGAATAACGAGACCAATGTTGGTGATTCGAGCAATATGGTGAATCAAAGCAATGACATCACCAGCTCTGCACCTCCTGGTTATGAGAATATCGCTGCTGAAGTCGTGGATGAAACTGAGACTCCAGTTGCTGTTGAAACCGAGCCAAGAACAGAAGAGACTGTCATAGAAGAAAATGTTGCAATGACAATAGAGGGTGCTCCAGTAGTTGAGAACTGTTTACACAAATATCCCAATGCAGGGATTATTTGTGAGCCTCCATTTGGTGTGCTACTCCCATATCATGTATATGTTAGTGGGTTCAGCGTTCCCACTGGGTATACCAATACGTATGAGAAATTGTGGAAGATGTATGGGAATATAGTTGTTACGAGAGATCCTGAACGTAGCTACTTCTTGAAAATGAAATTAGGAAACATATTGCGTGTTATAGATGATATACGAACCGGGGCCAGAAATACTGTGACTCGAGATGTACTCTTTGATTGGGAGTATAACTTGGAGAATTCTGAGAGACTTGGATTTAACTTGAAGTGGCTTCGTCAGAAGATCAACACCATCAAGGATGCAGTAGTGAAGAATATACCCTTTACTAGTGATGCCATGGTGGAGTTGACTGAAAAGCTGGAGTTGGAGAAGGTGGCTTTGCAATTCTTGGATAATGCTGAGAAGCAGACATCGTACTTTGATGCCTTCCTTTAGTTTTCTTTCCATAATCTCTTGAACTTTGAACTCCTGAGAGATGTGAGATTTTATTTTGGTTTTGATTTTTTGGTTGGTGTTGGACAAGTGAATGACTGAGGATTTTGTTTTGGATTTTGGATTTGATAAAGATTTTTCTTAAATAGAAGAACTTTGATAAATTGTTGAATTCAAATACTGGATGCAAGTATTGCAAACGTTTTGGAGGAATTGAAAATACAGTTAAAAGAAAATCCTAAGACACAAAACTCCATATATATTGAGTATTTTCCTTTGACATAAAACACCCAATGTTGAATGCTTCACGCGTCGAAAATCTTGAGCCAACTCTCATGAATCAATGGTATACTCATCTTTCCCTTGATGTCAGCCAATTTGTACTATCCTCCAGCAACTTACTTAGCGATCATAAAAGGTCCTTCCCATTTAGAACTCTTTGTGAAATGAAAATTGCGTCTAGTTTCCTTACGAACCAAATCTCCTTCATGAAATTTGTTAGGTTTGGTTGCTCGTGCCCTGAATATTTTGTGTTGGTTCGGAATTCCTCGTGGATTCCATGTTGGTGGAGCTTTCCAATTCGGTGGCACATGTGGACACTCGTGCAAAGGAGAATATTTAGGATATTGATTTTGAAACTCAATTATTATTCTAGAAATGACCGTGTTAGTGAGATGATGGATTTGGAAGGTTCTGCGTATAACCATTTGGTGAAGTATTGCTAAGGTGAGACTAACCACTCATAACGTTTAGTAATAGCTAGGTTTTGAGCAGAACTGAGTCCCCGGACTAGGGTAGCATATTTTAAAGTTGGTAATACATATGCATCAGGGGGAATAAGACTTGCCTGAGTGCGAAACCTTCCGACGAATTCGTGGGCGCTCTCCCTAGGTTTTTGTGTGAGTTCCATCAAGGCTTCAACTTTTCCCAAATGCTCGAACGGTTGATCATCTTCCAAGTCAAAGCTTTCTTCAACGGAGAATTGTGCAAATGAAGCTGAAGATATCGTTGCAACTTTTCCATCATGAATCCACGCTCTCCCAAGAATCATGTCATATCCCGGATCCTCTTTAATTATAAAAAATTTAGTTTCAGTCTAGGTTGAATCATTTCTCATCTTGAGAATGATGTAATTGTAAGCATCCCTGGAGATTCCTTCATGGTCTCTAATTGAGATAGGAGCATGAGTTGCTTCTTGTCGAGTGATGCCAGCAGCTCTGAGGGTTTTCAAAGGGATTATGTTAACAGCAGTGCCAACGTCGACCAATGCTCGCTTGAATTCATTTCCTTTGAGATGAACTGTAGTAAGAAGTCCCTAGTCGTACATCTCTTTGTCTGTTACTGGAGGTTAAGGGAGTATCCCCTGAATGTCTAATCGTTTCCCAGACACGATGTGGTTCAATGCAGCAAACATATCATTTCTTTGAGCTTTCGATAAGTACAGTAACTCGCAGGCATGCTCAATTAGGGATTGGACTGCTTCTTTGACCGATTGCTCAGAGAGTGCGAATTTTCTGATCGGGAGAGGATTTTTGTGCACTCCTTCAGTCCCCAGTTCCCCTGAGTCGACCTTTTCTTTGAATATGCGCTTCAAAGTTCTGCAATCATTTGTTGGATGACTGGCATACCTATGGAAATGGCAGTAGCGTGCATTTTCCATTTGTTCTTCAGTTGGTTCCTTTTTGACGGGAGGCAATTTGATCGCACCATCTTGAATCCGGACTTCCAACAGTTCGATCACTTCTTCAATAGAAAAAGGGAAGTCATGCACTTCCTGATCGTTCTGTTGATGCTGAACTGGTGATTGTGCATTTCTAGCCTGGTTTTCCTTCCTTGGTGCTTTTGGATGGTGAGACGTCGGAGGAGCATTCTTGTGTTGCTGTGTCTCAGCTTTTCTCTTGCTCCCTTCACCAACATTCATGGAAGTTTCAACATTGTACTGATTGTTGATTAAACGCCTGTTGGTGCTGCTTTGAGCGTTCGGTTCCTCGACTTTGACAGTCTTGGTTCTTTCTAATAAAGCTGGAGCAGTGGTTTCTGATCTCTTGGCCGCTTCATGAAGTTTTGAAAAGGTTTGAAATAAGAGATTTTCCAACAAGGCTCTATAGACTGGAATCATTCCGTTGATGCGTGTCGTAGGTGCAATCAAATTAATATCTTATTTCCACTCAATTAAAAATAATATAATGGAAGTCAAGTTCGTTCCCACGAGGAGCAAGAGATTCTAGTTGTAAAAATTGTCACAAAAGGGGGATGTATAAAGCAAAAAGAAAATAAACAAAGCAATTAAAAGATAAAGTTGAAATCAATAAGAGAGACAAGATCAAGGAATCCTTCTTTGTTGCAAAACAATGATTAAAGTTATGTTCTTTTCTACTTGTTATTAGTCACAGATTATCACCAACCGTAAGATAGCAGGTTCGCTTAGCTAGCCCCAAAATCCCTTATTTCACTGAGTAACAAGTCCGCTTAGTTATCAGATTCTATTCAAAAGAACCACCTTGAGGTTCGCTTACAAGATGTAATTCCCTGAATGCATTAAGATTTATGAATTTAGGTTTAGTACTAGTAGTTAAACTCGGTTCGCTTGGTCCACTTTCTAGCGTTGTTTTTACACACAATTACTCCACGGAATCCCTCCGCAAGGTCTCGTGTTTGCTACTTATGTAAAACGTCAAGAAACGATTACTTATCCCCTAACTTTAACTAGCTTTAGATCAAATTAACAAATCAATTTAGCGTGCACTCTAAACAATCTATCAATCAATCATGAATGTGTAAACATTCCTATTAGTAAAAACAAACGATAATCATGTGAAAAATCTCAAGATAGAATTGAAACAAAACTCAAAACATGTTAAGAACTAGGAATTCATCCTAAATCAATAATAAAATTAGCTACTCATGTTAAGGAGTTCACACAAAGAATAAAGAAAAGAGAAGTGTTGTGTGTGTAGAGAGATGTGTAAAAGATATAGAGAACTTCTCTATTTATAGGCTTCAATATTCTCCATATCTTCCAAGGAATAGAATCATTTTCCCTTAATAATTCAATTTCCAAATTCAAGTCTTTCTCAACTCTTCCATCTTCTCTTTCCAAATTTGAGCCAAATTCTCCATCCAATTCCAAGTCCAAGTCTTCACACCCATGAGAAAAGTCCACAGAAAATTCTGGAATTTTGGTCACCGGCAATCTGGTATTATGGCCGGAATAGTCGCCGGAAAAATGCCTCAGGTGACCGGCAAAGTCCACCCGGTCACCGGTCAACGGGTCGGATCGGTCAACTAGTCAGCTCGGCGGGTCAACGGGTCAGCTTGAGTCAGGACTCGGTCAATCACCGATTCAGTATGTGAGTTGTCAGACCGAGTCAGAACAGAGTCAGACCGAGTCAGGGTGTTAACTGAGTGACAAGGCTGAGTTGGGTTCTTGGCCAATGCCATTTTGCGTACAGCACAATCATTGTGCTTCACCACCTCCGCACAGCCATGATGGCCTTGCATTGCCATTAGCAACAACCCTTGTCATCTTCTCTTTACTTCCTAGCCAATATCATAGCTGCACAACATCTTAAAGCCTCGCACATCCACCATCTTTGCAGACCCATCATTCATCTCAGAGCCACAACCTAAAATCCCCTGTAATTTGCCTGCAACAGCCATCACCTACACACATGCAATTTCAGTCGACTGACATCACCATTACTAGCTAGCACCAGCTCTGCCTTTTTCCTTGTACTCAGCTGCAATTCATCAAACACACTCTATATCCCTGCAAAATCATCAATCTCATAAAATCACTTCAGCTGCAACACTTCTCATTTTGCTCTTCTCTGCCTATCTCAGGTTCAATTCCATTGCCTCATTTCATCTCCAAGGACTTCCTCTTCTCAGCAAGCACAAATCAGTGCCAGCAATTGCTCAGCTGCAATGCCAGACCAGTTCCACCTGCTTTGTCTGCAACACAGACTTAACTTTCATGCTCTTCCCTGTAGCTCCAAACACAGCTCACAACATAATTACTTATTGTCAATCCCTGGCAACATCATACTTCCCTGTATTGCATTCACCGTAAGCAGCTCAAGAACTATCTCCGCAATATCTTGCACAAGATCACCGGCTCTTTCCTTCCCCCGCTCATCCATTTATCTATCTCGTTACAACCAAAGAACAGACCACCTTCATCTCGGGAAAACTCGTACTCCAAACCCCTGGCAGCAACATAATGTAACCATATTTGCCATTAAGCCATCACCACTTCATAAACAGCCCACAGCAACCACTAGATTCATCTCTTAATACCCATTTAAGCTTTTAAATCATACCCCAGCTGAGAGCAACACCACCATGAGCATCTGTGTACAGCTCAACCTAACAAATTCGCAGCTAAACCACCACAGACAACCAAAACCACCTCGAGCTTTTTTCTCAGGTACTCTATCTCTGTAATGCTCCAATTGAATCGCTTACATGCCCAGCTCTTCATTGCCTATCCATTGTCTGCAGATTTAAACCCATATACCATCCGCTCTTCTCCGATCTCAACAGATTCACCAAAGCAAGTTCAAATTAGAGACTAACCCATTTCACCGAGCTTCAACAAGTATCATCAATTCTTCTCTCACAATTTCAGCTCTGTGTTCAATAATTTTCAAGAACAAGCTCGATTCCTCCTTCAATTATATTTATCCCGTGGCAAACAGAACAACTTCAATTCACTCTTAATTATCATCACGGTAACAACATCGAACCCATGTCTCTGATTCATCAGCATAATCGATTGAACAGCAGCAGCGAACCGATCCTTCTGTTTCTCCATTCGAACTCAATCTCCACCTTTTCTATCAATCCACCACCAACCCATCTTCACAGATCGAACCCATAATTTCTTCTTTGTCTCATGACCACAGACACAGCTCTGTTCGACTTGGATTCATCATCGATTTCTTCTCTATGTTCTTCAATAAACCATCTTCTCAATTTCAGGTTTAGCGTCTCGATCTGTTGAAATAACAGCGGCTGCTGTCTTCAGTCTCGATTTCAGGTGAAAATGAGAAGAGGAGAAATATCTCGACTGAACTGGGTTGGGTTAAAAGTAGGGTATGGATAAGGATACCCCACTACACAGGATAGGGGACACCTCAAATTGAGTGCCCTATAACACATGTGGTCGCCCCTTAGTACTTCTCCAAAAGTTGGCCCTTAACCTTGACCGGGCTCCATATATCAATCGCCTGTAAAATGACCTTTTTGCCCTTTTGGCTCAAATTGGGTGATTTCTTCTTCTTTTCCTCCGTGCGACTCCAAAGTAGCTATAAAACTCAAAACAAGCGTAAAATACATAATTTACAAGAAAAATAGCAAAGAAAGCATAAACAATAGATAGTAAATAGGATGTATTCTACACCCTATCAGTAACGTGTAACCGTCAGGCGTTATGCTTCCATGATGAGGGAAGTGAATTCATGTAACCATCATTCATTATGCTTCCATGATGAAGGAAATGAATTGGTTATACCGTTACTTTTACTACCACTAATTTCCCTACTTCATGACACTTTCTTGTAACGGGCTCATTGCACGCCGCACGCTGTAAACCGCCAGACCAATACCCTGATGTGTATCCCCCAGTTTGTAACATGTTTTGATGTCTCGAGTGTTTTCGTGGAAAACGTATAGCAGGTTGCTATGTGCGACATGGCGGCATGCCAGTGGACATGACATAGCAACGTGCTAGTAGTTGTGGCATGGTGGCGTGCCAGTAACCGTGGCATAGCGACGTGCTAGTAGTTGTAGCATGGTGGCGTTCCAGTAGCCGTGGCATAATGACGTGCTAGTAGATGTGGCATGGTGGCGTGCCAGTAGTTGTGGCATGGCGGCATGCCAGTAGCCGTGGCATAGTGACGTGCTAGTAGTTGTGGCATGGTGGCATGCCAGTAGCCGTGTCATAGCGACGTGCTAGTAGTTGTAGCATGGTGGCATGCCAGTAGCCGTGGCATAGCGACATGCCAGTAGTTGTGGCATGGTGGCATCCCAGTAGCCGTGGCATAGCGACGTGCTAGTAGATGTGTCATGGTGGCATGCCAGTAGCCGTGGCATAGTGACGTGCTAGTAGCTGTGGCATGGTGGAATGACAGTAGCCGTGGAATAACGACGTGCTGGTTTAGGGTTTGACGTCATAGTCGCTCAAAAGTTGCCACAAGCCATGGTAGTTTGGTGGCGAACTTGGATGGCTGAGATTGCATCTCAGGAGTAAAGGTATTCGTCGATCATGGCTATCTTTAATTGGCAATGGCGCGTTTGGCATGCGCGTCTGGCATGCGTGTCTGGCATGCGCGTGCAGTATGCGCATTTGGCATGTGCGTGTGGCATGCGTGTCTGGCATGCGCGTGCATCATGCGCGTTTAGTATGTGCGTCTGGCATGTGCGGCATGCGCGTGCGGCATGTTGGCGCATTTTGGGAAGTTGGCGCTTTTGGGAAGCCGACTTAGTATGTCGACCTCTTTTGAGGCTGCGGCAGGTTTGGAGCAACTTCATTGGTCAATGAAAGTAGGGGGCCGGCAAGCTAGGGCGCGGCCACACTTTTAGTGCACCGTGGCGGGTTTGATGTGACCTGATTGGTCAACGGGAAGTGGGGCCAGCAAGCTAGGGCGTGACCACACTTACAATGCGCTGTGGTGGATTTGAAGCAACTTGATTGGTCGATGGAAAGAGGGCCGGCATGCTAGGGCACGGCCGCACTTTTAGTGCGCTGTGGTGGATTTGGTTGCCTAGTTTGGCTAAGCATGGTTTCGACCAACGGGGTTTAGTATACTGCGCGGGGCGCGGAATCCTAATTTTGCAAATTAGCCGGGTTTATAAGTTCTTTGTGAGTTATCACAATAATTGGCTGGATTTTGTATGCTGCCATAAAAATCCTTATCTACAGAATGCAGTGTGCTTTCCGTCTTAGCATTTTGTGAAATGGGCTTAACTTTGGTACTTGGAGGTTCATGCTACTCCGCTGCGAGTGAACATAAATCCATCATGCCATACCGATTTAAGGGTTCTGCTGGGGAACATAGCACGGGAAAGTACTCAGTGAGTCTCGTATTGGCGAGGTGCCGAAATTTACAGAGTGTTATGGATAAAAGTATATTGAGCGGCTCAATAAATATGTCGGTAGAGAGATTAGCACTCACAGCACCGCTTCCTTGCAGAGTGACGTCACATCCGATGCAAGTTTTTACAGTTTTAACCATAAGCTAAAAACCACCATCAATATTAAGTCCCCTGCTTAGCAAGTAACAGTGGCATTGTTGCGGGTAAGCATGAGATGGTGACAGACAAGAGTAAAATCGAAAGAGCAAGACGTGAAGAGACTGCCAAGGAAATTCAACTAACCTTTGGTGGAAGGCATGAAAAATCCGTGATCCTTGTGTTGGCAGCTCTACGTAATTCTTACTTGGCCATAGGGTGTTGGCGTCAGCACTGAAACTTTGGCTACTGATTGGCATAGATTGCCTCACAATTTGGTCCGTGAATCGGTGAATGGCGCTAGCTAGTTAGGTCACAGAACGTATGGAGATGGCGTGCTTTGAACGGCCAAGATAGCACTTCCTTGGCTGGTGGAGATGGTGTTGTTTTGAATGGCCAAGATGGCGCTGCTGGATGGGCGGCTAGATTGGCATGGAGGATGGCGCGGGTAGCTTGAAGTAGCGGATGTCACGGCTAGCTTGGCAGGGGCGTGGATGGCATTTGTCAGGAGCGGAAAAGTTGGCGCTGAGAAGGACGCGGGTTGTTGGTGCATCGGCTATCGAGCAGAGAAGCTAGCGCTGGAAGGATGCAAGTTGTTGGTGCATCGTCTATTGAGCAGAGAAGCTAGCGCTGGAAGGATGCAAGTTGTTGGTGCATCGGCTATCGAGCAGAGAAGCTAGCGCTGGAAGGATGCAAGCTGTTGGTGCTGGTTAGGGTGTGGAGCGGTTGGCTAGGCTTAGCGTGAGCCGTTGACATGGCTTGGGACGCGGGCTTTCTTGGCTTGGCTTGGCCGTGTTGCTGCTGGTTAGGGTGTGGATCGTTGGCGCTGGGAGTGTCTTGTTGGCGCTGGATTGGGTGCGGCGCTGGCTGGGATGCGGGATGTTAACGCTAGCTTGGCCGCGGCCTGTTGGCGCCATGGAGCTTTGCCAGGGCGGTTCCGGTTGCCTCTTCCCGTGTATAGCCCAAAATAAGAAACTTTCCTCCATTCAAACTCCAAAAAGTGCTATGCAGCATCACCTGTCCTCTTTACCACGTATTATTGGCTTTGTTTCCGCGTCTTGGTGCTAGCGGTAGAGTGGTAGCAATAAAGCAGGTGAGCACATTTCAGGTATGTGTCTATGTGTTTCTTCTTTTGTTTGCTCTTCTGTTTGTTGGTGTAAACCCTATCCATAGGCATATCTTCCATAAACTCGTAGAAATACTTCCACATGAATGATTCTTCTCTGGTAACAGTATTGTAGTAATTTTAGCCACCACATTAACAGTAATGAAGCCAATTATTATGCAAAGTTGACTTGCACGGGCGAGTGGCCGTCATTGATCCCCTTTCCATAAAAAACCTAGTTTTAGGGTTTCCTTTTCCTTCCGTGGCCGTGAGCAAAATTTCTGTGGAGCACATTCTTTCTTTTGGCATACTTCCTACGGCGAGACACAGTTTTGGTCAGGGCATGTTTCCCACGGTAAATATGGCTTGTCAAAACGAGCATCAGTCCCCACTCCTTTGGCTATGCGTGTTCCCTTTGGCTATGAAGTATGAGCATGGTGCGCCCAGTCATCTATTCCCGTTCATGGAGCAAGAAGGAATTCTTCTTTTATTCAAACCCAATAAACTCTGTTTGTATGAAAAGGGGTATCGACCCTCTTCTGTTTTTGTTGCTCATCCGGATATGTGTTTTCGTTTGCAGCGTTTGGTTCCTCTTCGTCGTTTGTTAGCGGTGGTAGAGCGAGCATTAACGGCAGCATTTGGTTCCTCTTCGTCGTTTGTTAGCGGTGGTAGAGCGAGCATTAACGGCGAAAAAGCAACCTCCGATAGTTATAATCAGCAGCAAGGCGAGCCAGGAGAACTCAAGGTAGGTGCTCTCGAATGTAGCCACCCAAAAGTACCATCGATCTTCTCCAGAATGTGTAATAAGGTTTTGACTCCAGAAGAATGAGTATCTGACCTCTCTAGTGGATTTCAAGATTTACCAAACTCCATTGCACTCTTGGGATGGATGGATGAAATAATGTCAGGGCTAATCTTGGAGATTGTGATTGCGTTGTTGGTTCATCCTTGACTTTAGGTCATTTGGTACCTAGACTTTATGATTACGATGATGATAAGTTGTGGATGCTTGTATGGTCGAAATCTTCCGGGGACATTGGGTGAAGTAGATGAGTTAAGAGACGTTCCGTTGCCGATGTGCTGCTATCAAGTCCTCAAGGAATTCGTTCAAAACGACATCCCTTGAATCATCTTCTGAATCTTGGACTATTGCATGGAGTGCGGTGAGCAGTCCCTAGTTATACTTCCATTAGATCCGATGGCGTGGTCGGATATGTGAATGTATCTCTTTGGCGTGCTTTTGGGGTCTTTGATACACGTGTACGGCTTCATGTTGAGAAATTCTTGCGGCTCGTGAAACTTCGACAATGATGGTGTTGAAATTGGAAATAACCTGGTTGAGAGCAGTGAAGGCATCCCGTTCTGGTAGTCCCCATGTGTAATTATCATGAGCCTATTTTCTCGTGGAACATGTGCTTCTGCTGCATTTACCGGTTAGGTGGTGACTGTGTTTAAGCTTCTAAACATGAAGGAGGCTTTATTCCCCAGGTGTAGACTACTTTAATTGCATCGCCTTGAATCCACGCCTATGGGATTTGATACAATCTTATCATACTCTCCTGGATATGATGCTGGGATGCTTGGAATATCGTATTGACGAGACATTCTGGATAACGAAGAGGTAGAAATGAGAGAGTTATGTCGTTAATCGTGGCTCCCTCTGTCTCCTCAAGAAAAATGTTTCAACCGCGTCTCAGGAGTTATCTCATGAATGCTTGATTGTTGTCGGGGATGGACCGTGATGCGCAGTCCCCAGTCGCACTTCTCTTTAGTTAGTGAAGTTGCTTTCTCTGAGCAGGCTTCGGATCCGTCGTGGCCTCGTAAAGTGTTGCAGGCGCCTTCTATACAGAGAGGTGATGCTATTACTACACTCTCGAAGAGTATATGACATTGTCGTGGATATGACTCTTTGGTTGACCATGTCTTCTGAGCTTTTACGGTGAAGGGATTCCGTGTAGAGCCTCAGTCCCCAAGCGTGGTTTACATGTTTCTTTGTATTGATTGTCGCTACGGTAAAGCTCTGACTGGTATCAATAAAAGAGCAGCAATAGTTCTTGGCAGCAGACGTGATCAGAAGAGACTACATTGTCGGGAAACAAAATAGATTGGCAGGTATTGCATGGGTGTCCATGGAATCAAAGGATTGGCTGGATGCGTAAGCGAGTAAACTGTTCACGACTACGATCTTTGGAGAAATGGATCAAAAAATGGCCACTACTACGAACTTTGGCTGGTTGTGATCACGATCCCTGACATGGAGGAGTGGCGACTTCTGGAGAGAATGTTGAAGCGGTTTCCAGAGCGAAACATTGAAGCGGAACGGCTTCTCGAGAGAATGTCGAAGCGGCTTCTGGAACGAAACGTTGAAGCGGAGCGGCTTCTGGCTCTAGAAGCGGAGCGGCTTCTCGAGAGGATGAAGAAGCCTCTGGTGTGAAATGTTGAAGCGGAATGGCTTCTGGCTCTGAAAGCGGAGCGGCTTCTCAAGAGAATGTTGAAGAGGCTTCTGGAGTGAAAGGTTGAAGCGGCTCTTGAAGAGGACTCCAGTGAGGGCGCCATTAACCCTTGACTTCGAAAGACGAATTGATACGATATGGCATATGAGAAGACGGCACACAAATAGTGCTAGTCAGCAAGTCGTGTTTTTCTCCTCATGGGAAAGAATACACTTCTTCTGTTTGATTTTCCTTTGCAACTCTCAGAGTCTTGACGGTTACAATGTTGAAGTCGGAGGCCACGGTGCTGTCAAACTTGACATCCTTTAAGTGAAGAGTGGTTAAGAGTCCCCAGTTCCATCTATATCAATCGTGCTTTCCAGGAGGGGTTGGGGTTTGGGAACGGCTTCCCTAGCTGGAAACGGTTGTTTTCCTGATACAGTGTGGTTGAGGGCTGCAAGTATGTCTTGACGATGCGCCTTGGAGAAATACATAACTCACACAAATGTTTTATCATAGACTGCACGATTTTGTGGATGGAGTCCCCAGAAATTATGCATCTCCTTATGGGAAGAGTCTCTGTGAACTCAGGAGGGTTGCTGATTTTCTTTGCCTCGATTTTGGAGAAGTCGTTCCTGATCTTCATGTGTGATGAAATTGGATTGCAGATCCTTTTCTACTGGGCGTTTAGGAGCAACGCGAGCCTCTTCATCTATAAAGGCGCGTCCTGCTAAAGTTCTTGCGCCAGAGGTTAAAAGGGGGTGGACGTGACTCTTGTGGTAGCCGCCTGCTAGTAGCTATGGCATGGTGGCATGCCAGTAGCCGTGGCATAGAGACGTGCTAGTAGCTGTGGCATGGTGGCATGCTAGTAGCCGTGGCATAGCGACGTGCTAGTTTAGGGTTTGGCATCATGGTCGCTTAAAAGTCGCCACCAGTCATGTTAGTTTGGTGGCGAACTTGGATGGCTGAGATTGCATCTCAGGAGGAAAGGTAGTCGTCGATCATGGATATCTTTAATTTGCAGTGGCGCATTTGGCATGCGCGTCTGGCGTGCGTGTCTGTCATGCGCGTGCAGTATGCGCATTTGGCATGCACATGTGGCATGCGCGTCTGGCATGTACGGCATGCGCGTGCCGCATGTTGGCGCGTTTTGGGAAGTTGCCACGTTTTGGGAAGTTGGCGCTTTTGGGAAGCCGACTTAGTATGGCGACCTCTTTTGAGCCTGTGGCAGGTTTGGAGAAACTTAATTGGTCAATGAAAGTATGGGGGCCGGCAAGTCGGGAGCGCCACATTTTTAGTGCACCTTGGCGGGTTTGATGTGACCTGATTGGTCGACGGGAAATGGGGCCAGCAAGCTAGGGTGTGACCACACTTCCAATGAGCTGTGGCGGATTTGAAGCGACCTGATTGGTCGATGGAAAGAGGGCCGGAATGCTAGGGCGCGACTGCACTTTTAGTGCGCTGTGACGGATTTGGTTTCCTAGTTTGGCTAAGAATGGTTTCTACCAAAGGGGTCTAGTATACTGCGTGGTGCGCGAAACCCTAATTTTGCAAATTAGTCGGGTTTATGAGTTCTTTGTGAGTTATCACAATAATTGGATGGATTTTGTATGCCGCCATAAAAATCCTTATCTGAGAATGCAATGTGCTTTCCGTCCGAGCATTTTGTGCAATGGCCTTAACTTTGGTACTTGGAGGTTCATGCTACTCCGCCGCGAGTGAACATAAATCCGTCATGCCATACCGATTTAAGGGTTCTGCTGGGGAACATAGCACATGAAAGTACTCATTGAGTCTCGTATTGGCGAGGTGCCGAACTTTACAGAGTGTTATGGATAAAAGTATATTGAGCAGCTCAATAAATATGTCGGTGGAGACATTCCATTTTTCCACCCTTCCGATTTTCTCCGTGTTGTCGAGGATTTGACTTATCTAAGGAATATATGAGCTGCTCCACCTTGGTATAGTTACGCTCCGCTGAACTAAGTTTTGCTGATAGTATATGGGCTTTTCTCCTTGTCCTTGGTCTCGTACTAGTCTGCGTTGACGGTGTAGCTTGTTGAAGCTAAGTACAAGGTAAGGATCTCACCTGGCTCCGGTTTTTGTAAGATGGGTACCGAAGTCAAATATTCCTTGATTTTTTGGAGAGATTGCTCGCACTCCGTGGTCCAACACTACACCAAATTCCCGGATTAGTAACAGCAATTCGTGACGGCTTATGGGCCGTTACAAATTTCTAGTTACAAATGGCCGTTACAAAAAATTCGTAACAGACAGGAGCCGTTACTAATTTTTTAAAAATTCGTAACAGAGCTAAGCCGTTACGAATTTTTCTATAGGCGTGCCACTCACACGCTTGGTCACACTGGGTCGTAACACTTGCAGTTTGTGCGTGTGCCGTTCACATGCGTAGTTTTTAGCCTTTCATCTTCACCATATACACCTAAAATAATATCTCTACCGTTCTTTTTATTCTCGAGATGCACCTCGGCCATAAAACCCTAGGGTTTATTCCCACTCCATTTTTCATCTCTATCTCTTTCTGCATCTCTTTCTCTCCGCCTCATCGTCCCTCTTCCTCTCTGTTGCTCTCTCTCTCGATCTCTCTACCCAAAATAGCAAAGAAACAACTCTCCTTTAATTCTGATTTTCTATACAATCCTCCTCCTTGTTTCTACATAGAGCAAACATAAATCCCGAGAGTTTCAAACAGATCCTCTTCGATTACTAGAAGAAAAAACCCTAGCTATCTCTTTCATGCCGCACCTCGCATACTTTCTTTCATTCTAGTTTCCAGGGACCTAGAAAACCTTATCCGTTTCGTAACTTTCTTCGATCTACAATCATATACTTCGATCTATATTACTGTGATAATCGAAGAAGATTACAATAGAAATCAGTGAGGATATTTTTGCTAGAAGTTATTCTTCCATTTGGAATTATCGTGGATTTTAAAGGGTAATTCTCAGTATATCTTTAAGTGAATTTTTTAACCCTAGTTTTTTTTAGACTTCTTGAATAATTAGGGGTTTTGTTGTTTTCAGATTTTGGTTTGAAGGAGAAGTTTATGTTTTTCCTTCGATTACTCATGAGAAGGCTTGATTTTACTTTTCTCTTTTTAATTAGGGTTCTTTTGGAATCATAGGCTTGATTACTAAAGATGCAGCAGATTTAGTTGCAATCACCCCTATGCAGTCTCCTCAAAATAATCATGAAATATGTGCTCTAATAGGCACATATTCGTTTATAGTGGATCTTCTGAACTCTCAAGAAGTTTTATATGTGGATTTCTATAATTCTTTAGTGGAAGAGCCTCAATTTGTAAGTAGAAGAGTTTCATTTACAATCCACTCATCTAAAAGGTAACTGTGTATGCCATTAAATATCTCTGAGTTTTTTTCTCTCTCTCCAAATTATGATAAGTAGCATAAGTTTTAAGCCTGTAATCTTTGACTCTACAGGCTATCCATGGAGTACCGCATTGCTGTAGTATTGTTTTATAATCTGAAGTATATGGAAAGATTAGTTGCACAGGTATATATATTATACTATATTATTTGTAATTGTTTATGTTACTTGGTTATATACATTTTGTTGTCCATACTAATTTACGATAATGTATATGCAGCGAGTGCTTAGACAGTCGCCAGATTTTCTTCTTGGCGACCTTTTATTTCTTGGATCTCAAAAGGTAACTCAAGTAATTCAGTGTTGAATTTTTGACAATTTTACTTAGTTGAAACCTACTGTTAACATAGAAAAGTCTGACTTCTTTTCAGCTTGATTTCACAGGATCAACTATAAGCAACAAAATTGTTTCTGAACTGGATATAGAAACAACCTTAAGCCAGTGACTCTGGAGCTTGAAGGGAAATCTCCATTATTTGTATTGAAACTGGCGACAATGGTTACTATATTCTTCTTACTGTCTTCTAAAATGCCCAAGTATCATATACTACATCTAGATCGTCATTATTTTAGTACTATAATTACATTTCAGAACTAATAAATTTGAATGTGTATAAAATTAGGATAAAATGTTGATTTCCAAGGATGAGATCTTTGGGCCGTTCAGAGCATCTTGAAATGCTAGCATGTTTAGATTTTGCGCTTTCTTAAAGTTTATCTTGTTTTGTTTCAGATTTTGCGCTTTCTTAAAGTTTGCTCTCGTTAGGGGCATGAAAAAGCTACTGCTGAAGAGGGACCATGGATGATAACATTGGATGCTCGCCTGTAAATGAATTTTTACTTTCAATTCATCATCTTTTGTATATATGTGGGTGGTTCTTGTTCTGTTATATGTGAATGCACAGGGGACTACACAATGTTTGTTGGAGCGGTAGTAGCCAGCCGGGGGAATATCATTCCCTGGTAAGTACTTAACTTGGTCATACTTGTACTATATTAAGTTTAAAATTTTGTGGATTTGACCTTCATTTTATACCTGCGAGGTATTATGCCGGTTGGAAGTGAACTGCAGTGGAGATCGCATCAACACTGTACCTGATAGATTACCTAGTAAGTACTTCACTTGTAAACTTGCTAGATCTTTTGTTTCTTACAATTGTATTAATTGCCTAAACTGCAATGGTGTGATAGGGATATCATATAAGGGCCTGGTCATAGTTTGACTTTAGAGATCGGAAATTAGATTCATAACTTAGCTCTTTAGGGTCTTGTTATTCCGGGATATTCAGTGATGCTGATTGTTTGATCTTTTGTTGGTATGCCTAGTTCTGTTGCTAACATGCTTTACCTGAATTTTCTGAGCATGGTCTTTGTACCTTTAATTTGCTAAGAGGTGTAGTGTTTCTTGCTTGCCCTGAATCTAGACTTTGGTTTGTTGCAGGACCAATTGATGTAAATGGTTGCATGTATCGTATCCAGGACCATTCTTGATTTCCTCACACGTGAAGTCAAAGAAGTTGTCCCTGATGGAAAAAAGGTAAAGCTGGGTTCTTCGCCTGTAATTTTCTTAAATTCCATATTGTTGGTTTTGAAACTGATGGGGATATTTCGATATTTTTATAACAGGATACTAAAGTGGCCTGCAGTTCTCTAGTGCAGCTCAACTTCTGTGATCAAAGAGGCTAACACTTCAGTTCAAGGAAAGCGGGGTTAGGCATGGCAAGGTTTGTTCCTAACTAAATCTATTTAATCTTTGTAAACAGTTAATTCTTTTGATATCCTTAACCAATTGTTAGTCCTGATGGGCCGTCTCCAAGAGTATAACTTATGTTCTTTATCTCAAATATGAGAACTCTATTGCAACTGCGGGGGCAATGGGTTTTTTTTACCAACTCTTGCTGCATTGAATTGATTATGATGTTTTTGATAGGCTAAGGAGAGAATTGAAGAGATTGCCGAAATGTCTTTTTTTCTTTCCTGCAAAGGAGATTGTGCTTAATATCTTCGAGATGGGCACTGGATGAGCAGCTGGACCAATCAGCTTCCATGCAGGCAAACAAATACTAGCCATAGTACCTGGAGAGGTCCTCTTTGGTTCTTTCAATACTTTCAGCAAGTGAAAAAATAACTTACACACATATTCAGAGAATGCAATATTGTTAATGTTCAACAAATCATTCAAGTATTTTTCTTGAATACAGGCAAGGGTATCGATGCAGCTGAAGTTGCAGAAAAACAAGCTCTTTCTACTTCATCCAAAATTGCAACAAAATGGTTAGCGATAGGTGAGGATACTCAAAAGAATCTAAACAGATAATTGAGTGATTTTACTAGTGATGTTTGCAATCTTACTTGTTTGTGCATTTTCTTTGAATAGTGCAAACTAGTTTGTTGTACATCATGCCTGTCTTTGCTTACTCGCAGTTTATATGTTTCTTTTGACACTTGCAGGCACTTACAGAAGAAATGCTCTTGTATGATCTTAAAGAAAGCAAATTGTGAAAAAAAAAATAAACCTATTCGCTCTCATGGTATGCTTAGCTACATAATATATTCATGATATTTGTAATACACATAATTTGTATTCCCTTAGGACATAGGAATGAACTGAACTTATAAAGTTTCTATGTATTCCCTTAACAAAAAAAAAATTGCTACTTAGAATAATTTCAGTTATTTTTTATATGAAATGATTGAATTTGATATGAATGTAAATATGAATTGATTGAAAAATTGTTGTTTAATCGATGATGAATGGATTGAAAGGCATATGCAGGATATTTGGAATTCCGCCTTATTTCCGGTAGAAAATGAACTGCCAGTCATATTGACCAGGTCAAAATTGGTGACTAGTTTTGACCAGGTCAATGTTGACTGGCAGTAATTTTTTTGTTGTTACAAAAAAGTTCGTAACGGCTCGACGACGTTACGACAACGTTGTTACAAAAAAAATTCGTAACGGCCCGGAGCTGTTACCACGTGGAAAATTCGTAACGGCTCACAGCTGTTACGAGGGCCGTTACAACCAAAATTCGTAACGGCCACAAAGTCGTTACTAAAAAAATGTAAAACCCACTTTTGCAACAGGAAAGAGCCGTTACAACCCGTTTTAGTAACGGCTCAGTTCTGTTTCCAATCCCAGAATTTGGTGTAGTGCAAATGAACCTGCTTCCTTTCCTTAGTGTATCGAAAAATGCCTTGCACTTATCTGATGATATTGCTATGAATCTTCCCATGGAAGCTAAGATTCCATTTAGTTTTTGTACTCCTTTTAGTGTTTGCGGAGATGGCATTTCCATTATTGCTCCGACCCTTTCGGGGTCCACTTCTATTCCTCGCTTAGTTACCAAGTAGCTCAGGAATTTTCCTGAGGTTACTCCGAATGTGCATTTCTCCGGGTTCACCTTCATGTGAAAGTTTCTCATGGCTTCGAATATTTCCTTTAGGTCTGAAAAGTGGTTTTTCGCCTCCTTGCTCTTGACAAGCATATCATCCACGTAACCTCTAGCATGGCTTAAAGTTTTTGTTTACCAATCGCTGGTATGTTTCCCCCGCGTTTTTTAGTCCAAAAGGCATCCTTGTATAGCAATACAAGCCTCGTGGGGTAAAGAACGCAGTATGCTCCTGGTCTTCTTCTGTAAGGGCGATTTGGTTGTAACCTGAGTATCCATCCATGAAGGATAGCCTCTGGTGACCTTCAGTTGCATTGACTAGTTGGTTAATGTTTGGCAGCGGGTAGCTGTCTTTGGGGCACGCTTTATTGAGATTTCTAAAGTCGATGCAAATGCAAACGCCTCCGTTCTTCTTGGGCAGCACAATCACCATGTTGGATATCCACGTTGGATACTTGACTTCTCTTATGAACCCTTCGGTTAGTAACTTTTGTAATTCCTTTTCCACCGCTTCTTGGTAGATATCTGCTACCTTGCGAATGCGTTGTTTGAATGGTGGTATTTCTGGTTTGATACGAAGGTGGTCAATTCCAGGCATGTCTTCCATTGACCACGCAAAGACATCTGCGTCGTCCCTTAGTAGCCTTTGTAGTTACATCTACTCATCCTCTTCAAGTAAAGTTCCGATGTTGACCGTTTTTGGCTCTGCTTCCGTGCCGATGTTGATCTTCTTTGTTGGTTCCACTGGTGAGAGAGTTTGTTTCTGAGGATGTCTAGGAGTGCTTTTCTGTAAGTAGGAATTACCTATAGGTACTAGTTTAGTGATACTAGTTAGTGGCAGGTCCACCCACTAAAGCCCAATAACCAAAGGTCCATAATTAAAAGAAAACATAAAAATGGACCTAACGTTTTAAGCCCAGGTCATGCACACATGTGGGATAACTAATGCATACCTAAAATGCCCTGCTATTCCTACATATATTTAAGCAGGCTATTTCAAAGTTTCCAAAATTCTTTTCAGTTATTTCTCAGATCCCATTTCTGCTGCTCGAGAAGATTAGGGTTTCTGAAGATTTTTTTCGTGATTATCACAGGTATGTTTCGTAATCTTTTTTGTTTCTTCTTTCTGCTATTGTTTTTATTTAAGGAATCATGGAGCTCGGTCGTTTTTGTTCTTTTATATGTTCATATTTATTCAGTTATTTGGTTAGATTATCATGTTTTAGCTTATTTTAGCTTTCGATTTCATTATCTTTCTGTTTTCGCTTCAAAATCAGGCTTGTTTGTACTTCCAGATCGTATTATCCAGCAGTACATATACGGAATACTCATAGAGCTCGGTCATTTTTGTTCTTTTTTTAATGAATCTTGTGCGTATTTATTCAGTTATTTGGTTAGATTATCATGTTTTTAATGATTTTAGCTTTCTATTTGATTATCTTTTTTTTTTCGATTTGTTTGTAATTTCAGATCGTATTATCCATCAGTACATATATGGCATACTCATAGAAACTTCTCTTAGATTCTGTTTCTTTCATAGATCTCTCATTTTTTTTAGTTTGACCCATCAGTACGTATGTGAAATACCGTACTATGTGCTTCGATTCTGTTGCTTCTCATAGATTCTTAATTATTCTTGTCATGCAGTTGATTTGTAGTTCATGAATCTGCAGTACATATATGGCATACTCATAGAAACTGCTCGTAGATTCTGTTTCTTTCATAGATCTCTCACTTTTTTTAGTTTGACCTATCAGTACGTATGTGAAATACCTTATTATGTACTTCGATTCTGCTGTTTCTCATAGATTCTTAATTATTCTTGTCATGTAGTTGATTTGTAGTTCATGAATCTGCAGTACATATATGGCATACTCATGGAAACTGCTCTTAGATTCTGTTTCTTTCATAGATCTCTCACTTTATTTAGTTTGACCCATCAATACGTATGTGAAATACCGTGTTTTAATACTGTTACATCTTTGTCACATTTGCAGGTTCAAAACATGTCTAATGCTGAGTGTTCCAATCCAAATACTTACTGCTATGCATACATCTATTATAAGCATCATCATTTTGCTCACCTCGTTACTTTTAAGTCTAGTATTGATGACCTGAAATTTCTTATTTGTGAAAACTGGAGAACCTTGAACCTTTATGATATTGTCATCACTTATATTGAGAATGGTGTCAAAGTGCCTGTGATTGCTGAATTTCAACTTCACGGTCTCGCTGCCTTGCATTTTTCAAATAAAGCGGCGTTATTTGAGATGCATGTGGAGTTTCTTTCTGCTGGTGCATCTATTTCCTCTACTTTCAGCAACGTCGACAACAATTCAGAACTGATTAGGGAAGCTAGAGATAGTTATGAAACTGATGGCAAAGAAGTTGCTAAACCTCTTCTGTCCGATGGGTGGGAGAATGTCTTTGAAGATCCGGACAAGCTTTTTCATGGTGGTATTGATGTTGTTCGGTTGGCCTGTCAAAAGTATTGTTTGAAGACTGGGTATCGCGTTACAAAATTGAAGAATGATCGTGAAAGGTTCACAATGAAATGCAGTAAGGTCCCATGCACTTGGATGATCTACGCAGTCGCCATTGATTCTACTTGCGATGTTTTTAGGATAAAAAAGTATGTTGGCAGGCACACTTGTGGAGGTGATGTCAAGTTGAGAAGTCCTAAAGTATCGAAGAAGATAGTACACAACCTTATTCATGATCGTGTGATGCACAACCCACTTATCAAGCCTCGTGAAATTGAAGATTACATAAAAGTTGGTGCTGGTGTTAATATCAAATATTACCATGCATATCATGGTTTAAAGATGTCACACCATGAGATTTTTGGCAATGATGTAAAGTCTTGCTATGATCTGGTTTGGTGGGTGAATTCATTGAAAGAAACAAATCCTGGCTCTTATGTGGATTTTCAGTTTAACGATGCAACTCAGACATTTGAAAGGTTATTCATTGCAATAGGCACTTGTATAGAAGGTTATCAACTTTGTCGACCAATGATTTTTGTTGATGCAACTTTTCTGGCCGGGAGATTTAGAGGTACCCTTATGGATGCGACTTGTCTGAATGGGAATCAAGGAAAGTGCTCTTTCTTACGTTTTAAATGTTATTTTTACAAGTTTTTTACTACTTTTAATCGTTGGAACTTTTTGAGTATACCGTTTATATACTGAAAATTAACTAGTTTGTTACTAGTATACCATTTATGTACTAAAAATTTATTGTGTCTAACACACACAGATTCATATATGTAAGCATAAGACCCTTTTTTGTTGAACAGTATGGCTATTATGTACTGGAAATTCTTAGTCTATTTTCCAGTTTCAACTAGTATCTACAACCTGTTATATGCCTGTTAGTATAGCGACATAGTTTGTGACAGTATATGATATATGTATTGTTTGTTTTTTGCAGGTTTTTATCCGCTAGCCTTTGCATTGATCCCAGGAGAGGATGTTGACAATTGGGATTGGTATATGCGCAATCTTAAGAACATTGTTGGTGACCGTCCTATCACGTTTATGTCTGATCGTCATGAAGGATTGTTTAGGGCTATTCCTGCACACTTTCCTACTTCCCATCATGGCTTTTGTTACTACCACTTGAAAGGAAACCTACCAATCAGGAAATCGGACGAGAATTACAAAGAAGTGATGGCCTATTTCAAAAAAGCAACTTATGCTCTCACATCAGCAAGATATGAAGAAGCACTTACGGAAATGGAGTTAATGGGAAGGCCTGGCGTTGCTAACTATTGCCGCAATATGCCTAGGGAAAATTGGTCCAGCGCGTTCTTCACTGGCTGTAGATTTGGTCAGACTATACCAAGTGTTGTTGAGTCTTTCAATAATTTGATTCGGAAAGACAAGAGGTTGCCTTCCTGCGCCCTCGTTGACATGATCAGGTTTGTGTGTGTGTTTTTTTTTTTGGTGTATTCTTTGTTTTTTGTTCAGTTTTTTTTTCTATTCATAGGTTACGCATTATGGAATTGATGAATGAACGTCGCGAACTGAGTGCTTTGATGGACCCTGAGTTGCTCACTCCTACCTACCAGGCGTTACTTAAAGAACATATTCAAATTGGTCGAGTTTGGAATGTTACTCAGTCATCTGAGTATGAGTATGAGATTCATTCACCTAGGTTAGCTTTATTCCCTAAAACAAGTTCTTCTGCAGTATAGCATACATGTAGGATTGAATCTTTTTTTTTTTTTTTTTTTATGTATTTGTTTGCAGTACTGCATATAGGTACTGCTTTTAAGTTATTTGTGCTGAAAAACTTTCTGCACGTCTGCAGGTCTCATACTGTTGATCTAGTGAGCAAGACTTGCACCTGCCAAAGATGCCGTTTTTATGGTTTTCCATGCTCTCATGCTACAGCAGCTATTTCTGCCAAGGGTGATAGATACGTAGATTATATCCAAGACTACTTCAAAGTTACGAATTTTCAGAAGTTGTATTCAATTTCTATCAGACCAATCCCTAACTACAACAGGCCAGAGCAGTATCTACCAGAGGATACTATATTTCTACCCCATCCACGAGTTCCACCAGGTAGGCCAAAGGGAAATCGTATCAAGAATGCATGGGAGAAAGCTAGGAAATTCGTCCGTTGTTCAAACTGCAAGAAGAAAACTCATCACAACAAGGAAACCTCACTACACCAAATTTTGGGATTAGAAACAGAACTTAGCCGTTACTAAAAGGGGTTGTAACGGCTCTTGCCTGTTTCAAAAAGGGGTGTTACAATTTTTTTGTAACGGCAATGGGGCCGTTACAAATTTTGGGTTGAAACGGCATTTGTAACAGGCTTGAGCCGTTACTACGTGGTAAGTAGTCGTAACAGTGCAAACAATTCATGAAATTTTTGTAACCTGGAAGTCGTACCACCTTCAAGCCGTTACGATTTTTTTTGTAACAGCAAAAAAATTTACTGCCAGTCAATATTGACCTGGTCAAAATTAGTCAATACTGACCAATTTTGACCAGGTCAATATTGACCGTCAGTACATTTTCTGCCGGAAATAAGCCGGACATTCCAAATATCCAGCATACACCTTTCATTCCATCCATAATACACATTTAATACTTACTTCAATCAATCAATTCATTTCAACATTCAATCAATTCAAAAAAGAATACAAACTTAAAAAGAATACAAATTCTTTTAAGTACCAAAAAAAAAAAATGTCAAGTATCAAATTCTGAGTGAGTCATAGAAACCTACTAAGTTCCTAAGTTTATTCTCACTTAAATCACTATAAGCAGAAACCACATAGAAACTTACTCAAAACTTGCAGCTGCTAAGGGACATAATTGCTGCCATTTAATGGTATAACCTCTTGCTTGAGTATGATTTCAGGGGTATAAGCCCTCTTGTCCTTCCACCAGCTCAAGTTGCTGCAGAAACACCAAAGGAAACCCCCTACAAAGAGATCTTCCACCGCATAGATGAGGAGATATGAAAACAACAGTAAGACATCTGAGACAGATACTATGTGCCATCAAATTCATATATGATTTCTAATCCACGAGCATTTATCACAACTATGTTGTTGCAACCGAGAAAATAGCCAGAAACTATACAATCATGCAAAGCATAACCATTGAGAATCTACAACAAAACAATGTGACAGAAACTTGGCAGATATTAATTAGCGGCCAACAACGCAAGGATGAAAGATCGAACAGGAGTACATTAGATCTACCTAATAGCATTTTAAACTTTAAAGAGTGGGAACCCAAAATGCCCAGTGACAATCAATGAAAAGAGAAAAAAAAAAGAGGAGTCTGGTGGTAGACAAAGCAAAAAAACACTTACTATTAAAACCCCAATTGGAGCCAACCATTCAATCCCTTAAGCTTTTATCAGTTGGTTAAGCTTTGATCACTCCAGCTGCATCAAGAAATGCCTTCCATGCATCTCCTGTGAAAATTGTAATCCACATTGAGTTATTTGAAACATCCAAAAAGAACTTACAGAGGAAAGGAAAATATGATGACCAGGAGAAGATGCAAAAAAGCCGAAGAGCTCCTTAAGAGAAGCAGCTTCAAGTGTCATTCGCATAACAGATTTATCCAACTTAACCTCACCAATATGATTTTTTCAATTTAATATATTCAACATTATCTTAATACAATGGAAAATGTTGAAATCGAAGGAGAATTTTGAAACAAGTTTTTCTTCGAGGTCTGTTGATCATGCACCAACATTAAACTACATTGCACTGAGGTCGTGAGGTTAATCTATGTATTGATATGATATAAAGGTTGGATATACCCTTAGAAACTGATCGAGAAACAACCAAAATTATAAATAAGAGTAGATGAAAAGGAAGAAGATAAGTTAATTTCTAAGTTGTCGTCAATCACCTGATGCCCTTATAGCCAGGGAATATAATTGAGATGATTCCACCATATGCACAATCCAATTTACTAGAGGATCAAACTGCCACAGGGCATACGGACACTTAAGATATACAAAGAAAAAAATAGACCCCCCCCCCCCCAAAAAAAAAAAAAAAAAAAAAACGAAGAAGTAGAGAAACGAAAAACGTGAGTATCATCTATGAAAAAAAAATATACTGTAAGTTACATCCAGTAATTGTTTTATAATGCTCAGAGTTCAAGTAAACAGAAAGATAGTGAAACTTATAGAAAAGAAGGGCTACCAGGAACTTTTGACATATCAACCGTGAACTGTCTGGACTGTAGGTGGTAGAGTTGCGAGTCTTTGGAAAGGCTGCAGCTTGTGCAAAATCTTCTCCGTCGAAGCTTTTTCATCATAACTGCGAGGTAAGAAAAACAAAAAGGAAATCAGACCATTATGTGTAAAATTACAATCACAAAACCAGGCAATAGAATGCAGAATTTCCTTACTTTCACTGGCAAATCTGTTTAGATGACTTGAGGCATCATATACCTAATTACCAGAAAAACAAAGCATACATATACCTGAAGATCAAATTCTTAGAACCCAATTTCAGATCTGTGAAAACCACTCTGTAGGAAGATCTCATCCTTGCAATTTCAGTCAACAACCATCACCAATTAATCCCATCCATTTCTTTACAACATCAGAACTTCTGCAGCTGCAACTCGTAGTTACACCAGTTTGCAGCTTCACCCACAACTCAACTCCATTATCACGGCTATCGAACAAATGCAGAAATTTTCAATGGAAGTAAGAACCTGCATGGAGAACAGTTTTCAAATTAAACTATAGTCACTTAGACTTTAAAGATTATTATAATGTTGGAATTTTAATGGATGCATGCCTTCTGGAAATGGCCAACAACATCGATGGAGTCAACCAAATAAATTATGTCGCCTTTCCGAGAAATGAGTAACGTCCTTGTTTACATGTTGATAAACTTCATCTCCTGCCTTCTTCATCACAAGAAGAGATTCCCCGGTAAGTGGATACTGCAATGTCAATTAAAATCGCCAACCACTTAGAAGAATTAAAAAATTGATGTAGGATAAGCAAAAAAAGCTTTTAACTCTTCAAATGGAAACTAAGCTGCATTTCTCTATTACCTGGTCATTTTTTAGGGGGTCTCCTCCAAGAAGACGAGCATCGGCAGGGATGATATCACCGAGCTTGATACTAATTATATCTACTTCTGGTACTAAAACTAAAGCATCTTACTCTTGCCACCGCCCATCTCTGAGTACCTGTATCACACAAATTTTGAGCATGGCACATTTAAAGGATATTGTCAATGAGGACTGGACACTTCTTCAATGCTTCTTTATTGACTTAAATTCGCATCTGACACTCACATTGGATTTTGAAGTACATGCTTTTCTTTTATCAAGGAGTACAGGCTTGAAAAAGGATCAGAACAGAAATCTTTCAGTGTAAAAGATTTTGAAAATTCATAAGCACTGGAATATAAAGTATTCACATCACATCTATGAGTCAAACCTTATCAATATGTTAAACATACGCCAAAAAAGTAGCTGCTTTAGTTTCAAAAATATTCAGCTACAGGGCACTCACCGCTATCCTTCCACTACTACTTTGTGCCTGAATAAGGGAAGTAGACTGAACCTGGTGATTGGCCATGGGAGGCAAAGTCGAAGAAATACTGTTGGCTTCTTCTTGGAGTTCGGGAATTGAGTTCTTTATTTCCGAGGAAGTTTCCTTCAGTTGATTCACAAGCACCTACATACAAGTACAATTTGAGTGCTTAAATGTATCAAGATTCCAGAGACACCACACTTCAGATCATGAAAATTAAGTAAATAACCGTAACTCTTACCTTTATGCTAGCTAAATGTTTCCGATGTTCTGCAAGGGGTGTGGCCAAAAATTTAGCATGGCCACTAGTACCACCATCATGGGGGCTTCATAAAAGTTCCGGACCCTCACCATTATTTTCCTTGACCTGTAGTACCAATTACCATCAATCAAGAAAATCTAACAACCCATGCTTATCAAGAAAGAAGATAATATAAGCACTAGTGAGTTAAAAGTAAGTTGATAATGTGAATATAATGACTTGGATAGAAGTATACTATTTCATTGGAAATGGGCAAGAAACAGCCAGAGATATAAGCACCAGGTTAACACCAGTAAGTTAAAGTAAGGTTATTATTTGTGCTCTATAAACACTTACACAAGGTTACATACCAGTTCTCTATCATCTGCATGCGTTAACACTGTGTCACCAGAGTGAATAGATAAGACATCTTGACAAAGAACTTGACAACTTTGATCCATCGCTGCAAGCAAAGATGATCCGGATATTCGGTACCTAAATAAAATTGTTAACTTTGCAGACCCTTGGCAGGCAACATTAGCTTCTCACTAACTCCCCTCTTCTTCTGCAACAACAGCAAACACAACAGTTGATAGATAACCAATGAAAACACATATAGTCATATGACTCATATCAATAAACAAAAGAGTGCATCCCAGCAATGAATTGTATCCGAAGAACTTATTGCTAACCTACTAAATCAAAAATAAAATAAAAAATCTTCTATTAGAGATTACAAGACGAAAAAAAAACCCAGCAAACAAGAAAATAAAGTAAAGTTTGGTTACCAGCAATTATAGCTTCTTGTTCAACGAGTCTTATCCGTCACATGAATCTCCAGCGATTGAAGATCACTACAGTTACAAGCTTTCTCCACTAGTTCCATTCCCTACCAGTGCAACCCAAATCAACACTTCAGATTCTTCATAACAGAATTAGCACAAATTAATGAACCCTAAACATCCATCCATACTTCAATCAAGAGCAAACCCCTCACAGATTATTCAATTTATAAATCATTTGAGAAACCCTAAATCAACTTATAATTTTTGAGTTAATTTGAGAAACCCTAAATCAACTTACCTTTTATGCTGAGTTGAATCAACACTTGATTTAACAACACCACCATGAATCACCAGGGTTCTCAACAGATCCATCATCTTTTCATGATTTCTTCACCTCAAGAATAAACCCTAACCCTAAATCTCTCCCTGATTCATACAGAGAACCTAAACCCCTACTTGTTCTCCTTCGTACATCAACAATTACAGCATCATTCTCATCATCTATACAGATTCATTCTCTGTTTTCCTAATGAATTTTCACTTCTCAGAATCGCCGGAGAGAAGAACAAAAATAGAGAAGAAGATAAATGAGTGAATGGTCGAGAGAGGAGAGGAAATACCCAAGGATAAGGAGGGGGAGGAAACATCCTCTAGTTCGTTTTGTTGTGGGTGGAAAAATCTGTCACGCATGTGACTGGCACACGCGAAAATAACAGGTGTTACGTCCTTAGTGTGACCAAGCATGTGAATGGCACGCCTAGAAAAAAAATTCGTAACGGCTGGCACATGTTACAATTTTTTCAAATATTCGTAACGGCTATGTCCTGTTACAACCATTTCGTAACGGCCATTTGTAACGGGAAATTCGTAACGGCTCATAAACCGTTACGAATTTTAGTTACGAATTTGGTGTAGTGCCTGCACTGTCATTCCTTCGTACCCCTGAGTTTTGGGTTTTCAGTTCTCCCTGATTAGTTCTATTGTTCACAATGAAGATTCTGTTTGCACATCATTTTAAACTTTTGTTAGCATTTTTTAGAGTACTGCGATTATGTACTGTTTGATATCTTTCTAGAACATGGTACTTTGTGCTCATTTAAGACTCGTTAATCAGATAGCATTATCCATTTTTAGTATTATTTGTTTTTCAATTGCTTTATAAGTTTGTTTTAAGAGTGCAGGAGTTATGTACTCTAAGTTGTTATCTAGTGTGTAATGAACAACTATCTGGATAACATAAAAATTCCAGGTGAATGCACTCTGAAAAAATGCTACAATATGTCACACCTATACGCTGCGTAAATATTAAAACTATGTCAACCAGGTCATCATGGCTGTTCAGGATTTTTTTAGTACAACTATTATGTACTCTGTGCTCTTCCAGGTATATTATGGCTGTTCAGGATTTTTTGAGTACAGCTATTATGTACTCTGTGCTCTTCCAGGTGATAGGATATGTTATATAAGACACGCCAAACACAGAGACCAGATATGAGATTCATATTCTCTCCCATCATGATTAACAAATTTAGAGAGTCATATTCTTCAATTGAATCTCATAGATGATCTATGTTACATAAGACACACCAAAACACTTCATACTGTGGACTTTTACCATCCAACATTTCAACATTTTTATAAAGCGAACCAACTGAACATAGATTAAAGACACACACCATAGTTTCGAGAACAGTTGTTATCAAAATAAGTAAGAACAATTAGTAAACTTTGATAGTGTCTAAAACAAACTAGTAAACTCTAAATATGTTCACTAGGATAACTTCTACTATGCAGTCGTAATTCATATAAGTACTGTCTTAAAAACCTTTTGGAGCATTAATATTGCTCTCCTCAGGAGGAGATGTTGCTGAGAGTATGTTGCATGCTAAAGAGATCCTCTTCTTATGCATTTTGTCCTTCAATTCTTCTGGGTCTCCCAAGCTAATTCGCACTCCATCAATGACTTCCTCCTTTGCAACTTTCTTCATGATGTGCATGATATATATTGCACAATCTGGATAGTATCCCTGTTGAGGTGTTGGGTAACTGATCATCTTTACTCTATGTACAAGTGGAAGGCGGAGGCTCGACAAGCATTCATTAATTGCTAACAAGCAGTATTCTGCCATAAGATTAGCATTATCGAGACACTGGTCTTTGGATGCGGCTTCCCAAGTGTTGTAGTGGAAGACTTCGCCTTTCTCGCATTCATACATAAGAAGCATCCAATGCACATTTTGATGTGACATTGGAATAATAATCTTCCTGGTTCCTTCCTCCATATGCCTGATGCGTAAGAAGACAGCAGTGTTTGCTGCTACTTGATGCACTGGGTCACTTAAATAAAACTGAAAAAGTAAAAAAAATATATATATATATATATATATATATATATACTTGATGTAGTAAATATGTACTGAAAATTATAGTGTAAAACACATTTATGAAAGCATAATATTTGTAACAACATTAAAAAAAAAAAAATTGTTTAGTTTAGTTTCGGAGATATGTTATTCAAATTCTCAATATATAAAACAAAATAAGCATGAAGTCGGATTCAATGTAAAACAGTATGAGAGATATGCACTGCAATTTACAAAGACATGATGCATGTTATTTATCGAGATAAATTGGAAAACATACCCAGCCGCTTGGATCAATGTGAGTATCTTGGAATGTACTTTCTCTGTCAATTCACCGGTTGCTCATTATGATATGCTTTTTTCGGTTGGTATTGCCGTAATTTATAAGATCTCCATCTAAATCCCTGTTATGTAGTAGATCTTCAAATGTCTCTGCATATAATATGTGATGACCAACCACAGCAGGAGCTTTCCAAGCACTGGAGCTGCAAATTCAAATAATCCAAATCATTTATAAGTTTGATTCTAAACGAAGTACATAAAGTTTTGTTAAAATGAAAGGGACCTATCCAAGAGAGACTCACATTGAGGTTGCTTTGTCAAAAAAAGGAGAGAGAAGCGTTCTTTGTTGTGGACTCAAATCCTTATAGAACGGAGATTTCCTTAGCTTCAACAACTTGCGTGCATATTTTACTTTTTTAGGCAGTTCTTGAAGATTTGGACCACCTTTAGCTTTTTTCTTTCTCACATTCTCGTTATCCTTTTTCTGAACTTTCTCTGTTGGGTAATCTTGTTCAACTGGGGTTTCAGTTCTGGACTTTGTTTTTCGCCTTTTAGTTCCAGACAGTCCTTTGCCACTCGCGAACTCAGGATCAACTCTTTTTTGCGGGTGGCTCCGAGTTACTGGCTTCTGAGGGGTATAAGTAATTTTTGGAGTAAGTTTCTTCTCCTTGGCTGAGATAGTCGGCTTTTTCTTTTCCTTGTTCGGCTTTTTCTTTTCCTTGTCCATGACTGACGTAGTCGCCTTCTCTATTGGTTTGACTTCATTACCCTTTGTAGCCAGCCTATCTTCGAGTCTCTTGGCAAGTGTTGCGTCATCTTCCTATGATGTTTGACTTACCCAAGGTTCGTAATCCTTCAATATAGCATAAACTTAAAGAAAAAAATGAGAGACTAAAAAGGCAAAAAAATGAACAGAATAGAACATACGTATTTTCGGATTCTTTTCAGTACAGAACTTATGTACTCTTAGTTTTAGTGAGTACATAACATATGTACTGTTGGTTTTTCCCATGTTACTGAACATATTTGATGTTACTTTTCACTTTTTTGCTAATTATAATTACCTTATGTAGCTCAGAAAGAAGTTGCAGAGTCTCAGCATATGCATTAGATTTTTCGGTGCTCCTATTCTTCTTTAATCGAGCTTCCTCTGCCTTTTCAGCATCTAAAACTGGAGACTTATGTTTGAGAATCGGCATCATTAGTACATATGCTAAAAGCATCATTAAAAAAAAAAACATAAATTCATTAAACAGAAGTATAATTAGGTACGTAAAAGACTCTCTAATTCTTTGTAGCTTTCTCCTTCAGCGGGCTGTTGCTTTATGTCATTCTTAATTTTCTGCTTCCTTTATACTTCATTGAATGGAATGGGATCCCAAGGTTTCTTTGTTTCCTACATTTGAAACAAATCAAACTAAAAACTATTTGACTAAAAATTGATATACGTGCTGCTGGTTCTATGTATCAGAAGGATATATGTACTAGGTTTTATAACATGTTCATACTTCTTGTTGAGGTTGCTGAAGATCAACTTTCAAACGAGCTTGTTCGGATGCAGCTAAAACAATTGCAGAGGCTTCATTAAGTGTAAGTGCAGTATTGATTTGAGCTTACTCAGCCGAGGGATACATTTGAGCTTGATTTGATGCTCCTCTAGCAACTAGAGCTCCATTATGCGCAGGCGCAGCTGCAAGATGAATTTGAGGTGGATCAGGTGCACCTACATCAATTGCAGGCTGCTGCACCTCTTCTCCATTTTGATCATCTATTTCTAAACCTAAGTCAAAAGTTGGTCTTGAAACTTGTGATGGAGGATCCATATCTTTAACATAATACTTATCAAAGATTTGAGAAGATTCCATTTTTTCCAAGCTTGGTAAACTACCAGTCGACGGGTACTCTAGATTAAGACTTCCTAAGGATGAATAAGGATCTCCCATAATTTCAGCTTGTAGATATTTTGAGTACTCATCGGTATAAATACCCTTGACATGGATGGCCAGGTCAATCAGTTTCTCCATCGGCAAGGTATGCAGTTCTTTGAGACTCGGCAGCTCACAAACCAAGGGCATAAACTGCATGTTCGGCAACATTTCTTAAAGAGATGCACCCTACATAAATGCAATGCCAAACCATATTATTTTATAGGATGACAAAGTATAAAATGGACCTAACTAGTGTAACATTCAATTTTCTCACATGTCTCTCTCTAAGAGAACCAATTTCCGCTTCAATATAACCAAAACTTGTGTCGCTGCTGTATGTTGGAGTTCGGCTGTTTCAGCCTGTTTTTCAACATACAGTGATATGTTTTGTTTAGTATTGCAGATATCTACTTGTATGCATTTTCAATATAGTGGATATGTACTGAAATTTTTGTTTTTTACAAATAAAACTAATACTAGAAGGATTATAACTTACCTGTGATAGTTGTGGCATACTCTTTTCCTCTTGCAGCTCTTTCACCTTTCGCTCCAAATCAGAGCGAGCCCAAATTTTAAACTGTGAAACCTCAAGATCGAATTGTGTGGGATTTTCTTCAGAGCTCCCCATAACAGGCATGGTTGGAGTAGCATTACCATGTTCATTCGACTTTTCTCGTATCAATCGGAATTTCCTTTTCGGCCTCTATTACCAAGGAGTAGTTCTTGACGGAATGGTGTCATCTAAATCATCCCGGCCTTCTTGAGCTCTTTGCTAGATTCTTCTTGAGCTACTACTAGATTCTTTCTTCTCCCGAGTTTGGTTGTGGAGGTGGGTAATCTCTATGATATATATAATTCAAAAGCTCTTCTAATATACTCACATCAATGGGGAGGCCGTCCTCTTTCCTGCTCTGTAACTCGCCCCATTTTTCTGCAATTGTCAGCCTCAAATCTTCATGCTTTACTTCCAAATCGTCAAACTTTTCTTGCCGATCTACTTTCAATGATACGTCTTCAACTGGAAGCCTTTGAGCAATTTCATTCAACATTTCTTTTTCATACACAAAAGTATATTCATCCTTAAATTCTTTAGAAAACCGGAAAAGTACATATAACCGGTTTTTGTATCAAGATAACATATATATACTCAAATAAATAGTACATATAACACAGACAACAATCATTTTGGTCTAGTGTCCTACCTAAAACAAATCATTTAATGTATGAAAACATAAATAATTATACTTTAATTCGCCAACTTTAATCGGTTTTTGAGGTATGTACTTGGTGCATCATTGTTTCCTAAACCAAAACTACAAGAAGCATAATGAAATAAAACTTATCCTAGTAATATGTATTGTTTTTATTAGGGACTTATTGTGTATTGTGAAGCCTCCATATCCTTTAGAAACTCAAAAGATATTTCTTTGATGTTCCACCTTATCGCTCTTGGAAGGTATCGATCATTTGGTAACGTCAGTGGTTTCACCAAGTGAGTATGCTCCGCATACAACAACTGTGATGAAAATAACATCAATAGAATTAAATACGAGAATCTTAAATGAAAGTAGAGTAAATATGTACTTGGGAAAAAAAAGCTTGTACTAGCCAATCATACCAGCAAATAAACGACACAACCAGTGATGTCCTCGGGAGTGTTGTAGTTCTGATTGATTTTCTTCTCTAAGAAACTATGTATCAGGTCAGGCCAAGATACATTCTTTGACTTCTTGAGATCATCAACTAAACCAAAGTACTTTTCTTTGAGTTTATGAGCATCTTTTGTTGTAAAAAATAAAGTAATACACATAAACAGGCATAGTAGCTTGACCATATCTTCAATAGTTTGCTCAGTTTCTACTCTTGGTATCATGTACTCCATATCTTCATCATCTTCACTATCCGGTACTTCTTCATCACTGTCTTCGCCACCTTCAGATTCAGAATTCTTCTTCTTGATTCCAGTACGCTTGAGTAGTTTTAGGATCGCATTTTGTAGCATTGGTCTTGTAACCGTGTTGTTATCACCAAAGTGTCTAATATAGAATGGTTTCTGTCTCCATCCACCACCTCCCATCAAAAAGGTGTCATCAGTTCTTTTTCCTGCCATTCTTGGCATTCCAAACATTACACCCACTTTTTCTGGTGTCGAGGTGACAATGTGTGTTTCACCTCTTCTAACAAACTCAAACGTGAGCTCATTCTTGACTCGACCCCTTTTGTAACACTTCAAGTACTTTTAACAGCACCTTCCAACTTTTCCCAATGACTTTCTGTGTACTTAGTGTGCCAGAACATCAAGAATATTTGTCCATAAGAAGATTTGCCTATCTTTTACAATGTGGCTTCACTAAAAGTAAATTTAATCGCCTTCATTCTGGCAACCAGGCTATGTAATGCTGTGAAACCAGACCTATACAACTTCCTAACAGATTTTGGCACAACCTTACCTGCAAAATTTAATTGGTTTTATTTCAGTATAACATTTATGGACTGCACATTCATCATCTCAGAAATACAATCAATCAGTATTGGCCTTATGTACTGCTTATCCAAAGATCATTATCACATAAAGGAAAAATAGACACATAAACAAAGAAACTGATGAATTTAGAGTACATAACCACTACAATGTCTTAGTATTTGAATTATGTACTGACAATTTATGTACCAGAAACACAAACAATGATAAATAGACACATAAACAATATTACGCATTCACTACTGGACTTATGTACTACCAAAAAACAACCTAATTCAGAAAAAACCTCAGTATTTGATATATGAACTGGTGGTTCTATGTATCAGAAAAAAAAAAACACATTGCATATCACCTTTGATTATTATTCTACAGTTTTTTAGTTATGTACTGCCAATTCTAAGTGCTAGAAACACAAAGTAGAAGTTGCATGTAAACTATGATGGGTATTCATAAATTTTTCATCAGTACCTCAAATATGAACTGGTGGATCTATGTCTCAGAAACACAAAAAACATATTGAAAGTGTTAGAAATAGTACCTTTTTTATGATTAGGTGCCTTTTTACTCGGTTTTCTTCCTTTTCGGGTTAGTACATCTGGAAATTCATCGTCCGATGAACTTTTAGAAGCTTTTTTTCTTTGATTTTGGTGTTACAACCTTTTTACTCTTTTTCCTTGTTGATTTTCGTCTTGAAATTCTTGAATTGTCTTCTGATGATCTAGGAGCAGTGCTATCATCCATTATTGTTTCTTCTTTTTGGATTGTTCTTGTCATTTTTCTTCTTGAAACCATTATCAGAATCTAGGTTTTAGGGTTTTCTCTCGAATCGTAATTGTTGTTTTCAAACTAGAAAAATCTCTCGAATGATTTTGGGTTTTGTTTTCTCTTTTGAGAATGAATTTTGAGATTTGTCTGTGAATTCTCTCTCTAAAGTAACGTTAAAATTCATTTAATGTTTTTCTGACCGTTTCAGCAGTTTTTGTACAGGAAAAAAAATCGTAAGATTGTGGTGCATTCCTCGCACGTGTTTAGTTCTAGGGTAAGCTGGTCATTTTGCTAGTTTCAAATAATTATGGACCTAATGATAAGTCTAAAACCCGGTTGGACCCTACTATAACTAAATTAATGAGCTTAGGACCAAACACCAAATTTTTTCTTTCGTAATTGTTATTTGGCGAGAGACGTTCGCCTGGGGGGTGGCGAGGTGCGTGTCTCCGAACCGAAATGGCCGCACCGAGAAGGCTCCGTCCTTCACCTCTTTGGCGTTTGCTTTGCGTCTTTTTCTTTCGTGCTGCTGAGTAGCAGCTCTTTCTTCGTTGAGTCTGACCTCTGCTATATTGCATAGCCTTGCGTCCTGCTAGTCACCTTTAATTTCTATTTCACCTATGGGCATAGGAAATTGGAGGTACTGATGATATGTCGAAGCCGTTCCTCGTAATCTATGGACCCATAGCCTGCCCATGATTACATTGTAGGGCGAAGGTGCTTCCACCACGCAGAACCTTGTATTGGTTACTAAGGGTCATGCACGTACCTGCAAGACAAATTCTCCTTTTGGTCTAGAGACTGCTTCATTGAAACCGTATATTGTGCAAGTGGAAGAATCCATATGCTCCGTCGTTAAATCCATACTCAGGTAGGGTTCGTAAAAAAAATACGTTAATGAGCTGCCCCCGTCAACGAGGACCTTCGTAACGTTCCATCCATGTATCAGAAGAGTGATCACGAGTGGATCATTGTGCATTTCAACCTCCTGATTGACGTCTTTTGTTAAGAAAGTTAATGATGTGGCCATCCATTCTTCCCATGTCTAGCAGGTGGTCCGCTTAGCTTGAACACCTCATGGTTTTCTAGCTTTCTTCTGTTTCGAGCTAATTCGAGGATATCTTTGAGAAGCTCTTCCTGACCTCCGTTGGAGAAGGTGATCATGTTGATATATTTTCCATCCTGAGGTAGTTCCACCCTTTTCTTCGGGGCCGCCTCATTTTCAGTTGGCTATATATGTACGTACTCCATGAATTTTCCTTCGTCTATGAATCTCTGAATTACGTTCCGTAGATGGTAGCACGTGTCAGTTGTATCCTCGTAGTACTGGTGGTATGCACAATACTCCTTGGCCTCCTTCGTTTTGTCTGGTTGCTTTCCCATAGTATTAGGGTAAGGAAATCCCGGCTTTGCTCCTTCCTTGCTTAGAATGTGGTATTTAGCTTTGTGTAGATCTTATCTACGAACTCGTCTCTTCCTTTTCCTCTTCCTTTGCCATCTCCGTATTTTGATCTTTTGTCTCGAGAGCTGGTTCTTCCCCCAGTCTCGTTTTGCCTTCTTAGGTATCTCCGAATTGGTTCCGAGAGAGTTGTTTCATTGCGGACCTAATGTTGTTTTTGCATGTGCCCTGGGGGTGTCCTTCTGGATTTCTTCGAGTCTGATGTAGCGGTCTTGGACAACCCTTATCTCTCCTTCGGAATCGAGGGATCTGTTGTGAAGCTCCACGAAGATAGTTGAGGTTCTATCAAGTCCATACTTATAGAAATTATTGCTAATTTCTGGATTAACTTTTCTAATTGCTTGGCATGTCTTTTGCCACCTATCCGTGTACTGCATCAATGTTTCGCGGGGTGTGATAGCTAAAGCAAATATCCTATTTAACCCAGCCTTTGTTGATTTGTTGTACATGTATGTCTCCAAGAACATCGTAGACAATTGCTCAAAAGAGTCAATTGAGTTTGCTGGTAAATTGTCATACCAGGCCAATGTTGATCCCGTCAAGCTTGCAGGGAAGTACCTACACAGTACTACCTCATCTCTTTCCCAATGGGAAAGGACACGAGTGTAATACCGTAGGTGGGCTGCGGGATCCGAGGTAACTGTTGTATGCCTGCAACGTAGGTACTGGGCATTTCGGAGGGATGGGTTCCCTCAAAATGTGAAAGACAATGGATATGTGGTTGCCTCTTGTAGTACCTATTCTAGTCTTGCCCCTGCGTGGCCAGTTTTTAGGCCTTGTATCTCCTTCCGCGTTTTCTCCATTTGCTTCATAACCATGTTCACATTGTAAGCATCTTTGGAGAGCACCTCGTCGTAGTAGGACTGAGAGGGCTTGTATGTTGGATCCGTCTCATCTGGGTTAGCCTTTGGTGGGTTGGGATCCACCCTTCGTCTTCCTGGGATAGCTCCGTTCTCACGCCTCTTTAGCGGAGGGTGAGTTCGGGAACCTTCGATTTGTATGTCTAACATATCCTTTAGGTTCTGGTTCTCCTGGGCCATCTCGTGCATTGCATCCTCATGTTCCTTGTTACGGTGTAACAAAGTTGATACTTATGCTTCCATTTGATCTTCGTTGTGGATTCCACCACCATGAGGGGTGCTGTCGGCCGGATCCTCAGAGTTATCCGCTCTTTCTTCTATAACTAGTGCGTCTGGATCTATCTGGATTTGAGTTAGGTTTCCCAACCCTCGAACCATAGGAACTACGGTTCTGGGTAACCCTACGTTTGCCGCAGGTGGCTTCGTAATGGCGGGATGCTCCGGTAAGGGCATGCCGTAAAGTGGTTGAGCTCCTGATGTTTTCCCCATCCCTTCAGCAGGAATAGGTGATTTATTGGCAATCGTTCTTCTTGCTATCTCACTTTGGTCGTCCTCTGCTTCGGTTCTTTGGTTTGCTTGAGTTGGCTTTTGAGATCTTCCTCGTGTAACTGCTGGCCGTGAGCTTGTTGGTACATCACTTGGTTTCTGCATGCCTTCGGCCTTTGTTATCCTGTGGTCACAGAAAAAACGACAGAAATCTGCTACTTGGGTATCTTTGTCAAAAGTAGCAATTAATGCTCTGACATAGAAGACGACTAAGCAGTTTTTTCAGAAAAAGGACTGAAATGACGTTTTGAAAGATGGATATTAAATTTTTATGACACCCATGGGAGGGCAACCTTTAACGTTAAAAATAAATAAAAAGGGGTGTCAGATCTCCCAAAAAACAAGGTTATTAAATGCTTTAAAAGATCCCTTTTCCTTTAAATCTCACTGAGATTCCTCTGTTGTCAGAGGTATTCAGATCTAAAGAAAGCTTTGTTGAAAAAGGTTGTTTTAGTACAAAACAAAAGTTTTAACGTTTTGTGAGTGCTCTTTTGTGAACATTTTTGTAGATCTATGAGATTGCTAGTCTTTAGAGGCTATGAACTCAAAGAACTTGCGAAAACAATAGACGAACCAATCACTAAAAAGTGAGATCCATCGTTGTTGAACTCAGATATCTTCGTTAAAGAAGATGTGTAAGTAAGATAAATGACGGAATATAAAAAACTCAAGCTGGTGAGCAAAACCTTCTAGCGCCAAACTGTGACTACTCGTTTTCCCGTAGTCTACGTAATGTGTACATCTCAGAGAATCAGATACTAAGTAGTATTGATACCTCTGTTGAACTGATAATGCTAATTAATAGATGTTATTATAGATCACAATAATAACGAAGAACACAAATATAATGTAAATGCAAATAAGTTATCATGAGAAACAAGAGATTACGTGGTTCGACTTTTGTCTACGTCCACGGGGGTAATGAGTGATTGTTTTGTATTAAGTTGTAGTGGTTACAAAGATCTTAAATTCTTCTCAAAGTAATATAAAGAACTCAAGTTGAAGTCATTACTTAAGTTCTAAACATTAAAGAGGTATAAGCTTAAGACTAGATCTTCTTTCCTAGATATTGAATACCCTTTTGTTGGCGAGGCTTGGTATTTATAGCCCCTTCTGCTCCAGGTATATCTTTGCTGCCTCTGGGTCCATCGTTTGCTGATATACCTTTCGTACAAATGGTACATTCGTTATGGCGGTGAATTGCAAAGGTTGCAAAGGTTGTGCTACACTAGACATCCTACAGGGCCAGTGAATTGCAAAGGTTGTGCTACACTAGACATTTGGTTAAGTAATGAAATTTATTTGCCCACACAATGAAGCTTTATTAAGGGATTGGCAAGACATGGCCAAAGTTGTCGATGCAACATGCGATGTTGGCATTAATGCATATCCGTGGAATTGAGTTGGACCAAACTCAAGGATGGTGCAAGGAGGTAGAATACGCCAAGAGTTGGTCTATGGTATGAATTCAAGTTTTTCCAAAGCTTGAATAATGCAAACAATCTAGTAATGCAAGAGTGGCATTGCAATTGTCAAGTATATTGGCGAAGTGAAGCATATGGCGCCAGATAACCAGAATGAGCTCTGGAAGTGACGAGATGATTTTAGTGCAACAGTTGTACAATAGTTCAGTAAAGCGCAGTAGTGGCGCAATACATAGGCCAAGTCCTGTAAAGCACAACAGTGGTGCAATATGGCTCAAGTGACGGTTAGGAGTTAGTTATTGGCTTTACAAGCATGCCAAATGTATGAGACAAGGGAGAATGGTTATAGAAGGAGTTTATAACCATTTGTGAGTGTTCATAATCACCAAGAAAAGGTGTGGCACCAGTTGGCGTGAAAACACAAAAGGTGGCAGTTGAAGTTGGCGGTTATGGAAACTACTTGGACACTTGGCTATCCAATGCTTGTCCAAGCGGTTGACCAGAAGTTTTGGCCTGATCCTAGTTAGTATAAATAGCTTAGGAACCAATAATGTTGGTGTTGTTCAATTGGAGAAGAACCACTGATTTTTTAGAGAGAGTTAGGCATTCACCAAGAGGGTGAATGGCCTGTTTTGGTCAATGTGATGGACGAGTTTTTTAATCTTTCTTTAGTGCAATAAAATGGGTTTGTTGCAGTATATCCTTGTGTTCATTGTATTGCTGATTTGTGTGAGAATTATTCAAGTACATGGCAGAACCTCTTATGCTTATGGGGGCATAAAAAGTTAGAGAGAAAAGAGAAATGACTTCTGTTGTGCAAAGCCTTATGAGTGAAGGCAGATGCGTACTTTGATGCGAGTATACAAGGCCGAGTGATTGTGGATGAAGTTGATTCACTGAACCACAATCATTGCCGGTCATGTCTACTGAAAATTTTAGGCGATTTAATGGGCATATGACACCTAGTAAAATAGGGAGAAGGCTCCCTCAAAACAAAACAAAAAACCATGGTACCCAAAAAAATCATTCTAACATTATGACTCAAATTTGGAACCCTGTTTTAGGGCATACATAAAAATTTTGAGGCATACAAATTTATTTTCCTAACTAGGGTATGTTTATAAGGGGTGTCTAATGGGTATGCAATGACGTATATACCCTTAAAAGGTTTGTATTTGTTAAATTTCCCTTATACTTAATTTAAAAACCAAAAATCAAAATCAGTTTTAAACTTAAACATCTTCTCTTCTTCTCTACTTGATCCCCTCACGCGAAACCATCGACAAAAAATTTGATCGTCGATTGGTGGAAATTTGATCGTCGATCAAACACAACTACAAAAATAACTCGCACAAAGAATCCTGCAATAGGTAGTCATTCTAATTTTCTTTTAATCCGCCAATTGAAGGATACGAAGAAGTTGAAGGATCGGATGCAGAAATTCAACGAAATGAAGAACCAAGTACTAAAATGATGTATTTTTATAAATCCTCTCTTATTTTATTATTTTTGATTGATAGAATATGATTATTTTAAAAATTAGAGCTTTTTGTGGTTACGAACGAAGTTCTATTGATTAGCGAGATGAATTATGAGCCGAACTGTTCATTGTTCTTCGTTATGAAAGTATTTATGAACAGTTCGGCTGATAATTCATTTCTAAACGATAGCCGAACTTCCCAGGTGGTTAATACAGTGTCAGGTTCGGCTAATACCCTCCCAACCTTTCCCTGTCGAACCTAAGAATTGAAATTTACCCCAGGTGGTTGTCAGGTTCGGCTAACCCGATTATATCAGTTTCAAGCCGAACATATATCTGTAAATACTTCGAAAATATCGAATTTTAGGCCTTAGGTTCGGCTGGCTTGTGTTGATGAGTTATCAGCCGAACCTCCCTCTGTATACTCAAGTCTAGATCTTGTTTTGGTCATAACTTCTTCCTCCGATGTCGGAATGGCCTCATTCTTTTTGCATTATTTTCGTATTTTCATTCTCTTTAAGATGAAGATAAAATCTCATTGATTTTAACAAGTTGAAATTTTACCTTGGTATTCTCCATTAGTAGACTTCACTTTCTTAACACTTTTATAGTCATTTCTACTTCTTTTGGTTGATTAATTCTATGAAATGATGCACAATAGAAAACACACGTAATAAAAAGTCGGGCACCTAAATTTCTATGAACTAAAGTGTGTTTTATAAAATCAGACATGTTCGGCTAATATGATTTTTGAATAAGTAGAACTTGGAAAGATATATGGTTCGGCTGATAAGATAGTTAGAGTAAAAACCGAATCTTTAACTTCAATTTTTTCTTAAAAACTCTTAGGAGAAGGTTCGTCTTATAATGAAAGTTTCGTATTAGCCGAACGTTTAACTAGTACGTAGGCCGGAAGTTACAAAATATAAGTTCGGCCAATAACTATTCTATTTCGAGTAAGCCGAACTGTTCATCTTCTGAAGTATACCAGTTAGGTTCGACCGATAATTTCAAGCCGAACCTATCTCTGGTTCTCCGAACTTGATGAAAAAAAATCAATTTTTTGATGATTTAAACATAATCTAGAAGTATACTTGTGTATTGTTAGTATTGGGTTCAGGGCTGGCCCTGAGATTTGGCTGCCCCGAAGCCAAAGAAATATTGTTGCCCCATCCCGTCACGCCGCACCAGAATCTATTTCGTGTAATGTATTTTGAGAACCGAATCAACTTGGTTACGAAAGAACTGCACCTAAAAACAATAACTATATATTTTTCTACTTACGAAAGAAGTTCAATTTTCCCTAAATTTTTAAGTACTACTGGATACAAAATCATTTTTTTTAATCCAGTTAAAATGATATACCACGCCTTCTCGAATCTTGACCATACTGTGGTGGCTGTTAGATTGTTGTAAGACAACAAACAGGAGAAGGAGTTTCCTAGAGAGAACGATGGAAGAGAATTTCTGTATTTGACTTATTATTAGATATTAACAAATAAACCATTAAAGTAACTTCAGATTTATAGCATGCCCCTTCTTCTTTAATGAATAAGTTCTCCACTTTATTTTAATCACGAGACAATCCTTCATTTTTTTCATTTTGTAACATAAACCTCATAGAAAAAACATTTTTGCTGCCCCCTGTTGCTTGCTGCCCCGAAGTCAACATTCGTTGACCTTCCCTCAGGGCCGGCGCTGATTGGGTTCCTCATCAATGTATTCATCTTCTAGATTTGGCTCATAAAAATCATCATTATGAGTTTGAGTTTGGGTAAAATCATTCTCATAATTTAGAAATCAGCCACCCCCGGATCATTGTTGTAGTTGATGTGAAATTTCTTAGCTTTAATAGATGAAGATTCTCCCTTCTCATCCATTTTGATTACTTGAATCGAAAAACAAGTTTTTTCCTCAATTTCCTTTCTCTTTCACAAAAAAAACCTAACTTTTTTTTCTTCCCCCAAATTTATCAACACAAAGATTAATCACTAATCATTAATATTAATCACTAACAAGATTTAGTATAACTAATCAATAATATTAACACTAATATTAAAAGGGTTGTTTTGCCATTACCAAAATATTTGGTTGAGGGGTTTTTGGATTTACTATCTAATTATCCTATTTTGGCATTACTTGATATGCCCTGAAATTTTTCAGTATGCCCTAAAACAGGGTTCCAAATTTTGGTTAACAACATCTTGGGCTTAGCTCGATTTTTATTTGGGAAAAATATCGTTTGGTCCTTTTTTAGGTGGGCCCATGTCTGTTTAGTCCTTTGGTCAAACGCCTTTACTGTTTGGTCCATAATTATTTAAAAATATTTAAATAGACAAAAATACCCTTCTGTGTTAAATTTTTTTTTGTAAGAGTTCTTCCGTACTAAAAAAACAGACTTCATTCTCAGGAATGAAGTCCATACAAAAAGCTAACAAAAACAGACTTCATTCCCAGGAATGAAGTCCATACAAAAAGTTAAAAAAACAGACTTCATTCCCAAGAATGAAGTCCATACAAAAAGCTAAAAAACAGACTTCATTCCCAGGAACGAAGTCCATACAAAAAGCTAAAAAAACAGACTTCATTCCCAGGAATGAAGTCCATACAAAAAGCTAAAAAATCAGACTTCATTCCCGGGAATGAAGTCCATACAAAAAGCTAAAAAATCATACTTCATTCCCATGAATGAAGTCCATACAAAAAGCTAAAAAAACAGACTTCATTCCCAGGAATGAAGTCTATATAAAAACCTAAAAAGAAAAAAAAATCATCATCTTCATCGTCTTTCTTCATCTTCAACATTCAAAATCATCATCATCATCTTCATATATGGTCCTTATCCACAAAATCACCATCTTTCTTCATCTTCATCATCATCATCATCATCATCATCATCTTCATCATCATCATCATCTTCATCTTCATCTTCATCTTCATCATCTTCATCATCTTCATCATCATCATCTTCATCATCATCATCTTTCTTCATCTTCATCATCATCATCATCATCTTCATCTTCATCATCTTTATCATCATCATCATTATCATCTTCATCATCATCATCTTCATCATCTTCATCATCATCATCTTCATCTTCATCATCATCATCATCTTTCTTCATCTTCATCATCTTCTTTCTTCATCTTCATCATCTTCATCATCATCTTCAACATCTTCATCTTCATCATCTTTATCATCATCATCATCATCTTCATCATCATCATCATCATCATCATCTTCATCTTCATCATCTTCATCATCATCATCTTCATCATCATCATCATATTCATCATCATCTTCATCATCTTCATCTTCATCATCTTCATCATCTTTCTTCATCTTCATCATCTTCATCATCTTGTTTCCACAAAATTAAAACCATAGAAAAAAGATTTGAGAGGAAAAGAAAAACTAGATCTAGAAAAGAAGAGAGAGAAAGTAAATCTGAGAATGATTCCATCTCTCTTACCTTTTGACTATATATATGGTCCTTATCCAAAAGGGTATTTCTGCCACTAAAAGGTGACATTTACATCATCCATGACATCAGCGTAGGACCTAACAATAATTTTTAGGACCAAACTATAATTTATATTACAAAATAGGACCAAACAGACATTTGACCGGGTCAAATGGACTAGACTCATCCTAATATATTATCTCTAGGACCAATTGATATTTCCTACTTTTTATTTTAGATAGCTGGGCCTGAGGAACCAATATATATAGAGGTAAAAGTAAAACCCTAGTTACTTACTGTTAAGTTAAACAACGAAAAACAGAAGGAAAAAAACGAAAAAGAGAAGCAGTAAACATGTCAAGCCTCCCGGATGAACTCTACCATGAAATCCTTCTAAGAGCGCCTGTGAAATTCGCATATGCATGTAAGTGTGTTTGCAAGACTTGGTTGAAAATAGTTTCTGATCCTAGTTTTGTTAAATCACACCTTGTTCTCACTAGTCAAGAAAACAACCCTAATCTAATGCTTGGAAAATATGATAATAGTAGGAACATTGACTTAATCAGCTCCATCAGTTATGATTCATCAATACTGATCGGACTTGGAGATGATATTGTTAACAGTGTTGTTGAAATGGATTACCCACTCAATGTTTCAGAATATGTTGTTGAATTGATCGGCTCTTGTAACGGTATGGTTTGCCTAGTTTTGCATCATGGTAATGGAACTGACTTATTTTGTGTGATTTGGAACCCCGCTACCAAAGAACACAAGAAAGTAATTAAGTTGCACAAATTGTTGGAAGATGTTCTGGGTCGTAAGACTCATATTGGCTTTGCTTTTGGTTATGTTCGTAAAACTGACGATTACAAGCTGGTCATTGTGGATACCCCTCAGAGTAATTCTTATACTTCTTTAATCCATGTCTATAGTTTAGGGTCAAATTCATTAAAAAGCTTTAGAGACGTCTGTTATAAGTTTTTGTCCGGAAGACATGGGGTGCTTTTTAATGGAGCTCTTTATTGGTTAGGTGGAGTCGGAGAACTATCTTGTGAAGCTATAGTCACCTACGATATGTGTGAAAAGAGATTCAGCCAAATTGTGGTTTAAGAGTCACCTAAGCTATAGTCACCTACGATATCATCTTTATTGGTTTGGTGAATGGACAATTGTGGTTTAAGAGTGTGGGTGTCTTTCAAGGGTGCTTGTGCACGCTTGTTAGAAGTAAGGCTTCTATTGGCGTTTGGGTGAGGCAGGAATATGGTATTCGAAAAACTTGGAGAGAACGTTTTAGCATTACCGATAAGAGAATGATGAAAAGCAGTAAGTTGAGGCTGGTGTATTCTTTTAAGAATGGCCAAATGCTATTCAGTGTTGATCTTTGTAAACTTTTATCTTATGATCCCAAGGATGGAAGTGTTAAAGAACTGAATATGCAAACTAGTTCAATTTTTGGCAATGAAGAGATATATTTCGACAGATTATATTCACTTTAGGCTGATACTTGGTCGAGAAGGGCACACCGAGGAATCAACTGAAAGTTCACAAAGAAGAAGATTAAGAAATTATACGAGTTCTAGTGCATGGTGGTTTATCTACTTTCACGGTCATCCGCCTTGGCTATCTTTAAGTGTTAACGCTTGAGCAACTGCAAGTATTGCTCTTACAATCTCTTTCTTTCAATTATGCCTGGCAGCTTGATGAAAACTTTATGTGCGACTCGGATTCGTATTCTCATTTCTCAGATTGCTTGTTTCATTAAAGTTTCATAATCAGCTCTGTTGTGTGATTTTTGTTGTCTTGTTGATCTGAGTTATTAGTAAAACTAATGGTTCTCAATTTCATGGTTCGATGAACATTAAGTATCTTACAAGGGTGAATACCTGAATTTTGAAGGAGCAAAACGTTAGATTACATTATTAGAACCAACTTGGCCTGCAGTTTGGCCTAATGAAGCCTTTTAGTGCATTTCAAAGAAAACAAAATACACCTGTTAATAAAAAAGGAAACTGATCCGAAAACACTTGTCTCGATGAATTATGAATAAAACATATATGGATGGAGAGAAGGAAGATCTCGTCGTCAAATGGATCAATAACTGTGAGTTGTTCTGATCCTGAACTGGAGACACCACCATATCAAAAAAATGATTTTGTCTCAAAATGCAACGTGAGAAAGTTAACTAACATTCAACTGAGGCATGGATCTGGATGAAGTTGGTTTTCTAAGCCGTTCTCCATTTGCATAGCTGTTAATCTCTAAAAACAATAACCTATAATGCATAGGCCGGCGCCAACAAGCTCAACAACCCTAACCTCACTTTATAATATAATCAATCAAACACCCCAATGTTCCCTCAGAACCCTCTATACCTATCTGTCAAGACCAATAATACACCCACACTTAAGATTCTCTCCCTCAACTCTCAACCCAAGCAGCAAATAAGAGGTCCTTACAGTGCACACGTGTATACATTACCACACGAGCTATGAAGCTTGGTAAGATTCTTGTTTATTTGCCCCAAGTCAAATCCTGTCTCTATTTCTACAACTAAACATCTTTGCTGGTATTGCCCCCTAACCCCCCTTCCCTGTTCTAGAATCTCCATTTCATAATCTTTGTCCTACTCTCTCCCAGACCAACCTTCCCCTATGATATGCCTATATATAATGATGAGAGATCAGAAAAACATAAGCAACTCACTTGTATCCAAACACAACTAAATATCAGAGCAGAGCAGAGCAGAGCAGAGTAACTTTGTAGCAGCCAACAGGTTATCCATTCATCTAAGTTTACAAGAAAAGAAAAGATGGGGAACAAGGTTAGAGCTGTACCTGCTGCAGGATTCGAAATTTTCCGAAGCAGAAGCAGAAGAGCTGCACCAAAGAGAGGTCAGATCAAATCAAAGATAGCTACCAATGCATTCAACTCCATCTTCTCTGTGTTATGTAAAGCCTCTCTGCGACGGTTGAATTCAAATAGGGGAGCCTACTTGAGGGAAAACAGAAGCTTCAGACGTATATAAAACACTGTACGACTGTCATGGTTATGGACTATATGTTTATAACTCATCGAATGTATCTAAATCTCCTTTTCTTAATAACAGTTTCAGTTTTGAACAGAAATATCTTTCTTTGGTATTGAACTGAATTAAAATTTTACATGCCATTTTCTGCGTAATTTTCAATAACAAGTAGTACACAGTGTAGTTGTTGCGGTTGATGCCCAATGGGGTGCAGGGAATTTTTCAAATGTCTCTTGAATTCTGCCTTATAGGACCTGTGGAATGTCTTTGTTGCTGATGAGGAAGTGTGCCTTCGGTTTGGGTGTCAAGCTCTGGGCTATTAGGTGGTCTGGCACCAATGGACATCAAATTTTTGAACCACGTAGATTGGAATCTAGGGTTACCACCTCTGTTTGAATTGCCCGGAGAGTCTTGATTTACTGTCGATGTGTTGGCTGCGGTAGTAACATTTGAGAGGAACCGATATGCAACCTTACTAGCAGTCACAATCTCTGCCTTGGCTTGCCGAAACTGCAGTACAAATGAAAAGAGCAGCAGTCTGAATTTTATGCTCAAACGCCACAAAATAGAATGATGATCGAAACAGGAGCATAATGAATGTTAAAAGAATGAACTGCAAGATACTTCCACCACACATCACAATGAAAATATAAAAGTCAAGACAAACTTCAAATCCAAACTTTAGGCATGACGTGTAAACTGCATACCTAATAAAACATAGATTCTGGATTTGTTCATTATCTATATAATTTGCAGGTGGCAACCTATTTAAAAGTTTTTGACATTGCCTTTGGCAATCCACTTCCCCCATGGTTCGAACCTCTCATTACAGTTTGTGATCACAGGGTAATAAATAATATTAGCGCCCACCTTCATTTAACTATCATAACTCTACAACAATTAGTTACACTCTAAGCTTGGATTTCTCCAACAATGCCACATAATATACATGGTCTACTGAGGAATAACTGCTAACGAAACAGAATAATCTTACCGTAACGCCGTGTTTCCAGCAACCTCCATTGCAGCATCACCAGCATTGGCGAACCGGTTAACCCAAGCTGTAAATCATGAAGGCGGCGAGAACAAGTTAACATTGTGCAATTACTAATAGTTAACAATCACATTAGATGACTCGTACAAGCATTTGACTCTATTTGACGAGTAAAAGCAAAAGTGAATATGATTAAACATGCGCGACTAAACTCCTTCCTGAACATGTGAAACTATTGATCAAAGTTCCAAATCTCCTAAAACTAAAAGCAACAAGCTCACAACATACTAACTTGGAAGGAAAAAAACAAAAACTGATTAAACCTAGCTCAACTTTATGGTTCCATCGATTCAGTGTACGTATGAGAATTTACACCCTCCCAACTCAACTATTAAGTAAAGCTAATACTGTTTACTCCATAATAACTAATCTTTGTACTTATATACTGTTGCCACTGTTGGAAAAAGAAAAGGCTTCTTAAAATTTTCAGCCCAACAAGGCAAGGATCAAATGCATAATTCCACCCCGAATGAAACATTTGTTATGTTTCAAACAATTACAGCACGAAGCTTAAACAGACCCAATTTTCAACTGCAAAAAATTGGATTTATTGGGGGAGTTCCAAAAAGCATGTCACCTGGAATTTTAGGCACATCTAGCCTTTCACAGAACTCGTCGCAGAAGTGATTGCAGTTCTTTGATAGTAGATCGTATGACTCTCCTGGCCACTCTCTGCTAAGTTCTCTCAGGATCTGGTTAACTTTGTAGATTGAGGCTGCTGTTGTTCCGAGGACTATACATTCACGATATGTGTACATCGGATTCTTACTGGGTGGGCAACTAAACACTCCAGTGCCTTGTTCACAGTACCCAAAAGACCATTCCTCATCCCCATAGATCTGCCGGAGACAATAACGTTAGTATTTGGACAACATAAACTGAAATTTTTACCAAATATCTTTAAAAAATACAAATTTGCTATGCTCTAGCACCCAATGCGACACGAAACAAGGAAAAAACAGGCTTATAAGTTAGAGTAAGCCACACATGAATTGACTGGAAAAAATGTAAGATAGGTGATACTGATCCAAAAATGAAAAACCATAATTTTTTAAATTGCACGCATCTTGAGTGACTTGGCCCATGAGAGAACATAACACCAATAATCGGTGACTCAAATACTCAGTAAAGTACTTAGTTACTTTCACTGGTAGAATCGTAGTTTGCGATTCACAAATCAAATAGCATTATCATACCAAGTACCTCAATCTGACTTTGCTTCAGTCTCAAAACCTAACATACTACAAAACATGCCGAACCCTCAACTCATTTTACAATCAACCAATGAAAACTATTTCTTGTCATCAGAACAAAACCACATACAATACAATCAATATCCCCCACACACACTAATCTTCTCAAGTATCAAAACTCTTAGAATCAAAAGCATACTTGAGTTCCAAATACTAACTAAGCAAACCTAAACACATTTCAAAACAAACCCAAATTTGATCTAGCCAATGTCAGAAAACAAACACAAAACCTATAATTTCCCCCAAAATTTTAATTCCCTCACATCAAAAACCTCTTAGAATAAGAAAAAAACAAAGTTCAGTTTCACACATTAACTAAAAACAAACCTAATTACATTTCAAAAGTAACCCAAATTTGGTCTAACCCCCAAATATCAGAAAATGAACACAAAACCTAAAAACTCCCCCCACCCCCAAATTTTCTTCACATTCAAAACCACTTGCACAAAGTAGAATAATACTTATTATACATAAAAAGATTCCTTAATAGAATGTTTGCTCTATAAAAAAGAAAAATCTTAAAACCCTAGATCTTACACACCGACAAATGCAAATAAAAAAAACAAAACCCAGATTAGATTTGAAGAAGAAGGACCTGAATAGCAGAGTGAAAGATACCACCAAGACCAATCCCATCTTTAAAGATCTTATTGATTTGAACAATTGTATTGTTAGTTTTTGCTGAACCACTATTAGTTACATCGTATATATGGAGTTTCACCTCCATTATTATTATTATTTCTCTATCAAATTCAAATCTCTCTCTGTATTATTAATACACAAAATTTCTGAGATTTTCACTCTTCTTCTCCTCCACTTCTCTCTCTTCCTTGTCTGTCTGGAACTCTGGATTGATTACAGATTACAACTCGGACAGACTCTCTTTCTCTTCTTTTTCTTTTTCTTTTCTCAAAAATTTCTTCTTTTCGTGTATTTGTTTTGTTGTGTGATAGACCACTTGCCGACGTCGTGGCTAAGGGTCTCTTCTTTGGCTGACACAGGGTGGTGGTAGTTATTCCCAACTGACTCGGAATATCCTAAATGCAAATCTCACCATTCATTTGCAAGAATCAGGACCCATCTTGACATTTTACACTTGGGGTGGGACTTGGGTTGGGTTAACCCACCCAACCCGTGCCCAACCCGAACGTTGGGCGGACATGGGAAACGTATTTTAAAACTTTGGGCAAGCTTGGGCATAAATTTATAAACCCGAGTTAAATTTGGGCAAGCATGGGCACAAATATTTTTAACCCAAAGCAACCCGCCCCAACCCGAAGAACTATGATATAGTTATATACAACTATTTTTAAATTGGTATTATTATCTATTTAGAGTAATTTTAGATATTATCTTCAAATCTAATAATGAAAATATAAATTATATCTATCTCATTAATCATTCAATATGAAGTAAAAAAAAAATATTATTGTAAATAATCTTCGGTTATTTGGAAATTTAAGATAAATGGAGCAATTGAATCTTATTATTATTACTAAAATTTGTTATTGTCATATTAACAAGATCATATGTCTATTAAACTTGGTCCAACTCGAGGAACCAGGGAACCCAAGGAACATAACTTGGGTGGACTTGGGCAAAGATTTCCATGGGTTCCACGGGTTCGATGGGCAACTGGGCATGGGATTCTAGCTCGGGTCTTCCTCGCCAAGCTTTAACCCGCCCGACCAACCCAAGTCCCACCCCTATTTTACACCTTGTTTGATTGGATCTGACTCGGATCTGATTCTGCGTCACACTGAGTGTCAGACCGTTTAAGTTTTTGGGATATCTGATTCAGCTCGTTCCTTTCTAACTGGATTTATGCCACGTGTCATTTACACCTTGTTTCGATAAATTCGACTCGAATATGATTTTGAGTCGTACTGAATTAGGCGTAAGACCGTTTGATTTTTCGGGATGTTTGATTTGGCCCGTACATTTTTAACTGGATTCATGCCACGTGACATTTTACACCTTGTTTTGCATGGATCTGACTTGAATCTGATTACAAAATCTGATGTTAGGTCGTTTGATTTTTCAGGATTTCTGATTCGGCTTATATGTTTCCAACTAAATTCCTGTTACATACACTTTGTATCCAACTTGTTGGATACATTTTTAGTTGGATCCCGACAGAAAATTTAAAGATTTTATTTAATAATCTTTGAGTCAAATGGAAAAACTGAGATTCAATTTGCATGAGTCAAATTCAGATGATTCAAGTTTATACGAGCAAATTAAATTAAAAGAAAGGGGAAAAAAATGTTACTATTTAGATCAAGCATCAATTCCTGAGAAGGTTTTACGGTAATGTTTTTCTCAATAGACCTGAAACTAGACTATTTGGTCTTTTGTTGATTTGACTAAATTTGACTCGGCTTGGCCGTCTTAAATAAGTCTAATATAGTTAAATCTGACTCATTATATATGCCCCAAATAAATATGACTTGACTAAATCAGGAAACACTTGTCATGGTCTTATCTCATAGTCGATTTTGTATCCAAACGCACATGAGGTACAACTTGATTTGTTTTATTTTTTAATAGGAAGGGAGATTCATTTAATATTAAAATTGGTTTACAGCTTGTTTCTCTCTGATGAGAGTTTGTAACCACATTGGTGCTTCAGACTGCCATTGAATACTATCAAGACTACTACGCTTCTTTAGCTAGCAAATGTGCTACATAGTGAACCTTTCGGTTATGACAACATACATTAGCTTCTTTAGATAGACATCGGTATTATTACAAATAAGGTTACGATGAGTCAAGTTTATAAAAGTATTGAATTAGAAGAAAAAAAGAACCATATTACTATCCAAATCAAGCAATAATTCCCGAAAAGATGTTATTGTAAAGTTTTTCTCAATAAACCTGGAACTAGACGATTTGGTCTTCTGTTGATTTGAAATTTCGCCTTGTCATGTTTGTCTTATAGATAAGTCTAACTTGGCTAAATTAGACTCATCATTTTTTGACCTCAAATAAGGCTTACTCGACTAAATCCAAAACACTTGTCATACTCTACTTTGTAACCAAACACACATGTGGCATAACTTGATTATAATCAACACTTATTAGGATTTTCGTTTGCAAACCCTAAATTATAGAGAACGCCTGTTCTATCCTCTCTCGAAACAATAAAGTCCTAAATTCTAAATCAAGGGACGAAGAATAAACACTACGTACGAGGTTTACTAGGGGATTCACCTAAGATGGGAATTAGGGTTGGGGCATGGATATGATGTGATATCATTTTTCATTTAGAAGAGGTTGTATCTTCATTAAGCTGACTCAAAATATCCTCCTTACGAATCTCACCATTCATTTGCAAATATCTGGACCCATCGTGACATTTTGCACCTTTTTTCCGTTGATCAGACTCGAATATAATTCTAGAAAAGGTTTTATGTCGAGTTTTTCTCAATGGACCTGAAATTAGACTATTTGACCTTTTCTTGATTCGATTAAATTTGGTTCTTATTGTGTATCTCATATAAGTCTAATGTGGTTAAATTTGACTCATTATGTTTGCCCCAAATAAATCTGACTCAATTAAATCGAAAAACACTAGTCATGGTCTTACCTCATAGTCCACTTTATAGCCAAACGCACATGAGGTGCAACTTGATTTATTTTATTTTCTTAATAGGAAAGAAGATTCACTTAATATTAAACTTTTTTTATAACTGTTTTCTCTCTGACGAGAGTCTGTAACCACATCGGAGCCTCAGACTCCCACTAAATACTACCAAGGCTAGCTACTATCTTATTTAACAAGACATTAATTGGGTATTTTTACAAATAGGGTTACGATGAGTCAAGTTTATAAGAGCTAATTGAATTAGAAGAAGAAAAAATTACTATCTAGATCAAGCAACAATTCCCGAAAAGATTTCACAGTTGAATTTTTCTCAATAGACTTTTGTTGATTTGATTAAATTTCGTGTCGTCATGTCTGTCTTAGATAAGTCTAACTTGGATAAATCATACTCGTTATGTCTGCTTGCCTCAAATAAGTCTGACTCGAATAAATCCAAACCACTTTCCATAGTCTACTTTGTAGCCAAACTCACATATTGCACAACTTGATTATAATCCACACTTATTAATGTTTTCATTTGGAAAACCAAAATAAGTGTGTTCACATAGGGTGAAATTTTGGGGCACAATAACGGGTGAGAAGTAGTTACGGCATATCTGGAGATAAAATGTCAGTGTTCAAAAAAAATCCTTTTCCTTTGATTTTATTGTTTGTTTTGATTTTTGTTCATATATACGATATGCAAGAGATACTAAGGTTGTTTTTGAACGATAAAAATGTTAAGATTCAAGAGGAGCTAATGCTCATAGTCATGCACATACGTCGTTAACATTGTACTCTCATGATCAACCATCCCTGCTCCCAAACAAACAAATAGTATGATCTTTCAATTCTTTAGTTTCCACCGACATCCCAATTCATATTCGATTATGGAAGTAGAGATATGACATTATTACAAATATGCTAAAGTGATCGTTTACCATTATGACTCTGTGGAAGATTAAATGTGAGATACTTCCATAATAAAAAGAAAGATTAATTAAAACGTAAGAAAATGATTGAATTAAATATAGCCTTGGATTAACCTCTTATGTTTCGCTTTCACTCAAAAGGAACACAACAACCTGTAAAATTTCACTTTAATAGCTTTAATAGAATTTTAATTATCCCTGAACTAAGATTAAACAAGGTGATCTATGATGATAGAATCTAGAAAATAATATCATTCAAAAAAAAAAAAATTGGCCTTCCAAACTAGTTTTTTGTTTTTCCGTCTATCTTTAAGAACTTCATCACTACCATAGGTGCTTGATAAGAAGAAAAATTATCAAATTTCATTGTTTATGCATGTTCGCCTTAATTTTTAACAAATGCATTCACGGATTCTTTGCATAAGTTAATTCGTGATGACATGCATAAGTTTGCACAGGCTTGAAAATATCACCATTCATTTGCAAATATCGAGGCCCATCATGACATTTTACACTTTGTTTGGTTGGATCAAACTCAAATCTTATTATGAGTCGCATTGAATCAGATTTAAGGTTGTTTGATTTTTTGGGATGTATGTTTTGGGTTATATATTTCTAACTGGATTCATGTGACGTGCACTTTGTACCTTACTTGTGGAATACATTTTTAACCTGGATTTAAAAAAGACAAATGATAAGTTTGTTCTTTCTTGGGTTTTGATATATAAAAACTTGATTCAATTTACATGAGTCATTTTCAAACGAATCAAGTTTATACAAGCCAACTGAATTAGAAAAAAAAAATGTTCCTGCTTTACCACTAAATTTTCCTCAATATTTTGGGAATGTAAAACCCTAAATTCTAGATTACACTCACCCTCTCTTTTATCTACAATCTCTTGAAACAATAAGATCATATCTCGAGGGGGCGCAATAATAAACCCTCTAAGGTTCACTAGGGGATTCACCGAAGATGAGATTTGGGATTAAGACAGGGATGTGATATCTTTTTTCATTTAGAAGAGGTTGTATCTTCATTGCTAGATCTCAATTTGTCTATGTTTACTATGATTGTTTAACAAGTTCATACATTTTCTAAATCTAAGAATCATTGGAAGTTATGAGTTATTTTAAAACAAACATAATGTCTATTTTGTATCCAAACGCACATGTGTCATAACTTGATTATAATCCACACTTATTAGGATTTTGTCTGGAACCCTAAATAAGTGTGCTCATATAGGGTGAAGATTTGGGGAACAATAATGGGTGACAAATAATTACGGTTTGTCCGAAAACAAAATGTCAATGTTAGAAAAAACCTTCTTTTCATTTGTTTTAATTTTTTTTTTTTATACATACAATATACAACATTGTCAAGATTTTTTGAACAGGCAGAATATGTTAAGATTGAAGAGGACTTAAAACTCATAGTCAAACACCTACATCGTTAACATTATAATCGGATGATTAACCATTTCTACCCCCAAATAAACAAATAATGTAATCTTTCAATTCTTTAGTTTCCACCGACATCTCAAAGCATATCCTGTGCCTGAGAGTAGAGATCTGACATTATTACAAATACGCTATTAGGACTTTATGGAAGATTAAATGTGAAATACTTTCACAATAAAGGGAAAGATTAGTCAAAATGTAAGAAACTGAATTACCTGAAATGATTTAACTAAATGTAGCCTTGGAAGAGCCCACTTGTGTTTCACTATCACTCGAAAGAACACAAAAATATGTGGAATTTCACTTTAATAGTGCTAAAAGAATTTTAGTTATCGGTGAATTGAGATTGAACAAGGTGATCTATGATAATAGAGTCTAGAAATTAAGATTATTTAGAAGAGAAAAGTTTGCCTTCCAAAATAATATATTTTTTCGTTTTGGCCATCTTTCTGAATTTCATTACTACCGTAGATGCTTTATAAGAAAAATAATTATCAAATTTCACTATTTATGCATGTTCCGCTTAATTTTTAACAAATGCATTCACGGATTGTTCACCCAATGTTAACAAACTAATTATATTTTCTGTAACATACTTAATTCGTGATGGCATGCATAAATTTTTACAAGCTTCGCGTTCATTTGTAAATATCGGGACCCATCATGACATTTTACGCCTTTTTTTGGTTGGATCTTTTGAGTTGCATTGAATCAGATGTTTAGACGTTTGATTTTTCGAGATGTTTGATTGAATTTATATATTTCTAACTATATTAATATCACGCGCACTTTGTATCTAACTTGTAGAATACAATTTTAATTGCATTTTAAAAAGACAAATTATAAGTATGTCTTATAAATAGAGAAGGAGACAAAAAATAGGGAGAAGAATGAGAGAAAATTCTATTAAAATGTATGTAGAATACAAAGGTTTAGGACTCTATTTATAGAGTTAGACACAAGGGCATCCCAGTAATAAACGAGATTCATCCTAGATATTATTAACATAATTACACGTTTATAACACTCCCCTGATGACATTGTGTCTAAGCTAATTGCCTTGTTAAAACCTTGTCAGGAAACTCCAAAGGGAAAAAACCTGATCGAAGGAAAAAGAGTACAATTGTGAGTAAACCTAGAACGGAGATGGACATGCATATGTTGCCTCATTAAAACCTTGACAAGGAAAAACCCAGTGGAACAAAACCTTGACGAAGGAAAAAGAGTACAACGTGATAGTCCAGTAAAATAACTTTTACTATGATGCTCCCCCTGATAAGTACTCAGTTAAATCTTGGCTTGCAAATCTTCGAGTCAACACTTCCCAATTTCGATAAACGAATTTCTTGAATGCTGGAGATATCAATGCTTTGGTGAGAAATCTGCCAGTTGATGAAGTCTTCTTTTGTGTTAGTCTTCTAATAAGGGTGTTCTCAAGTCTTCATGTTTCTTTCAATACATTAAGTACTTCTGTCTTGGATTGCTAATTTCTTGGAGATGATTTGCAGAAATAGTTGATTTAGTTTCCTCAACAAAGTTCCAAGATATGAATACCTTGTCATACGTGAACAAAAATCGTATTTGTGAGAAGGAAATCCAAATTCTTAGGAGATGACTAAGTTGATTTGGTTCAATCAAATGTGGGCATCCACTAAACAACCAAATTGATACAACTCCCCCTTGGATGACCATCATGTTGAATTAAATTGCCTCACTAACACTACGAGAAAAATCATCATTGACGACACTAGATAAGAGTTGTAGTACCCCTACGACAACTCCATTTCATGCATTGTGGAACGGGGGTATTGTAGAAAGTCCAAGCTTTTCTACAATGGTTGACAAGGGTTGTAAAGGGTGATGTGATTCATGGTTCGACAATATTTTTCCAAAGTTGTGATTCTCTTTCGATTTTGTTTGAAAGTGAACTATCCTTATCTGAAATAAGTAAAGTAAATATTACAGATAGTGAAAATGATCATATTACCCTTCATGGAAATTTGTGCAATAAATATTATGGAGATTGTGAAAGTGACCTGACTACCCTTATCGAAAAAGTAAAGTAAATATTCTTTGCTTGTGAAAATGACCATATTACCCTTCTTGGAAATTAATGCAATAAATATTATGAAGACTATGAAAATGACCAGACCACGCTTATCGGAAAATAAGTAAACTATTAAAATCACCATATTACCCTTACTAGAAATAAAGGTAATAAATATTATGGAGACTGTGAAAATTACTAGAGTACTCTTATCTGAAGTGAGTAAAGTAAATATTACAAATAGTGAAAAATGTATGTAATTATTTACAGAGAAGGAGTGTATGTGATTGTTTACAGAGAAAGCTTCGTGCTGTTTGCCGCTCAGTCACCTGAGCATTATTTTTGAGCATTACATTTTGTTTTACAACTCTTATGAAGGGTAGTCATAAAGTTAGTGTATTAAAGAACCACAAACTTGACGAACATGTAATAGTGTAGGTATGGTTAGTGGTGTAGACTTCCATACTGGGGAGGTTGAGGATCAAATCCCCATCCTCATTTCTTCGATGTTCTATATTTTACTTCAACAACACTTATAAGTGTTGTTATACATTTTATTAAAAAAAAAAAAAAAAAAGCCACAACTTGTGAGCAGTAAGGATGGTTGATGAGCTAGGCGTCCATGCAGTAGATTCATGTTCGAATCTCCCATATAACCTCATTTTTTCCAACATTATATATTTTTACTTCAACAACACTTATAAGTGTTGTTATAGGTTTTTATTTAAAAAAAAAAGAAAAAAACCGAAACTTGTGAACTGAAAGGGTGGTTGATGAGCTAGACTTCCATGCAGTAGGTTCTTGTTCGAATCTCCCCTCTAACATTTTTTTTCATTATCATATTTTTGTGTTCTTCAACAACACTTGTCAGAATTGTGATAGGCTAAGTCACTACATATATGGAACAGAGTTGTTATAGCTAAATGTCGTCACAACTGTTTTGCTTAAGGAGTTGTCGTTTGTTTCCATAGCGCAACCCCTTGTTTCCTAAGGGTTGGCAGTGATGATATACGACAACTCTTCCTTTGAAACCAGTTGTAAAACATAGGACTTTCTACGATGTTTAGAAAAGTGTTGTAAATCTCCAGTTGTAGATGTATATTTTTCCCGTAGTGTAAAACCTTGCCAACAAAACCCAATGGGAAAAAAATTGGACGAAGGAAAAAGAGCACAAATATCAACATTTTAAAATAAAATTAAACGTCAACAACATATTTCCTCGTTAAAGCATTATCAGGAAAACCACATGGGACAAAACCTGAAACGAAGGAAAAAGAGTAAAATTTTGACGATTTGTGAATGCTTACTCAACTATATGTGTATTATAGAAAACAAGCATCATAACTCTAGTCTATGTAAGATAGACAAGTTTTAAGCAAACATAATATTAAACTGCAGATTTAAGAAAAGAGAAAAACAAATATTATGTTGCTAAAGCGTGGATTGTTGTGTTTTCAAAGTCCCCTCAAGAGACCTGTAAAGTTGATAACATCAACTAATTAATCCGGATTTTTGGGTCATACCAAATTCTTAAAAAAACACAAAGGATTGTTAAACATGATATAATCGAGTCAGTGGTTTTGAGAATATAATTGGAACCCTTTTAGATTATAAATTTGAATATGTTCTTGAGCACCTTGTATGAATGCAATATGAGTCTTCAAGACTACCACGCAAAATGAATCATATAGGGAGAACAACTTATTTTTAACCAATCCTGGTCCGAGCAAAAATAAAACCCTTAAAATCGTTTGTACAACAAAAATTTCCTCGTATAACGCATTATGACTACACTATTTTTGTAATTAATAGGCTTGACATTTTTAAAGTTTTAAGTTTTGGATCCAAAATGTGTCAATCGAGAAATTAATCCAAACTAATTTGGATTGCATTCCAACCAATCACTTATGTCGATATTTCTATTTAGAGGGGTTTACAACCACCATCTTTATTATTTCAGTAGCTACTTTATATGAATATTCGACAACATATTATCTAATGACGATCCTACACAATTCTCAAGTGTATGCATATCTTGAAAAAAATTCAAAGAATTGTTGGTACCAGCGCCCGCAGGCATTATAATCTCCCCATCTTCCAGTAAGGAGATATGAATTATGAGAATGTAGATATTTTTGATAGACTCCATTGGAGCACTATGTAGCCTCTTATAAAATGCTATGTTTATTATAGATGTGGATTTGGAATTGCCTTCCAAGAGGCATAATCTTATTAAAAGCATAATAAAATATTTTTCGCGCCTTATTTGAGATGGCAGCCTTTTTCGATTTGATCATGATGAGAGAGAAATATAAATTTTTAAGTTAATGAACACCAACATCTGTTAGTGTGTAGTCTCCCCATGATTATGGTGGAAATATTTTCATCTTATTTACGAAAATAAGTTTCATATATAGAGTATTATCTGATTAATTCGAGACATATACTCATTATGAAATATGTCTTTCGACATAAAAACAAATGTAGTCTTAATAGACATACATATATGCCATCAACCATGGATTACTTTTGGAACACCAAGAAAAATAAAATAGAATAAAGATGATATGTCAAAACCAAAAGTATTAAAAATATGCAAAGAAATCTCCTATAATTTTGTAACTTCAAGAGCCAACGAGATAATAGTTTCTTTTATCAAAAGAAAATTAAACTAAGATCCATATAGTCACTACAAGGACTAATAATTTTGGCTAACAAGTTGGGTGCGCACCCATTGGTCTTTTATGTCCTACCATATCTCAACATCAGTTTGAACGGTCTTAATTTAGGAGATTAATATTATGAAGAAGAAAATTTTTCTCAATATCCGTTAGGAATGCAGCAATTGGTGTTTGTAATTATTAAATAACATGATAACGACATCTCATCCGTCTAGGATCTATAGAGAAACCAACTTCAATTCGCATATATGATTCTTTCGTAAAAAATTAATTATTAAGATATCATTGCGATTATCGATTTTGGAAAAAATATATCCATTATTGGTTGAAAATAGCAAATAATTTAGAGAATATGCCAATTTATTTTCTCACATCTTATAAAAATGATGGAGAGAAACCAATACTGATCGGTTTATACGGTACACCAAAATTGTATCGACAAAAAAAAAAAAAAAATAGTCGATTTAGTCATCACATGGGAAAATCCACGTTAACGAGATGGCTTCTTGTAAAAAAATTGAAACCATATGAATGAATCACATGATCCTTGTCTAAAGGACAAAGATACCAAATTTAATTGGTCGTAGATTTTTCAACCATGCATGTGATAGTTATCGAAAAAGAAAACTAAATTGCGATAACACCAACTTTGGTGATTACTGATTTCATTAAGGAAATAGAAACTGTACCCCAATTTCGAGGTTTTTCTTTTTTCTTTCTCTATAATATGGAGAATTAGAGAAGAAAGGAAAATCAACTTTGTTAAAAGATTGATCATCTATATTCCATATATATAGACCACGTCTTTATAGGATTAACTAATGGATTTAAATGCACCCATAAAGAAAAAGACTTCGAGAATGATCATAATCATATTCTCGTAGACGATGGAAAGACAAATAATCCATAGCATAGGAAAGGAATAAACGATGATGCGAGATGCACAGGTGAAACCATTGATTCACCATCATCAACGTGTATGCACACACTTCGGATAATATGTTTTGAGATCAAAACAAATTTTACCCACTTATAAAACGTGTGGTTTGTTAAGCTTTGGTGTATTCTAACCATGTACAAATACGCAAACAATTAACAATAGCTATTAAATTAATAGCAAACCATAAAATTTTGACATTGACAAGAAGAATAATAAAAAAAAATAACCGGCAGAGGATCTTGCTTTCGGTGCCATTTTCTTTAAGATGCTATCTTTTTTGTCTGCGTGATCAATTAAGATCACTTTCACACTTTTGTGGAGATCATGATCCCGTTTGTAGATTTCATATGGTATAGTAAGGCAAACCTAGCTATAAAAAAAATCATATATAGAAACTCATTCTAATCAGAATATATGTGAGGAAAATCTTCTCGTGGATCGGTTGGTAGAACAACGTGCGTGATAACGTCTTATAAATATAGAAGGAGACAGGAAAATAGGGAGAAGAAGGAGAGAAAATTCTATTAAAATGTATGTAGAATACAAAGGTTTAGGATTCTATTTATAGAGTTAGACACAAGGGCATCCCAGTAATAAACGAGATTCATCCTAGATATATTAACATAATTACACGTTTATAACAATATGAAGTTAATAGTTTTTTAGTCTCTAAAAAATTGATTCAATTTACATGAACGGATTCAAACGAGCCATTTTAAATGAGCCAATTGAATTAGGAGAGAAAAAATGTTATTGCCTAGATCAAACAACAATTCCTTAGAAGAATTTGCCGCTGAGTTTTCCTTTATAATCTAGGGTGTAAAACCCAGAATTCTAGAGTACGCTCGTTCTCTCTCCTTTCTGCAAGATCTGAAACAGTGAAATCCTAGATTTTAAATCTGAAGGCGAAAGAATAATCCCTCCAAGGTTTAGTAGGGGATTCACCATAGATGGTAATTGGGGTTAGGATAGGAATATGATCTAATATCTTTTTCCATTTAAAAGATCAGGTTGTATCTTCATTGATACATCTCTGTTTATAATGAACTCTTAATTAATGTATTTCATATGGTAAAATGAAATCGTAATAGTAGTTCATTTTGTAGAGTGAACTCGTATGACAGTTCATTTTTTAGAATGAATTATTTGGTATGGTAGTTCATTTCGTAAAATGAACTCGTATGGTGGTTTTTGTTTCGAAATATAGCAACACTGGTACTCGTTGGAAAGGTCGCGTCGAGAGCTTTCTGAATAAATATAATTTATTATTTTCTGACTTACGATCCAAGAGATATTAGAGTTTCTTTTTTTTAAAGAGAGAGATAAAAGGGTATTTCTTACACTATTTCACAATTGATGACGTTATTAATAAAGTCATCCATGTGATTAGATGTTTATCTTCAGACTAAATAATACTCATTCGAGTGCGACTTTGTGCACTGCACGGGTGCACATTCCTCCTCTTTGTATTGGTTGGGTTTAACGGGTCTAATGGGATTTTAAAAATATTTTTTCATTCATTATTATTTTAATTTTAATTACAAAAAAAATAAAATAACACAAGTTTCCATAAATATGTTTTATGATTCGTATCTCTTTCTTCTCCCTTCATCTTCTGGCAACAAAGTATGATTTATGTTTTTTTTTCTCCATCCTGATCTATTTTCATTGAATATGACTATGATACATTAACTAAAACAGATATCTTATCCTTCTTCGATCCGTGATGTATTTCCTTCTCTCGATCTATTTTGTTTTTTTGTCTCTAATCTTCCGAATTTACTTTACTTTTTTTGTTCAAATAAACAAATAGATCAAAGAACTTGATCACTATTACCATAAGATAACTTCATTCTTTAAGAACCCATGAATCATCAACATTCAATAGTAACTGAGGGTGGGTCAATCAAAAATCAATGATATTCATAGTGTGAAGAAATATTCGACGGGCAAGACATATTCAATCGAACTTGGTTGTTAGTAGATCTCTACTTGATGGATACATGCGCCTGTTAATGGGAAAAATTTTAATCATGTAAAATTACGCTTATGCTCTTGCAGGTGCTTGAATTAACTAAGGAAAGAGAAGGGATGACGAAGAGATCGAAAACCAAACATACACAGAGGGAATCATGATTCATGAGAGAGAAGGAAATTAGTTTTAATATCAAAAGAAAAATATAACAAAAATAGGATAAAAATCAAGAGTATAAAGCACAGTTTGGCTAACTTTGCCTATGTAAGTGGTGGTTCAGATTTGTCCTCACAAGAGATAAATCTAGGGATGTAATTGTTTGTCATAAGTGATGGTTGTGATTGGGATTAGAAATGCATCTAACGGACAAAATTTATCATGTCATTAAGGTTCCATAATTCTTCATAATAAATAGCCTATTAATTTGCCATGATAATATTTTATTAAATGTCAAATTAAAATGATAATATATAAATTATCATATTATTGATGATAATTAATATATTTTTATTAGATAATACTTAGGATTAGTTTGGTACTTTTAAAGAATAAAATACAGCGAATAAAAGTTGGTGATCATATATAGATTCAAGGATAATTTTTGTCATTATAAAAAAAGATGGGATAGAATTGGAAAATAAAATATGAAATTAGGGTGAACTACAGTATTTTCCTTTGAAGATTTTAAAAGCTCCTTCTTCCCACTTTTAAAATTGATAGATATTGGAAGTGTTTTGCATAAAAACACTTTATGAAATCTTTACCAAACGCTAAGATGAAAAAAATATTGCTATAAACATGTTTTCAAAGTACTTTTTTTTTTAAAAAGAAAAACAGCAGTACCAAACTTATTTAGATTGGCGAACAATTATATAAGTGGACCATAGTGACAGTGGCAAGTATTGGTGCCCAATGAGTAATTTCGCATCGTCTCACGTATTTCTTGATAAATGGTTTAACGTTATTTTTAATAAATGATGATGGATAACATCATTAATTGTTAGTAGATCTTATTGTTATTAGGTTAAGTACTTAACGATTTGACTTACTAACTAATCATGGTTTTATTATTTTTATGCAAAGAATAACCTCTTATTTGGAAACGTAATGTCGTAGAATGTAGTGGTCCGACCATCTACCGATAATGTCCTCACTTAGCCACCGCGGTCGCCCGACATTATTAGGTTTTCAATGGTCACCGCGCGGTCATCCAACAACAACTTCTCAGGAGGTCACCCATCTCAGGATTACTCAATACCGAGCATGCTTAAGTATAAAGCTTTTTCGCCAACTATGAAGCCAATTATCCGAAAAGATCTCGGGTTAGGAAAGGACAAACTATTACATATATTCCATTTGACGAATCCTACATGCCGGATCGGAGTACTATAATTCCACCAACTTAATTTGGAGCCTTTATCGGCTCCGTAATATGTTCAATCCTAGACTCTAGCATTTTTCTCACTCATGGGACCCTTTCCCAACACAATCCGTCAAGCATACTCTTTCATCCTCGATAGTTAACCCGTGGTTGAATCTAATACCATTTGTAAGGACCTGATCCTCCGCCAATACTGTCCCCACTTAGTCACTGCGGTTATCCGACAATGTGGGATATTCAACTGACACTGATATGGTCATCCATCAACAGTTTTCTGGGAGGTAGACTATCTCTAGATTACTCTCGCCCGAGAATGCATAAATTCAGTGATTTTTACTAACTATGGATCCAACTATGTTGAAAAGGCCACAATATTACGAAAGGACAAGCCATTGCCTATATTCTATTCTATGAACTCTTCCCCGCCAAATTGAATAAAGTACATAATATACATGGGAATTTTGAAAGAAAAAGCTACATTGTATGTGAGTACAATGGTTTCCATTGGGAATGACTTAACATTTTAAAGTATAATAGCTTAAGTGAATGAATTATCTTTTCATTATGTCATTGAAATAGTAAGAACATAGAATACGATATGTACTGTTGAGTCAATTATGAGTTTTACTCTTTTCAAACTATTAAAGAGGAAAAAAGCAACAAGGATCCGAACAATGTTAATATCTACACAATTATTCTTGAGACAAATGGGTTCAGGTGTTGTAATTCTGCTATAGCTTACATAGTTTAATGTTTTAGTTCTGCTTGGTTGTTTGAGTATGTGGCGCGATAAACCACATATGTATAGCTAGGGATACTCCCTCATGGAATAAAGAGGAATACATGTGGAGCTTAATAAGCTTGGTCATCTCCATACATAGCACCGAGATCTTTTAGTTAAAAACCCCACACCTCCTATCCCTAGGTGCGTCAAGTGGGGTTTGGGTTATGTGGTCGGGTGAGTAGTGTCCGATGGTCCTTGAAGATCCTAAAAATTGGTATTAGAGCCCATGGTTATGGCTACTGTCCGAACGTAGAAGTTGTTGTGGATGTCACCGGGTTTAGGGCGCAAGTGGAATCAGACTCAAGGTGGAGCAGGCAAGGCCCAAAGTTGAACTGGCGCTCAAGGTGAAGTTAGTGTCTTACCCATTAACTCAGATGGAGCAGGGTTCTAGATCGGTAAGGAAATGCTCAAGGTTGAACTAGCGCTCGAGGTGGAGTTAGTGTCTCACACATTAAATCTCAAGTGGAGCAGGGTTCTAGGTGGGCAAGGAAATGCTCAAGGTGGAGTTAGTGATTGCCTTCTCATTAACTCAAGGTGGAGTATGTATCTAGGGGGCGTAGTGACAATAATCATGATCGATGGGTAGCATATACAGATGGTAATCATATGGTGGAGTCTCGATTGATTCGGTGAAGTGGTTTAATCTCTCCAAGGTGAAGATTGTTGGAGTATGTGGCACGATCAACCACATAAGTATAGCTAGGGATAGTCCCACATGGAAGAAAGAGGAGTACATGTGGAGCTTAATAAGCTTGGGCATCTGCTTACATAGCACCTAGGCCTTTTAGATTAAAACCGCACACCTCTTATCCGAAGTTAGTCCAGTAGGGACATCATCGGTGCTATGTGGTCAGGCCCATAGTAGGTTCCTATGGTCCATGAAGATTCTAACATCGTTCACTAAAATAAGGAAGATGCAGAAATGTAATACCATTTCAAAGGATCGATAAGATATCTTTGTAAACTAAAAAACATATCAAATAATGTTTTTTTGGGGGAAAAAATATGTAAAAATTAATTTCGATATAATTTTGTTGCTGGCTTGAGGATACAACTCGAGAATGGAGAGGCATAGTATGGGAGGATGTCAAGGCGGAAAATGCTAGAAAGGATTTGTGAAGTGAAGGATAAAAATATCTATCAGGCTTTCCTTTACTTTTGCAATGATAGAAAGGGTAAACTTGATATTAATACATATTATATTTAATATTCATATGCCGGAAAATGCGTAGCTAAATAAAATTCATGCCCGTGCCGTTACGGCACGGGTTAAGCCCTAGTTAATATATATGCCGTCAATAAAACCCCCAATAAAGAAGGGAGGAATGTGCACCCCGGTTAAACCAGGGTGCACAAAGTCGGACTCTACTCCCTCTGTCCTAGTTTATTTGTCGAAATATGGTTTTGCAAAAAATTGAAAGAATTCAGATTACTTATGCACACCCAATCGATTTTCCAAATTACTTGTTTAATATACTAGTTTTCACATCCTAATTTTTTTTTCTCTTTTTTGATAAAGAACATTTTTTAAAAATTTAAAATGTAATACTCTTTATTACATTTTCACATCCGTGTCTTTTTTTTGTTGGAGCTTAGCTTGTTAGCGCTTCCAACTAGTTAATGTAATCCTCTTTATTCAATAATAAAATTAAAAAATAAAAAAATAAATAAAAATTAGAACATTTTAGTTGAAAATATAAATTTTTTTTAGTATCTTACTATTACTAATATAAAGAAAAGACCTCTTTTTGTTACGACCCAAAATTTGGTCCGGACACCCCGAAATTACAAATCTATCCTTCATTTAAAATCAAGCTTCTTCCTTCAATCCTGTAAATTTAGAGAAAAGCGAGGGTAATCGACACTGTTGTGTTTTTTATTCTCTTCATCGTCCAAAGAAAACACACTCCGCAGATTTATCCTGAAGATTTGAGTTTCGATTGAACAAATAATCATCACAACTTCAGTAATAAGCATTCTCAAATCCAAGTCCACAGTAAACCTCATCTCCGCAAATCCAACTTCAGCAATTTTGAAGGGTGATTCAAATCCACAACTAACCCAATCTTCCCCCAATTGCAATCTTTACAAATTGAAGTTCCTTGGGTATTGTAAGTGCGATTTGCGTTGAATTTTATTTTACTACTATGTTTGCGCTGAATTTGATTTTACTAATTTTAGTAAGATATCCAACCGCCGCGGATCGATGCCAATATTCAAAGTGACAGCATTCACTATGCTAATAGATATTATATGATGTTTACTTTGTTAATGGAAGCTAAACTGTTTGATAAATTGTCACTGATAAGCTTCCTCATCAACTGCAGAAAATTGCCAAGAGTAGCAGCAGCAAGGTCAGTTTCTCCAACACCGCGTCAGTCACTATAACCAGCAGCAACACTCAAGAATGGAATCCAAGCATTTTTGGTTCCTTACTGTCAAGGAACAATACAAAGTAGAAGGTATGTACATTAAAGTTCTTCAGATGGGAAAGACCTTTAATGTTGTTCATAAATGGTATCTCCCAACATTTTGTTCATTGGGTATGTTCATAGTTGCTGCAGTTTTAAACCCGGGACGATATTGTGTTAATATAGCCATTTTAAATGGAAGTAGACACATAGCGTCTGTTTATAATGCACATGTCGTTAAATGCGAAACATCATAATCTGATCATCTTATATGCAGAAAAGACACGTTGAGCGTATTCAGAGAATGGTTATGATGTAGAGGTATAAGAATCATCATGCGCATATACTTCAATTTCCTAACAGATTTTCAGTGATGTAAAGAATCAAGACTAATATTTTAAGAAACAAATTAGTCACGAGCATAGCGACATGCATTTCTGCTAGATATTTAAGTTTGACACAAGCTAGATGCAAGTTTGATATGACCACCACTGCAGATAGTGTGAATGTCAATGGGTTGATGCCACAGAGATGACCGCCGTTGATGTGAACCCTTTGTGGTGTAACTGATCGATCAGTGCAAATATAGAGCCTATGTAGCATCTACCTATATGTAGTCAAGACGAAAATGAATCAAATTTAATCCGTGGCATAGATGTTTTACATATCATACACAGGTTTGAGCATTTTGCACTTCTAATCTATTACTCTAAGACCATACGTTCAATTTTTTAGAGAATGCCAAAAATGGTTGCATTTCTTTCTTAAACCCGAGGAAGAGAAAAAGTTTTGTAAAAATGAGATTCCGAACCATCAAGTATTAAAGTTGTTTAGCGCCACGCTTCCCCTATTTCTGAGATAAAATGGTTGTGTGGTGTCCAAGTATGTGGGATCATTATTAGGGAATTGATGTTTTCGATTGTGCCTCTAATGAATTTTTGTTTCGCATTTCCATTCTTCCAGGTAGTGTTAGCATTGCACTGGATTATGTATTTTTGGTGATGGAAGAGTCGAGGCCACTTAAATGGGATTTAATCGATGACGCCGTTGGGGCTATTTTTGGCAAAGATATCTCGAAGGGTAACATCCCCGTCGGATGTTACCAAGATTAGATTTCGGAGGTTCAGTTGGAGCCAACTTCATCATGGGCATTACTTCGTAAAGAGATGTATGGGTCGTCAAAATATACTTAGGGATGATGTAGGAAACTAAGGACATTCTTAGACAATAAGGTTTACTTGGGTTTTTGGCGTGGTAATGTCCCAGGCGCTACTCATGGTCATGCTGTGTACTTCTATACAATTTGCGGTGTTGCACAAGTTTAAAACTTTTGTTTGAGGCTCATCTAAGGCCGAGGATCACATTCATTCGAGTCCTTACTTAAGCGGAGCATTAGTGAGATGCGCAACAACCGCGATCATATCCATTTCATCTCGTTACGAACTATTTTAGCTTCACAAGGGGAGCCAAAGACATATACAATCAAGACATCTCGTTTTTGTTGATATTGTAACAAGTCGGGATTATCACGGACTTTGGTTAAGATCATTCCTTATGCTTTGCTTCTGCACTTTGGCACTTACGACACCTTTAAGCGCTGGAACAGTTCAAAATTACTTTGACTAAATTTGACTCTTAACACATGAAATAGTACCGAGATTCCCTCGTTGCATGAAAACAAACTCTCGCTCTATGCAAATGACAACTTTTGCTAGTTACTTGCCCCGAATCCAAATTGTCCAATATTTTAGTGGAGTTGGCATTTGTTTGTCCTAGGAGCGCTTTCTCGTCTTTTCCTTTGGACAGCTTAAAGAAAGAAGATGGAATAGAAGTTCCATTTTTCTTTACCGTAGAAAATCAAATCATGGGGAAGTTTAAATTGCTTAAAATCAAGAAAGAAACAAGGGAATATGAATTCTTCTCAACCATCCGATGAAGCTAGTAAAATTCAACATATAACTTATACTAGTAACATCTATGAAGCTATACAGGCAACAACTAAAAATGAATCTCATTGCCATTTTGCATATCTAATGCAAGCCTAAACAATTTATTCTTACCTCTAACGGATATAAAATCTACCAACATCGGAAACAAATTTTATTTTCTTCTACTACCTAAAGCCCTCTCAAGCTCATCTTGGTTTACATGGTAAACTAAGAACTCCAACTTGTCTAAATCCAAATTCTTCCTCCGCTTTCTCTAACAGTTTCAAAAAGGCGGGATTATTACTGAGACAATCCAATTCAACTACGAACCCGTTGGCTACATCTCCTTCGATTGCGATTACGCAAAACGCTGCCTTTCTTCACATCGTTTGGAGGAGGTTCCATGGCTTTCATTTTCTCGTTGTCAAGAGGCATGTAATGTTTGTAATTATTTGGGATTTTTTATAAAATGCCCATGTGGGCAAATGCATTTAAGAAAATGCCCACGTTTTTTTCGAAATTAATTTAATGCCCATCGATTGACCATTTCGTCCCGTTTTTGAAAAACGCAGTAACGGACGTTAGCGACATTTGGCAATAAATCGGCCATGTTGAAAGACCTTATAGCCCCTGAATCATTTATAACCGAGTTGGAACAGTGACTCCGGGTTGGAACAGTGACTCAGTACAAAACCGGTTGTAACGGTCGGCTAACACGTGTCACCATCTTGTATGTAAAAAACGGACGGCACAGATTTGACCCCCTTTTGTAACGGTCTTATTCTCTTTGAACCTGTATAAGAATCAGTGGTGAACCCTATATTCATCCAAATCATTAATAGGAAGACAATAACATACACAAACATGAGCAGAAGTGTGAAACATTCTCCTAGTAGTAGCAGAAACAACAACATCAAGGTTAGTGAGGAAAAACAGCCAAATATATGTTCAATTTGTGATGTTGGTAGCCATGAAGCAAAGGTTTGTCCCTGGATGTATTCTAGGTGTAAACACATACCTTGTAATGGCATAAGGCAATTACTTAGATCAAAGACAAGTGAAACAGAAGGGGAAATGTTCTTCAAGTGCTCAAATCCTACCTGCACATACTTTGAATGGTTTGCTTTAGCCATTGGTGCGATCAGAAGTCTTGAGATTAAGCTACCCCACCAGATATCTTCTTTGTGCTTGTGGAGAAGCTGCTCACTCCTTCAACAACTGCCCATTGCATAAACTTCTGTGCTTCAACACTCACTGCAATTCAAGGATGAAACTGAAAATATGTAAGAATGAGCATAACTTCAACATAGCTTACCTAACCTGCACAGATTGTGAAGCTTTTAGATGGGTTTCTGACCACCTATTCATTGCTGCAAAAAACAGAGTTATGCATTCAAGTATTCAAGACAAAGAAATATGTAAGGAATTCACCAAAAAAATAGTAATGTAAGCTGCAATATTGCTTTGAACTAATAAACTTGATTAATAGTAAAAGGTACTTCAAACTAAACATAACAACATTGTTTTGTCATCACTAAAGCAGTTCAGACCAAAAAGCATTTGAAAAAAGGAAAAAAAAAAAAGACAAAGGATGACAGATCCAACACTAAAAACACATACACACACATCCCTTACTTCTTCTTTCCCTTTGCATTTGAAACAGTAGCAATGTTTTGAGACATATAGCCAATACCGAAATAGCTTGATCGGGAAATTTTGTGTGTTGCTAGGTCCTTGAGATGCATTACTTTGAGTGTTTGGTACCGGAGGTGGCTTTCCATGTGCGAGATGACTCACCAACATATGATGCTTTCCATTGTTTCTTTGCTCTTCCCCTTGAAGTGCTGGAAAATCTGTGTTTGTGAAGGAGAAATCTGCAGAGATCACACTCGATTCTTGGCCTATATGCAGTTGAGTTCTTACCAACATCACCACCTTTACAAGTTCTCTTGTTGTGACCTTCTGTGGATCCACACTTAGTACACCTCCTTTTCTTCACCTCACCTTGAGGTTCATCATAACTTCTCCTTATCTTTTTTGGAGGTCTGCCAGGCTTTCTTTGGTTGGGAGGGTGTAAAATCTTGTTATCCATTGCTGGCTGCAAGATGTGAAAAGTTCAGAGAAGAGATGAGAAGAGAAGAGATAAGATGAGATATGTGAAGTGATGAAACCCTAAAATGCTTACAAATAGGGAATATTAAAAAGTAAAAAGTAAATGCACAACAACCCATAAAGTTTAGAATAATAGTACCTCAAAGAAAGTCGGATATGTCTCTCAATAAGAAAACAGTGGAGCATATGTGGTCCTATAATAATCCACTGAATAGTAAGGAGAGCAATACCTAAAAAATTGGGATGATATCCCTTGTTATTATTCAATGCTGGTACATAAATGCACTAATAAAAGGGAGATAAAAAAACATCAATGTCACAATAAATATAATACATACTCTGCCCAATTTGGTGAGATTCCCTTTAATGAAGACACAACATGTTGACAGGGGAAACCCCTAAACTGCCACTGCAAACAAGTGCACTTCTTCTCTATGAAATTCACTGTGAATATTTTTCTTGTGGTCCTGTTGGTAACCAAATAGACCTCCCCAATCACACTAGGTTGGACATCAAATTTCTCACTAATAGCAAGCATTTTTTTGAGAAGATTCTTAGCTTTAGGAACCAATTCTCAACTTTCCACTTTGTAGAGTGTTCCCTCCTCTTAGAGAACATTCTCATCACCAACTCTCCATACAAAGATGCCAAGCATAACTATAGGTTTGTCTCTAATTTCGTAGCCATAGAATTAAAGATTTAAGAAAAGTTGTTATTGAGATGCTCACAACAACTAGTGGGATCAAAAATGCCCTACCCAATTAAGTGACCTTGATCCATAAGATATTTTGCAGCTTTATCATTTTCTTTGAACATAGCAGCCATGTGTTCCTACATTACTAGTTCTACATCAAGTATATTGTTACATTAAAACCCTACAAATGTAAAACAAATAATTTTGTACATAATCAAACCTCAAAATGATGTATCTTGTAGGCTTTGTAAAGCATTCACATTGCATTGTGCAAGCTTGGAGACTTGTAGTATTTCTTGAAATTCCTATAATTGTGCCTGCAATATAATTCAAACAAAGACCAAAAGTTAAATTCATTATCTCGTGTTGTTTCATATAGTTGTTAAATAATGTGCAAGTTACCTAATTACCTCCAACAAGATCTATGGGGAAAACCAGAAACACTCTGCAAATGACTTCTAGCAAACCTTTCGCTGATCTCAAATAAAAGTGACTCGCCTTTGTGATGTGCTAAGATTCCTGGTGCTATATCTCTCATGAATAGTAACCAGTTTTCTTTGGTTTCACTTCTTACTACACAAATACCTAAAGAAACCAATCTATTCTCACCATCAAGTGTTGTTGCAGCCATTAGGACACCACCCCACTTGCCAGTTAGATGGCATGCATCAAATCCCACAACACCTCTGCAAGCATCTTGAAATCCTTTCATTGGTCCAGGAAAAGAGATTGTCATACTCTCAAATTTAAAGTCTGCATATTCAAGCTCAACATCAGTTCTTTTTACATTTGAACAAAAAGAAAGAAAAAACACAAATACTTAAATAGCTTATGAATATACCTTTTCTTCCATATGTTAGTGTCAGCAACTATTGAACAAAACTTAGGTACTTCAGCATAACTTTCTTCATAATCACCAAACAATTCTTCTAGAACCAGATTCCTAGCTTTCCATGCACAAATATAGGGAATTTTGATGTTGTGCAACATTGAAAAGTCTTCTGCAATATTCCTGGGCTTTGGTATGAAAGACCCAGAGCTATGCTTCAACTTTTCAAGCACAACATCTTTTACAAGATGTGGATCAATGAGACCTATTAAAACTTTTTGGATCATCAACACAAGTGTGTTCCAAATTTACACTTCTAATAACAAAAGTTGACTCTCCCTCAACTCTACTAGCATAAACAAACCATTTACAATCATCTCTATCTTTGAACCTACATTGGGCCCTAACTTGCTATGAACAACTCTTTTTACATTTGAACTGTTTATTTTCTTTGACACAATAACTTTTAAGATGCTTTTTAAAAAGTTGCTTGTTTTGAAAGGCACACTTTACCAAACATCTTACCAGGGTCCACTCTTTGGTATTTCATCTTCTTCGTGGAATAGATTTGGATCAACTTCCTCTCCAATGTTATTCATGTCCGGTAGGTATCTCTTGTGCCAAACAAGGTTTGCCAACTTGACCTTATCAATCACTACTTTAGGACCACCATCATTTTTATCTTCAACTTCAAGACCACTACCATCTTCATCTGCAAGTTACAAATATAAAAGTTATAAACTTAAAAATAGGAATAACATTTAAAAATTTACTACCTCAATGTAAGTTTAACAAATTTTAATACCTTCACTGCTACTTGATTCTTCATTGTGAACTGGAACTTTATATGTCTCTACATATTCATCATAACCTATTTCATTCTCAGAATCACTATCAAATATTGCAGGGGCATCTAGATCTTCAACTGGGTTACACTCATCTTCAGACTCATTATCTAGATGTACAATGTCCTCATCTTCAGACTCATTCCCATCATTGTTCACAGTGCTACCTTGTGTTGCATTATGAGCAATGCTTCCTTGTATTCTATTAAACCAGTAATCATGATTAAAAGTCTCTTTCCTTGGTTGACTGCTACCTTGTGCTGTAACAGTACCATTTCCACCACCTTGACTCTCCACTTCATTCAACAAATCCACAAACAATAATTTCCTAGATGGACCTCCTTGTTGATGTGAGCTTTGCACTTGTAAGTGTCTTGAAACCTTGGTGACCTCCTAGGTGGCTTTGGCTTTTCCTTAGACACTGGCTTCTTATTTGTCTTATAAATCTTCTTAGGAGTCTCATCAATGATTGTCACTGGTGGTGGTTCCACATTTGAAAACTCATCATCTCCAAAATTAGAATTCAGTATGTAAAGAGTAAGATGTATCCAATCTCTATCATCAGTTACAGCTAATTCCCAAAACTTGTAAAAGTCATCATCTGTCATCAAACTTTGAGGCAAACTTGGCTTAACCATCCAAACTAAGTTAACAATTTCATTCTCAGCCAGACCTAATCTTACACGCAACATCTGCTCAAACATCTTCAAATCAGATTTATCTAGGTCCATTTGAGGGAATTCCAGTGTCAATTTACTCATATCAACATACACACTAATGTTTCTGTATGGATAATGGACATGTCCACTGCAACAGAACAACATATAACAAGAATTAGTCTACTTCAAATTTCAGCAACAAAAGATCCCCAATTTAAACCCTAATTACAGAAATTGAACAATTCATATACCAATTTAAACCCTAATTCTAGAAATCAAATATACATATCAGAAAATTAAATTTACATACATATTCAAAAATTGAACAATTCATATACCAATTTAAACCCTAACACAAAAAAATTCCACAAATAAATCCCTAATTACATACAATCATCAAATCAAATCCCAAAAACATTGTTTTCTTTTCGGATTATTAAGTTTTGTTTTTAAAAAAAAAAACAAAAACAAAAATCAAATATTCACAAGTACCCATCATAGATTCGATTCTATTCAAACATATAAAAACAAAGGTACAGTTTTAATCAAATAAAAGTTAGGTTTATCGAATCTTACCGATTCCGATCCTCTGGCTTCTGTTTTTTCTTCACCTTTTTGTTCTTCTTCATCTTCACGGTAAGAGAGGGAACGAGATGTTTATAAGAAAACAAAACAACTTGATCTTCTGGAACTTGATTTCATGGCCGAGAGAGAGAGTGTGGCGGAGAAAACAAAAGTGAAGAAGATAAGAAAACAAAACCCTAACCTGTTTTGTTATTTGATTTCATGGCCACGTGTTCAACTGTGATGCACTTGATCTGTAGCCGTCGATTTAAGAAATACGTGGACCGTAGGAGATTAACTCAACCATTTATAGCCAAAGGTCAGATTTGTAATTACGCCCACCAAATTCTCATCTCGTTTGACGAGAAATTGACTAAGTAAACGCCATTTTACCAAAATGGTGGGTCCTGACGGAATTGGTAACGGCGTGGGCATTAAATTAATTTCGAAAAAAACGTGGGCATTTTCTTAAATGCATTTGCCCACATGGGCATTTTATAAAAAATCCCTAATTATAAACATCTTGCCTTTTAGCAGATCGCAAGACAAACTTTTTGAATATAAGCTTAAACATTATAATTGCTATCTTTCTGCAGGTCTCTTCTTTTTTTTTTTTTGATCGGCAAATTCTTTCTGGCGTCTTAAAGATGGACTGAGTGTGCGATGGATATATCTCAGCCAGTGTAGATATGGTATTTATAGGAGTAGTAGCTTACAGAATTTGTGTTGTTGGTCATTTTATCCACCATGTAATGTCATTAGCATTGAGGGGACCAATGTCATAAATATGCTGTTCTCTGGAGATCATGGTCGTCCGAGCACTATGTTCTTGCTCGACCTATCCTTAGTCCTTCTTTCATTTACATGAGGATATATTCTTTGCTACCAGAGAAAATGATCGGTGCATATTTTCTGAAGGACGTATCTTAGTAAATACCTATGTTAATCTGACTGAATGACACCAATTTCTTAGTTGGTTCGTAAATCTGACTGAATGACACCATTTTCTTAGTTGTGTCCTTGTTGTCCATCCAAAATACAGCCGTAATCATCGCAACATGATAATAAGGTAAATCTTCCGATAAATGAAAGAAGGATATCGCAACATGATATTAGGCTTAGTCCTATGGGCTAGATATCTAGCTGCTAGATTGGCCATCCACGTCAGCATGGGCAACCTCCTAAGTCCTATGGGATGGCCAATCTAGCAGTGAAACGCTGATCAGTGCAGCGTTTGACGCTGAACGGTGCAGCTTCCATGAAACGCTGATCAGTGCAGTGTTAACTTTTTTCTCACACTTTTTTCATGATTTGCAACACTTTTTGGCCAATCTAGCAGTCCAAGCTAGCCCATAGGACTTAGCCTTAGATCATTTTAAAGAGAAACATTTGCCTTCCAAACTAGTAGCATTTTTCCTAGTTTCGCCCATCTTTATGAACTCCGTTACCACAGTAGATAATTTTATTTTTATAGGAAGAGGAATTATCCAATTTCGTTGTGCATAGAGAAAATTAGGCTAAGGCCCCACCCATGGATAACCCATAATATGAGGCCCTTAGTTAAAAGAGTTTTATTACTAGGCCCTGAATTAAAAATAAATTTAAATTCGGTTTGAAATGACAAGAATAACCTTCACTATATAAGTATCTAACCTAGGTTTTCTATCAAACCGACCCATTCATTTTCATTTCAAGAGAGAGAAACTGAATCTCACCTGAGAAAACTGCCGGTCGAAAACCTTCAAAGAAGTGCAGAAATTTGTTTGTAGATTTTTTTTGCGAGATCGAATAAACGAAAAACTAAAACAGGTAGATTTCGATCAAATCTCTTCTTCATGTTTAATCTTTCTTCTTCTTCGTTTTTGGAACTGCTTTTCGATATGTTTTTGGAATCGTTTTCGATCAGTATTTGATCTGTTTTTTATATGTTAAATCTCAGTGTATTCGATCTATTTTTTGCTTCATTCGTTGTTTGATTCAGTCCTTTGTTGATCAAAGAAGAAGACGAAGAAATAAGAAGAAGACGAACAGAGGTTTGAATCTGTTTTCGATCTTCTACTTTTTCACTCTGGTTTTAGGGATTAGGTTTAGTTGATGATTTCTGTTGATGTATCATCTGAATCTCATGTTTAGGAGTTTAGGACTACTGCAAATTGATGTTTTCTTTTGTTTAAACCTGTGATTCGATTCAATTTACATTTTGTGAACTAAAATGGCGCAAGGAAGAAGGAATCCCCCAAGCAGATGCTTTAAGAGGTACTTAGATGTGAAATTATTTGAGTATATGTGTTATTATGATATCATGCTAGTGAAAATTCCTTTGAATGTTTAACTATACAAACAAGGCCTTGTGTAACTTTAAGTTACACATTCAAAATCTAACCACTGATTGTATTGTGGTATGTATATTGAGTGTGTAACTTTAAGTTACACATACAAATGAGCCTATATAACTGTGAGTTACACATTCAAGATGTCGCCACTGAGTTTCCAAGGAGCTGTGTAACTATAATTTACACATTTGGAATCTCGTGTTTTGATCATATGTAATGCCTATGTATGTGTAACTATAATTTACACATTGAAAATCTCAACACTAACTTTCCAATTGACTGTGTAACTATAAGTTACACATGGAAAATCTCATCACGAACTAAATTTGATTACGAATTTTGCTTGTGATGATGTCATGAAATAAATTTGATCTCATGATATGCTTGTAAATTTTCATAGAAATAGAGAGTGTGTAAATAAGAGTTACACATTCAAAATCTTATAGAAATAGAGCATGGTTTGTATATTGATTGTGTAACTTATAGTTACACATTAAAAATCTTATAGAAATGAGCCTAGATTTGTAACTATAAGTTACACATAAAAAAATCTCACCACTGACTTGCTAAGGGCATGTGTAACTATAAGTTACACTCTAAACAATCTCACCAATGACTTTCTAATGGCATGTGTAACTATAAGTTACACTTAAAAAAATCTCACCAATGACTCTACAATGGTTTATATATTGATTGATTTGTGTAACTACAAGCTACACATTCAAAATCTCACCACCGACTTGCCTTGTGGTCCGATTAACTTATAGTTACAATGGCAAATCTGATTCTTATGCATGTGTAAATTGAGGTTACACAACACATAATAGAATGATTCAGTTTGTGTACTTGGAAAATACACATAGTTTATGACATGAATTTGATTTTGCAGTTATAAAGGAGTGTATTTATTAAGTACACAAAATACTGACTCATGCTATTTTTTGTGTGTGATGTGTCAGAAAATTAAGGCAATCCTTGAATGCCATTAAGGATTTGGTAAAGGTGATAAAACCTATAGGATTGGTGACAGGGCTCAGAGATATCTTTTAAGAGTTGCTTACGGTAAGCTCGTAATGATGTATTACGATGAGTATGATGTTTGTACCAAGTACAACAAAACAAATCACTACCAACAAAAGCGGCGTCTTGAAGCTTTTGAACTGCTTTGATATGGATTGTGACACACCTTGTTCTTTCAAGTTTGGTGATGATAAGTTTATAGAGTCTACACCGCAAAGTCAGGTTGGTTTATTTTACATGCAAAGGATTGGAAGTAGAAAGGGTCAAAAGCTATTAAAGAACTTTTCTCATAAGGATTTAATCGACAATGTTTTGTACAACAAGTTCTTCACCGATATTAAGTCTGACACATCGGACAAAAAGTGACTAAGACAAAAATTTTAGAGAAGATAAAACAACTTATGACCAAAAAGGAGAAAAAGTGGGCGAAGAAAGAAAATTGATGATAAGGATCTAGTTTGTTTGATAGGTTTTTATCTTTGTTGTGTATTATTTTTTGGAGACATAAATGCTAATGGAGTGAATGTGAAATATCTTAGTGTCGTTGAAACATATGAGACTGTGCTCAAGGTGTCTTGGCCTCGACTTAATACACGAGCACTTGTTTGAAGAAATTCATGATAATATTAATTGCTTGGCAAATGTGAAGGCTTGTGTGCGGTACTTCTTGGTAAAGCTTGTGTGTAATTTCTATTCCAAAGACTTTTAGTGTTATGTTCAGGATATTTTATTTTAATATTATTTGCTCGACTAATTAAAATTTATATATGTTGCGAGATATTGTTTCCGAACATGCACGAAGAAGGCTCAATCCCGAAAGTTGCAAACCACGAAGAAGATATCCCGCGGGTTGGAAGGTGGGATCTATACAGATTTCGGATTACATTTCTATAACAGACATGACAGAGTTTTCGGTAAGTGTTAGTTGGTTTATGTTTTGTAAATTTATGGTAATATCAATATAATTTAGATAAAACTTTGATGTAATCAGAATTGTCATGTGTAGCTATAAGTTACACATTTAAATGTGCTTGTGTAGTTACACATGCAAACATAACACCAAATGAATTCAATTATATGTGTAACTATAGGTTACACATATAAAATGTTCTTATGTAACTTTAAGTTACACATACAACTGAAAATTTGTACATTTAGAATGTTCAACTGTTTTTGCTATCTCTTTTTAACCTCTCCATCTGTTAATTGCAGCCAACTCCTAGCTTTGTGGCTGAAGTTTTCCATGACTTGAGAAGCAGCTAGGTATATCAACCGTGGTACCCAAAGAAGGACGACTAAAAGTCAAAAAGCGCAAACCATTGAGAATGGACAACTGAAAAGAGCAAGCGCAAGCAAACCAAGCAATGTTTAAAGCAGTGTATGCAATTGCAAGAGAAGGAATATCGAAGCGGACCTTTCAGAACAACAGTAATTCAAGATTCACAATTTTAGTTGCCAAATTATGCAAGCAATGGGTATTGATCCTTACAAAGTGACCCAGAAGAGTTTATGCAACATGAAGATGCTTGGACATGGAGGTACCGATCGTGGAGCTGCTGAGCATGAAGAAGTAGAGTTACTGCATGGAGCAACTGATCAACAAGGAGATGGAACTACTGAGCATGGAAGTAGTGAACATGAAGAAGAAGAGTCCGAGAAACAGACTGAGCAAGAGAAAGAGAAAGATGACACGGAAAAATCCTTCCATGAAGAATGTAAGTAGTTGTTCATTTTTAATATGCTTCTTTAACTTGATAGAGGTACCCAATTAGTTGACACTAAGGTCTTCGAACATTTTTAGGTTCATATTTTAGTTGTTCAGTTTTAATATGCTTGTTTAACTTGATTACACTTGATTATTGTTGAGTAAACTAATCATATGGATGTGTAATCCTAGTTACACATGCTATATGCATGTGAAACTTCTGGTTACACTAGTTAGATGCATGTGTAACTTCATGTTACACTAGGTATCCATGCCATACTCATGTGTAACATGAAGTTACACATGCTAGTTATCGGCTATCAATCACACATGATATATTCTTCTTGAAATTTTATTAAAAAAATTTAACATCATAATCATCATCCTAATTCTCATTTCAATGCTTGTGCAGTTCCATGTATGAGCCTGGCAGCTGGAAATACGCCAAAATTCTGCAAGCTCAAACTTCTGCAGAGGGGCGCAAGGCTCATCAAAAGAAGAAGCCCGCTAGTAAGAAAAAGCGCACACTGTATTTGTTGTTGATGAGGCGAGAAGAAAGCTGATGAAGAGACGCATGCTTTCTTTGATGAGGCACAAAACAAAGATGCGAGAAGGTGGTGTTGTGGTTGAGTCAGCGTGAGAAAGCCATAGGTGATGATGCAAATGTCATTGAAGAGACACCGCAACCGTTGGTGACGGTTTGGTTCTCGACTGCCCAACTCAGCCAACATCGAAACTATCGACGATAGTTTTGCTTCAAACACGCTTTGAGGACTCCATGGTGATAACCGCTACAACACCGCAAACACAACTGACAATGCTCGGACCTACATGTTGGTGCAACTAGGAGCTAACCCTACCGATATGACGGATGTCGAAGTGAGTAAAATGCTTGATGAGATTGTCGGTGACATTAACAAAAGTGAACCCGGGACTCGCAGTGATGGAGAATGCAGAACCTAGCTCAAGTGGTAACCACTCTTCCGTTTTATTTTTCCTTTATGTTTTGTTTGTAATGGAAGTGTAACTTCAAGTTACACATTGTAAAAAGCATGTGCATCTTGAGGTTACACACGTAAGTACATTATTATTTTGGCTTGTGTAACTTTAAGTTACATACATGTGCTAATTTCCGAGATTTTGCCTTTTTTTTTTTGCGCAGCCTACAACACAAGGGAACTTTTTAGCCTTGGAATAGATAAAACTCCACTACCCAGGGAGAGTTGTCAAGGAAGTTGCGAATACAATAAGAGAAAACCAACCAGCATTCATACAACAACGTGTGCTGAGGAATAGAAAAATTCCAACACAAGATCTGAAGCAGTATGAAAAGAGGACGAAGAAGATTAAGAAGAGTGTTAATGAAGAAATAATGGCCGTTGTTCCAGAAGTGGAAAAAGAAAGAATGGACGCAGTTCCAAGAGCAGAAGAAGAAAGAATGGATGAGGTTGCTGAAGAAGATGACGGAACAATGAGAAAGGATGTGAAAGGTTCAAGTTATCGAAAGGCCGGGAAGGCGAGAAAAAGGAGAAAGTGCTTGAGTATTTCCATACTCATCCGAAAACGTAAGTAGCTTGACTCAAGTAGGCTTGATTCTGTTATTGATTGTTTGTTGTATATTACTACTTGATTCGTTATGTTGATTAATAATAGTTTACTTCTTTGTAATGCGAGACATTACTTGGATTGAACGCGAAGAAAATGGTACCCACTGTTTAATATATCCGGAGAACTAATGCTACTGACTTACCAAGAAAGAATCCTTCTTAGAGTCGAATTCATCGACTTCTACATCAAAAGGAGATTGAGGACAAAGATGAACTCTAACAAACAAGTATGACAAAGCGATATTCCTGTCGCACAAGCATACGTAAGTACTTGATACATTTGAAATCTTATTGCATTTATAATGTGTAGTGTGTGTTGTAAGATTATGATTTTTTTTTGTGTCGGAAAACAGTTATAATGTGTAATCGAAGTTACAAATGCGGTTATAATGTGTAACTGGGTTACACAAACATTTATAATGTGTAACGAAGTTACACATTCTTATTTTTCTAGTGAAAAACCCAAGCCCCTATGTGTAACTTTCATTTACATAATCACTTGTTCATTTGTAAAACTTTTGATTAAAAATGTGAGTTTGACATTCCAAATGGTTTTTGCGAGATCACGACTTGAACGATTACGAGAATTCAAGAAATTTTGGATTCCAAAGCTTGCGAAGGAGTATGTCAAGTACAAGAACGATGCGATCGAGACTTTTCGCCCCAATGTGCAACAACAACACACACTACACCTTTGGAGTATGAGTTGAAAAGCTCTAATGCTTGGTCCTACATGAACTCATCAAACGTTAAGGAACTCGTGAGTGAACACCTTGTTCAAGCCAAGAAATATGCATTTGCAATTACTACGTAACCGAGACTCTTGTGTCCTTATGCTCTTGGGATGAATGAAAAGACCAAGAATTTGGTCGCCCCAACAAGTACAATTCCTATTTGTCTTCCATGTGTATGCGCTACATGAAGATCGGGATGAAGAATAAACCACTTGACAAAAAATTAACCTCAAGTATGATGCTATGGTGGGTCGACAAGCTCAACCGCATGAGAGGAAGCATGCTATACAAGATTCTTTCGGATCCATTCAGAGATGCGTAAAGCGAGTCATTAGGATTAGAAAAAAATCTATACTAGCAAATATGTTGTTAGCCACAAAGCGAGATGTTAGACTTGGAAAATATGTTGTTAGAAACTTTTAAATTTCATCAGTTAGTAGATTTTAGCAGTTCTTGGTTTTGAAAATATTTTTGGATTGAAATTCTTTGAATTAAAAACTTTTATCTTGTTAGAACTTTACAGTGTGTGTACGGGTTTCATAAAGTATGCAACGTGGTAAGTAACTACACATCTTAACATGATGCTTTAGGTGTAACCCGAGGTTACATATGCATTTATCATGTGTAACCTAATATTACACATGCATTCACAGAGTGTAAACGGTTACACATCCATATATTTGAGTGTAAATCGAAGTTACACATCCACGACTAAGTATCGTCTTCGCACTTTATATCCCAGGATGTGTAACTAGCGATTTACACATCCTGCTAGTTCAGAATCACCGTTTGGATTATTTACATTTTCGCTCATCCATATATTTGAGTGTAAACCGAAGTTACACAAGCCATTGATCGGACTTGACCAATAAATCAAAATAAAATAAATTTAAACCAAAAGATTTATCATGTGTAAGCTAATGTTACACATGCATTAACAACAGTGTAATCTCTCGGTTACACATCGATCGAAGTTACACAAGCATTTGACCACTGATCAGACATACACAATAAATCAAAAAAATAGAATAAACTGCATTTCAATCGTTAACCGACAAAATATAAAATCAATGAATAGATCCTTGCACATAATCAACGTTGCGAGAAAAATAAAAACGTTTGGTCCATGCGAACCGAAATGAAGAAAACTAAAAAGAAACAATCCAAGACAAAAAAAAAAAGAATCCACACATAAAATCATTACTTGAAGAAATGAACTTTGGTAGGTTCAATCTAGTGAGGTGTGAACTTCCGAGGATTCCCGCAACCTCGCCTTGTTGTGACTGTTTCCTTCAGATTCTTTGCAACGAACTTTCTCTTCACCTTTTTCTCACGTTTACTTATAATCCTCTTTCTGGGGTCTACCCGGTGGCTTCTTCACGGTAGGCGGGATGACGGTGTTATCAGGATGATATTCAACGAGCCTGTTGTAGTTGGGAATCGGCTGGATGGCATGCATATAAGTCTTCCTAAAATAGTCGCTTGTAAAATATGGTGAAATGAAATCAATAGCCTCACGTTTAATCTTCCGTATGGCTGCAAGAGCATGAGCACAAGGAAAACCATATACACGCCACCTTGAAAAAAACAAAAAACAAAACAAAAAATCAGTTAGTTGCACATACAAATCATAAAGCACAAGGAAAATTAGATATTAGAAGTGCATATACAGGATGTGTATCTTTAAGTTACACTTGCAAAATATATGTGTAACTAGTATTTACACATGCATATATCTAATCTTAAAAGGAGAAAAAGAACATACGAGAGAGAAGAAAAAGCATAAGAAATCAAACCTTTGACAGTGCAAGTCTCCGTGTTCAAGGTCCACCATGTGAGACCTTTCGCTAATAACTTCAAACACGGTAGGACTAGCAACCAATACTTCCCAAGCCAAACCTTCATCTTGAAGAGCCACAAGCTTTTCTTCATACTCGGGGTTAATGGAGTCATCATATTAGCACCAATTTCGCGACAACTCCGCCATCAAACACATTATTTTCCTCCTAATCGAAAAGGAAAAAAAAATGATGAATACATAAAGTGACAAAACATGAAATAAAAAGACGAAACAAACAACAAAACACACACACACTTAATTAACCTGATCAAGAAGAGCAGATGCGGGCATCTTCTTGTGAACCAAACCCACTATTGATCGATTCTCGTTTAGAGTACTAGATGTTCGTCCATAACGACAACCTTTGAAATAGGCATTCGCATATGATTCGTGTGGGATGGTCTCATGTAATCAGCCACCCAATTGCGTTCAAGTCTCTAATCTTCAGTATAGCTTTCGCATGGTTTTCGGTGAGAGTGAGTATGTCGCCTCTCGGAAATGGTCCATCACAAGCGAATACCTAGGATCTGCTTGATGGTGATGGGTATATTTTTCGTCAAATGATAGTAGGGTGAAGTCTGTGGAACCCATCGGATAGACAAGTGGAACACCCGCAAGAGTCCTTCATGGCGATCCGAAAGGAAGGTGATTGGCCTCCCATCACCAACAACTTGATCAAATTCCTCAAAAACCACTCCCGGTTGTCGATAGTCTCGAGAATCGACTAGTGCAAAAGCAAGGGGAAAAATCCTACAAAAAAAAATTGTGCATAATCGAAGAATAATAAGTTTCACACAAACGGATACAATGTGTAAATACAAGTTACACATGCTAAAACAAATGTGTAACTTAAGGGCTACGAGATGATATTTTCTTAGTTACACCTTTGGGTAAAGTAATGTGTGGCGAGAGTTACACATGTGTAACTCTCGGTTATTTGTCAACCGAAGTTGTTAAAAAAAAAAAAAAAACATACCTTTACCACCATTGATCCCAGTAGGCTGCCATCAAGCAACCTTAGAATGTACCAAGAAGGAAAGTAGTATCCAAGTATACCATTGCACGACAAAACCGGTACCCTTTGATGCATGCAAAGCAAATGCGATGAAAATCCGTTGAAATCATTTTATTTTCACGTTCAAACTTTATCACACTACCGTGGTTGGTTTCCCTTATAGCATTAATATACCATACCAAATGCGAGTAGGACTTGACATAAATCGCCATAAATCGTCTCATAAACCTTTTCCCTAGCATTATATGCCCGATAGTACTCCATGTTAATCCCATAATTGGTCCTGGAAATCAGAAGCAATTTGGTTGGGCTTCTTGTGAGGATTTTTGCGAACTTCTTCCTCAATCAAACTAGACGAGAAGCTGGTGGAGTATGTTTGGTTCAATTTGCGCCCACCAGCACCACAAATGTGCTCAGGGGGTTATAAGACCTGACTGGAGATGTTAATACAAAATATAAAAAATTCAAACCAAAAAACAATATGGTGCAAAAAACATCATGTGTAAACCAAAGTTACACATCTTTGTAACAACACATAACATGTGCTAAGCATTAGATGATTGAACAGCGAAAACCTACCGAAACATTTCGTTCCTCTCATCAATAGAAAGTTGCATGGAATTTCCATCCGCATTTTCATCTGCACACTTAGCCGTGAACCTAGAACGCTCATTGTGAGTTACAATCATTTTGAAACCGGTGCGAAGACGATACTTGGTGTAAGCAACCCCGACTTGCTTAACTCCTTCAACAAACACATGACCAATCTCACCAAGAACATTGGGCCAACCATCCGATAACAAAGGTTTCGCAGCTTGCTTTTATCTTCCAAATACATTCCAACAAGAAGATTGTTTCGGGACGAACACATACTACTAGACCCGCTAGAAATAGAAGAATCGCCCAGATTTGGAAGAAGATGCCACACGAGGAACATTTTGCAAGAAAATATCAACACTTTGGTCTTTTGTTTACTATTTGTGATGGATATAAGAGCTTGCAACGAAAAATCACAGTCAAGCGGGAAATCTTTCCCACTTTCTCGAAAGAAGAAAGTAATACCAAGAGGAGTAAACTGCTTCCATTCCCGGCAAACTTGTTCCTTAAACTCTTCAAGTCTGATATCAGTATTAACACGCAGGTAATAAAATCAAAAGTAGCGAACAACGCAATGCAACTAACAAAGCGCAACTAACGGAATCCATGAAAACCTAAAAAATATCAATACACACAATAACAATATCAAAATTTTAAAACGAGCACTTAATTCACTCGGGGGCGTTGCCCCCTCGTGAGAAGTATATTCTATGCGGCAAGCTAAATATGAGTAAAAGATACAGATGATACACCTATTTACACATAAACATGTTACAGGACATATATGTGTAACTTCAACTTACACATGCTTAAAATACGACAGGATACATATGTGTAAACTAAAATTACACATGCTACAACTAAAAAACATGTGCATCTTCCTCACACATGCTTAAAATACAAAACAGGATATATGTGTGTAAACTAAAATTACACATGCTGCAACTAAATAACATCTGCATCTTCCTTACACATGCTTAAAAATACAACAGGATATATATGTGTAACCTAAAGTTACACATCCCGTAACAAAAAACAAAGATGTCCAACAAATCAAACTGAACTTGTTCTCTTTGAAACAAAATTGTTTCTTCATACTACTCTCAAGTATCAACAAAAATTAACAGATCGGACATGCAAGAAGAATAAATAATTCAAAAAAAAATTGAAAACAGATTCGAAATCAAAACAAAATAAAATTCTTACCTAGATTTGTTGTTTTCTTACTTCGAAACAATGTTCTTACTATTCCTATTCTCGGTATCAACCAAACTGTGTAAGCATCAACAAAAACATACTCAATTATCAAAACCAAATAAAAAAGTGAAAAAACTAGATCGCAATTGTAACAATAAAAAATCGGTTGAATTGAAAAATAGATCAAAAATCGGTTGAATTATTCGTACCTACGTTGATTTCTCTATTCCAACTTTGTCTTCTTCCTCTTCTCGGACTCAATAAAATCGAAACAAAACAAAAATCATCTATCGGTAGAAGATAGACATCAAACAATCAATCGGAAAAAGTAATGAATCAAACCTATTCGATACAAACAAGAAGACAAAATTGATACGAACCTATTTGTTGTTCTTCAATGCATCGTCTCAAACTCGTCAAACTGAAATCCAATAAATAACATCAATAAATTGAGAAAAATCAACAATGAATCCTTGTTCTTCGTCTCGTCTTCAACACATCAATAGACTAACGAACTCTTGTTCTTCAATGCAACAATTTGTGTAGAAGAAATCAACCTAATTTCGCAACAAGAAGAAAAATAATCGAGAGAAGAGAATAGAGAGCTAAAACCTGAATTGGATTTCTGTTTCTGTTTCTGTTATAAAACAACTATAAATACTGGAGGTTATTTTGGGTATTTTCACTTTTATTAAAGAAAGTGCTGACGTCAGCAATCCGGGATAATTCAAAACCAGCCCCAAAAATAAAAGTTCTGGGGCCTAGAAATATCAAAAATAGAAAGTGTGGAGTTGATAGTGGAGGATCCACTTTGAGGGGCTTGTATATGTTGAACCCATATAGTAGGGGGATTCAAGTATTTTTCACTTGTGCATATGCATGTTCCACCTAATGGTTAACAAATGCATCCTACGTGACATACTTTGATATACTCGTGGATACTCCTTCTGTCCAAGTTATATATATATATGGCACATGAATACTTTGTCCAACTAGAACAAATAAAAAAATGCCGCATAAGAAAATAAAAGTAGAAGCTTTGCTATACAAAATTTGAATAAAAATACTCCCTCCGTCCCTAATTAGATGAGCTACTTGTAGTTTGCACAAATTTTAAGGCAAGGAGGAAAGTGGAGTATATTTAAGTATTTTTTACAATTATACCCTTATGGGCAATAATTAGTAAAATTTAGAAACGATTTATCTCTTAAACTATACCACGGTTTTTTATAAACTTTATACCATTGAAAAACATTTTAAAACACCTACGCAACGAATATAAACATGACTATCAAATTATACATATTTCTTATAGAAAAAATAATCAATTAAAAGGGTAGTTTTAGAAATATCCCCTTGGTTAGTGAAATAGCTCATCTATTTGTGGACAAAAATAAAAACCAAATAGCTTATCTAATTAGGGACGGAGGGAGTAAGGTTTTATAGTACCATTGTATTTTCCTTTGTAAATGGTCTTCTTTGGATTCCATTTGCGTAAATCTGTGAGGGTCGTTTTTTTTTTTCTTTTCCTCTTATTTCTTTCAACTCTGCACAAAATTGTTGTTTTTACTCATCTCTGAAGTTCTAAAGTCCTCGTAATTTGACGTCCAATTTGGATCACAAATACTACTTTCATTACTAAAATGGAAAAATGATAGTAGTATCTTTTTTTTTCGGAAACAACGGAGGTAATATTGTCGTGTGAAAAATGAGTTTTGTTAATATGCGCGATTCATTCGTGATGAAAGTATCTCATATCACTACAAGAAAACTACGGTATTGCAACATGTTGTGTGTGTAGCAAGAGCCTTTGTTTCGTGTGGCAAAAACCTTTTGCCACATAAAATCTTTTTGCCACACCCTGTGGCAAGAAACTGTGTGACAAAAAATTATTGCCACACCTTTAGTATCCTGCGGCAATAGCCGGGCTTTTTGCCGCACTAACTAGTGTAGCAATAACATGAGGCAAAATGGTATTTTTTTTTTTAATTTTTTTTCTTTCGGTTTTATTATATATAAAAATATTCGCAATTTAATTTTATTTCCAATTTTTCATTTCAAATTTAATTTATTTTCCAATTTCCAGTTTTATTATATTTAAAATAAGAATCATATTATTTTCATTCTATAATTTTAAAGATTTCTGCTTTTCATACAAACTCAAAATTAATTTGTCTTCTCCGTCAAAATTGTGCACCGCCATTAAAGACCAAACTCTAAGTCTATAAACAATTACTCCCTTAGTCGTAGTGGGATAAAAGTTAGGGAAGGCACATAACCTAGGAAAGGAATCCATCAGAAAAGAAAAATCTTGGAAAGGAATAAAGATAATTAAACCAAACAGGTCATTCAGGTTATGAAGATTGCCTTCTTTTCTTCTCCTTCCTTTCCCGATCAGATTACTGAAAATCTATTCCATTACCGTTATTGATTCTGCTACTGTTATTGATTCTGCTACTAAGATTGGATTCTGCTACTAAGATTCTAATACCGTGATTCGGCTACTCGGATTCTCGCTCACATTGTTATTGATTCGCTCATCGAAAATCTATTCCATTACCTAGATTCAAATTACGAGCTTTGATTCTTGTTGAGTGAAATCACCAATTCGGATTAACTTATTTACTACATCTAGATTCCAATTTTCGAGATAGGGTTGTGTTTTTGATCTACAACAAATCTTCAGGCAGGGAAGTTTTTTAAGTTTCAACTGGAATTGTTTCTTCCTTTTATCACTCACAAAGTGTTTGTAGAAAATCTTCAACCACCGAGGGGGCACTCAAAGATTACAATTAGCTCCTCAAGATCCACCTTTCATTGATGCTTCGTCTGCTCAAGCATCAGTTTAATCAGGGGAGCGAATACCTTTCTTCAACACTCTAAGATTCACCTGTGATGTGTATCATTGCTTGGAATTGTCAAGGAATCCATAACCCTTTGACAGTTCAGCGATTAAGAGAACTCATTCGCAAGCACAAACCTTCAATCTTATTCCTATATGAAACCATTTCCTCTTCTACATTCATGACACAATTAGCCTCTTCTCTGCATTTTCAAAACTCTTTTACCTTACCTCCTGTTGGACATAGAGGAGGTCTCGCTCTTTTTTGGACGAATCAAGTTAGTATCCAAATCATTCTGGCCAATCAATCAATCATTCACTCTATTGTATCTTCGGCTACTGTGGCTCTATGGTTTCTTTCTACCATCTATGGACCTCCACATCCAGCTGCTCGTGAGGATCTTTGGGATGCTCTACCTGCAATTCTCAATCTGGATGATGATGCTCCTCATCTCATGCTGGGAGATTTCAATGACATCATATCCCAAGATGAAAAAAAGGGTGGCAGGCCGGTGTCTCAGAACCAAATGCTGAAATTTAAAAAGTTCTTGGATAACTGCTCTTTGCTTGATCTTGGATTTGTAGGAACAATCTTCACACGGGGTCGAATAGACAACAAGGAAGACACCTCATTCAAGAGAGACTTGACAGAGCGTGTGCATCCCCTTCTTGGAGAACATGCTTTCCTCATGCTGCTGTGTTCAATCAAATTCGCTATGCGTCTGATCATGGTCCAATTGTATTGCAACTCAAAGCTTCTTGTTTTACACTTGATAAACCGTACAGGTTTGAACACATGTGGCTACTCCACCCAGATTGTCTGCCAACTATTAAGGTGGCCTGGAGCAAGCCGACAAATGGATCTACAGCTTTTATCCTTCAGCAAAAACTAATCAATACCAGAAAGAGCTTGGTCGATGGAGTAGAGATCTTTGGAAGGCTGGAAGAGCAAATCAAGTTTTCGAAATACGGCTAGAATATGCACAAGCCAATTGTGCCAAGTGTTTCAACACGGTTTTTCATCTGACCAATGAAGAAGCTGAGAGAGTGCTCCAACACCATATCTTCTTACTCAATTGCAAGAATGAGTACTGGAAAGCAAGATCGAGAGTACAATGGCTTAAAGATGGCGATCGGAACACGGGGTTTTTTCACACAACAGCTACAATTCATAGAAGCCATAACTTGATTCACCAAATTAAGAACAACCAGAACTTATGGACGGATGAAAAATCAGAGATAGCTCCCATTTTTATTGCTTATTTCAAGGAGCTATACTCCCAACCTACAACCGTCATCGATGAAGAGTTGTTAGCCAATGTGCATTCTCGTCTCACAATAGCACAACAGATGCAGCTTGAAATCCCTGTGACGCAAGAGGAGATAAAGCAGGCCATGTTCTCCATCAGCAAAAACAGTGCACCTGGCCCGGATGGTTATTCGAGCAAATTCTACATTGAAGCATGGGATATTGTTGGTCCAACAATATCAAACTTGGTAACTGATTTCTTCTCAACTGGCTCCTTTTCTTCTCAAATCAACCACACCCATCTCACCTTAATCCCCAAAAATGAGAATCCAGAAAACCCTTCACAATTTCGGCCAATTGCTCTTTGCAATGTAAGTTATAAAGTCATCTCCAAAATCATTGTGGCTAGGCTACGACCAATTCTTCCAATGCTCATCAACCCTCATCAGAGCGCTTTTATACCTAAAAGATCAATACATGACAACATTTCTCTGGCAATGGAGATTTTTCATAACATCAGAACATCTAAACCTGGAAAGCATCCTAAATTTGCCATGAAGCTCGATATACACAAGGCTTATGACAAGCTTGATTGGCAGTTCATAGAAAGAGCGATGACATCTTTGGGGCTACCAAAATGGATTGTTACTAGAATTATGTTCTGTATTAAGAGTGTTACTTTGGCGGTGAAAATAAATGGTGCACCTCGTGGGTTTATCCAACCGAAGTGCGGCATTCGACAAGGTGACCCACTATCTTCATATATCTTCATCATGTGTGCTGAAATACTCTCCACCAACCTGATTCTGCTGGAACAACAAGATCAAATTAAAGGTATCAAGATCTCTCACAACTCAACACCCATTTCCCATCTCATGTATGCTGATGATTTACTTATCACATGTCATGCCAACACCTCTCAATGTTACAACCTCATAAACATCATAAACAAATACAGTAGCTCTGCAGGACAACAAATTAGTGCCTCAAAATCCTGCATCATCCATCACCCTCACCTACCTATCCAACAGATCAACACCCTCCAAGCCATTTTTCACTTCACTACAACCTCAATCCCACCCATCTATCTTGGTGCCCCAATCCCTCATGGAAGAACTTCCAAAGATCGATACAGCCATCTCATACAGAGGATTATGAATAGGCTACAAGGATGGATGATAAAAATGCTAAACCAGGCGGGAAGACTTTTACTTATCAATACCTCCCTTGCTCCAACTGCTAACCATGTGATGCACACTGCAATTCTGCCTCATCATGTCCATCACAAGATAGATCAACTGAAAAGGAATTTTTTTTTGGGACACTTGGGAAACACAAGGAAACTACATCCTATCAATTGGAAAAGAGCATGCAACAACAAATCAACGGGAGGCCTAGGAATCAGAAATAGCGAGACAATGAACAAAGCTCTGTTTCTCAAAAGAATTTGGACCATTCATGAGCAACCAAACTCCTTATGGTCCTCCACCAGTACAGGTAAGTATTTCTCAAACCCCTCACTTCTTCATCCTGTTGCTATCATTGGTTCTAACCCTAGTCCTCTATGGAGAGATGCCAATAAGCTTCTACATTTTTTCAACCTAGGATTGTTTCACCAAATAAACTCCGGTGAGCAGACAAACATATGGTCTCAACAATGGATCCCGGGTGTATTTTCTTTACCCAACAATACCTCCCAAAACCTGCAAAATGTATCCCAACTAATAAACCAAGCAACAAACACATGGAACATCCAACTCATCCAGACCATCACTGATCCAGAAACCACATTAAAAATCATAGCCATCCCACTACCATCAAATACAACTCCTGATAAACTCATATGGTACCCTACAAAAAATGGAACATACTCTGCTAAATCGGCTTATAGGCTATTTCATCAACATATAAATCCAACTCATAACACCGATTCCCATCAATTCATATGGTCTCTTCCTTGCACTCCCAAAATCAAAATTTTCATTTGGAAAACTCTGAACAATGGGTTACCTACTAGGGAACTGCTTCACCATAGACAAATCATAAATAATCCTATTTGTCCCTGCTGCAATGAATCTCCAGAAACTTTATCCCACTTGTTATTCTTATGCCCTAAAACTATTTTAGTGTGGGAACAAGTGAGGAATTTACTGCACCAAAAATTTCCTAACAACCATCTCATCATTACCCCTCAAACTAATGTTCAACACCTTTTACACCCAAATCAAACACATCACAAGCTGCCACCTGATTTGATTACTCATCTGTGTTATACTTTATGGCACATATGGAATCGAAGAAACATAATGTGCTTCCAACACATCAATGAATCACCAAACACAACCATGCTATTAATTTCTAAAGGAGCTACGAATTCCAATGGGCTCAACACCATCACCCGCCTCTAGCACAGGGCTTGAACCGGCTAATCACCACAAAAACAGCAGAAACAGACATTGTTATGCTTCGGTAGGATGGCACCAACCCCCTGCAGGTACCACTAAGTTAAACTGTGACGGAGCCTCAAGAGGTAACCCGGGCTTTCTTTGAGCGGGAGCGGTGCTTGAAATGAAGATAGCAATATCATCTCGCGCGATTCTTTGAACCACTTGGTATCACTTCAGCTATCATGGCGGAAACGAGAGGTATGGTAATTGATGGAACAAGCATGCATTATGAATACCACATCTCTAATTATCGAATCGGACTCGATGAATCTTGTATGCTACCTCACCACCGACACTTCTCCTCCTTGGAACATCCAACCGCTAATACACAAAATCGGGTCTTTCTTTGCTTCAAATACCGTTTGGGAGATATTCCATGTCTACAGAGAAGCCAACCAAGTTGCCGATGCTTTGGTGAACAGCAGCTGATAAGATGCAATCATAGGACATACTGACAAAAACACACATTTGGAATGATATGCATCCTCTTTTCTTAACAAATTTGTAACTCAGGATCAACTTGGAATGACATTCCAACGTGTACTCTTTGTGGCTTAGTGGTTTTTTAATGTAGTTTGGTTTCAAAAAAAAAAATTCTATAATTTTAAGCAAGAAAACATAACTAAAACAAAATTCTCATTTGATGAATTAATTTTATTTCATATAGAAATTTTAAATGAACTTTTAAATTACACAATACACATCAAATGCATAAATGACACATCGCTTGGAAATAAAAATGCATTAATAATTTGAATAAAACATGAACTTTATCCCGATCAGCTTCTCTACTCCTGCAAAACCAATATGCTCTACTCCTGCAAAACAAATATTCAAAGGAAGATAAGTATTTCATAATTCGGAATCACTTTACATATGTACATAATAGTTGTACTTATGGAAGATATAAAAACTACCTTGTACTGGAAATGTTTCCAACTTGATTAGCAGTATCCGCATAGGCCCTGTAAATCAATCAACTTTATTAAGATTAGATCAAGTCAAAAAAAAAAGGGGAACAGTATCAATCCATCGAAACAAAGGAATTTTTTATAAAGATTAAAAACCCCTAAACATAAATTAGATCTCAATTAGACAACCTCTTAAATACGTAAAACTGTTGCAGAGAGTGTGGATTCTTACACTAACAGTCATCAATCCTTAAGCAAGTTGAATAATCACAAAATTTCCCCCCTGTTTTTGCCAAATCAATTAATCGGAACTGGTCGATATCATGAATGAATAACCCAAGCTCCGAAGCAATAACAAAATCAAACGAACTATTTTGACAATTTGATTACCATAGATTTTTGTTTTAGATCTGAAAGGTTCTCCGTAAGAATGAGGGAGAGAGAACATGAAACTGAAAGTTTAAAGAGAGAAAGTATGAGAAACGTAATATGTACTTGATTTGGACTTTGACTCCCGAAAATCTATAAATATATTCGTTTTTTTTATTTATTTTATTTTTAGAAGGAATAAAATACATTAATAGGCTTTTGCCGCACCTAGTATGTGTACTGCTGCAACAAACCATCTTTTTGCCTCACCCTTGAGCATGATGCGACAAAAGCCAACTCTTTTGCCTCATCGCTGGGTTCCATGTGGCTAAAAATTGTTTTTTTGCCACAACATGATCTAAGTGCGGCAATACAAGCATTTTGCCACATACACTCAAATAGGTGGTGTGGCTATATTTTGCTTTTCTTGTAGTGATATATGTTGCATTCAACGTTCCATCAAAGAAAGATAAAAATGTAATTGACGACTTCCATGGTGCATTAAAGAAAGATTCGCATGTTGTAATTCATTTCATTCATGGGTTAATTAATGAAAAAAAACAAAGCTCTCAGTTATGGAAAAGACAACTTTTTTGCCCGTTAATTGTCCTGGAGTCTAATATTGTCATTATTGCCTACCGTACTTAGTGGAGTTGGCATTATGAGCACTTTCTCAGTCTTTTCCTTTGAACAGTTAAAGAAAGAAAGAAGATAGAATAGAAGTTTCATTTTTCTGTTGCAGATAGAAAATCAAATTGTGGGGGCGTTTTCAGTGATTGAAATCAGGAGCTTTTGATTAAACAACACATATCATCAGCAGCAAGGAAATATGAATTCTCAATCATCTGATGAAACTAGTAAAAGTCAACACATAACTTATTCTAACAGCTATGGATTTTCAGCAAAATATGTACCATTCAATGCAGATCCATCCTCATTTTAAGTCCAAGATTAAGTCCAAGACTCAATGGCTGCAAGAAGGAGATAGAAATACCTCATTTTTTATGAGTAAAGCATCGGCAAGGAGAAGACACAATAGGATCAAACAACTGTACATCAATGGAGAGTTGGTGGATGACAATTGCGCTTCAACAACACATCGTGGATTTCTACAGACACTTTATTCACGGAGGAGGAGGTTATTAGACCGGAACTTGAAGGTATTGAATTTGATAAGATAAATGCTCAAGAAAGCCTAATCTTAGAATCAAATTTCACCGAAGACGAAGTAAGGCAAGCTATTCAAGATCTTGGTTGTGACAAGGCACTGGCCCGAGATGGTTTCCCAATAATTTTTTTCAAGAATTGTTGGAGCTTTCTAAAAACAGACATAATGGGTACGGTGAATGAGTTCTGCTCTACGGGTCAAATCGATGCCAAGCATAACTCCACTTTCATTACCTTAGTACCCAAAAGATATTATGTTGAGACAATTAAGGACTAGACCTATTTGTCTTCTTACAAGTGTTTATAAAATCATCGCAAAGGTGTTGGCGACCAGACTCAAGCTAGTTATGGACAAGCTCATATCACCGGTGCAATGTGCCTATATTGAGGGTAGGCAAATCATAGATGGCACTTTAATCGCTAATGAGTGGTCGACTCTAGGCGAGATCGGGTAAGGCGGGAATCATCTCACCCAAAATAGACTTAGAGAAGGCTTTCGATAGGATTAACTGGAAGTACTTGGAGTTTGTTCTAAACCAGATGGGTTTCGGAAGAAAGATATGCAAGTGGCTAAGGTTTTGTTACTCAACCTCAACCTTCTCTGTGTTGATTAATGGCTCCTCTTTCGGTTATTTTACTAGCTCTCGTGGTGTTAGGCAAGGATGTCCAGTCTCACCTCTCCTTTTCAATATAGCCATGGAGGGATTCTCTAGATATATGGATAGGGCTTCAAATCTTAACTTGTTTAGTGGTTTTTCGATTAATACTGCTTCAAGTATCACGGTAAACCATTTGCACTATCGAGATGACACCATATTCTTCATTGATAATAGCAAAGAAGAACTTCACAACTTATTCTCGGCTCTCAAATGCTTGAATATATTCTTTGGTTTAAAGGTCAACAATATGAAGACTAGACTTATAGCTATCGGAGATGTTCCAGAGATTTCAGTTTGGGCCTCAGAGTTTGGATGTACCATAGACAATCTGCCTTTCATCTATTTGGGTATGCCACTGGGAGCAAAACCAACTTCAAAGCAAATATGGAATTCCATTATAGAGAAGTTTGAAGAGAGGCTATCCGCTTGGAGGCAAATTTTACTCACAAAGGGAGGTAAACTCACTCTCTTGAAATGTATCTTATGTTCACTACTAGGTTTATTATTTTTCATTATTTAAGGCACCGGCATCGGTCATCAAGATTCTAGAAAGAAAGATGCGAAACTTCCTCTGGGAGTATAATGGTACTTCAAAAATTTCACATTTGGTAAATTGGGATTTAGTTTGTCTTTGGCAAGGAAAGAGGGGGATTGGGGTGTGTAATCGAAGAAGATGAATCATGCATGCTTGCGAAATGGTCTTGGAGGTTTGGTCAAGAAAAAAATAGATTGTGGTACAGAATTATAGTGGATAAACACGGAGAAAATTTCTCGTGTTGGGTTCCAAATAAAGTGAAGACATCACACGGCGTTTCTTCTTTGGAAAACAATAGCCTAAACAGCCCGGAGATGGTGAGTACATATTCAACTTTGGTTATTCACTCGGGAACAGAAATATCATTTTGGAATGATGTGTGGAGGGTAATGCTTCTCTTGCTTCTACCTTCCCTTCTCTGCACAAGTTATCCACTAACAAAAATTCAAAGCTTGCTGACATGGTTACTACAGACGGGAATTGGAATTTCATTTTCAAACGTAATATAACTGGTGTGGAAGTTAATATTTTTGCTGCCATGCTGCTCGTTATTGGAAGCAATCCACCGTCTCTAGACAACCTTCACGACACAAGGCGTTGGTCTCTTCACAACTCGGGTGTTTTCCTTTGTCAAAACACTCTACTCTAAACTCACTCGCGAATCGGGTATTGACAATTTTCCACATTATTTCATTTGGAAGAAGCCTGTACCACCTAAGATCAACTTTCTTCTTTGGTGCTTAATGCATGACAAGCTAAACACAATAGATATGCTGCAGATAAAAGGGGTAGACATATATAACTCTTGTGTTCTTTGTGGCGATGACATCGAATCTCGAGGACCATATTTTCCTTCACTGTAAAATTGCTCACAGTGTTTGGTCATCGGTTCTTCCCTCCAACTGTTGGTCTTGGGTGATTCAAGAAATCTAAAAATGCTTGCTTATGGATGGCATCATGTTCATTTCTCTATTGCTGGAAACTTTTATGGGATCTAATCCCGGCTGATCGTGCATACTATTTGGACGGAGCGAAACAAGCGCATCTTTGAGCAGAATTATACTTTCAAACGGATGATGACACAGGAATAGAAGTGAAGTCTTTGATTTTATCTTGGGCAAGTGCAGCTGGCAAAAGAGTTCATTTAAATTTTGCCAGACAGTTCAAAACAATTGGGATGCTCTCTTTGTGTAGCTTTGATGTTTTTTTGTGAACTTTGTTGTTTTCCACTTCTGGTGGAACTCTTTGTAAATTCTCCTTCTCTCTAATAAAACTTCTTTTCTTATCAAAAAAAAATCCTCAACTGAATCTTATTCACTTGATGAGATCATTTATACAAGTGCCTCTGGTGGGTTGTTAGATGTGCAGCATGATATGGAAGCATGTACTGGAAAAATCTAGTATTTTGATACAAGAATTGGAAAAACTATTTGGCCTTATGGATCTGGTGTTTGGTCAAAAAAAGAATGGGTTTTGCCAGAGATTGATTCTGATCATATTGTCAGTGCATTTGAACTTGAAGGTACCGAAAGATTTGGCAAAACAGTAGTAGAAAAGGCAAATAAGGCCGACGGTCCTATAATGTCGTGCTGGGCTCAAGTTGAGACCACTTTACTTGTTTGCCAGTCCCGTTGGATTTACTCTTAGAAAAGCAGCATTCGCCTTTTCGGTTTCCGTTGGAGGATGTTAACTTGGGTGAGATTTAGTTTCGGTCGACTTGAATACAATGTCAACTTGGGTGAGAGAGAAATCAAAGGTCTACATACAACATCAAAACCGATTTTCCTGATAGGGAAATGGAGAATCCTTTTTTAGAGGTATGCACGCCAAAATCGATTCCGCTGCTGATAAGGAAATCGGAAAATGGGTCATTTGTCCAAAAAAAAATTAAAACACGGTTCAAATGGACGAGTAAAAAATTTTATGGGTGAAATGGACAAAAAAAAAATAGCAAGGATGATTTGGATTCATCCTGGCTTAAACTAAAAAAAAAATAGCAAGGATTTAAACCTGGATGCATCTTGTATAAAATAAAAACAAGAAAAAATATTTGAAAAAGACGAGGATGAAACTGGTTACATCCTCATTTATTTTTAAATTTTTGTCCATTTAAAAATGGCTTCAAATCATTGTCCTTTTCACCCAGAAAATTTTGATTTTGGTCTTTTTAACCAATTTTGTGTAAGGAAATGGAGTTCTGTCACTTTGGTGATGTATATATTTTTCATTTGTCCACGAAAAATTACATATTTTCTTAATGAAGTACAACAATAAAATAAAAATTTACAATATTAGACCGTATGGCACAATCAACTACATTGGTGTCTAGGAATAGTCCTATCATACAATAAAGTCAAAGTCAAGTTTCAAGTGGTGACTTACTAGTCATTAGAGACTTTCCTAATACCAAGTTAATGTCTTAAAGTCTAAATACCAAGTTAGACATTTGAAATTGACTCAAATTTTATGATACCCGTAATTACTACAACGTTGGGAAATTGGAAATAATATATGATCCAGTTTTACGAGAGAATTTGTCCTAGTCATTAGCTTTTCCATCCAAAGATGGTTAAAAGGGCAATCTCATACCATGACTGAACCGATATATCTTTGTAGTCGATATATCGTGGATAGGAAAAAATGACTTTTTATAAAATTGAAGTTTCTTCTTTTTAGAATTCATTACAAAGAGGGTGCGTCCATAAACTGGAGGGGATCCTGTTTTAGTTTTCACCAACATCCCAAAGCATATCTTAGGAGTAGAGATCTGACAGTGATAGAAATACGTTAAAATGATTGTTGACCATCAGGAGAAATTCATAATAAAGGAAAAGATTAAATGTGAGAAATAAAAATAAATACCTGAAATGATTGAACTAATTGTAGTTTTGGGAGAGCCTGTAGACCTGTGCTTCTCAAATGGAACACGTACGACGATTTGTGCAATTTCATTGTAGGTAGAAAACTTATGATATAAGTTCCATGGAATTTTATGATGAATTTGATATTGAACAAGGTGTGGTGTACAAAGCTAGAATCTAGCTAGAAGATAATAAGATCATTTTAAAGAGAAACATTTGCCTTCCAAACTAGTAGCATCTTTCCTAGTTTTGCCTACCTTTGATGAACTCCGTTACCACATTAGATATTATATTTTTATAGGAAGAGGAGTTATCCAATTTCGTTGTGCATATGCATGTTCCACCTAATGGTTGACAAATGCATTCTGTGATGCTTCACCTAATGTTTGACATACTTATGTGCCAACTTATCAATGTACTTTGATATACTCATGCATACTCCCTCTGTCCAAGTTATAAATGGCAACACGAATATTTTTGTCCAACCAGAACAAATAACAATGCGGCATATAAGAAAATAAAAGAAGAAGCTTTGCTAGTTCTGCTATACATGCTGAATGAAAATAAGGTTTTATAGTACCATTGTATTTTTCTTTTGTGATAGACGTCGTGCCCTTCCTTTGAAAATGGTCTCCCTTGTTTCCAACTCAACTGCGTAAATCTGTGAGGATCCTTTTCTTTTTCTTCTTTTTTTTCAACTCTGTACAAAATTGTTGTTTTTGTTCACCTTTGAAGTTCTAAAGTCCTCAGTAATTTGACGGCCAATTTGGATCACAAATATTCCCTCCATTACTAAAATGAAAAAAAAAAAATGATAATATCTCTTTCCCAAAACAACGAGGTAATATTGTTTTGTAAAAAATGAGTATTGTTAATGTGTGACTCATTCGGTTATGAAAGTCTCCCATGTTGCATTCCACGTTGCATCAAAGAAAAATAAAAAAAACAGAAATGATAGATGAACCGAGGGATTTATCCCGCAACCTCATGTGCTTTCTCACAGTTATATGGGACCCGCCAAAAATAAGTGGCCCTCGCTAAACTACCTTGGTGGTGGAGCCCGCAACTCTGTGAGAGAGCACAGAGGTTGCGGGATAAATCCCTCGGTGCATCTATCACTGCTGAATAAAAAATGTAATTTACGACTCCCATGGTGCATTAAAAGATTCGCATGTTGTAATTCATTTCATTAATTAATGAAAAAAAACAAAGCTCTCAGTTATGGAAAAGACAACTTTTTTGCCGGTTAGTAGTCATGGAGTCCAATATCTTATTGTCATTATTGCCATGTCTTACCTACAATATTCTGTACTTAGTGGAGTTGGCATTTGTTTGTCTTATGAGCACTTTCTCAGTCTTTTCCTTTGAACAGTTAAAGAAAGAAAGAAGATAGAATAGAAGTTTCATTTTTCTGTTGCAGATAGAAAATCAAATTGTGGGGGCGTTTTCAGTGATTGAAATCAGGAGCTTTTGATTAAACAACACATATCATCAGCAGCAACAGCAGCAAGGAAATATGAATTCTCAATCATCTGATGAAACTAGTAAAAGTCAACACATAACTTATTCTAACATCTATGGATTTTCAGCAAAATATGTACCATTCAATGCAGATCCATCCTCAACTGAATCTTATTCACTTGATGAGATCATTTATACAAGTGCCTCTGGTGGGTTGTTAGATGTGCAGCATGATATGGAAGCATTGAAGAAATTTGATGGTCAATACTGGAAAAGTCTATTTGATTCAAGAATAGGCAAAACTACTTGGCCATATGGATCTGGTGTTTGGTCAAAAAAAGAATGGGTTTTGCCAGAGATTGATCCTGAGCATATTGTCAGTGCATTTGAAGGTAATTCTAATCTTTTCTGGGCTGAAAGATTTGGTAAAAATGTATTGGGCATGAATGATTTATGGGTCAAACAATGTGGTATTTCACATACTGGTAGTTTTAAAGATTTGGGCATGACAGTCTTGGTGAGTCAAGTTAATCGATTGCGAAAACTCGGTAAACAACCGATTGTTGGTGTGGGTTGTGCGTCGACTGGTGATACTTCTGCTGCGTTATCAGCTTATTGTGCTGCAGCAGGTATACCAGCCATTGTTTTTTTACCTGCTAATAAAATTTCAATGGCTCAGTTAGTTCAGCCAATTGCTACTGGTGCAAAAGTTTTAAGTTTAGATACTGATTTTGATGGTTGTATGCAATTAATACGCGAAGTTACAGCCGAATTACCAATTTATTTAGCTAATTCTTTGAATAGTTTGAGAATTGAAGGGCAGAAAACTGCTGCAATTGAGATACTGCAACAGTTTAATTGGGAAGTGCCGGATTGGGTTATTGTACCTGGTGGGAACTTGGGGAATATTTATGCTTTCTACAAAGGGTTCCATATGTGCAAAGAATTAGGACTAGTGGACCGGTTACCGCGTCTTGTTTGTGCTCAGGCTGCGAATGCTAATCCGTTGTATTTGCATTATAAATCTGGTTGGGATAGTGAATATAAACCTGTCAGAGCCCAAACTACATTTGCATCTGCAATTCAGATTGGTGATCCAGTTTCCATTGATAGAGCTGTTTTTGCTTTGAAAAATTGTGATGGGATTGTTGAGGAAGCGAGCGAGGAGGAGTTAATGGATGCAATGTCTCAGGCAGATCTTACTGGAATGTTTGTTTGTCCTCAAACTGGTGTTGCACTCTCTGCATTGATTGCTTAGAAACAAGGGAGTTATTGCACCGACTGATAGGACAGTTGTGGTTAGTACTGCTCATGGATTGAAGTTTGCACAAGCCAAGATTGATTACCACTCTAAAGCAATTCCAGATATGGCTTCTCAATTTGCTAATCCACCTATTGAAGTGAAGGCCGACTTAGCAGTGGTTATGGATGTTCTGCAGAATGAAGTGTTGAGTGACTCAGTTAGAAGCAGTTCTTTTGGTTTTGACTGCCTGAATGTTTGGTTTATGCAATTTAATCTTTACTTTGTATGCATCATGGTTTTTGTTGTCAGTTGCCTGTTAGTTAGGTTGCATTATGTTTTGTAGAATCAAAAGGCTGAACAGCGTCAGAGGCAAAGGCAAAACATCCATCTATTTGAGTACTAGCCCATCAAAAACTTGTTACAGAAAAACGTGAGATATTTCTTCTAAATTTTACACATAAGTACCAGTGTTGAGTGAAACTAGGCTTTCAGTGTAATTCAGCATATTACTCGCTTGCCTTGGTTGTTTTGTTTCTCGAGCAATTGCGCGCACCGTATCATATAAAAGTAAACATCCGTTAAAAGACTCGAACAGAAGAATCTCACCATTTTTGAAAGACCACAAAAGCCTCAAGTAAAAGTTCGCATTGATAATTCTATCAGTGGTAATGACGTAACGCTTAGTCCATAATTCTCGAACTTCACAGTTGACCCATATCTCCAAACGAACCCCAATTACTTGCACAAGTACAATAAGACATTCATTTAACACTCCCAGATTCATAAGGCAATATTTAATCTCTTTAGTTTCTTTTGGTAGTTGCAATTCTACGAATTTCCAGTTGCTGATATCCAAAGAGAATAGCATAAATTTGGAGTCTTGGCTTTTAACTAAGCAATGAAAAGTTCCATTGACAAACACCCCATGCGGCTGCCCACCAAACTTACAGGGGTCGGTTTGGATGCTTTTCCATGCATTTGATTTTAGAGTATAGACAAACACCAAAGAATGTCCAACATTGCTTTCTACAACATTTACCAATATGTAATCATCAGCCTTATAATCATAACCCAAAGTACAGACATCAATATGCTTATCTGGTGGATCAGGTATTGTTTTGTACTCTCTAGTAGCTGGGTTCCAAAGACAAACGAATCCAGGTCTACCAAAATTACTAATAAACAAGCAAACTAAACCATCACAACAACAACAGCAGGTCATATTCATAAGATTTGAACGGGTAATCTAATTCAACAAAATTATGATTAAAAACTTCCCTAGGAGATGATGATGATAATAATGAATCATAACTCATGGAGGAGATTGCGCAAATTTCCCTCTGTGTTTGAGATTTAACTATGAGACTGAGATTGAGGTCTCTCTGGACAGAAAGATTAAGGTGGGATTTTACAAAAGTAGGATCAGAAATAAGAAAAACCAAGTTTTGCAAACACACTTACATGTAAGCAATGATTTTACCGGTAACCTTAAAAGGATGTCAAAATAGAGATAGTTCGAAATTGAAGATAACCAAGTTTTGCAAACAAACCTGCATATAAGTAATGATTTCACTGGTAACATTGAAAGGATGTCTTGGTAAACATCTCTTGGAAGGGTCGAGAAACACATTGTGTTGCTTTTCTTACTTTCAGCAGTTTTTGTGCGGAATAAAAACTAGGGTGTACTGTCGTGTTTTTAGCTCGGGAAACTATTATACATGATACTATATATTCCTCGGAGGTATAAACCTTTCTTGTATTCCAAGCAGGGCCGGCCCGGACATTGATGATGTCGGAAGCTTACGGTAGGTTGGAATTTGATTGGGTTGTTTGGTTGGGTTAGAAGGCTTAGCCGAGGCGATCGTAAAAAAGTCATTTCTAGATTGCCCATCCAACCCGTGAAACCCATGGAAATACCGCACAAGTTATATTTCTCGGGTCCTGTGGTTCTTGGGTTGACTAATAAAAGTTTGACTAGACATAACATAAGCGACATATTTCCATCTATCTCTATTCTTTTTACTCGGTCATCTATCTACCTCTTTATTTTAGTAAAACTAATTTTTCTGTCACCGCTTTTTATTTATCTACCACTATATTTTAATTATTTTGGAGTTTGTCTAAAACTATAAGGCTAGCTCTAACCATGATCCAAGATTCAAGGTTTTCCTTGGATCCACGTCACCAAAACACATCGCCTCGGCGTAATGGGAATCCAAGATCCCCAGATGAAACGCATTTTCAACTTGCGGCAACGCAGTTTCAAATCTTGCGTCTCATAGGGAAACTCAAAACGCGGTTTGAACATGCGTATTGACCCCGTTGACCCGTCAACACGTTAGTTTTCAAAACTGCGTTTCATAGAGAACCCTAAATGTTAATAACTCCGCAGTTCTTCTTCTCTTTT